>CM052542.1:55294401-55937114 GCA_028533065.1 Trachops cirrhosus
TGTACTCTAAAGTGAAGCATAAAATCAAAGTTTAAATTACTATTTTTGAAAGCTACTTTTTCCCCAGTGTATCAAAACAAAATGTCAGCTGGGGAAAGAAAGACTAACATTTCAATTGTTTCTTGAGAAACTAATTCATAACAGGCATTAAGATGAACATGACAAAAACAGGCAGCAGGAGACCAGAGGAATAAATTCTGTACTTTTTAAAAACAAATTAAATGTAGGATCATTTTCCATGAGATCATTTGGGGACAGAAAAGAGCTTAGCTGGAAGTTATAAAGGAAGAACAAATTTATACTTCCGAAAAATGTACAAAAATTTCCAGTATTACTTTAAAATTGTTATATTCTTAAAAACATTTAAACGTTGATCACTAAATCTGCCATTTATGTGCAGGTAATAAAGATTAGAGTATAAGCTTTTAGCATTACTTACAAAGGGCATTATTTACATATAAAAGCAAATGACTTTGCCAAATTTAAGCAACAAGCTTCTCAGTGTTTAGCACTGAGAAATAATATATGCAACTATGCAAAAAATTCACACATTTTTAATGCTCTTCAGAAGAGGTCCATAAGAAAGGAAATTGTAAGTGTGCAAAGTGGTAAATAGAAGGGCTGATTAAAAGGAAAAGCAAATTTATGTTTGTAGTAGTGGAGGGTGCTGTTGTTTTTGATTTGTTATATGCTTTAATCTGGCATGCTATTTCACCCTTCATGACACACATCAATACCTTCTTTATGTCTGGCTATTACCACTCATTTAAAAATCTATTTTACATGATTCTTCCAGCCAAAAATGGACCATAATGACACAAAATACAGCATGTGCTTCATAAATCCTGAAAGAATCAATACTTTGGCTGGAAATTTGTCAGTCTTTCAAAGTTATGCATCATTAAACTTTACTGTTATTACAGTGGACTCTTCTTCAAAGTTTAGTACCTAGCTCGTATTGGAGAATGGCTTTTAGGGCCAGGAAAGGTTGAGAAAAGCAAAAGCTGCTTGCAATGGGATATGCAGATGATCCTTAATTTGCAAAATGCAAATAGAACAAAAGCTATTTTGCTTATGTATGGATAGGTAGTTTATAAGATTCAGGTTACCTTTACCTAAAGGTCACATAGATGATATCCAAACAAGTTTGGAGAATAGCAACTGTATTCATCTTCTGACCAGATTCCACAATACTTTAACAATTGCAGCATACAAGTCAAGAAACAAATGACACCTGAATATAAACACAAGTTTGGAGAAAAGCAAAAGTATGCATCTAGCCCTGGCTGGTGTGGCTCAGTGGATAGAGTGCCAGCCAGTGAATCAAAAAGTTACCAGTTTGATTCCCAGGCAGGGCACAGGCCTGAGTTGCAGGCCAGGTCCCATGTTGGGAGCCTGTGAGAAGCAGCCGATCGATGTATCTCTCACTTATCAATGATTTTCTCTCTCTTTCTCCTTCCCTTCCCCTCTCTCTAAAAAGAAATAAATAAATCTGTTAAAAAAGAAAAGTATTCATCTAATGACCAGGTTCCACCTTCCTTCTAATACTCTAACAATTATAGCATGCAAGACAAGAAACAGATGACACCTGGATTCTTTGCCCATTTTTCACTGATCCCTGGATTAACTTGTAAAGAGAACACCCTGATGTCTTTTGCTTTCCCCTTTGTGAGAGGCGCTTGGTGTTTGTCATAATGACTGGTCTTGTAGACACCTTCTCTCGGCCACACCTATAGGGATTCCAGCTATAATCATGTCACCTACCAAAGGCCCCAGGAGCATCATGAACAAATATTGCTGGAGTTGCATTTGTAAGTTGTCTCCTGTGTACCTCTCAAGTCTCATCAAGGCAAGATCTCACTGTTCTTCTAACCATAATGAAATATTTAAAGTTCTCAGAACAGATAGCTCTTGTTAGTGGCTTTAAGGCCTTGGCTCTCTTAGGTATAGTTCCCTTCACCTGTACTGCACTTTCCCTTCCTAACTATTACTTTCTTTATAATCTCAGAGTGTTTGTCACCTGTTCTGGGAAGTCCTCCCTGATCACCTAGATTGTGTTCGGTACCCCTCCACCCTGGTGAGCACATTTTATTACCCTACATGATATATATTCTTAATGAAATTGTCTGTTCATTGGGTGGCATCTACAGTTGAGGTAGGGACTGTATTTTATTTGCTATCATATGCCCTCACCCAATCCAGTGCCTGGAACATAGTAGATGTGCTACAGGACCCTGCCTATAGTGCTCTGGAACAGCTGTGAGGGTCGACTACCTGCCACCAAGATGTGTGACTCCCAGTGTAAGAGTTTGGTGAAAAAGGAAAAGGGCTGTAAATTTTCAGGTTATACAGGCTCAGAATAATGGCAGATTTTTGCTGTTAAATCCCACTCCTTTTAAAACACCCCAAAACATGTAATCCTGATGACCCCTCTTTTTCAATCCAGGCCAGTTTTAGAATATGCCAGTCAGAGGTATTATCTTTCAGAAAAGCAGAAATCTGTGGCTCAGCATTCCCAGTCACAGTCCAGCATTCCAGACATCTCCCAGTAGTCTGTGCTTGGTTACACAGGTGGCCGCAAAGCTCCGTCTGTGTGTTCTCCTGGCAGGTTTCCCAACAGGTCTCCTCTTTCTTACTCCAGCTGTTCATCCAAAACTGAGGAGCATCTCCTTACTCTAAACCATGTGGCACCTCCTTCTCTCTCACCCTTCATGGCTGCTACTCACCACTGACCTCATGGCTGACACAGTGGCCCTTCTACACCTTTTCAAACCACATAGCTGCTACCCCTCCTCTCCCTCAGCACACCTTTACTTTAAATGCTGACCTGGGGCTTCCTAGGTGACCTCACATCCATCTCCTCCTACAATGTGCTACTTTTGCCAGTTCTCCTGTATCTTTTACCTTCTGTCGGCTGCCATCTTTAGTCAGGCAAGAGTACCACATGACACAGGAGCATCCACCTCCTGCCTCTCTTACAGGTGTTCTATAAGCTCCCCTGGCTACCTCATGAGTCACTATATGCTCTGAAAGACATGTAGACCTTTTACCTGGACAGCAGCACAGCTACCAACTAGCTATCAACTTGCCATTGTTATGAAAAGTATCTTAACTGCTGTATCATCCCATTCCTTCATCCCCCAACCATGGGTTATAGGGAGTATTTTGGGGGACCCCTGCTTTGCACCCCATTTCAGGTGCACAAAAATCATTAATAAATAAACGAGTCTTTTTGTGCCTAGTAGAATGGTAAACAATAAAAACCTCAAAGAAGTATAAAATTTAGCTCCTGTTTTTGAAGAGCTTACAATAGTGTAGGGAAAACAGAGCACAAACAGATTTTTAAAAAAGAAGAAGAACGAAACTAAGAAAAAGTGTATAAAAGTTATTTTTATCAGCTTCAACTAAATCTTCTTTTATTTGTGATAATGCCCCCAAAAGATTATTATCTCAAATAAGTCATCTGTAGACTACATGAGTAAGTAAAACATAAATGGCCATTTGAATGAAGGAATTATGCTGTCAGAACACTTTCCATAGCATGTTTTCACTCATTCCTGTGGCTGAAATGTCTCACCCACTGGTTTGTTGACAATGCCTTCAGGGCCACATTGCTACATGGGAGAGTTTGAGGTGCAAAGATGCCTTTATATTCATTCTTTTACCCACAATTTCAGCCCCAGATATATTTGCAAGTTTGGCCCCAGCTGTTAAAATTTTTCTTGGGAAAAAAAGTCCAATTCTCATTTCTTAAATGAGTTAACATAATAAAGTGCTTACAATAGTACCTGGCCCCTGGTTAACTTTCAATATATATTCGTTATTCTTATTTCATACCCCATGATATCTTTAAATTACCCTTTCAAAAGCACTGTATCCAAGCCATAAAGCAAGTACAAATGGAGAAGAAAAGTGATATAATGAACCTTGCAGCAAATTCTGAGACTATTTCAAATTATAGATCTACGTTCAGTTGCTGGGACTGGCTGCTGAAGAATAGGAACTGTACCTGGTCTGGGTTGGTGTAAGCAAGCTGGAATCTGGCACAAGTAGGATCTTCACTAGTCGGACATTCTGGCTGTGTACTCTCTCTTCCTTCCATAATCTTCACTTCCAATGTTTCTATCAGGCCGCAAGAGGTTTGGGGGCTGGTTATCCTGCCACCACATGCTGAAAGGCAGCCTGGCATGGTGGGCCTTGGGGTCAGAAATTCCTGTGTTTGAACCTGGCCCCATCATTAGCCTCCTCCGAACCTTCTTTTCTTTATTTGTGAAGATGGAATTAATTAGTAACCAGTTATACTTTAAAATCTCTTAAGGATAAGTGCTAATTAAATATAAAAGTAATGACAGGGGTATGCTCTGATCTTGATGAGAGAAAAAGATCTATGTAGGTAACTGGTTAATGTCAGTTATGATGGATGAAAATACTATGAAGAAGTAGCATCATGTACAGTCCAGTAACAGGCTAGTGCATCACAGTATATGGTCTGTGCTCATATGCTATTTGCCATATTTTAAAAATATGGACCACACAGCTTTGCACTTATCCAGAATTCAACAGACATTTTTTTAACTGAATACAATTGACAAGAATAAGACACAATACCGAAAGAATGGTAGGGATACATAAATCTTTATTGTGTTATTACTGTTCAAATAATAATTTTCAACATTGCTGAGTTATCTGTTTTTATGGGAAGATTTTTTAAGAGTCCATCACTAAAGCCCCAAGAGGTCTTGTAGAAAAGAAATGAGTTTTCTTACCTACTATGTGTGTTTTACTTTTTGATGTCTAGGGAGCAATATCTTGTTTTCCTTTATTGGCTCCTATAGGGCATCATGAACAGCATCACAGGTTGTGCCCTTCTCACGGACATCACATCTAAAGGGCATCATTTACATCGCAAACACCTCACTATTTTGGCTTCCATATGTATTCCACTTTTAGACCTGCAAATAAATTTGTATATGTATTATGGCAATTTTCCAGCAATGGCAGTTAAATATCTAGTTCTTAAAATATCAGAATTTTCCAGTAATTTTTAACAGAAGAAAACAAAGTGCCTTAAGGAAGAGATACTTTTTTTAAAAAAATTCGCACAAAGACACCATAGAGGCTTGCCACTGCCTCTGTGGTGTCTTTGCCTGACACCAGTGCCTGCCAGAGCTGAGAAGAAAGTAGGATGTTAATAAATACTTAGTGAACAAGCAAGTGAATGAACAAGACCTTTCAAAGGGCACAGGGTAAAGGATTGTAAGAATGAAAGGCAGTACTGCCAATGGCCAAGGACACAGACTCTGGGGTCAAACATACTTGAGTTCAAGTGCTAATTCTGCCGCTCACTGTCTCTGTACCATGGATGAGTTTTTCGACCTTCTATGTTTCATTTTCCTCATCCTTAAAATAAAAAAAATAGCATCCATTTTACAGGGCTGTTAGAAGGACTAAATGAGTTAATACATATAAAATATTTCATATTGTATTCGAGAGTGGTCTAGAGAACTATATTCTACAGTCAGTGTCCAAATATCTACAGTCTCTACTTTTTAAATGTGCCTAACACACAGTTTTGCACATATTAGCAATTCAACACATATTTTTGGATTGAGTAGAAATGATAAGAATAAGAAAATTGTGCAAATATTCCTAAAACTTTAGAATCTTATTACTGTTCACATCAAGATAAGCATTCAATAAATGCCCATGAAGGTGACCACAGTGAAGAAGGAGGAGGCAGAGTAATTGGAGGGAAAAGGCAGGAGGAAGAGATGAAGGAAGAAGAGGAGGACGAGAAAAGGAAAAAAGTCCAAATCTTCACAATGGCTTAAAAGTCCCTAAATGATTTGTAAAACCACCCCAGCCCCAGAGACATTATCCAATAACCTACCTCCCTTTACTCCCTCTCCTTTCTCTGTTCCAGCCACATTTATCTTCTTGCTGTTACTTGAGTGTACCAGACACACTCGTGATTAGGGCTTTCGTTGAAGTTATTCTTTCTGCCTCAAATGCTTTTTTCTTCAAATATTTCTTGGGATAATGTCCTTACTTTCTTCTAGTCTTTGCTCAGATGTCACTTTCTGAGTAAGACCTATGTATCATTGCCCCCCTATATATACCTCCTTTGTCAACTGTGCCCTCACCCTACCTCCACACTGTCAATTTTTCCTACCCTACTCTACTTACTCTTTGCTGCATATTACCTTCAAATATATAGTTTATTTGTCATGTTTGTGATTTAGTGTCTCTCCCTTCACTGAAGTGTCCCTTCCCTGACTAGAATGTAAAGCTCAAGAAGGTAGAGATTTTTGTTGATTTATTCACTCATATAACCCAAAGACCTAGAACAATGCTTGACCGAGAGTAGGTGCTAAATAAATAGTAGTTGTAAGAGTTCTCATTTTTTAAAATCATTCTTTCTCTTACCATTGTTATTTCTTTCTGTTTAAATCCATTTTTTTCATATTGCACTGATATTACTTTGGTTATAAGATTTTAATGAAACAATTAACACTGTATATCGTGGACTAGATCTAATAGAGCAAAGACCATACAGATCTTAGAAGTGCAAGATTTGGGGGTTTTTGTTTCATTTTGTTTTGTTATGCTCAGCCAAAACTTCATGTTTTTCCTAGAAAATTACAAAATTAAAAAGTTTGCATCATTTACATAAAAACACCCTTGATTCAAATCTTTCTTGAAGAAGCTAAAATACTTTTTTTATTTTAATTTTTAAGGTACATATAAAGCATAAGTGACTTTCCAAGGAACTCAGTCAATATTCACAATCATTACTATGTATTTCTTCTTGTAAAGAAAAGTACAATTTCATAAGTGTTGAATAAATGACAGGGAAAATAGGAACAAAGACGGGGAAATGAAACTAACTATACAGGAAAGAGTTCCTTTAGGAGAAAAGTGCACAATAAAATATACAATAATTTAAAATTTTTTGAGGTTCTCAGCCAGGTAAGAAGGGTAGTTCAATCAGAAACACCAGTAACTTTATGCTGTATATAAATTCTCACGTGTATATATATATATACACTCTACTCACATATATTTTCATTTACAACTAAGAAGTTATCAGGGGGTAGAAATGGGAGGGAGGTGGGGAGGTGGGCTGGGGTGGGAGTAAAAGACAGAAAACTGTACTTGAACAACAATTAAAATATGATTAAAAATTTTAAAAAATTGAAAAAAAGAAGTAATCACACCTAGACTGTATATGTTTAATATCCTTCATAACTAACAAAGATCAAGAAAATAACCCTTTTTTCCTAATACAAAACTACATTTCTCTATATCTACATTTAAATATCTTTATGCCCAATAAATGTAAATTATTTTATTTGTTTCCACTTAACCCCAAATATTAAATTATACATTTTAAGCTGTAAAATATAATTGATATAGACTTAGTTTATTTGCTGCTATTTTCTAGAAGGTATTTCTATTATTTAAGATTTAAGCAAATTTAATATTTTTGTAAACTAAATGAATTTTTCAGTTTTTTAAAAATATTTGATACCAACACTCTACAAATATTAGAAAATTTGTTTTTTATATTTATTATCTGTCTAGTAAAGTCATTAGAGAACTGCTTTCCTTATTTTGGTTTAACTGTTGTTTAATTTCTAATTCCAAGCAGTTAATGACTAGAAAATTAACTATAATGAAATAAAATTTAATTTTCATTAATATTACTTCTGTAATATTTCATACAAACTTATAACTTTGGAAACATTTTATTCATTCATTCATTCATTTACCCATTCAACAAATATTCCTATATGTCTTTAGTACTCTAGTAAAGCTTGACTCCTTGACTTTGACTTGCTGAGTCTCATCGTTAGGTGAATGCCACATTGTGCTGGGTGCTGTGATGCATTGTATTTAGCTGTCAATATCTATAAACATTTCTCAATATGACCTGAGAATGTTAAATTGTTTACAATATTTCCTGCAATTATGTCTTCAGAAATATGACAGAGGAAATGGGCTAATGTCCTCCATAAGATTTGAGAAGCATCTAATGAAAATTATTGTAACCTGGCTTTTATTTTAAGACATTACACACCAGTTATTATCATGCACTTAGATTATTTTTGTGTCTTGCAAAATATTTTAGAATGGATTTTATCGCTATTCATTCTCCTGATGTTCAGGTCACTATTATTTCCTTTTTTAATGGGAATTCTTTGATTACTTAGGGATTAGGAGAATATCATTTGGGGTTAATTATCAACCTCTTTTGTTGGAAAGCATTACCTAAAAGAGGAAGAATGAGAGGAGATAAGAGAGACCCTTAAGGAATAGTGAATACACAATTGGCTTGTTTTGTTTGTCTTATCAATGTCATGCATAACATAAATGGCATTATTTTATACCTACTTACACACTACAGTGACTTACAATGTAGACTGAATGAGTCTTACAGCTAAAAACTCCCTTTTTCTTTCAGTGAAAAAACTAAGACCTAAAGAGAAAGTAAAATTCAAGTTCCCTAACTCTAATGCTAGCATTTTTCTATGCCTCTTAATAAATCTTTGTCATGCCTATGAGAAGCTTAATCTCCAAACAGATATGTTATATATAAAATATGTAGCAAATTTCTTCCTCTTATACAATGTATTTGCATATGCAAAAATTGCATTTGTACCCCAACATGTATAGTTGTAATACAAAAAGCAGAGTTTAAGGTATGGGAAATAACATAGTTTTTTATCACCACTAACCTGACCATATCTCTTATCAGTAAGCAATATCAAAATAACACCCACCTGTTTTTTTGTGTTTCCTTAGATCCTCTTATCCAAAGGAACAGCTTATGTTTGTTTATTGATATTTACAAAATGCAATTGATTATTAATTTTTCCAAAGAAATAAGAATGTTATAAATGCAAAACAAAAGAGGGTAGATGTAGTTAATAAATTTAAATTAAAATGAAGAAATAATTGTATAAAATAGTACACACTTTCTGAGTGCCCACTAGATGCTAAACATTTTTGTTTTGTTTTCATGATCTCACTAAAAAAAAAAAAACAACTATGAAGTAGGTAGTGTAGATACATTGTTTTACAGGTGAGGAAACAAGGGATTGAAAATATTAAATAACATCCCCAGTGTCTTGGAGCTAATAAATGACAAATCCAGACACAGCCCAGATGTTTCTAATCTCAGAGAAACAATCTTATCTGCATGCAGTTTTTATAGTTACTGATATCAAATCCTTTTCCAAAAGTAACTCTGGATAGTGAGAAAGACATTGTATACATAAAGGGTAGGAAAAAGGAATTCTGTTAAAGTCAATTGTGTTAGTTATATATTGCTGTGTAACAAATTACTCCCAAAACAGCAGTTTAAGACATCAAATATTTATTTTCTCTCCCAGTTTCTGTGGGTCAGGAATTTGGATGCAGCTTAACTGGGTCCTCTGGATCTGGTCCTCAAAAGACCAGTGAAAGTGACCACCAGAACTGCAGTCACCTTAAGGTTAGACTGAAAGAGAAGCCACCTGAAGTTCATTCAAGTAGTTTTTGACAAGGTTCAGTTAGTTCCTTGTGGGTTGTTGGCTAAAGCCCACAGTTCCCCATAGCTGTTGGCTGGAGTCTCCCTCAGTCCTTTGCAACACATGCCTCTTCATAGGGAAGTCCAGAGAATGGCGGCTGCTTCCCATCAGATTGAGCAAGAAAGAGAACAACAGAGTATGGGCAAAACAAAAACCAGAGTTTTGTAACCTAATCTCAGAAGTAATACACCATCTCATTCACCAATAAAGAACACGTACATTATTCTTAAGAACCAAGTCACTAGGTTCATCCCATAGTCAGGGGAGAGGATTGTACATGAATACCAAAAGGAGGAGACCACTGAGAACTATCTTAGAAGCTGCCCACCACAGACAAGAACATGTTCTCAGAGGATATTAAGGACTGAAGGCTCAGGTGACCTTCGTGTACATCTGGCTCTAGCAAACCTCTAAGTAATGTCCTTCAGTAGCCTTCATCGTAACTCAGGCGGAGTTTAACATTAGGTAGAAGGCAGCATGCTAGCTCCCGGCATGAACTGAGAAACAGTGTGAATCTACCCAGGAATCACCTAAACCAATATTCCTTTCTTTTCAGAACTAAATTTTCATCTAAAATATCAAGAGAGCAAAATGGTAGATGTAAGTAACCCATTTTTGTATAATATAATGAAAAGAAGGCAACCTTCTGGAATTTTCTGACCATGTTTAAAGATACATCTCAAAGATGCCAGCTATTTGAACACAGGAATCCTCCTTACTTCTCAAAGCCTCATCTTACAGTGCTACTACAAAGATCAATGTAATCTATATGAGAATATTTTGTTAATTGGAAAATGTAACATAAAAATACAAATTTTGCCAGTATTCCTTAGCTAAGGAACAGGATAGATTTTTAAGAACAACTGTTTAGCATATTATTTATCTCATTAGAACAATAACAGTCTTGAAGTATGGTTAGTAAATGGACTGTTTTTACACCATTCCAAGTACCACATTTGCTGTTCTTTATGAAAGAGAAGAAAAAAAGACTCCCACACAGTTTGTTTCAAAGAAGCACTTGGGTTTTTAGAACTTGCGTTCCTTGACCACACTGCAGAGATTTCAAGGCATTGCATAAGCTACCTACAGTGTTCAAACAGTCTGACAGCATGTACTTCCTTCAGCCGTTTTTCTTCATTCCACGCTGCCCCCAGAAAAATGTTCCCATTGTGTGTGTCTGACTTGAGAGAAAACATTTTCCTATTTCATGTAAGAACTACGTGGACTTCAGGCCCCTGATGGGCCAGAGGAGTACATTAGCCTTTCTTCTTTAGTGGCCCAGATTGAAATCTCATCTAATGTTTTCCCATTAGAAATGAGATGGCAAGATATTTTCTGGGAAGTGATTTAGGTACACTAAACAATCTATAAGGATCTATTGATTAGAAGTAGACTTGACTCAAACATGATTTGTGTGCAGTGAAGTACCTTGGAAGGTGATGTGATTGACAGGCAGTGCAAAATAGATTGGGGGCTGGAATAGTTATAGTGCAGCTCTTTATGAGGTATATGGATAGTGTTAACCTGTGGAGAATACAAAAACTGAGAAAGAAAAATAATGAATTTAAAGTACTGAAATACTGCATACTCTGTGGTTTTGGTAAGGTATATAAATTCAAACAAACAAACAAAAGAAAATTTTACATACACTTATAGAAGGAAGGAAATTTCAGAGTGTTCCTATGAACTTTGAAAATATTCCTATTTCATGGCACAAACAACAAAATAGTTTTAAAAGGAAAATATTCCTATTCCTTCAAATAAGTATTGATTGCCATTAGATTATTTTTCATTAGTTTTGGTTAATCACAAAGTTTTGAAATAACTTACTAACAGATAATAATGGCCTTGCCCATTTAACTGGAATCAATCAAGCAAACAAACAAAAATCCTGAATCTAAATGACTTTGCCATAATCTTATAAGACATCATGGTGAGACTAGGAAAGGATAAAATAATGATTTAAGAAATTCATGACTGAAGTAATAAGGATAAAATGTATATTAACATAATAAGTCAAACCCCAGCCAAATATGAAAGTATAAGAAAGAGTCTGTTGAAAACTTTGAATTTTTATGCCCTTTCACTCCACAAATTTACTTAAACTCAAATCATCATGTAAGCAATATTTAAAATAATATGACAATATCTCCAGGAATGTTTTGCCTCAAACAAAGCTGAGATAAATACTTTACTCTTTTGTATAATTAGAAAATTACAATCTGATAGCTTTTACTCTGAAAATAATTCTTATTACTTGCTTGAAGAAATTTCAAAGTAAGCATTATACTGAAACAAAGAAGAAATTCCATTATATTAATAAGTCACAAATTTGAAACAACTAAATTTAAATTAAATTTCATCTGAGCAACACAATTTTTTGCAATGTCATTAAATAAATCTTATACTGTCTATATAAGCAAAATATTTCTAAGGGCAGACTTTCTCTAGTAAATTTACATTTATAGCATTTAAAAATAACACAAGGGTTGATATTTTTAGACTTTATCAATGCGGGAATTAGAGTGTCAGAAGGTAGATACTAGGATAATGAATTGTGAAATTATCTGGTCTTTTCAAAAATCTGGCCATAAATTATCAAATTTATGTGCTGTTTAATACAGTAGCTACAAGCAACTTGTGGCCATTTAAATTTAAACAACCTAGGTGCCCATCAGTAAATGAATGGATCAAAAAACTATGGTACATTTACACAATGGAATTCTATGCAGCTGAAAGAAAGAAGGATCTCATACCCTTTGCAACAGCATGGATGGAGCTGGAAAGCATTATGCTAAGCGAAATAAGCCAGGCATTGAAAGACAAATACCATATGATCTCCCCTTTAACAGGAACCTAAACAACAAAACAAAGAAACAAGTAAAATATAACAAAAGACACTGAAATAGAGGACAGGTAGTCAGTGACCAGAGGGGAGAGGGGAGGGAATTCCAGGGGAGAAGGGAAGGGTTTACAGGAACAAATATAGAGGACACATGGACAAAACTAGGGGGGTTGGAAAGGGGAGGGAGGGAGGAGGGAAGGAATGGGTGGGTGGTCTGGAATGGGAATAAAGGATAGAAACTGTACTGAATAAACTAAAATAAAAAAATTTAAAAAATTCAATTAAAATGAGTAAAGTTAGAAATTCAGTACCTCAGTAGCATTAAACACATGTCAAATGTTTAACAGCCACAGGGCTACTAAATGCACAGGGCTAGTACAGTTCCATCATCACACAAATGTCTATTGACAGCACTGAATTCTACCTCTCATTCACTGTGTCCCTATGCGTGCTCTATGTCAGGGGTAGAATCAGGAAAATATGTAGACCTCTTGATATTCTGTTCCAAATGCTGATAATTAGATAGCATTTCTCTTCCTCTTTAAAAGTTAATGAACACAAAACACTTCATGGCCCAAGGTGTTCCATTAAACTATGGAAGTTATAACAAAATGAGGGTTAGAAACACTTAGAATTACATATTGGATTCAGCGAAGCACTAAAACATGCTTATCAAGTCTTCATTTGTCCTCTATTTGGAAAGCAGTTAATGGAAAAGAGCATATTTGTTAAAATACTTTTTACACTAAACAAAACAATATTATGAAAAGAGGTTTTTAATGTGTGTAAAGAATAGAATATCATTTAAACAAAATATCTGATAGTGTGGAATGGACTTCACTCTACTGGGGAAAACAATACTTTTCTTCCACATGTTGCAATATTTTGTTCTTACAGTACTTAAACTGAATGTGTTTAAACGTTCAATCATCAATAATAAGTCATATTATTTTATTGTGTCTGAGAACTTGCTATCTGAGGATCTCAAAGTAATATATTTCATTGCTGGAAAACATTTAAAAAAAAGTCAGCCTACCACATGTTTTCCTGGTTTTTACTGCTGGTTCTGGTGCTAAGTGAAATACAGTGGCTTCACCCAGAAAATCAAGAATTCTGAAACCTCAAATTAAATCATTAATATGGTGATTTAAATGGAAGGCAGATTTTTTCTTAAGAAAAAATATAGCAGCATTTTCCATTGTCAAGGAAGGAAGGAAGGATGGACAGAAGGGAGGGATGAGGGGAGGAAAGAAAGGAGAAAAAGAAAAGAAAAGAAGAAAAAAAAGAAAAGAAATGGGTTTCCTTCCATGTAATATATTTTCAGAAACTGGGATCATTCTCTCTGAACTTGCTTGACCTTAGCCTGTTCTCTTTCGCTAAAGCCATTAAAATGATTAGAACCTAAAGGAAGGTTACAGCATCACATTCTTTTTCTCTTTTTAACTTACTCTGAACTGAATCAACAGCTTTAAATCCTCCACACATCCTATTAATCCCATCTAGCTCTTCTGTCCGTCTGAATGGGTTTCTTCAACAGATTCCCCGAATATACATTAAAAAACATAAATCACTGGATTAAACTTGTAGAGAATGATGAAAGCTAAATTCATGTATATACATGTAGTGGGACAAATGGACCCTTTTATTATTTAACCTGAATGAAAGCAATAAATTTGAAACAGGTTTAACTGATGATATTGGTAATCCACAACAGATTTCGTAAGTGTTTCTGAATGAACATTGGTTTTATTCAATAATCCCTTGGATTAAAGAAGGGTTAGATAACTCAAACAATCTGCAAAGAATCTTATTATTTTGTGATTTACTTTTTATTTTTACCAAAAAACAATATGCATGGTTTAGGCTTTAGCAAATTAGACCAAAATTATATTTGTCACTTTGTTTTTTAAAATTTGTAGTTGGGGGTAGACTATATACCTATGTTCTTGGGTAGCAGCCTGTTGTTCTCACCCCTCTATTGTTTGTACATAATATTATGGAGTAGGAATACATGTCTTGTGTTCAGAGATATTGACAATAGCCTTTTCTCTAAACTGCTTACTTTACTGACCACGTTCACCTTACGTATTCAGAATTGTATAAACTCTATCTAGCATGTAGGATATGTTTTTCTAAAAAATTCTATGGACTCACTTAGTTGTCATTAAAAGTGTTTGAAAAGAATTCTTAGGCGGATACTTGAAGTCAGTTCTAATAATAGTTAGAATCAAATAATTGTTAAAGTTTCTGTAATAATTACTACATGCCTGGCAGTCTTTGTTAATACATTATCTCATTGAATTCCTCACAATACTATGAGCTATGAGCAATCATATCCCCATTTTTGCAGATGAGAAAACAATATAACATAGTTAGGTAATCAGCCCAAAGTCACACACCTAGCAAGTGGTAGATCTGGGATTCAAACAAGTTGTATGACAGGGGAGCCCACACTCTCACATACCTTATTAGTTATCTGGTGATGTATAACAAACTGCCCTAAAAATTAGTGGCTGAAGAGAGTAAACATTTATCATCCCATAAATTCTGAGGGTCAGGAATTCAGGAGTGACTGAGCTGGGTGGTTCTGGCTCCAGGTCTCTCGGGAGGTGGTCATCAAGATGTTAGCAGGAGCTGCAGTCATCTAAAGGCTTGACCGGGGCTTCAGGGTGTGCCTCTAAGAAGGCTCACTGGTGGGGGTTAGCGGGATGCTTCAGTTCCTCTTCGGCTACTAGCCAATGCCTCAGTTCTTTCTCATGTGGACCTTACCAAAGAGCTGCTTGAGTGTCCTCTCAACATAGTAACTGATTCTTTCAAAAAAGAAAAGACAGAAATCATAATGTCTTTATGATCTAGAATTAGAAGTCGCACACCATAAGTTCTGCACTCTCCTGTTGATTACACAAATCAGCTCTATTCTGTATAAGCTGAGACTACATAAAGTGAATATCAGGAAATAGACTATCTTGTGGTCTGTATATTCACTAAAGTACGCTGTCTCTTGAAGCAAGCTCTATATTCCCAGCACAGAATGTTGTTACTACAGACTTAGACATTTCAATTTTTGATGTCTGTACTTCTAGATATTGAACAAAAAAACAGCACTAAAGTGCAAGTCCAACAGCTATTAATTTACATCTTTAATGAAGAAGATATTAGTTTTATTGTATAAAATTTCCAAAATAATATTTACATCACATTCAAATATAAAAACACAATTATATCCAAAGCGAGATGTGGAAGGCTTTTTTGTCAATCCATCATTTTGCACTCACCCAAATCATCGTTGTGCTCTAACCCAAATTACCAAGGTTGTCTATGCTACTTCTATGAAGGGCTGGATGATAAACATTTTCAGCTTTGGAGGCCACACAGTTTCTGTTGCAACCATTCAACTTTGCTGTGGGAGCATGAAGCAGTCGTGAATATTATGTAAGAAAATGGGCAAAGCTGGATTCCAATAAAACTTTATTTATAAAATCACATGGTATGTCAGATTTGGCCCATAGACAGGGCACAGTTTAAAAACCCTTGGGCAAAACTATTCTTCGGTGTACTTTAGAATAGCTATTATATTGACTTAAGGTAATTAAAATTATTTTAAATTTTATGTAACAGTCATATTACGTGGTTTTGTCCTGGCCCATATAATATTGTTCAACTTTAGGAATGGTAGCATTGTCGAGATAAGAAGACAAACCTCTGTAAAATCAGGGCATAATATTATACAAGACAAATAATTTACACATTAATCATTGTTCTAAAAATATCAACTCATTCTATAATATAAACCGATTTGGCATGATGAAATTTGGATAATTCTTAATTCTGTTGCTGTCTATCTGTAGATTATTTTATATATTTGGTTGACCTTGAATAGTCTAGGCTTGATGCACTGTGTTTGTTGAATTAATTAAACATCTTACCTCTTTTACATCTTCTATACCACACACTCCTCAGCCACAGGCCTTCACTGCTGCTCAGTACCTGGCCTTTTCAGTACATTTGTCTGAGCCTACGAAGTTCACTGGTAGTTTTGCTTTTAAGAAGTTATTCAACAAAAAGTGAAGGGTAGGTAAGAAATAGCTATTGGAAGTTAACTAAAGATATATATGCAGACTTAAAAACAAATTAGAAAATTATAGAATAGAATGAACATGGACTTCAAATAGACCAGCTAATAGCAGTGAAGCATCAGACAATAGAGTAAATGGTGAGGAATTCATCGGCCTCTGACTACGCTATTAAAGACCAGTTTAATTTAGTCATTCTCGCCTTCCCTTCTGTTGTTTTTATTTTGAGGCCAAGGATTAGTTTTTTTGAAATCCACATTCTAATGTGGTTGTATCTATAGCTAAAAAGATACCTACTACAGTGTTCATTCATTCATTCAAACAAATATTTATTGAGAACTTACAATGTACCAAGCACTATGCAAATTCTCAGAGATACAGTGGAAAATAAACATGGGCCCTGCCCTTAATGTATTTAGAGGCTGATGGGGATACAGAAAAGTAAATAGGCATGGTAAAGATGAACAACCTCATAACGCATAAGGCTCATCTCCGACGTAATGAACTGCATTTAAACAGATGTATTAAACTTAACTATTCTGATTTCAAAGACAGTACCTACTATGGACTTCAGCTATTTTTACTTTTTTAAAAAAGTAACAACAACAAATTATAAATACTGTTACTGAAAGACATTGCTTTATAACTGTGTTTCAGAAAATGCAAGTCATTAGTAGTGTTTTAAGTGAAAAAGTTTCATAACCAATTATTTTTAAACTTTGGGTTCAATATAACAGGGTTTTTTCACTGCAGGACTTCTCAGTGCCTGTAATATGCTAATAAGCATGGTGATTCACCCAGGAGGCACGTATAGTGTAGTACCTTAAAGTGCATTGGAGGGGCCTGCTTTTTAAAGAAAGCATTTGTTAATATCTAGAAGGACATAGATGTTTCTTAGAACATGGTTTTAGAAACTCAACCACATACAATTTCACATGCTTTAATCGAGCAGTATTTATTATATTCTGGGAGAACTAACTAAAATATTAATCACATGCTTTTCTTAGTTAACAGGCTGTTTTTTTCAAAGCTCTCTAATTTTGCATCTTTCAAATCCAGAACTTGGTTGCTTTACTCTTTTGAAGAGAAAGATTTGGACTTTGGCTGGGTAGCTCAGTTAGCTAGAGTGTTGCTCTGATATGCCAATGTTGTGGGTTTGATCCCTGGTCAGGGCACATACCAATGGATGAATAATTAAGTGGAACAGTAAATCAATGTTTATCTGACTCTCTCATCAATTAAAAAATGTAATTATTTTTAAAATAATTTTTTAAAATTTTAAAGAGAAATATCTGTCCCTGGCCCCACTAAAGACTATCAGGTTTTGCTGTTCCTCAGCTAATGATGTGACTATTCAGGGTGCCCAGCTGGGGAACAGAGGTATCTGTGATCTCAGCCCGCAGAGGCCAGCCATGGTCGAATGGGTTCAGCTGAACAATGGTGGCACTCAGTTGTGTTCCTAGCTGAAGTATCTCTTTTTCTTCCTCCAGCTTCTTCCCCCTTCTCATTCCTTCATTTTTCTACTCTGTTTTGTTGGTGTTGGAGGGTTTTGTTTGGGGGGGAGGGTGTTTGTTTTTCGATTTTCCTCCCTTTTACTCACATCCCTTACCAATGCCTTAGGTCCGTTTACGGCCACCAAAGATTTAAATTTAACCTGACTGATGGCCATCGGGGTAACAGCATTTTGACAGTATTTTATAATTCAGTTGAGGGAACAAAAACAGTGAAATGGGCCTCTCATTCATAGTAGTTGAATGGGTAAGAAGCTGTCATCATCAGCACAAGCTGACATCTGGCTTCACAGTCTCCTTTCTGCTGGCTCTGTTGGTGCTGGCTCAGTTAGGTGCTTCCCAAGCTACTCAGTGCTTCCCTTGCACCGAGTAGCTTGGGAAGGGAAGACTACCCCATCCCAGTGCACATGTATGGAGGGGTACTTCTTTTTAGATGGAATCTTAGAAGTTCTCTCAGTACTTACTTTGAACAATAAAGTACTGTATGGAGAAGGCACGCAGCCTTAAAGAAACTCAAACAACAATAGTTTTTGAATTGTTAGAGAAGTCTGTAATTGAATTGGTAAAAATAGGAGACAAAGAAATTTAACGCAGACAGTAATTATTTCTGGAGTGTCTTGCTTCATAATTGCAAGTGTTAGATGATGTTGTAAACAAGCCTTTATTCAGATAACTTTTAAAAAAACAACGTAGTAAGTTATTACAAAGTGGAGATCAAAGAGATACCTACAAAATGAAATTTTTTAAATTTATAAGTACTTTTAATAGAAGACTATAGGAATCCCTACAGGCTTAAGCACTAAAATCATCTAACATGCAGTGAATACTTACAGAAGGGGGAGGAGCTGGGGGAGGGGCGGGGTATGAAAATGGCTTAAGCTACAGAAGGAAGGAAAATCAGAGATTGGTGACACCAAAGGAAGCACCTGCTTTCCGGAAATTAAAATCATGTGTTAGGCAGTTCCGACTTAATTGCCAAATGGGGTGAAGCCCAGTCTCTAATGTAAAAGGGTCCCAAATTATAATTGGACATCATGGATTAAAATTCAATACCTGAAAATTTCCTTAGAAATGAATAGGCAACGGAGACAGACCACAGAGCCCAGTACAATACACTTCCCGCAGCTGACACTGGCAGGTCATTTTATTTGGCACCAAATAAAGTTCCCAAGTGGTCTTTAAGGGCATTCAGCTGCTGAGTGCTTATTTCATTCATCCCTTATTGTGCTGCCAGTGGCAAATCCAAAGAAGTAGCACAGATCAGCTGTGTGGATGAAATTTTCTCAGGCTGAGTGATGGAGATGCAACTGGACTGACTCCACCTCTTTAGTGGGACCTCTGCTGGCAGCAAGACCCTGACTGGGGAATGGCTTTCACACAGTGTCCTTCAGCAGGAAATGTTGGGGGGTGCAGGATAAAAAGGAATGCTAGGATGCTTCAAAACAGACACCATTTAGTGAGGGGGAAAAGTCACAAATAACAAACATTATATATATTTGTCATCAGCATGCAACTGAGAAAATTGTGAAATAAGGCTTTGTGGTCTCCCTTTGTGTGTACCTCCAGACGCAAAGTAGATGCTGACCCTTAAATTTCCTACTTTAAGAATAAAACTGCAGCGTTATGTTTAGCTCTCTTGAGTTGCTTCTTTGTAAGATTACTAGAGGAATAATTTTTAGCTTTATATGTGTTAATTTCAGAGCCTATACTCAATATCAGAAAGTGTTTCTTAGTTTCTGTCAATTCTAGTAAAGTTTTCTGATCCTAAAGCAGTATTTTTGCATCTTCCCGCATGCCAGCTTAAGAACTGCAGGCACTAGAGCAATTCTGCTGAGGTCATGAACCTGTCTGATGAACTACAGATGAACATGAAATATTCTTCCAAGCTAACAGGCCTTATTAATGTGCAGTTCCAGTATACATTTTTTATTTAAATTCATGGAAAGGTTAAAAGGCAGTAGTTTTTATTATTGCTTTGCCTTTGGTTTAGGACAAATTCTGCATACATCTGTAATAGAAACAGCCTGCCGATGATTTCATAGAGATCACTGTTAGCAGCAGTATCTAGTAGTGTTACCATCACTGAAGAGTTAAAGTCTTACACTTCCATTAGAATTAGGACCAATGGCTAATTATTTTGGTTAAAACTCAATTTGATCTAAACGGGAAGCACATTTGGCATTCAGTCTGGAAACCTGGGACTGTTATTAAAAGACTACTTGTGAATGCAGATATTAGTAAAATATATAGAGATTTTTTTGGTTTTCCACTTTTAGGAGGACTTGGTATAGTTACAGTGGGGTCATTAACATAATCCTAGTAATACAATATAATTAATATAAGGTGACCTGTTTATGGCCAGATTTTGAAATATAAAATGAATTAATTTGCTCACATAAAATTGTGCAAGTATCTAAATGTCTCTCCAAGTTGAATTTCTTTTAGGTTTTTATTAGGGAAAATTCAAAATTTATACTAAAGTAAACAGAATGGTATAACAAACTCTATATACCCACTACCCAAATACAGTGATTATCAACATATTATCTATCTTGTTTCATCTATACCTCAATCCCTTCCCTCTTCATACCTTTTCTCTTGAATAAACTAAATGCAGAAGTCACATAGCAAGAAATTTAAAAATTGGTAGAAGTTATTTTTTAAAACTCTTGTGTATTTAGAATGTTACTTAGGAGGCATTTTTCCCAGTTTACTGAGGAAAACACTGGTGTACTATACCCAGAAGTGAAATTATGAATGAAGTGCATATTTAGTGAAATCATACCTCAAACATCAGAAATTCACTGATCTAGGTTTTCATTTGCAAGGTAACTGATACGGTGCTCTTTTTCACCAGTGGAATCTCTAGTCTTCCAGTTCTACCACTCCTCTAAACCTCCCGGCCTTTCTTTTTTTTTTTTTATTTATTTTTGTCTCTCTATAAATCATAGATAATAATAGTTCCCACATCATAGCTTGTTAGATTTTAATGACAGCCTCCAAGGACAGGTGCCAGTTAAATGAAACATATAATTAAAATTTGTGCTATTCTAAAATTGGGTTACTTGGCAATGCTCCAATCAGAGACTAACCCCATTCAAATGACAGGCATGTAGTGCTCATCCGGTTAAGAGTGTGCAGCAGATGCAATGGAGGCCAGTCTGCCAGGTGGCAAAAATATGATGGGATGCTTAGTTTGGCACACCTGTGCTTCAGGTGTTTCCACTTGGCATCTGAATAAGTGTTCTACTCCTTGGACTTTGGCAACCAATGTTGTTGTTCTCTATTAACTCAACAATTTAGGTCAAGGCTATATATGTTTTACCGAGCAATTAATTTAGGTATATCTATAAGGTCTGTCTGGAAAAAGTCCAGCCATTGTTAACACAACAAGAATAGTTTGCATGACATCGAGGTAACCTGGCAGCCAAAGAGAGTGGACTGGAATGTGCATGCGTGAACACCAATGGCTGCACTGTACTAGACAGTGGGGGCAGTAGATGCTGGTAAGTATGTGTACTGTGTGGCCGCCACATTCAAAACAACTGAGCAAGTAGAGCAATGAATAGTTCCTATCTGCATATGATTCAGAAGGTCACAGCTATGGGCAACTGGTGATTGGCAGCTTCATCACAACAACTTGCCTGCTCACGCACCACATCTCATGCAGTTTTTTTGCAAAACATCAAATTACCTAGATGACTCAGCCCTCCTACAGCCCACATTTGGCACCCTTGGACTTCTGGCTTTTCCCAAAACTAAAATCACCTTTGAAAGGGAAGAGATTTGAGATCATTGATAAGATTCAGGAAAATACAATGGGGCAGCTGATGGCTCTTGGAAGAACTGAGTGAGATCCCAAGGTGCCTACTTTGAAGGGAACTGAGGCATCATTGTCTTATGTGCAGTGTTTTTTGTATCTTGTATCTTCTTCAATAAATGTCTCTATTTTACGTAGTATATGGGTGGTATGCGTAGTATATGGGTTCACCTTCTGAATCTCATATATATATGCAATTATCTACATATGCAATAAGTATGATATTATAAGGTTATTTAACCTCCGGTACTTCCTCACTAAGAAATAGAAAGGCATAACCTCGGTCTTAGTCCCACCCTTGGAACTGTGCATATCATCTTGCTTATCCTCTTGGCCGTAGTTATCATTTTCCTACAAAGAATATCTCCTGAAGTATCCTAGCCTGGTGAATGAAACTCCTGAGACTTCTTTGGCATTTACTCAAGAGCAAACTCTCTGACTTTGTTGCTGTCCTGTTAATTGTGCTCTGGTAACTCTTCAATATTTCATTGATTTCTGTATCTTTGGATTTGCCATCTCTGTCTTGCACTACTTTGCCAAGGTAGAAACACATGATTTTTACTGAAAAAAGTTACAATCTTTTCATCTGTAGCTCTCAAATATTGACACCCTGCATGAATGTGTGCCTGGCTCTAGTTCTCTGGGCCCCACTAACCACTGAGATACATTCGCATCTACTTTTGAACTTCTGGGTCTTCAATCTGCATGCTACACATGGTCTTCTGACAATGGTCTCCTCTGCCTGTACAGTATCTCAGACAGTATGACTTTACTGGCAAGTCTTATCTATGTTCTTGCCAGGCTCTCTGGTAATGCACTGGCTGGCAGACACATCAACCAGACTCAGCTCTGTTTTGTAACTAAGTCCTGAGTGTCAATGATGTCTCTGAGCCTCTGCAAATCAGCAGTCATTCTACAACTTCTCTCCAACTGGTGTCACTTGCAAGGATTATCCTGTTAGGAAATTAGCCCCTTCTCTATGCTCACTGATCCAGTTCACCATTTTAATTTTTTACCTTCTCCCATAGCTTTGAGGCACAGGGAGGAAAGTTTCTACTATTCAACCAGAAATGTTTTTATTTTTAAACATTGAAATATTCAACCTTTCTTGCCCCTGCGTGTGTGGGTTTCAAACTAACAAATGCTCTATAAAAAGATGGATGTATGTTTTATTTGATTTTCTTTTGATTAAATCTGAATTTTTTTAATCAGTAAGAAAAGGTGCGAACCATTAGGAGCACATTCGGGGTAGATTAATTGCTTATCAAGTTTTCATTCGCTCTTCAAACCATATTGAACCACTTGTTTTACACAAATTCAAAGGCTGGCACTAGCTTTCATTTCAGGAAATAAATGACACAAAGTATTATATATTAAGGACCATTAAAACCTAGAAAGTGCAGAGTGACTTAAAAAACAAGTTATTTAGCCTGGATAGCTTTGTAATGTTATACAATGGAGAAATTCATTGTTAAATGACCCTCCCGCTCCCTCTTCACACATAATGCTTGGCAGGAGGCAGAAGAAGAAATGAGGCTAGCATCCAGGTACACGGGATGCAAAAATGTACACGGTGTAAGCCACGGTGGGTCTGTGCACCACAGGGATCAGAGAGAGTGCACCAAACCTTCCCCAAGTTTTGTGCTCGCCGGCCCATGACTGATGATTAGAAACTAGTGTTTTTGCCTGGACAATGAGGCTGTTCATCTCTGTTGTCATAATTCCAAACCTCTATGTTCTGTTACAGTAGTAGCTCTCATCCCTATGTTGACATATTTGAAATAAACAAAGGAAGGTAGCTGTAATATTACTAATGAAACTATTCTAATATAAAGGATTTAGGAATTACATCAAGTGGCATTTGAATCTGGTGTTTCTGTGTCTAATTTATCATCTTTCTAACCTTTTCTTTTACACCTTCCTTAAACACCTTTGAAGGTCATGAGACCTCCCTACCAGATTAAAGGCAGAACATGACAAGTTTTAAAATAACAGCAATGATAAGATAAAGAATTCCTCTGAGCAAAATTATAAACAACAACAATAAAAAGCAAAGCAAACCCCACCTGTTTTATGATGAAAACCAACTTCTTTGAATCTATAAAGAAGCAATAATTGCTTAACTAATCAAAGTGATTCCGTTCATTATTTTTCTACTGCAGGTTTATGTGGTTTTCTCCCCTGAAGCACACACATAATTGGGGTTTTTTAAAAATATGATTTACATATGGTACTTGAGGAGCAATGTTTTAGAAATCCATAAAGTGTTATTCCTTGTAAAGGAAGTCCTTTCTCGTTAATGTTGAGGATGTTTTTTCCCCAAGCATTCATTCCCTGCTCAAGATAGGGTAGCCACTAATGAGGAAAACTCGGCAAGTACTTCAGTTAGATATTTTCCTTTGTTTACCTACAGGAAGTTCATTCTGTAATGGGAAGAACCCCTTAGTATTGATGAATCAGAAAATGTTCAAGTTCTGCTGAGAGGAAAGTTATAAAGCTCTGTGTACCCACAGTTTAAATTAATCTAAAGCAAAGCCAAAGGAACTCTGATCATCTGAAAGAACATCAACCACACTACTTTCATTGTCTCCATTTATAAAATACATTCCATCTTATTTACACAGGTCCCGTCTCCAGTAACAGGGTCACTGGTTGCCAATACTAGAAGATGTGCATCTAAAATGACAAACTCTGTTACTGGCACTTGCCACTTATTAAAAGTAGATGATGTTTTCCAGCCTATTTGAGGTTTCCAGAGTAGTTCCAGTTACTGGCAATCGGTCCTTGAAAACGACTCTTTGCCCAATAATAATGAGCACCTTCAGATGGATTTTTTAAGAAGATGGCATTAATTCAGAATATAAATTAAGAGAATACGTTTGATGGTGAAAAAGTACAAACCTACCCACACATTACGGCTTCATGTATAAAATATATATGGCATACGAACTCTCCCTTGTGTCCTCAGAGAGACCTGCAGCTTTTACTTTTTTCCTTCTGAAGGATGTTCAAAATATGCTATTTTAAACATAATAATCCATAAATAAAATATAGTGCTTGCCAAAATTATTTTTTCACATATATATGGGGCCTTTAGTTCTGAACCCTAACTTTCTCCTGAGATACAATTTAAGAGCTTTAAAAAGTCTTTAAAATACTTTCTGTGTAATATGCAGGGCTTTTTCTAAAATTTGTGTTTCTCTATGACCAAATTGCTCTGTTGTTATGAATACTGTATGTAAAATTACCAGATTGCCTGGCATTCCATTTTTAGAGGGGATCCTGCATCATTAAGCATTGAAAGAATATAATATAACTACTCAAACTGCTTAAAATATTTTGTAACCATAAATTATTATCCAAAAATATTTTTCAAGTAGATAAAAAGAGTTGTCAATTCTGCATAGTGAATGCCTCATAAGGGGCTCGTTTGTGGTTGAAAACTGAATAAAAGCAGTAAATTAAGACCAGACTTAACCATCGAGAAGCTGTAATCCACTGCAGATTTCCTTGGTGAATGAAGTATTGTTATGTGGATTTATCCTCCTTGCTTGTACAGTTAACCAGTCACATCTGTGGCCATAGTGTTGCCTGTGCTCACAGACACCGTGGGTTCCCTAACCCCAAGGAGGTAAGCCCACGCTGGTTTACATTGTATCGATAAGCCCAAAACAAACTTCACAACTGTTTCACAGGGGCTGCCTTCAAAAGGGCAGATAGGGTCTTGAAACTGAATCATTGTTAAGGACAGACAGGGGTATCATGAAATGAGCGGGCACTTGAGAAGCTGCAAGTGACACTAGATGTTCAGTTTTCTAACAGGCGTGGTGTCAGCAGAGGGCACCATGATGAAGCCGAGGGGAAGGTGGGTGTGAAACAGGACTGGAGTACCTGGGGTTTCTGAATGTAGCCAGAGCGGGGAACTGGCGGAAATATGGTATACATTAAAGGAGCATCACTCTTCATAAATATTCAATTTCAAGAATTTAAATAGTTTACAGACATAGAAACCCTTGATGATTATTTTATCCAGCATTGTTGATTTTCATCTGTTGTTTGTCGGCAGCCACGATAATTAATGAATAAAACCCAGGAAGTCTTGACAATGAGTAGGTTTTGTCTTAAGTCTTTGTATATTTCTTTGTGATTACATGCCAATAAAATAACTGATTTGCCTTTTTGTAAATTAAACTAAAGGGAACCAAATAAGATATATCTCTGCTATTATTTTTTTTCTTTTAGAGCCCAGTGTTTCCAAAGGACATTAATTTTGATTTCCCTGATGAAGGTGTATAGCTACCCCTCATGCTTTACAAAATATTACCAAGTCAGAGCCAAAAAGAGCCATAAGTGAAATATTTCAAAAGAGTTATTTTTCATTATTTAGGAAAAATTCTCAGATTTCTCAGTAATTCATCCCAATATACTCCCTTTTTAAGAAATGGGGGAAAAGAGAGAGAAAACACAAGTGAAAAATGATTTTTATTCTGTGGAGAGCTGATGTTTAAAAAATTTTAAGAGTCTAACACCTTTCTCAAATAGTATTTTATAAATAAGTCCAGCTTTGCAAGAAAAAAACTTTATTCTGGAACATAAGCAGTTATTTGTACTTTAATGCAATGTACAGGCATACTGGCTTCTTTCAATCTTTCAGATTAAGAAATGTTTCTTGTAATTTTTCAGAATTCACATAATGCCTTTTTTTAAGAGGGAAAGTGTTTAGTCACATGAAACTTTATCAAATTCAGTAGCTCTACTAAAGTGTAAACTACGTTATCTGCTCAAGAAAAGGTCACTGGGACTTAAAGTAACATGAATGTCCTTTTATTAGTAAAGTGATCCCAGAAAACAGCCCTTGCTTGTATGTGCTGAATTTGGTTCTATTCCTGAGAATAAAGTTTATAATTACCATCCCTGCTTAATTAAAGAAAACCACAACTTGATTATACCCATTACATCTTTACAAGCAAAGATGTTTCTAAGGAAAACACAATCTTAAAATCACTAAAATTTCAGGATATATATTCCATCAGTATTTCTGGATTTTCAAAAGCTTTTTCCCCTAATCAGTGAAAAGGAGCACTGGACTAGATGTGTGTAGGTGTAGCTCAAATTGGCTGCAAGTATTCTCTGTGTCCAAACCTAAAGACAGTGCTTTTTCTAATCAAATACAGCTCTTTAAATCACCCCCCACCACACACACACACCCTTTGGAAGTTGAGGGGGGGACATTTCAGTAGGAAGAGTAATTAGCAGTAAATTACTCTTTTATGCTTTGAAGTTATATTTCTAAAATAGCTGCAGATTGAGCAAAATAACAATGGATTATTATACCCTTCCATAGGTTCTATGTACTGCAAGAATTTCATAAAGTAATAGGACTTCCTCCTTAAAAGAAAAAGTGCTCATTAGCGTTTGTAATTCCATGTGGTGCATCAAGTTAAGCTTCGTGAAAAGGTTATGGTTCTACTCCCTCTAGCATCAAAAGTGTAAAGGTGATAGGTGAGATTCTTTTTGTTGCAAGTGCTGAGAAATAATCATTTAAAGGTTAGTCGCACATAAAAAGAAGAACATTTGTTTAATAAGTAACTCATTTTGGGATATGCTGCACTTTTAAAGGTTACAGAGTAAACCGATTCGCTAGTGATGGCAACAAGAAGTACTATTAAAGTTCTATTAAAACAATCCTTGGTAAAATTCAGATTGCATTCCTTCTCTCACATTCCAGCGCACATCAAAAAAGTGCCTAAGCTGTTTACAGTGTGTCTTCAAGTAGATGTTGCCTTGTACACTCTACCTTAAGTACTCAGCTCCTCTTAAAAGCAACAGCAGAGTGTTCATAGGAAAATACGTTAGTACCCACACACATACATACCACCTAACGTGATTCATTCTATTTTGCTTCACTCTTTCAGTTTTATTAATTTCTAAGAACATGTTCATGTGTCATGGATTATAAGATTTCTCACCCCATCCTACACCATCTTGCTAGGAACTTTTACATCAATGAAATAAATGTTGAATCATTTATAGAAATAAAAAACTATTTATTTCTATAATTTTCAATTCTAAGATCAACTTCACTCTACCACTCTTCCCCAAAAAAGTCAAAAAGAATCTGGTTTGGCAATAAATTGGAGTATTAATGTGATATGTAGACAAAAGAGAAGTAATAATAATTGTAGTATGAGTACATTTTTAAATAACAGATTTTTTGCAAGATCTATATAAAGGTGGTGGTTTATTGAACATAACTTTTGTACTATTAAAATTTTGCCATTAAGAAACTGATGCACAACAAATACAAGTTATTTTTAAATATTTAGCACTTTTGAAGCAGTGTTCTAAACTGACAATAATTTTCTTTAGAAGATTAAGCTCTTGGCTTGAAGTGAATATATGAATAAAATGACTTCAAGGAAAACCTCTGCAGAAAGCAATCTGTCAGAACACGATTGCTTACAATTTCAACTTACTTTCTTTTTTAAATTTTCACATAGGATGCAAAGTTTCCTAGTTGTGACATTTTGTTGGTAAACTGTGAGTTCTCATATTTTTATAAGGAGTTGATTTTTAACATGGGCGGAATAAGAAATTTAATTATAGCACATTTTCAGGTAAACTTCTAAGATTCATTATTTACATTAAAGGAATAGTGAGCTTATAACTTTTATCCTACTGTAAAGTAAGAACTGTCTTTATGTACAGTAAGACATTTGCAATTAGAAGAAAATACAACACTCTTATTTTAAGCAACTTAGCTAAGAATCAAGTTATTCTTTTAATTTGCCTTGCTTTTCATTTGGAATAGGGAAAAATCTATTTCCTGGGCAATTTTGCCGAGCAAAGATATTAATACTTTGGGGTTTAATTGTATCCTGTGTTTAAATACACTGTGGGTGAAACCCCAGACCTCTGCTTAATTGCTGTGAGAAAATAGCCTGATTTCTCCGAGATTAGGCACACGCTTATGTATACTTTGACCCAAGAGTGCCTCCTTCAGAATTAATCTTCCGAGGTAGAGGGATTTGCTTTCATATGTGCGGCAGGGCCGTTCGTGGCAAACAGGGCCTAATAAACTGACTTCGCCCCCTAGACCTCGCTTTCGCTGTCAGCGTTCTCTTCATCTATTCATTTCACACATCTCTTGTCCAGTGGCTTATTAGCAAAGCCCTAAACTGGGCGGGAGGAATAATTTCAACGGTGGTTTTTAATTAGAGGACTTTGAAATTTAACTCAAATACTTCAGAACTAAAACTTTCACTTTTACTAATGAAACACAAAGTGCACTAAAATAACTCCATTTAAGTAAATACCTTGGCCTTGTGAAAAGACAAACAATTCATATTTACTTAAAATTTTGTTCTGCAGCTGTATTTTGTTGGATCGTTCTAATGTATGAAAGCACTTTTTTCCCCCATCAGCTCCATCAGAATTGTTTTTGTAAGATGTAACAGAATGTTCTGCTTTTTAAATATTTATATTAATCAAAGTTAGGGCTGTTTATATTTTTTGGCAACAGGGCTTTTCTTTAAAAGTGATGCACTTCCATTTAACTAAACAAAAGTGTTGAAATGGCCTGTCATATAAACTTCAACAGAGTACAGCTTGTAATAGAAATTTTGAAGACAAGAAGAAGGGGAGCTGGTTTCTAGGCCCCGGGTGAAACATGGATTAATAAAATGTGAGACACTGGTAATTTCCAAGATTTTCTGGAGGAAATATCATTCATTGCTACTTATAAAGTATAGAGTTACCTGGCTGAAAGGTTTGCATTCAAGTTTCTTGATCTGTTTTCTGGGAGAATTGATAAGTCAAGCCTAAAAGCTGGCTAAAAACATGGCAAACCCCTAAGGCCAGGGGTTTATTAAATAATTCAACTCATTAAAACTCATTTATGTTTTATATATTTCTAAACCATATTCGAAATGAAAAAAATACCTTCATGTTACTTAACCTGCAATCTTCTATATTTGTGAGCAGGAATAGCTCAGACTAAAGCATTCCTGCAGTCAAATCTCCAGTTTTGTCATTGCCAAAAGATTCGATTAGTTAACTTGAAATCATATAGTCAGTCTGGACTCCCACAAGGGAAATGCAGTCTTCATTAAAGACACTTAAACAGCAACCCAATCTTGGTAAAATTCATAGTTTATATTGTTCTTTTGTAGTTTGAACAATCTCAAATATTCTGGAAGCTTAATAAACACAGCTTCATGTCTTTAATAAAGACTTCATTGGGGATTTCAGTGTTATTTTTATTTGGTCATTCAAGTTGTATAGATTCACTTCTGTGGGAAATAATCCTAACAAGGAAGAGTGAAACCAGAACATTTAGTCACTAACATGGAAGTTTCAAATGCTTTTGCTTCCAGGGAAAGGAAAGCATCTATGTAACAAACAGGAAGTATTATTATGCATTGCAGGCAGAAGGAGTAAAGGTCTCCTGTTCGAACTTTTGGCCCTTCCAGAATCCCTGATCCTTCATTATTTTGTTTAACTTGATGTAAGTCTTGACCAGTAGCTGACTCTGAGAAAACATTTCCTGACATCATTTTCAGAGGTGATGTGGGATTGTTATGCTTACCTTTTCATTTTGGGTTGAGGGTGAAAAGTCCAACAGTGGTTCCTGGTGAATAGTCCACGTATGGTCTTTTAATTACAAGTTCAGGCTAATTCATTCCTCTGGCCTTTAGCATTACAACTTTATTTTCAAACATTGGTTAAAATAATCAATGCACACACACACATTCACAAACACACAAACACATTTAAAGAGGCAATAATATGCTATAGTAGAACAGGGAAGAAATAGACTCTTTTTAATTACCTCATTCGTAATATGAAGTGGTGAGGGAAGAGCAAGAAAGGTCAGGCTATAATAAAAATAAAATTTAAAACTCTAAGCTAATTTACTTTTTTTATTGTACCAGCTAAAACCAATGAAAATAAACATGTATTCCATTATGGATTATTATTAATATCTTGTTTCCAATTTTATGCAATTTTAGTATAATCCATATCTGTGTATTAGTCTAGGTAGGGGGTTTTGCTTGAGGTAATTGACATTATATAGTCCAAAGCACAGAAAGAAGAAAACATATCTATAATCTTTACCCATTTCCAAACAGGGAAGGATAATCAGACCAATTCTTCTATTGTTTGCCCTCCCTCTTCACACAGAGCTCCCTTTGAAGTCAGAGGGAACTGGAGAACCTAAGGCTGAGAATGTGGCTGGAGAAAAACAATGAATATTATTATCAGGTCAGATTCTCATAGCCAGGTTTTATGCCACATTAACCATTGAGTTTCTATAGCACAGAGCCTTTATTATTGTTTTTCTCTTCTGGGTTATTCCAAGATCACTAATATAATTTCTCATAATACACTGGGAATTTTTCTTAAGTATATTTATTTGAACTTCCTAAGGCTAGGTCCACAATCCAACCACTCAAAAATATAAAAAAATGATTTTTAAGAAAAAGTTGGAAACCTAAAAAAGCATCATTTTCTGCTTATCTGGAAGTCTAGGTGGCAGAAACACTGGCATCCAGAGTGACTACAATACAGAGAAGTTATGAAGTTAGGGGGGTTTACTAATCGTAAAGCAGTTCCTTCTCTCCACTCTCCCATGCTTGCTACCTCCTTCAAGGAGAGAGAAAATACAAGCTTGTATTTATGACACCTTGCTAAATTTCAGTCTTGCTACTGACACTTGGAAATTTATTTTCAGCCCGTTTGTTATAAATCATGGGGAACATGAACGTGTGTGAATGCATAGGAGGTAAAGTTATATAAACTTACACAATGATGGGCTGAAGGCATGAACAGGCATTTGACATGGGTGAGCAGACAGTTGTCCAAAGCCTCTCTTCACTTCCCAAATTCCCAACAACAGGAAAATGATTGAATGTAGGAATTAAAGCAGAACTGACCAACTAACTTGCCAGGCTAAGAAACTATCTGAAAATAAGCCAAGTGTCAGGCTAAGAAACTATCTGAAAATAAGCCAGGTTCTATCTATCTACCTATCTATCTATCTTTCTAGCTAGCTATCTTTGAGAATACTATACTAAGCCATGTGATAATTATTACAGATTCAAAGACAAATCACATGGTTCTTGAGACATCCAAAGTCATGTGGAGGAGAAAGACATGTTAATAAACAATCTCAAAAAAATATGGCAAGCATTATAACACAGGTGTGTACTTAGCACTATGAGAGCACAGAAAAGGGTGTTGTTAATTCTCCACAGAGTCTGGAAAGAAGTGCTGGATTGGTCGGTAACAGTTTCACAGAAAAGTTATTAAATAAGCTGTGCCTTAAAGTATAAGCAGGTATTCACAAGCAGAAGGGGGGCCATCTCAGGAAAAGATAATAGCATGGATTCAAACCAGAGTATGCCTCATTCAGGGAACAAGAAGTTGTTGCGCCTGACTGCAGTTGATGGTGTACAGCCTCTGTGTTAGGGAAAGCGTCTACTATAATTCAGTTTCAAATGGCAGCCCAATAAACAATGCCTTGTATGTTATGCTAAAGAGTTGAGACTTCATCTAGGAAACAGTGAAAAGTCACCAAAATGTTTAAGCAGAGGAGTAACATGATCAGACTTGTATTTTAAAAGGTAGCTGGCATCAGTATAGAGGAAGGCTTAGAAAGTAACAGGATAGAATGATGCTCATCAGTTAGAGTGAAACTGAGAACTGAAAATGAATGAGAGCCCTGGCTATGGTAATAAATTAAGGAGAGGTTTTAGCAGGTTTTTTTTTAATTGGCAACTTCAATCTATATAATTTTTATGTGCATACTATCAGATTTGGGTCAGAGTGATATGAATGGAAAAAATATTTTTCCAGCATAGTTAGTAGTAAAAGATAGTTTTGTAAGTCAGAGTTCATAAAGCAGGGTCTGAAATTAAAATTTTTCTGAAATTATTTATTAAGGGAGAGCTTTCAGGAGAAGGGGAACAAGAGAAGCAGGATTGGACAAAGAAGACAGCTGAGAAGGATGTGGTCTCAGTTCAAACCTGGCTTTAGCTTAACCTGGTCCCTTGGGGAGATCTGAGATGTAAATTATACCACAGGGATAGCCCCTCTTACCTCCAGGAGGGTAATTCTCGGGTGAAATGGCACTTTTCTGCTAAGGGTAAATCCTTGGCAAGGCTGTGGCCATGAGCTGTGGCAGCCAAACACTCACCACAGCTGGGGAATGGGAGAAGTGCCAACAACAACCCCTGCAGCCCACCCGTTTTGTGTATTCTTGCTTCTTGTTTCAGCCCCACTTGCTTCTTGTATTAAGTTGACTCCATCCAGGCACAGCTGCTTTGGGATTCTGATCAGTCCCACTATCTGGCCTTTATGTAAGAGAATACGTAAGAAAAGAGTTACCAGAACAAATGACAGCTTCCCCTGCTGCACCTCCCTCCTCCATCCCCCTTTTAGATGCTCCTCCTTGGGGGCCAGTACTTCTGCAGGTCTAGGTATATTGCCAAGAGAGGTAACAAAACTATGACCTCTACGGCATCTGAGCACCTGATTACCATGCCCTGTTCAGGCTGTGGTTGCTGTACTTGCTCATTATAGTTAAATAAGGCATGAGAATACAAAATATGCCCCAGTGGGTCACCTGAGTGACAAACACATTGCTCTCTGCCTTCAATATGTGACAGCATTGCTGCCTCCTCATGATAATCAGGTCAGTTTCCCTGCCAATATAGTACCTTTTTACTGCCTGCTCGTACACTGCTACAAGGAGGCCAAAATAATCTGGAAATAGCCCTAGATTTAAGTTTACCGAGACTCCTGCTACATCTCCTAGAGGAGGTTTCCTCCCATTGAGACCTAGGACCTCTAGACTCACAAAACCTAAAGTTCTAGGAATGGGTCCCTGGAAGTGAAGGTGAGTGGAGTCCATGTTATATTCACCCTTTGAATATATATTCATGTATTCTACCTGTTGGGAACAGAGTGCCATACAATATCCACTGTTTTAAAGTGTCTATTATACCCTGAGAGATGGTACCCATCCTCACAGGGTGTCATCTCTAAAACAGTGCCATTGCTATGCTAGAGTGCGGTAGGACCAGTGAACCCCGAGGTCCTGTGCCCACTGCCATACTGCCTGTCGATTACCCTTGGTTCAGTTAGCCTGGTGTTATTCATATAGTGAACAAAGAATGAGGCCCTGCAGAACGTTCAGACAGTCCCAGTCCCTTCAGACTACATTTTGACTAAGCTGGAGAATTAACATGCACTGAGACAAGACCGTGACCACTATTGTTCAACAAAATGAATGTAAGCTATTTCTTGATCCTTCTTCCTGATGGGTATCTATAACACATTTGTTGAAACAATAACCACATACCTTGGATCCACTTAACTTGGCCCTAGTGCATATATCACCTAGAGCATAGCAGCTGCAATTGCAACTACAACTTGGTTGTCAGTAGTCCACTGTCATCCACCATGGCCCATCTGGTTTGGGTATCATCTAGACTGGTGAATTACGAAGGAGTATGATGGGGATCCTTCCCCACAACCTGTAAATCTCTGAGAATGGTACTAATCTATGCAACTCCCCTCAGGATGTGATCACTGATTTTAATTAACTAACTTGGCAGAGGAGATAGTTTCAAGGACTTTTATTTGTCCTTCAGTAATGTAATAGCCAACCAAGAAAACAATGGTAGTATCAAATCCTAATAGGTCCTTTCCAATTACACGTTCAAGGACTAAGTAAATGAGCACTGGGTGAGTGTGTAAACCCAGTAGACCCATCGTAAAATGTATCTGAGTTAGGACTCCATTTACTTCCTGACATTTAAATATCACCACTCTAACAAGGGGCCCATTATGATGCTATCAGCATAAACTCATCATACCTTGTATCTATCAATCCCAGAAAAATGTGAGTATCCCCTTTTCCCCAATGTACAATTTCCTGAGTAAATAGCTCTTATCCTTTTAGGTGAGGACTGGGGAGAGGGTGTTGCACATTTGCCATAATGTTGTGGTTCTTTTCTCATGGGGACCCCACATCTCCTTCAGTCAATGGGTCCCGGATCTCAGAACTGGCTCACGTCTGAAGACAAAGCAAGAGATTAAGACTTTCCATCACATTACCTGACCTCAGCCTTTTGCTCATCTATTTTTTTCAAATCTCTTGATTATACATACATTTGTTGGTTGCTCATCTCTTGTGCCCTTACACAAGGAGGCATTTTTCCATTTCCATTAATACTTTGGGACAACCTCCACCCCACCTGTTGAACAGACATTCCAACCTTACTTCCCTGTGTGGTGGTTGTACCAGCTTTGCTTCTGACAGTTACATACTGTCCTGTAGCTTCCCTTAATCTATAATCCTACCATCCCCACTGCCACAGTGAACCCCAGTCCTCTAACAGTATCACCCACTATTCCCGGCCTAAGAAGGACTAGGCTGCTCCACTGTTGAAATCCCCTTCATGAACAGAATTCTCTTCAAGACCTCCTGAGAAACATAGTCAAATATGGATTTTTTCAGTCTTACACAATGGACCCATTTTTTATGAAATATGTGTTTTCTTTCTTCCACAGTCTATTACTAGTCCAGGGGTCTCACTTTTTCCAAGCAATTGAGATCTATCCCAGTCTTATATTAGACCTATAACCCAGGGCCATGGTAGCTGTTAAATTCTGTGTCACAAAAGAGTAATACCACATCAACATGTAGCTGTCTATGAGCTTTATACTCTGCACACCAGGGTGCAGGGTCCTCAGGATCTACTCCCAGGCAACTCTCTGGGCGTACATGTCAGCCAACTCTCAGCACTCTCTTGGTATATTACTTATCTCCTCCCTCAGTAGGCCATTTTATTCCTAACTTGGATGGGAATAAATGAGATATGGCCCAAATTATCATGAGAGAAAGTACAGAAAGAACCCGAGGATGGTCTTATGAGAAACTTGCCACAGCTGAGACTTCTATATAGTCTTCGTGACCATGTCCATCTTTTCCAACAAGATAGAAGTGGCTCACTAGCCACTGCTGCATGCCAAAAGTGTTCAGAAGAGTATGCAGATTTAAGGTTCTCAACTACCCGGATTTCCCTATCACCGCCCCAGGATCCTGCTCGTTTTCTTCCAGGGCTCTGAATTTGGACTTGTATAGGCTGAGAATTTAGCCTTCTTAAAAGGTCTGCCACTTTCACAATTATGATGTGAACCTTACCTTCAAATCTGTCTTCCCTCTGACTAAAGTAGGTGAGTGTCTCTTTAAATGGTTCTAATAAGTAATTCTGATTCCCACAGTGTGCTTTAAATTTTGGATAATATATCTGGGCCTGCATGGCAGATGAGACCTGAGCATTCACACCATTGTATGATATCTTGCTTGAGCATGGGCTGGTTTTGTGACCAACAGAATACTGCAAAGATGATGAGATGTCACTTTCATGATTAGGCTGTATAAGTTTATCACTTCCTTCTGGCAAGCAGAATCCCTCTCTTACTGGCTTTAATGAATTGATCTGCCATGCTGGAGAGAGGTCTCCATGGCAAGGAACTGAGGATGGCCATTAGCCAATAGCTCTCAAAGAACTGAATCCTATTAGCAGTCACATGGGCTTGAAAGTGGACATTTCCCCAGTCAGGCCTTCAGGTGAGAGCCCAGTGCTGGATGACACCTTGATTACAGCCCTCTAAAAGACCCTAACAGAGGACACAGTTAAGCCACTGACCCCTGACCCAAAGAAATAGACTGCATATGTGTTTTTTAAGGTGCTAACTTTGTGATAATTCATTATACAGCAGTAGTAGCTAATAGAGTTTATCATTTTCTCTCATCAGTGCATCAGTGATAGTTATGATCACCCAAATCCATAGTCCTTATAGTTCCAGTTCCCTGCATCTCTCAAAGCTGGAAACATTACACTAGCTAAAATATCCCTTTCTACCTGTATCTCAACCCATTGGACCACCATGAGTGAACATTTTAGCCTAGAGTTTGCAGTTTTTCTGTAAAAGGCCAGATAGTAAGTATTTTAGGCTTTGCAAGCCAAAGAGTCTCAAATACTCAGCTCTGACAATACATAAATGAATGTGTCCCAATAAAACTTTCTTTACCCCTGGCTTATGTGGCACAGTGGATTGAGCTCCAGCCTGAGAACCAAAGGGTCACTGGTTTGATTCCAAGTCAGAGCACAAGCCTGGGTTGTGGGTCAGGTCCCCAGCTGAAAGTATGTAAGAGGCAAGCAACTGATGTTTCTCTCCTTCTCTTTCTCCGTGCCTACCCCCTCCCTAAAAATAAATAAATACAATCTTTAAAAATAAGTTAGGGAAAAAAACCTTTATTTACAAAAAGCGGGGAGCTGGATTTGGCCCACAGCCACAGTCTGCTGACCTCTGGCCTTCACAATTACACTGCTCTGGAATGCGAGGGACTAACAACCCTGTACCCACCACCAGTGACAGGGGCCTCATTGCCATCTGCCTCCAGAATCCCACCTTAGACTCTGCTTCCTAGGTCCACATGCAGTCCTGTCCATCTTGGCTGGGTTCCCTAAAAGCAGAACCAAGGAAAAAGACTTTTATAAAAGTGACTTATTGTGGGAATACTCATAGGAAAAGTGGAAGGGAGGAGACAGAAGAGGGCAAGGAAAGAAGCTAACCAGGCATGAGTGTTTAGCTGAAAAGGAGGGGAGCCTGGTTGCACAGGAAGCTCCCGAAGTGCCAGAATTTAATTCATTCTTGCAGCAATAGAGGGAGCCCGGAAGGGGAGAATATTTATGCCCCTATCAGGTAAGCATTGGCTGCTGGCTGCCCCAGGGAAGAACATTCCAAACAAGGCAGTTTCCCTTCTCAGAAGTAGAGGGCAGCTATTAGTTAACCCAAAACTCACAGCAGCTGGGATATGGGCACGTCCCTGTTCCTACCCAGGGGCAACCCTCTTAAACTTTCCCAATTAAACTTTGGTCAATAGCTTGGAAGCATTTTTATTAATTTCTAAGGGTAGAAATGGGGTGGTTAAAATACAAAGAATATTAATGATGCCAAAAAATGGTGCAAAATAATTTCTGGTAGTTTTTCTTACATACTTTATAGGTATTGCTGATTATCATTTTCCTTAGCCCATTTGTCATAACTAGAACTAACATCGTCAAAGCAGATAAAATTGAATAACAGTTTAAGGAAACATGGGCAGTAGCGAGATGCAAAGCAAATAGGTCTGCTCTCATATCACCTAGCGCTCACTATTACATAATCTAATAGCAATACCACAGAGCCCAGCTGCCTTAATTTTAACCCATTCTATCCCATACTAGCTGTAGGAACCTGAGCAAGTTATCTAAAGTTGTGCGTCTCAGTTTCCTATCTGTGAAATGGATCTAATACTAGTATCTGCCCCACAAGGTCACTGTGGGTTAAAATGAATACATGGAAGTGTTTACAACACACTTAGTAAATGTTAGCTTTATTATTGTTGCTGTTGTCGTAACATTTACTGTGATCATTAACGTACCCATTGTTATATTTATATTTTTTACCAATAAACAATTTTCATTTATTTTTTAAATGTATTTGTTTTATTTTAAGTATAGTTGTAATACAATATTATATTAGTCACATTAGTTTCAAGTATACAAAATAGTGATTCGACATCTTTATTGTTATATTTACATGTATCTTTTACAATGTGCCCTTAATGTGCTATGGGCTCTATTTCCTCATAGTCCTGCACTTCAGAATACTAGAAAATAGAATTAGATTAGTTTGCTCTCAAGCAAAAATCCAAGTCTCTTTCTTAAACCCCAAGGGAAATTCTACAGTCATATTCTTAAGCCCCTTCTGTAAACAAAGAATTGAAAGTGTACCTATGCTTCTAAGCAAAATCCATGAAAAAAATTTTCTCTATCCACATCTAAGGTAATAAACCTCTAGTAATAAAACTTTAAGAGCTTCCAATTTTTGTTTTTTTATTGTATTTTTTCTGTTACCATTTAGTCTCCTTATACCCTCTTTCCCCCCCACAATCCCCACACTGTTGTCTGTGTCCATGAGTCCTTTTCCCTTTTTGTTCAACTCCCCCACCCCCTAACTTCCCCCTCTTAGTTGTCATCCTGCTCTCCATCTATGCGTCTGTCTCTGTTTTGCTTGTGAGCTCAGTTTGTCCATCAGATTCCACATGAGTGAAATCACATGGTGCTTGTCTTTCTCTGACTAGCTTATTTCAATTAGCACAGTGTTCTCCAAGTCCGTCCATACTGTCTCAAAGGGGACCTCCAATGTTTGGTACGGTGAAATTATGCCTTAATTTTGTGAAGTTTGGTGGCCTGGCTGACCACAAACAAGAAACTTTAGAGAGTTCAAAAATTTCCTGCAGTTTTCATACATGGATTTGCAACTATGAATATAGAAGCTCATAAGAATATTATTGTTGTATTGTATGTGTATATACAATGCTTCAGGAATAAGTTTCCAAAATTTATAAAATTACTTTCGAATTTATAATGATGCTCCCAGTACAAGATTCTATACCTTGGACCCACATGAAATATACCTGATTCCTATCAACCGTCCAGCATTTCTACTTTTTCTCTTCATCTTTATAAATCCCCACTTCTCTTTATCTTTATAAATCACTGCTCAATAAACGAGAAAACAGAAACCAAATAATCAGGGAGATGTGGAGGGAAGATCACAATTATTTAAAGAGTGAAACATCTGGAAAGGGGTCATGGCCTCATCATCTTTCCAAAACAGTTCATGAAGCTCGTCCTGTAGTTGACTGAAGAATTGTAAGTGGAAGTGCTTTATCAAACGTTAACTAAGAAAATGTATGCCAGTGCTTTGGATAAGTCAAGTTGTCATTCTGCTCCATAAATATTTATTCTGCAGATGGTCTTTAAACCCACCAGTTTCCTTTTTATAAGGAAAAGTTAACTTGGTATATTTATTTTATATTACAGAAATTTTCAACAGTTGGGACTTTTAAAAACATTTATTCCACTTCTTTTCCTATTTAAGACCAGTGGCGTGAATTGAACAGATCATTATATAGTAGGAATTTCACACTTATATCCAGTGAAAAATTGCTCTCATGTGCTATATCTACTATGTCTTTTCCTTGGCAATGTAAAAATCTGTTTTAAACAATTAGAAGCCCTTTGGAAATCCTGCTCTTCAGAGAGAAAATATTTAAAATCAATAAGACATTATTTATTGGAAGATAATTAAACTAGAGAAGTAAATTATTTTTAACCCAAATGTGACCATACCTTTCTGATTTAAAAGCTCATTTAGAAAAGCCTCTTTCTTTTATTAAGGACTTAAGTATAGTGTCACACAGAACAACTGGTATCATGTGAATAAAAAAAAACCCACATAAGTACCAACACACTACATTATGTCTGTTTGATTCAATCATGAAGCACACTGAGCACTGACTCAATGCCAGGGACTGTGACAGGTGCTAAGGATGCAAAACTGAAATGGTAGTTTCTGCCTTCAGGGAACCCATAGTCTAATGTAGGCGACAGCCACTTCAGCAACTATCTACAATCCAGTATGACAAATGCTGTGCTAGCAGCATCAGCTAAGCATTATGGGAGCAGGAAAAAAGTGCCCAAATATGGTTTAAAAATTAGAAATGCAATAAGAATGTCTTAAGGCCCAAGGATCGAAAAGAATCAGTCAGTATATGAATTAAGATTAGCAAAAGCCTTTGTGAGAGCAAGTATACAGGAAATTTCTTAACTGTGACTTCCCAGGAGAACCAAGAGTAAAAAGACATAGAGAAATGTTTTGTGAGCAACAAGCCTATTTTAACATCCAGAATGTTTTGACAGAATGTAAGTTGTGACTTTAATGATTGACCTCATTCTGTGCAGTTATCCCTGTAACTGCTAAAATCATTAACAATTACAAATAAGCATTATTTCAGTATGATAATCAACCACATGCTAAATTTACATGTACACTGTGGTATGTACGCTCAGTTCAGAGTCAAATGTGGTCACAATTATTAATATCTAAGAAAATGGTGGTGTGACAAAACTGAAGTGCTCAGCTCTTCATTGAGTTAATAAAACTCATTTAGTCAGCAAGATATAATTACATGAATCTGCAATATGAATGAATTGCTTTGGCATTTGCTTTCATATCTCTTAAAGCTATTAAATATACTACAACCATAGCTCTTTATCTGACTTATCATCTCCTTCCCCATTTTGCTTCCACAATGTGTGTGTGTGTGTGTATAGTTTTTTTTTTTTTTCTAGACAGGTTTCTTTTTAAAGTGGTTAAAGTAACAAAAACCTCTGGCTTGGCAAATTTTTCCCTTGAAAAATTTCCCACACAGTTGCTTTCATTGAGGAGGTAACATACAGGGTTAAATTGTCTTTAAATCGCTGCCTCAATATTCAGCTTGCCTTTCAGGTGGCGAATGGACTATGCAAAACAGCTTCTGCTTACACTCTTCCCTCTGTCCGTCTCCTGTCTGTCTATTTTTCATCACTACAGTGGTTTTGCCTCATCTTTCTGAATATTTGAATTATATGACTAACTTTCCAAAGCATTCTACAACGAAAAGATCTAAATACTCTTCCTGCCCTGTGCTTTTATAATATAATGAAAAAACTCCTATCAAACAAAGAAAAGATGGAGAGATATTTTTCCCTAGAAAAGTAGTGATAATAGGGAAAAACAAGTTGTCTCTTTTCTAATTCTTTGTCTCTGACATCTGTCATTTGGGGGAGAGGGTTATGTGGGTGTTTGGTGGCATTACATTAGTACTTGAAATGTCCCCCTCTTTCTTTGGCGGTAATTCTCTACCCTTTGTCAATAACTTCTTACCTTACATTACTAGCTTCAGGTATTTTTCTCTTCAGCTCACAGCTAGAGAATTGTATTTGCAAATGTTGCATGCCTTTGAATTAAAGTTTGAAAAACACAGTAGAAACAGATATAATAATGATTAAAATATGTGAATTTATTTAGTGTTTCACAAATTTCAAAGCACTTTATACACGTTATCTTATTCGAGCTTCAAAATAACTGTGTGAAGAGGTATTATAGTTTTCATTTTACACAAGAGAAACTTAACTACTTTGATTGGGTTTCCCCAGAAGCTTATAAGACAAGGATTCAAGTGCATTTAATTTATATGGGAGCTGATCCCAGAAAACACTGACAGAGTGAGAAATAAGACAGGGAATGGAAAAAAGCCAATAAAAAGTGCATTTTCAAGGCAGTTTCCAATTTGGCAACTGGAACTCACTCCTGCTGGGGAACTCTGAAGGATGGTGTATTGTAGAACACAACTCAGTATTAGCCCAACCAAGGGGTGAAAAAGCTGGGATATTTATCTACCAACTCCCTGACCACCTTCGGTTGAAGTTGGCTTCCATACATAACAACTCTAGGGTACTTTGGGCTTCCTTTTTTGTAAGCTGAACATATCCTCAAAGCCAGAAAAAACATCTTCAGTCCTAGAGTCACAGGTGTTCACAGTAAGAAAATTTCAAGATTCAGAGGTGAACACTTAGGGAATGTGAGCGGGGCAGGACAGAGTCTGCTGACCAAGTTCAGCAAGGATAGGTGATTTCTCAGTTCCAAGTCCTGCAGGTAGTGCAGGCAAGGCTGGGAAGGGAACTAGGCCCTTGACCATTTGGTAGATTCTTTGCTATAGTAAAATTAGATGGCATTCCTTGTGATCAAACTATAAATTAGGAGGGAGAATAAAGAAGACAGAGTGTACTCAAAAAGGTATTCTTGGAAATGGTCTTACAGTAATTAAAGATTTATTCACCCTATACTATATGTATAATAAAATCATTAAAAACTTACAGCATTTACAGAATGTGAAGTAAATATCAATACATTGTCCTTTATATAGCAAGCATACTAAGTCCCTGCCAAAATATGTTGCCAAAGTTTTCAGTTCAATTGGAGGCATTTTGCCAAGGACACTGGAACAAATTTTAAGATTTACAAGTTCCATAATACATTCAAAGGACATGTATATTGCAGAAAAATATGACAAACAAGTGGTCAGGCAAACATTATGTGGAAAAGTCACAGCTAGCATGTATGTGTCACCACTTGACAGCTGCTTCACATCAGCATCACTCAATCATCAGTATTAGTAGGTTTTCACAGTTGTAAAATATTTGCATACAGATGTGAAGGTATTCTTGTGGCTTACTCAATAAATGAGAATGGGACTTTATGCACCCCTGAGTTTTCAATTAATGTTGTTGACAGAATGAATGGCTATTTATGCCAACCAGTCTTTCATGTTCATTCATGATACACAATACCTAAGTCTTAAAGATCTCATCTAAATGCCTCCCCTCTTAGGAGGGTGCTTATGGATTCTATTGTATATGTGGGGTAGCATAAGGTTCAATGATTCTAGCTAATCAGTAGTGTGGCCCTTACACGTTAGCAAAAGCTGCTGAAGGCTTTGTTCTGCAATGGGACATTATCCCTCAATCTCTACAATAACTGGAATGTTTGATTGTAATAAGATCTTAGGCAACTGCTGCCTGAACTTAACTTTCCCAAGTATACCCATCCTCACCACTTCTTTTTGGGGAAAAAAAAAAGACACCTACGCAGGAAAATAATTTTCCTATATGCAGTAAATTCTTCCTACACTCATCCACCTGACTGTGCGAACAGGAGCCTAGCTCATAGTTGGAAACCAATAAATGCATATTTAATTTAATCAACAAGCAAGCTGGAAAACTACCAGCCTTGGCCACTGTGCATTCTAAGATTTCTGTAACATGCCATAGTTTCTAGGGGGTGACGGTGAGAGCCCTCCCTCACCCCACCCATCTCACAATCTCTTCTAGCAGGGAAAGGACTGTGTAAATGGCACGCGAAAGAAGTGTTCGTGATAAATGAGTAAAATTCCACTTTTCTACTTGGATAGAAATGAATTCCAATGGGCTTACTCATTATTCATAGTAATTAAAATTACAACAAAAACTTTTTTTCTATACAGACTTATTGTTTAAAAAAAGAACTTTCACAGATACACGATCTTTTTTAATCACACATTAGCCTTCTGAATGACTAAGCTTTAATGTTGTCCCCAAAGTTGAGTATTTACGTGGAAGGAAAACCAGAATTCCATTCAGGTGACATGAGAAACTGGGATAGTGGTGCAAATTTATCAAATGTATTCTAAAATAACATATTTAAAAGTTCAAACTAGGTTTCCCAAGTATTGAGACTCCATGTAAAAAATACAGGCAAGTTTGTTTACTTCTGCAAAGCAAATTAAGTGTGTAGTCCATGCATTATTGATGTCTATTATTTTAATTCCAAGAAGTATGTGTATCAAATTGCCTTTACAAGAGGAACCATATTAAAACAACTTGTATTTACATGTCTTGTAGTTTTCACTTGAGTGTTTATTTTACCACTAACTTTAGGACAGTGCTATAACATGACACAATTTTCAAACTCTGACATGCTATTGGCTGTTCCAGAGCACAGACTGGTGTTTGTGTACTAGGAAACTCCAATCCTGGATGGGGCTGTACCAAGACTAGAGGCTCCTCGTTAAGGGTTCATGTACAAGCAAGCAAAGACGTCAGACCAAATGGTTACCAAAGGCTTTGAATTATGTAAACTAACCCCAAAGGATCTGTTTAGAGTTTTTATATTTGCTCATTAGTTCTAGAAGAATCTCAGTGGTTTTAACCCATCTCTAACTAATTTTTTTTTCAAGTGTAGCTCATTTCCTCTTGCAATCCTCCTCCTGCTGTATGGCCCTCACAGGCAAGAAGGGTCAGACAGGCCCAGCACAGACCCCACACCTCCTGGAGCTGTTTCAGGGCAAAAGCACAGAGATGCCTGCAGCAAATATTCACAGGGCAATCAGAATCTCCACCAGAAGGGAAGTCCCTGCCCAATTTGCAGTTATATGCGATGACTGTCAAAATTCTGAACCTGGAAGAGAAATTTAGAGATTATTTCATACAAATATACTCATTGGATAGATTAGGAATAGGAAACAAATCTCTGAGAACTTAAATGACTTGCCCAAGTACATGACAATGTTAGGGATAAAACATACCACTCAGGGTAGAATAAAATATATTTATTTATTTAAAACCATGAAACATAATCAAGATGACTATTGGTGAGGCTGGCAAACTAGACTTGAAAGCACAAGATTTCTAAGTAAATCTTGATTTATTTAGAAGCTTTGAGACAGAATACAATTCAGTTTGGCCTCCTTGCCTAAATAATGAGGTTAATATTTATTTCTGAAAAGGCTTAGATCTATCATCTAAAGCCTTAAATCACATTCATTCAATGCCACGCTTAAGCATTGTAATAATGAAAAGGCACAGCCAGTCTGAAACACAGAGGCTGCTGATAGATGCTAAAATAATGAGTGTGCTTCCACCTTCCACCCTGTGCCTAGGTGATCACTGGTGAGAGGAGGGCATGACTAGCAACTGCTGCATGGAGTTGAGCAGGATGATTTATAAACCTCAGTGCATTGAAGACCAAAAAATAAATCATTAAGCAGCATGGCTCATGATTCAACTTGCTCCCCCCCACCCCATCATGAGTAATAAATTGTGTGGGCTTTAATAATTTATAGGAGATGTTGTTATAATGTGAGAATATTAACTTTGGTGAGTCTTTTAATTTGCTTGTGATGTCAGTAGTGGCTGAAGTGTTTCTTCCACAGGACAGCAATACTGCTGGTGCACAATTGTATTTTGACACTTCAGTCAGTCAGAGCCTCCTGGGGACTAGAAGAGACAGTTCACTTTAGCACCAAGCTTATCAATTTGGTGCATGTCCCTCTGGAATCACATGCCACAGAGAGAATTAAACCCAAATGTTTGAAAGCACTTAGAATCATATTAGCACATTCACATACGACAATTTTCCCCCATGTCCTTGCGGAAGCAAAATGTGACAAAAGCCATTTTATTTTTGCCCAAGACTACTCCTCAGGCTTGCTAAGGGGAAAAAAATAGATGAAAGAGAACATTTAAACACTAACAGAATGCAACACCAGGAAAGCCACCGAAATATTCTAGATTTATCTGGGAACGTGGCAAATCTCTTCCCAGTTAATAATGTCCTCCAGAGAGTCCCTCAGATGTTATCTCATCATTCCACAAATATGAGACAATAATGACCCTCTCATATTTCAAGAATAATTCCTCACTGTCCTGCCTCTATTTCCACTCTGGGAGGAAAGAGCCATACACACTCTAGTGAACCTCAAAGAAAAAAAGAGGCAGAAGGAGAGAAAAAGGAAGAGGAAAATCTCCAGATGATGCTATGAGAAGACTGTCTGGGTGACAAGACTGAAGAGGCTCAGACCATCAGCAAGGCCCCATTCCAAAGCTGAACTTTGCTTCAGAAGCCACACACACAAATAGACATACCTCTCTTTGTTTCAAAGCAACATCTCTTTATACATAATTACTTTTAATTTAGAAAATGTGAAGCAGTAAATTTCAGAGATTAAAAATGAGGTGATGGGTGGGTGGGCTGGAATGGGAATAAAGGATAGAAACTACTAAATAAACTAAAATAAAAATAAAAAAATAAAAACACTAGGATTCAGGCACCAAAAAAAATGAAGTGAACAATATAAAGAGAAACCAGCAAAATAAAAGAGTTCTGAAATCATTGGTGGTATAGTGAGGAAGGCTGGTGTTAATACCTTACCACATGATGGTCGAAGGGAATGAATGAGTGGAAGAAAACTGAATAGAATCAATGACTTAAAGCTACATCCCTCTTTCAAGTTTCTAATGACTATTCCTACTTTGAATTTTCATTAAAACATTTTTCCTGTGTCCTGAAATATTTCGTTCTTCCCTTCCAATTTAACCTGAATTTAGGCCTTCCTCACATTACCAAACCCAAGAAATTCTCACCAATCTCAGTTGGCTATTTGTTTTTGAAACTTGGCACTTGGTGACCCTGCTCCTTCTACAGGTTTGGTTCTTTCCAAAGATGATTTGTGTGTGAGCGTGTGTGCATAATGATATGTGCATTACAACATATAATTACTGTTTTTTTAAGAGAATGTAGATGCATATCTATGTAATAAATCCCTTTCATAACTAAATCAACCTGTAATAATACCAGGTGCATATGCCAATGCCAAGGCTGACCCACAGGATACCATACATTTCTGACATACTAAGAAAACTTTTGAAACTGCAAGCTTTTAATATTGTTTTCTTATATTTCAAAGTGCCATATATTAATCAACCCCCAACATTCTGAGTAATGCTAGTGTGTGGACTAATGCATGGTAGTGTTTTCTATCAGAGAAAGTGGAAAAGAGTTTCTGAAAGAAAGGGCAGTCGGGAAAACTATTTTACAATTAACAATATACAACCACTAGCACAGTATTTTTTATACCCAGCCAAAGAAGGGGAAAAAGCAAAGACTGTTCTAGCAAAAGTTAGTCTTACTCCTTCCCTTTTCTTAAATGCAGCCTGGCTTATTTATTAAAGTCTAAATAAAGTTAGTAACTCGGTTAGGACGATGGTTCTTGAACTTTGTTGAACAAAGTAACATCTTTTCACTGGTCAATCTTACATAGAACACAATATTTTTTAACCCTCACCTGAGGATATGTTTATTGGTTTTAGAGAGAGGGGAAGAGAGAGGGGAAGAAACATGGATGTCAGAGACAAATAGAAACATCAATCTATTGCCTCCCATACAAAGCTCCACTCAGAATCGAACCCACAGCCTTTTGGTGTGTGGGATAATGCTCCAATCAACTGAACCCTGGCCAAAGTGAACCCAATATCTTAAACAGAGTGTGGAGGAGCTTCCTTGGTTGAAATGGTGAGAGGAGACCTGGAGCTCCCTGTCCTCAACTTCCCGTGCAGGGCTCTCCATGGACTCCTAGAATTCAGTGAGATACAGCCTGAAAACCCTTGGGTTAGAGCATAACACAAAGGTAAGCGCAAGTTGCATTCCAATAGAACCAAAGAAATAGTTAACATCAAAGCAAATTGTCAGAGCAACGGGCAACAGTGCCAAATGCAAGCAAGCAACTCAAGTTCTAAGAACTGAGAATAAATCAAGCCCAGGATGAAGGGTTTGAGGATGAAATTTTCTCATTGCAAAAATTGGGACAGTCGGTAGCAAGTAAAGACAGCTGGTCACCCCACCAAGGGGACCCTCTAATGAGAGTCCAGGCAACAAGTCAAATCATGTCTTTCAATGCTGAGAGAGTAGAAGCAATGACATCTTCACATAGAGAACACAGCACATTGGGATTCCACTGAGCTATGTGTGGTTGACTTCGAAGAGCTCTAGGTTCTTTAATAGGAGAAATGGGGAGACAATTAAAAACCACAACACAGAGGGCAGGTCTACAAAGACACACCCACATACTTTCAGAAAGACTTAATATGTTTATTTATTTATCACCAATCAGTTCTTTCTTAGAGTAGATAACAAAGCAATGGCACATAACCGAATTTCAACCTCCAAAATAAGACATTTTACAGATGAAACTGAACCTCAGGTCTTTTTACTCCAAACGTAGTGCCCAGTGTCTTACTAACCACATAACCTGGGGATATGATTTAGGGTCACAAATAATAACAGCATAGGCGCAGCAATGCCCTGGAATGCTACAATGCCTGCCACCCAAGGTCAGCGCAAAGAGCTCTTCCCCCAAGCAGCAAGTCCTTTTGTATCAGCCCTGCCTGTGGAAATTGGACCCTGCTTAATTACAAGGCTGAATTCTTAATGTGCTTGGTGTTTGTCAAGTCAGGAGGAGGAAAAACTAGCCTGTCTGTGATATATGTGTGCCCAACAACAAACTATATTATTCAAGTGAGAAGAGCAGATGGCCCCAAAACAAGGCAGTTATGGCCCACAATTATAATAATTATAGTACCCAGTGGATCTCCAGGTTATCAAGTGAGCGAGAAATCTAACAGTCACCTCAAAGACACTTAAAGGGAAAGGGGTTTAAACTAAGCCCCCAGCAATAAAGCAAGTTGAGACCCTTCTTCAAGATGAAGAGATTTATCTCCTCACTGTAGAAGGCAGCACCAGTAGGGAGAGAGTGCCCTGAGTAGCCCGTGGCCCCAGGCAGGACTAGCAGTCTCTCTGGGAATATCACCAGCTACTTCTGTGAACATAAACATTGTGAGCAAGGACATTGACTGATTTGGATTATTTTAGGGGAGACCTAACTTCTCAAGGGCTGATTTACAGCAGTCATTTTTGTCCCTTATTTCCATTGCCGACAGTCTGGTTCTATTGTCTGTGATGATTAGATTTTTGCAGTCTTGAAAATAGCCATGCAAATTACCAAAATGTTTTCCATTTGAGACTTTATACATATTTGAATAAAATCAACTCTAAGCTGTTAAACAGAATTAAATGAAATAGGCTAAATCTGATGACTGAAATTTTAAAACTTCTGTAAAAAGGCTCCCGCTATCCTTCCCCCTTTATTAATGACCAATTGTAAATGATTTTTGCACATGGAAACACCATTTGTCACTTTTTTTAAACATGTACTGCACTGTACGTAGTTTCAACTCCCCCCACTCAATTTAAGCATCAAGATTTATAGCTCATCGTGAGCTCCTCCATCTTTCTGTTCCTTCTTTGTACCTCTCCAAATGCTCAAGTAGCCTTTTTTAGAATAAAATGAAGATAGTCTGTACTGAACTCAAATGGAACATTCTGAGACTTGACTTTCAAAAAATGTATATTCTCCCCTATTCCCTTGATCCTATTCTCTCCCACAGTATAGTTTGTGTTTTTTCTCTCCTGTCCCAGCTTCACCCATATTCTGTTCCGCCTACCTTTCAAATTTCCTGTCCTGTGTATCTTTGTTTTTGCTTTTGGTTTCTGCTATTTTAAAGTCAGTCTATGTAATCTTGATTGGCCGGTAAGTATTTATTTCCCCCCTTGGCCAGTAAAGATTTATTTGCCCCACAGCAACCAATTACACTCAAAATTCCAAACTATTTCATTCAACTTGTTCTTTCTATAGTGTGTGTCCAAACTTTTGTCAACAAATTGCTTTAGAATTTACATTATCTGCATGGAGAAAAATTGTATCAGAGATTACAGAAAGATGATACAACTTGTGTATGAGGTGATGAACACAGTGGCTTACCAAGAAATGACTCCCCCCCACACACACACAGACACACACACAACACACACTTCAGTTTAGTTTATATCCATCAACTATCTATTTGGTTTCCTTTGGTTAATTTATATATAGTAGGAAACTAAGAATTTGGCTATGGACTCTGTTTCTTATCTTTCTGCCTATTGATTTTCTTTTTCTTTCTTTCTTACTTTCTCCCTTTCTCTTTCTTCCCATCACTGTCTCTCACACACATACATCCTAACATAGCCATACAAACACATGAAAATGAATGTCTTTAAAAAAGCAAGTTGTATGTGTGTTATCTAAGTCTTTCATCTACTTACTTATTCATCTGTAGCTTTCATATAAGTACTTGACCTCCATAATCATGTGACCAGAAAACCAGAAAGCAATTCTTGTGTATTTCCATGAATCAAACATCTGAAACAATGAAATGCCTTTCAATCATCTAACTTTGACTTTATAACCAAAAGCAATGCTTTCATGAAGTGAACCATTTCTATGAACTTACAAAACTCAAGATTACTTCAGAAACTTCATCTCTTAAGTGTTTAATTTCTAATTTCCATAATTCTTAAGCTAAGCTTTTTCTTTGAATTCTGGTTAAATTACCCTGGGGCCAATGTCAGGAATGTACCTTTCTCTGAGTGACTATGACTGTCAGCATATATATGAACATGAAATTAATATTTATGCTGATGTTAAGTTTCCCCAAATGCAACTTTGGATATCAAAATGTAAATTATATTCTTGTTAAACCAAAACTATATTAACCAACCAATTTGTGAAGCACTGATTTCCTGCCAGACAATTTGTTAGGTTCTGAGGACTAACCAATGAATGAGTGCACGTGTGTCCCTGCCATCCTCGAGTTTATTATCTGATGGTAAATTGGCAACTGAATACACAACCAAGTGTAGTCAAGGCAGTTACAACAGGGGTACCCAACTAGTTTCTTCCAGACCAGGTGGGTGGATCAGGAAACATTTGCCAAAATAAATGTCACCTAAGCTGAGGACTAAAGAATGAATAACAATTAGAGAGGCAAAGATGAGACCAAAGAGTTCCAAGTTGAAAGAAAAGCACGTATGAAATTCAAGAGGTAGGAAAGACACATTGTCTTCATTTTTTTACCTTTGCATACATTCATATGTCTCCTATGTTTTTCCAACATTTAGCAATGTGATTGCCCATATTTTTGAGTATTTATATTTTAGAAATTTCTCCAAAAATGCATTTGCCTAACTCTCGAACATCTCTCTTTGGTAATTACTGAGTTTAGAAAATCTAACAAATTCTGAGGTTTTAGCTGCAGTGCTATGGAAAGGAGATACAGACAACATCCATTAAAAGTAGCTTTTCTTTTCCTCTCTGTCCCGAGAGTTTATTCTCAAGGGCATTCTCAAGGCCATAAACTCATGAACCTTACTAAAGTGAAACACCTTCACAATATTTCTCCCAGGGCCAACAAAAGAAAGCATTGAGCATGTGCGAGCATTAGGCTGATGTTTAAAAGGATGTAGTAAGTGGGTTTCACTGTACTGGCAGCTCTCATGGGTTCATTTTTTCTGCTACACTGAGTAGCACGTTCATATTCGATTTTTGGTGCATGATTGCTCCTAGATATCTCCCAGTATTCCTGCTTCAGGAAGGTTCAGCTATTCAGTCGACGTTTCTTTCTCTGGGTGAAGGGTGGGTCAGAAGGTAGAAGCAGACTGAGAGTTGTCCCCCTGGCTGCTTCAGAACCCAGCAGTAGATGCTCTTCGTTCGCCAGGTGCAGGGGACAGGAAAGTTAGACTCTGGCTGTAGAACGAGCTTCACAGGATAAAGAAAGCACTGGTATTTTCCTGGCCAGTTTCATATACACAGCCTTTATGTTTCTCTAACAAACTTTTTCAGAGTTTGTTAAGAAGTGTTACAGAGAAAAAACAGAGTCCCATGCTCACTCAAATAAGTTTAGGAAATACTGGGTAAAACAAAGTTAACAAAGCATTTTGTTTTGTGTGTGCGTTTCCTAAATGCCTCTCAGAACCTTTAATATGCTCATGTGCATTGTGGGTATTAGAAGAGAGGTTTGTGCAGTTCTTACTAATCAAATTTACCCACTAAATGTTTCTTTTTCATAGTACCACACAGGGCCAGTATTCCAAGAAATAACTTTGGAAATCATAACTACTATTCTTCTTCGCCTATTAAGGACTAAAGGCTCCCCTGCCCAGGTGGCTCAGTTGGATGGAGCATTGACCCATACACCAAAATGTTACATATTCGATTCTCTGTCAGAACACATACCTAGGTTGTGTGTTCAATTTCTATTGGGAGGCAACTGGTTGATGTTTTTCTCTAAAATTATTTTTAAAAAAATACATACCCTCCGGCAAGAATTGAAAAAAAAAGACTAAGGACTCTTCTGTTGACTTTTTCTCCATATACCTATTCTTAATTCTTCTCCCCAATTTTCCCTACCCCTATATCTCTGTCCTATTCTTCTTATCTCCTTTCTCCCTCCTCCCTTTATCCTTTTTCTGAAATTTAAAATAGCTATTGAGTGACTAAAATAGTTTCTCCTAGGTCCAGTTCTGGTCAAGTCTATGGGAGTAGATCACTGAACACCTTTGCTCTTGAGAGATTTACATTGGTGTGGGGAGGGGTGGTGAGTAAGAGATACTAAACAAATAAACAAATACACAAGTGAAGTTCATCTACGAATTCTTGTAAAGTAAACCAAACTGTATTTGCTGTGCACAAGTCTTGGGTTCTTTTTGATAGATGATGAATACTACCACAAGCTTTGAAATAGGTGAGTGTGTGAGCTACCCCCCCTACAGCCTTGCTGTTAGGTTATAAATGAAAGTAAGACTCATGCCAAATTCTACTACACATAATGAACTTTTAGTGAATACAATTATTAGCAAAAAGATAAAACACAGTTAATAAAACCTGTTCTGTGGCTTGATGGAGTGCCATCTTTCTGTTCTTTTAGGTATTCCCACCATCTAACATAAAAGGTTTCTTCAAGATTGTTGTAAAAATGTCCAAACTTGTAAAGACTTTTTATAAACATTTCTTAGAGCCAAACAGAGGACACACCTGAAAGCAAAATCTCAACAGACTGAGGTAGATGCTTCCAAGAAATGACAGTTTGCAGCTTTTTATTTTTTTTTATGCATTTAGAATTAAGGAGGGGAATGTAAGGAAGATTACATGAAGGTGGGAGAAAGCAAGGCAGGTATTTGATTACAGGACAGTTAAGAAGATTATGTGCTTTCTTCAGGGTGGTCATGCTTTAGAAAGAGGGGCTATGAAAAGATATTTCAAAGGTATGTTCATTTACTTGCACAGAAACAAGGAACAGGGTTTGCGTAGGGCAAAAGTAAGCCTTTTACTAATGAAGTTATATGTCTGGGGTGTGACTATGCACCATGACTTGCCCAGTTAGGAATTTATGATCAGACCATTCTGTGAGACTATTTTCGGTGGACCTCCTTTTTCATCATCCACAAGACTGATGTGACAAGTATTCTGCCACCTTCCTGGGCCATCAAAAGTCTTTGAAATCAATAGCCAGACATGGCAAATATGGAGAACAAGCTTTGTATTCTAATTCTAAAAAGAAAGTGCTTTCTAGTTTTCCATACCTGTTCTTGCCAGATATAACCAAAATGTGTTGGACACATCCACCTTTAATTTTATTGTTCTTAGAGTCCATCTCTAGCATTCATTCTGCTAATTAACAAGGCAAAAACGCTACCAATAAAAATCCACTTCTGACTTTCACTATGCTAATTAGCATAACATGTTTATCAGAGACAGATATAGCTGAAATGCTTGTAGGAGCCTCCTCTGGAGTGTGGCCTTTCTGTACAGTGTTAGCTAACAGCCTCCCACCCTCCTGTGGGGGAGTGAATTCCTGATTACAGTGCTATCTGCATTTGGGTGTAACTTCAACTAACTCATCCTTAGATCACATGATCTATTCTAATACATTTTATGTAAATTATAGTGTGGCCTCTCTAAGTTCTATAAAGACAACAAAACAGGTTAGTGACATGGAGTTGAATTGAGAAGGTCTCTAGGACAAGGACAGGTGATATCTAAAGATATTCAAACTAATATCTGAGTGAAGAGAGCAGCTAGATTTAAAAACATCTTAGGGAACTGTACTCCATGCAGAGATATAAGAAAATGTAAAAGTTCTGATACAAAAGCTTTAAACACAAAGTGCTGACACAACTCTAGTACGACTATAACCAAACACAGATCCGGCTGCTGGCCACTTTGAAAGCCAATACTTGAAAGGCAGTTGTTTATGTAAAAGAAAGTGGTTTTACGTCAGGTACCAATCACCTGGAAGACGAGGAACTCTTGTATCCAAACCCATTGCTCCATCTCAGTGCAGGCAGATGTTTTTATAAGGAGGGAAAAGGGGAAGCAGAATACAGAGATCAAGGGAAGGGGTTGCAAGGTTCTCTACGTGCAGATGAGCATAATGCATTCCTATCAGGCAAGCGATGGTCCGATGTTCCTCATCCTGGTTTCATCATTCTGGCTCCATGGTTGAAGGTCAACAGATCTCCTGGAGCTGAGATACCTGAAGGTTGGAGTCTGTATCTTTTGAAGTTAGTTTCTTGGAATCTTACACAAACATGCTGTTTATCTATAAGCTACATATTAGTGAGAGTCAGCACCTACAGAAACAATGTCAAAAAATGGTGGAGTGGGTTACAATCCCCCAAAGTTACATGACTAGTGCAATGAGACACTGTTCAGAATGAGAGGTGAAGTCAGAAGGATGAAGAGAAACATCCTTCCTGAAGGCCATGCTAAGGAGTTTGGATTTTATTCCAAATGAAATGGAAATGTGCTGAGAGATTTAAGTATGGGAGTAATAAGAGATTTTATATTTTGAAGTGGGTCTCTCTGCCGAGTAAGGAGAATGAATTGTAGAGGGACAGGAGAAGAATCTGTGAAAACACTTAGGAGGCTATTGCAGTTTATAAAAGAGATGATGGAGGTCTAATTTAAAGTGGTATTAGGGAAGATGGAGAAAGGAAGGTGGAGAGAAATTGACAGTGTTAGGATATATTTGGACATAGAGCCAAATGGATTTATTATATATGAATAGGAATTAGGAAGCAGAGTGAGGTTAAAAGAAATCAAAGCCTTAATTTGGACTTGGGCAACTAGATTACTTCTGGTACCATTTATTAAAATGGGGGTGGACTCAGGGAGAAATAAAATCTTTTGGAGAGTGGGTGGGGAGCAGAATCAATATCAAAGAATGAGATCCTCAACATGTAATCCAGGATCTACCTATAAGGCCACAAGTTCTAAATCAGTGGTTCTCGAGCCAGTTTCTTGTACCAAGCCTAACAATTTTCTTTTTTTAACTTGGTGGAAATTGCTGAAGGCATACCAAAGCCTTCAGTGGCATTTTGCCATCCACTCCTTTCAGGAGTCTTACAATCAAAGCCCTTATTCTTCTTATCTGAAGAATCTAAAAACTTTGTGAAAATAAAATGCAATTCCTTTCCATATAAAGACTAGAAGCTCTGCTATAAGAGTCATAGCTACAAGGTCATTATTGAGGAACTGAATACGTCATGGCTTTCGAATTCAGATGATAAAAATCAAATTTTGGCTGTGCTCCTGATTCTCGCTAGGACTTTAGACAAGTCTGAAAGCCTCGGTTTTCTCCTTTGTAAAAGGGAAATAGTCTGTGAAGTGAGCATGGAATAGAGTAACGTATGTGAAAAAGAAGTTAAACTGCTATATAATGTTAGCCATTACTCTTGTTTCTATATTTTAAAACAAAATCTTAGATAACCAAGGCCTCATTTATGAATGTAATAGATGTGAAACCTACTCACTGAGAACTACATGTAAGGCCCTCATTTTAGAAGCCTTTGGTATGTATAGACTATGAATTTTAACAAAAATATATTCTCTTGAGACTCCAAGAAGTGAACGTGGATAATAAATGACATCTATTATCCAAAAAGCCATTTGAGCAGGTGGTATACAAAAGTTTACTGAAGGAAAATCTCCAGGGGAGATTTCAAAAACACTTGCCTTGCCTTAAACCTGCAGAATCTGAATGTCTGTGAATGGGACCCAAAAACCAGTATAGACCAAACACTGCCCTGGCGTTGCTGATGTATCTGGCCCACAGTTTAACATTTAGGAAGCTGGTTTCTCAGAGAGAAAACGGAACTGCAGAGAAAAAAAGTGATGAACCCAATAGCACAGCTGGATTGAGAGCCTTCTTCTTTCCAACTTAGACCAACACACCTTCCATTGTATCTCGGGCACCATCCAGGGCCTGGATCTTGCTTGACCCTTCTAAATAAGAAAACCTTGGGAGGGAGCAATAGTCAGAGCCAAGCTTCTTCAATGCGAAAAATAGTATGTGAATCCATGTATAGTTCAATCACAAAAATAAGCAAGTACCCTTAAGACTAAAGCTTAAAGCAAATCGGAACAGGCTCAAGCCAAGCAGATCAACAGGCCTAACAAAAATTCAACAGAGAGCCTATATATTTGCATGTACTTGGTTTCTCCTATGTATTTATGTTGGGGGTTCAGTGGCAATTGTTTGTTGTGAAATCCTACAGATATTTTATGCCTATTTTCTGTCATATGAGAATGCAAAATGATGCATTCCAAAAAGACTGAGGGCTCTGGGGACAGATCTATATAATCTTGAAACTGTTTCTCAATCTCTACACCTCAGGTTTTCCTGTATAAACAAAAATGGTTTTATACAATTTTCCTGTATAAACAAAAATGAGATGTTTTGTGAGTAATGTACAAAAAAATACATGCAAATTCCCTAGCACATAATTAGCATTTGTTAAATATTAATTATTTTTGCTGTTGTTATTATTAAGCTGTGTATACCATGCAAGATACTGTAGATACTAGGTGGTCATGACATGGTCCCTGCCCTCAAGAAATTTAAACAAGTAGGGGAGACAGACAAGGAAACATATTACTGTAACAGTATAATTTCATAGGAGTAGACGCTGGAAGCAGTTTGAATCCCAGCTCTGCCACGTATGGGCTTTGCAATCTTGGACAAGTTATTTAACCTAATACGAAATTTCCTTGTACATAGATCTGAGATCATTATTATACTTGCCTCCTATGTTTGTTGGGATGATTACAAAGCCAATGCATGAAAACACATAGCACAGAGTCTGGAACATAATTAAGTGCTTGATAAATATAGGTATTATCATTGTCAACATGTTATATTAGAAGTGGGCAATGGGTGTGATAGGAAGGAAGGCACCAAACCAAACCCAGGGTGATGATGTTTTCTGTGTACAGAAGCCTGTGAAGGAGGTGAGGCCAGAACTAAATCTTGAAGGTCATATGCAGATAACCTGGAGAAGAAAAAGGAGTGGAGTGCTGAGTGGATGGTGCAGTTAGCAATAAGGTGGGATGCAGGCAGGGAGCTACAAATAGCTCAGCCTGGATTCCATGAGTGCAGAGCAGACAGACATGGGAAAGAGGCTGGGAAGATGGACAAAAATAGTGAAGTGTCTTCTATAGGCTGAGGAGCTTGGACCTCATCCTGTAGGAAACCTGGAACCTTTCACAAATTTTAAGCAGAAGAAGAGCATCACTACATTTGTATTTTTAAACAATAAGAATAAACAGTATGTTCTATGGAATAAAAAGAGCTAGAGTGGGGAGAGGTTAGCACTTATAAATGTGAGCAATGCCTATGAACATTTTCTGAGCTGAATGACTTTTAAAACAATTTCCATTGCTGATTTAAGAGACTTTGCACAGATGTGAAAGCACATTTTTTTTCTGACAGAAACTCATTTATGTTCTAAATTCTTTTTATCCTTTTGTTTGCCCTCATTTGTGTTTACACCACCTGTCAATTTAGTATAATCTGTGATTTTAATGTGTTTCTCCTTCTTCCAGATCATTATTAAATGAGCTAAATAAAACCAGACCCGTCCCAGCCTCTGGCACTTCTCCCATGCCCCCCCACCTGAAAACTTCCACCTAGTTCAATATGCTGATTGTTATTGGCATACCTCTAAACTCCTTGAAACTTCCTTCATATGCTCTAGTCCATGTCTGTGAACAAGATAAATAAACAAATGTTTTCTTTTTAACGAATTAAGACCAGGGCTCTCTAGCTTGGTCCTCTGAGCCTTGACTGTCCTAATTTAATTCTTCACGAGGGCACAGGTATGGAGTTCAAAAAAGACATTACTTGATGAGGTCCCTGCAAATCAATGCAAATGCTCTAATGGATAGATCTAGTCAATATTTTCATTCTGTGTACAGTGATAGGGGAGCACACACATGCATGTATGTGTGTGTTGGGAAAAATAGGCTTCCAAAGCCAGATTTCATGGCATCAAATTCTGTTCTGTACAGAGAAGCCAGTGGTCCAGATATCTTGCATGCAAGTCTGAAAATGTGTTAAGTTAGACACACACATCGTCTTAAGTAGTCAGGTCACCCCTGCCTTTCCATAGCTCAACTCCACCTCCAGTTCTACTAGATTCCTGTTCTTTCGGAAGTCAAAACCAAGGTTCGTGGGCATTCTGGAATGGCATGTGTACAGAAAGGGACACGTCTCTCTTCATTGCAGGAGGCAACTCTAAAAGCAGACATTAGTAAATTAAAAAGCAGTAAACAGAAACACAAAATAGCACAGACCATTCTTATCTTGGTTCCTAGATTTTGCTTTTCCATTAATCTCTTCAACAAACACCTTCTAAGGCCCCAACTAAATAAAGAATGAGAGGAATGACGAGGGGAAAGTAATGCAGAGCTTATGTTTTCTTGCACTTTAATTCCTTTTCCCATATCCAAAATGGCATCTCAGAGAGTGGTTTTCTTATAGCCATGCCTTCAGCTGATTAAGTTGAGAGTTTCAAAGCAGACAGCTTCAGATGGCATATAGCAATCATTCCACCAGACCCATGCCTTATGTCACTGCATACACATACCCCACACTTCCCCGCTTCCCACCAATACCAAGGCCTAAAACAGAGTCTGCCTTGTTCACACTGGTGCCATGGTCTGAGCCCTCCCAAGAAGCACATGGAGCCTGAGCACCTCAACCAGCTCAGGACCTACCACACATCATCCAGGTTAGGAGGAAGCCACGCTGTTAACAACTCCTACAGGTTCCCTGACAGAAACTCTGGAAATGAATTTTAATGAAGCTCAGAAGAGAGGAATCAGGTATGATGCTTCCCCCAGTCCCATGCCCTTCCATCAGACAAGCATAGGATCCGGGGAAGCTGCCGCATTGCCCAACGCAAGGCAGATCTAATCACCTGAGCTTCTCTACTGCATTTGGAATTTTGCAAAGTCTGGCCGTTTCTGGTCATATGCTGCCTATTTGGGCTCAGTTTCTCTTTTCAGGTCATGTCTCTTCACATTCATCTCAGTGAGGGTAGAATAATTTTCGGAGAAATTGCACTTCTCTGGTTGTTCATTCCTAAAGGCTAATTTGCTGCATGTTCTCTATTTTACAAAGATATGTATTCCAAGTCTTCAGCACTATGAATGCTTTCGCTTTCTCTCTGACGCTGCCTGCTCATTAGTGTCCAATACTAGTTTTCAAAGAGGTCAGACATTCACTTTTGTGGGCAAGTTCATTGAACATCAGCCCATGAGACTGTTGAAAAAATAACAGACAACACCACTCACAGGCATTCTCCACTTGGGTTACTCACGGCAAAGCCCCAAATCTCCAGCAAAGCAGCTTTCTTTCCCAGCTTTTGGTAGCAGTCTTAGTTTTTCATTTCTTCTTTTGATTTTTAGTACTAGGTTCCATGTGGGATGTGAACAGCCATGGATTTACAGGAATGCCATTGATAAAGGGCACACAATCCACACAGAGAAACTTTTCCTTTTCAAGAATAAACCTGGCTTCTTAGTTGTAACAGGAAAGTAGCAGAGCCCAGATCTATGTCAGTGTTTCTCTAAAAGGTGTTTTCCACTGCATACGCCATTCCTATAGTGTAATCTAAAATATTCCCTGTAGAGTTACCTCCACAAACAAACACACCTCAGTAAGTAGCCCTTTGCCAGGGTCATTGGAACTAAAATGAACAACAAAAAAATTCCACCCACTCTTATTTTTGCTGGTGACCTAATGTTACCCTTGAAATGTGGCCTGAGCAACACCCCAGGGCACAACCTTAGTTGGTTATGGACCTTTCCCTTGGTTATAGCCCTCTTTTATTTTCAATTGCTGAATTTTTACAGCTACATAACAAAAGCTTTATTGTTAAAGGCCAAGGTGCTTGTTTACCCTTCCAATTGTAGGGAGTCTATATTTGTCTTTGCATCGTAGGCAAGGCAGGGAGATGAAAAGAGCATTAAATTGGTATATTAAATGATTTATTTTTATCAGAGGTAGTTTGGATTATGGCAGTGGACATCAACATTTCTCTATATCAAAGCATCAGGAAACAAAGCTTAAATAGTAAAGTTTTAATGGAAACATCAGTTCTTTGTTATCATATAACAGCTTCATGGACCCCTTGCCCCTGCATCTCTTGCCATCACTCACAATGCACTGCTCCCAGTCCGCTCAGAGGCTACTGTCTGAACAAGATTGACTATCATAAGGGGAAGAATGAACAGTTTCCCAGGTAATGTAACCATTTTTTTTTACATTCTGAGAATTCTTCCCCAGGCTCCAGCATAGTTTTAAAGGCAGAAAGGTGACTATATTTTTATGACAATTTTTTTCCCTTGGACTGAGGTTGGAGCACAAGAACAAAATAGTTCTTTTTGTTCATTGTACCAAGAAATTCCCTCCTGGATCTATCAAGTGTGACTGTTCACCTAGCAAATAGCTTGGACATACCCAGACATAAACACCATATGAATAAAACATATTACAACTGTTGGATATAGTGATGTTTTCACAAAGACAAGGTGTTCTGCTCTACGCTATCTGTACAAGTTCACAGTGATCATTCTCAACAGTGACACTTTATCTTATTAACTGAATAAAAATACTTTTAATTACCTTTGTTAACTCAGTTTATTGTGACAGTATATGTATGCATCATTAATGCGGAAAGTTTTTTGGGTTTTTTTTTGAAGTTTTACTACAGCATAATGGCATGTCTAGGTTGAGTTCTGAATTGTTTTTTTTTTAAAGGTTGAACATTTGGTTTCCACATTTCAACTCAGACATTTATTTGTAAATTTTCTTTTCTGTTAACTGTAAATGAAGTCTTTTAAAATGAAGACTGCTTGGGGGAAAGGATCATTAATTAGTCATATGTTAATGTTTTACAGATAATCACAAATTCTGCAAAACAAGCAACTCTGTCTAATCCCAGTTGCTGTAGCTTGTCCAAAGAGAATATCATCCTTAAAATGAAATTAATCTAGATCACTTAGTGATGTATAGGCTGAGAATAGCACCTTGATTTGCATTCACTGGAGGAGAAGAGGCCTGCACACAGCCTTTTCTGGATGAACTGCCAAAGCCCAGCACAACTGTGAATTTTTTTTAATGTCTGCCTTCAAACCACCTGCGGTGCCTTTAGTACCTCATTGCCCTGGGCACTGACCCGGTGGAGATTTCCCTATTCACCAACAATCTAAAGCAATTTGCACTTATTGACACCATGGCAACTAATTGGTCTTCATGACCTGCAAACTTTCAGGAAGGTCAATTTAAGCCACCTTTGTTGTGTCAGGGATCAATGTAAATTTTCTCAAATCAGATGCACTTCTGCTCTCTAACCCCACTGGAAAGTTTTCTGAAGTTTTCTTAGTTGCCTCAGTGAGAAGACATCAAACTTCTCCAGTCTGAGGCTTAAAGATTGATATAATACCATTTTGTGATTCCCCACGAGAGGAGGGAATGTAACATACCAATATATCTTCTAGAAAGACCATGAAATTGTACTAAACTCTTTCAATAAATTAGGTCTGGTGCAAGCTGAGGGGTGTGTGTGCACACATGCACATGTGTGTTTTTTTTATTTTGCCTTGCATTTAATCTTCATAATACCAGATTAAAATAAGGAAGCAGGGTATGAAGTACCATAGTTAGTGGAACAGATCCTGAAGTCAGACTGTCTGAGTTCAAATCCCTGATCCTTGCTTACCAGGTGTATGACCTTGAGCAAGTTACCTAACTTCTCTGTGCCTTCATTTCCTTGTCAGGAAAAAAAAAAGTGGTGGGAAATAATAACATAGGATTGCTTTGAAGATTTAATACATGAATACACATAAAATACTTAGGACTTTACCAGGTACATAGTATTTAATAATAAACATTTGTTATTACTATTATTATCCTTATCCTACATTTTGGACTCATAGGGCCAAGGTCTGAAAGAGGTGGAACCAGATTCTGAGACCAGAAATGTGTTGCACTGTGTAATTCCTAACAAGTTGTATGAGCACTATTGGTGTTACAAGAAATAATTGTAGGTGGCATATAGACAATACTGTATTATTATGTATTTTCAGGTGAAATTGAAAAATGCATCACTAGTATATTAAGTACATAATGTGGATAGTATTGTTTCCGTTGAGGTAAAGTAAGATTCAATTTTTAAAAAATATTGTGTAAATTGTCATACAAAATATATACAAACATGGCCAAAACATTAAGTCATTTGGACATGAATATGTAGCATTTGGGAACACTCCACTGTAACATACTGCCTCCCCAGACTATTGTCATCTGAAACAATAGTTTTCTGAATCCAAGTACCTCTATGGAAATGAAGTACCTGTGCTCCAACTCTATTTTCTGAGTATAACCAATTAATGGAACTAAACTATGTACCTATGATATACTTAGAAATCTGCTCAATTAAAAATATGAGATAAGAACTCTGTTCTTGAAGAAGGACAAAAATCCAAAAAATATGAACAAGAGCTCAAAAATTCACTACCTCATGCGGTAGTATTTATAAGTAAGTACTCAAATATATAAGTTCAGAATAGAAAAAAATTAGCATGCACTGGAAAAATTGAAAAAGGCATCATGCAAACATGGACGCAGAGTAGAGCTTATAGAGGCTTTAAATATGTGAATGGAAAGGGAAAGGCCTTCCACTTGTTAGGAAATACAGACTCAACTATGGAACTTGGAAAAAGTGGAAATACCAAGTTTCTACTACAGACTTTTACTCTGAATCTCCAAAGGAGTAGACAGGGTGTTGTGCATCTTTCCCCTATACGCTGGTGACGTTGTGGCCTATGTAGCTGTGTCCTTTGCTGTTTTTTTCTGCTTTCTGAAGGCTGAAGAAATTTTCTCTCTTTGGCTACCTAGGAGAGCAGGCCCTACCTGAAGAGGCCTGAGGAAGGAAGAGACTGGACTTTGGGGTGCAGTTCATCATTCCTGCTCTTTCCCTAATAGTTTCTTGGAGTCTTCTCAATGTGCTTTTTTTTTATTTGATTGTTTTGTTTTGGTTTTCTCTTAGTATTTATTTATTTGAAAGAGGTGAAGGGAGGGAGAAAAACAGGGAGAGAAACATCAATGCAAGAGAGAAACATCAAGCAATTGCCTCTGGTACAAATCCTGAACGGGCCGAAATCCACCACCCAGGCATGTGCCCTGACCCAGAATTGTACTGGCGATGCCCAACCAACTGAGCCACCCTGATCAGGGCTCAATGTGCTCTGGTTTGTGCGGTGGGCAGAGTTCCAAGATAGTTCCATAATCTCCATGATCAGGTGTCATGATCTACCTGTGTCCTTGAGTGTTGTCAGAACTCTGGTTTGCTTCTAGCTAATAAATGTGTAAACTTGATGGCATGTCACTGTTATCTAAGATTCTGTCTTAGCAGACTGGGAAAAAAGATTCTCCTATAAGTTTGGATAAGCAAACAGCCAGGGTATAAACCCCTTATGGAGGGATCCACTGATCAGGGAACTGCAGGTGACATTTGTGGCCCGAGGGCATTCAGCTGGCAGCTAGTGAGAAGCCAGGCTCTCTTGTAGGGCTACAAGGATATGAAATTTTCCAACAACCTAAATGAAGTTGGGAGTAGACTCTCCTTTAGTTGGGTCTCTAGAAGAGGACCTAGCCTAGCCAACACCCAGGTCATAGCTTAGTGAGACCCTAACAAGAGGACCCCAATAAACCATGTCTGAACTTTTAAACCTACAGATAATCTACAGGCATGTGAGATCATAGATGTCAGTACTGTTTTAAGCCTCAAAGTTTGAGGTGATTAGTTATGCAGCAATAGGAAATTAATAACCTGACTTTAACCTAAACAAATAGAGGGGCAAAATCACACTAGTGTCTCAGTCACTTCCTCCTCTGCAACTAGTTACATTAATAGTTTATTGTGCATTGACACTTTCCCTTGTGACTTGCAAGAATGAGTGCTTCTACCTTAAGTTGAAGGCCCCTCCCTCCCTGTTCAAGTAACATTTTAAATCCTATCTCATGTTCAACATGCAAATCAATCTTAAAAAGTAGAAGGACAAAAATTTAGATAGCTACAAATGTTTAATGATAACTTCTTTACTCCTTGTTATAGAACTAATAATATGTGTTCATTGCAAGAAGTAAATCATAACAGGATAGGAGTCATCTAAAATAACAGTATAAAAATGTCCATTGTTAATATTGTCTGATATTTGACCATCTTTTCATATACATATATACTCAAAAGCTGGCACCATGGATCCTTGGAATCAGAATTTTTGAATTAACAATATACCATGCATGTTTTTCCAAGTTATTTAATGACCTTTGACATTATTGTTAGTTTTATTTTTTCTTTAAACTTTTTTCATTTTTTGATTTTAGAGAGAGAGAGAAGAAGGGAGAAAGAGAGAGAGACATTGACTTCTTGTTCTATTTACGAATGCACTCATTGGTTGATTCTTTTATGTGCCCTGACTGAGGATCAAACCAGCAACCTTGGCGTATCAGGACATATGCTCTAAGTAACTGACCTACCTCACTGGGGTCTCATTGTTAGTTTTATGTTTCTTATATAATATCCCATTTTATATAATTGATTTAATTTATTTAATCAATCTGGATAGAGTTAGGATTTGAAAGGACTTTAAAGATTTCCAACAACTTAGGGAGATATTAAATAGGCATTAATTTTGCTCTGAACCACATCAGGGTTCATATTTATTATGGCAATTCTAGGAAACAAATAAAATTATCCGATCATTAAAGTTGTAAAATCAGAAGTATGAGATTGAAGAACACACCTGTCAAAGACAGGAGTGCCAATTTAGAAACTTCAGAATAGAGATTGTAGTTCAAATTTAAATACTTTAAAACACTATGAAAATAAGCAGAGAGAGAGAAAAGTAGACAGCGTAGTCTTGAAAATCACTCACAGTTGAGGCAACTGAGCAGGGAAGTAACCCCAAAAAGTCATTTATTGTCTCTAAGCCCCACTATCCAATTGTGAATAAAAGAAAAGGCTGAATTTGACAATCTTTCAGTTCTCTTGAAGCTCTATTATTTTACATCCATCATTAAGCTACTATTTTGGGCTAGATGCTGGGACGCTGAGAAGCAATAAGAAGAAAGCACAGAGTATCTTTGGTGATAATGACAACAATAGGAATACTTGGTATTGTGTCTTTCTGGGGAGTTCAAAATATTTTTATCTATAATACACTAGCAATCCTAACACCTTTGCTATGAAACAGAACAAGCATTATCATCATTTAAAGGATAAAGAAACCGAGACACAGGAGAGTTAAAGGTAAAAGATTCTTTGGTGTAATATATTGCCTGAAAGAGGCAGAATGCTTATCAGGAGAAAAACTAATGACAATGTAAAGAGCACAGAAATACTGGTGGGAGACTCATCACATTCTCACACCCTCCCTCCCTTCCTCCTCCTCTTCTGCTCCCTCCTCTCTCTCTTCCGCCCTCCCTCTCTCCTCTAAATTACCTTGCCCTTATTTGTAAAAATAGATTTTGTTACAGAGTATTTGACATTCAACAAAAGAGAAATAATTGACATGTTGGCTGATCAGGAAAATAGGCATTTTTCTTTCCGGTTATTTCAAGTGGTTTTCTTCTTTGGGTTAATGAATAAAGAATAGTTATGTTAGATACTCTGTCATTTCAGTAAAGCTGTCAGTTTGCTCCCGTCTTTAAGGACTGGAGCAGCTATCAATGGTATTTTACTTATGCCACAAAACAACAGAGCTGCCAAATCTATGCCGTGAGAGTTGAGCTTCATTTTGTTCTTTAGAGAAAGCCAATTTTTAAGCTGTCTTACCCCTTCAAAAGAGACATTCCCAATGTGCTTTAACAAAGTATTAAAAACTTTTACCCTTTCTATATGTTCTGGTTGCACTCTTTGGAGTGCTGTTACCTAAAAATTGAAAAACAATAACCGACACATTAAAGCACACACTCCACCAGCAGCCATGACTTCCTGCTGGCAGTAACCATCTCCAGAGCAAATCATACTTAAACATAATGGCATGCCTTGCACAAGTTAAATTGTAAACTATATTTAGCTAAAAGTTCTTTGTTTAAAAAGTTGCCAGAGAGGAATTTTCCTTCTTTCATTTGCCTTTGAAGAGTGACTGGCCTGCAGCAATCTCAGCTATATTTTTTCCACTATGACACAATAACAACCCCAAGTGGCACACCCTCTGAATGACTGGAAATTGGGTTAGGCTGAAGGAACTTGAGACCCAAAACATGGAGGCTTACACATTCTGCTGTGAGGCCCCAGGACTAATGGTTAGCTTCCTAGCTTGGTTTCCTCATTGTACTTCCCCAGAAATGTTTTACTCTTTTCCAGCTCTTGACTGGTAAATAGCCAAGAGCAACCAACATCACCAAGGACACAGGTAGCATTGCTGCTACCAGTCAGTGCTACCATCATTTAAAATATGTAAAAACTGACACATGGGCAATTTAGTTATAATCATTCTTCACTGTAACATAGTGAGCTAGCCAGGGGAGGGGACCCCTGAGACATTCCAAGGCTCTCTGGACAACTAGATGGTCCATGAACGAATGTTCTACTTCAGTCCTTTGATCATTGTCAGAACAGGCATTTAATAAATATTTGCTGATGTGCAAATGAATGCATGTGTGCCTATACTTTACCAGTGGGAAGAGAAAATTGGCAGTTACACAGTTTAATGATGCCTTACACGCTGGGGCACACCGGAACTGTGAAGGGCATGGATGGGTGAGGAGGTGGGGAAAACTGGGGGCAGGGGGTAGCTCTGCTCTTTTTTGTGTTGGTATTTTATTCATTACAGTGATGCCAGACCAGATATGCATCCCACTCAAAGGACATTTGTCGCATCCTGAGTAATTATCAGTGATGTTAGCTATCATTCTTATTACTATTATTATTATTATTCTAGAAATACATAATGGGTTCAGAAGGCATGACAACTGAATTAATATTTCTATAGCAAATGTGACTACAAAGGCATGTGACCATTTAAAAACATACGGGAATATACAGGGTGGGGTAAAAATAGGTTTATAGTTGTATGGGAAATAATACAAAAATTAATAAATAATAATGCAAGAATAAACTCTGTTTCACTACTCATAACTGTAAACCTACTTTTGCCTCACCCTGTATATTCAATGTATCCAACCAGCTTTGTACCTTTAATGGCTCTCTCTTCTCTCATAATCTGAACTCCAGACATTTTATAAAAGTTTTCCCATACCAGTAATAGTTGTCTAGTATCCCCTTTTGAGTAAATCCAAGACAGCCAGACATCTATTTGAACTGGGTTTCCTAGGCATTGAGCTGGCACAGAAGTAGATTGGGCTGTATTCAGCTGCTATAAATAAATAATACAATAATAGTAATACTAACAATTCTAATTTATTGCCAGTTTACTCTGTGTCAGGTGCCCCATTTGGCACTTTACTTCCATTATCTGCTGTAATCTCACAACACCCCTGGAACGTATGTACTATTGCTGCTCCCATTTTCCATATGAGAATTCTGAGGCTGAGAATGATTCATTGACTTTTCCTGTGGTCATCATGGAACCATCTCATTCTGAGTAAAAGCAAACTTTGAGATGCAGGGGAGTGAAGACAGCTTGAGCTTGACCTGGATCAGATCTATACATCCAGCCATATCTCAGCAAAGTCAGAGTCTAAGCCTGGAGTTTTGGAGCCTGAATGAGGTTCTATAGATTTTCAGTGCTCCCAAGTCTCAAACTCCAAGCTGGGCCTCAGCACACAAGATTCTGCAGCCAGGCCCTGGCCCACTGCTGAAGTTTGGCCTCAAGCAGCTGGAAGCCGTACTTGGCTGGTTAATCAGGATAACCATCAGTAGTTCATATCTTCTCGGCTTCTTAGCAAGTAAGCTGATGGTCTTAACAATCACATTAGTCCCAGTGAATCACAGCATTTTTGGAGTTCTTCTTCTGATGTTGCCTTTAGGTCCTGCATAACATTTTCTAATTTCTTAAGGTTGAATTGGACTTTGGGAACCACCCAAAGTCACTGAGATCTAAGCCTGATGAAAAAAGTGCAGAATTCAGCTGGGTAAATACTGAATAACATCAGTCATAAAATGTGACTCTAAGGTAAGATTTATTCTGAGGGAAATTCCCAAAGAAGAATTTCGAATATGTTCAGAGTGAGGACATCGTCAGTAGGCTCGGTATAAGGCCTCTCAGACGTATGACTCCAACAAGCATGTAAACCATCAGGACTTGCTCGTGTTTGCTATGACTTCTCTCACCAGGCTAACTAAGTGCCCCCTTTTCATGAGTCCTGACTGCTGTAAATGAACATTTACCAAGTGCCTACTGAGTGACAATGAGCATGTCATACACCAGCATATTATTTTGCTTTTTCTCACTACAAACTTGTGAAACTACAATTGTTATCCCATTTTACAGATAAGAAAACTGAAACTCATCAGCAAGCTCTATGGTACCTATTTCTTTAGTAGAATTAGTATTTAAATCAAGGTCATGCCTAGGAGAATGCTTTCTTTCCACAATTCACAACTGTTTTAGCCCTGGGCTTTCTAAACCCCTCCCCAGAAAGAATATTTGTAGAAAATAGCTCTTCTTCACTTCTAAATCAATCAAATGACAAACATGTGTCATAACTTCTTCTCACGAAGCAAATGAACTTTTAGGCTCAAAAACTTAAGTCCTTCATATATATATACATTAGATATCTTTACTTCTCTAAGAAATAATCAGAAATAATATGATTTATTTTAAGTAAGGTTTTAAGATTATCTAAAAGCTCTTACATTTGGAGAATACTGCCTGAATTACAGATTGTATATTATTCCCAACTCTCATTAGCGTTTTCAAGGAGAAAGTCATCCTTATATCCACCAGCTAGTAGAGTACCTGCCAATAGAATTTATAGTGCCAGAGTGATCATTAACTCCTGCTTCTTTAAAGTACATTTACTCTTACAGACCTTGACAGTTTAGACACAGGGCAAAAGCTTCATTTATTGACTTCTAGTTCACAAAGATGAAAAGGGTATTTTAAAAAGAAACATTAATAAAAATAAAGGTTGAATCACATGAGCCTTCAAGGAAGAAAATAATATCATGCATATGCCAGTTGCAGATAGTTTCTCTTGATATTCAACATTATATCATGTTGAATACCTGAAGATATTAACAAAAACATTCTTATACCTCATAAAATCAAATATGACACTAACTAAGGCAGTATTTTCAAACTGATTATTACAACATGCAAGTACATTGCTATATCAATTTAGTGGTCATGAACAGCATTTTCTAAAGAAATGAATAGAATACAATAGATTACAAAAGAAAATATTACAAATCAGGATATCAACCTACATGACACATGGTAAGGTTAAGTTTTGTGTTATAAATGTAAACTCCATATTCACTGCTATTTCCCAAATAAATAAGAGAGAGGACAGTACTTAGCACATAATAGGTGATACATAAAGATTTGTTGTTAAATGAATAAATGTGTGTATACACATTTTATTAATCTTTTACTGGATCAAAATGTAAAATGTACTTCTTAATGTAGGACAAAATTTTGGCAAGTTTTGTGTGTACACACACACATACATGCATATACATAATAATCACACATATGTATATAATATCAGATTAGATTTTCTAGCAGCTGAGCCTGGGACAGGAGTTCTTGTGCAAGTGATGTATTCAGAGTGTTTTCAGAGGACACCTACAGAGAGAGATGAGCAAAATGAGACAGTGGAGAGAAAGCAAGACAATGCTGCAGTTTCAGAAGTCTACCTCTCAGCTCTCTCATAGGAAAGGCAGTTTCCATCAGCCAAGGGCAATCCCACTCCAGAGAATGGGGGGAGGTGGGTGCAGTTCCGAGCTAGACTCCTTCCACACTAAATGCTGATTCTTCATTCATATATTCAACAAATCCTTATTGAGCACCTACTCCATGGCGAAAAAAGCATTATGCCCTGGAACCTGACCCTGCCTCAGAAAGATTACAGTTTAGTAGGTCAAAACCCAATTTCAATTTAAAAAACATAGAACACATATGACAGGATACTTTGCAATAGGAAAAGAGGCTGTTTCCATCACAAACCAGATTCCTCAGGTCACCCTCAAATTTCTTTAACTTAGTTTTTCTACCTTTTCTGAACTCTTCACCGTGAAACCAGCGCATGCATTTAAAATAAGGTAATATGAATGTGAAGGTATATATATTGGCTTTGAATAGCAGCCTGGAGGAATTTTTGAATATACCAATACTTTCTTAAAATATGTAAAATATGTTAAGCTTTAAAGTTTGCAATTGTAAGACTAGTTATATGAAGTGGCAAAAAAATTGTGTCAATGATGCTATTAATATGAAAATAAAAAGTTATATTTCTGAAGAAGAGAATTTTGCAGAGTCTTAACAAAGCTAACCAAGCAAAACAACTTCTAATCTCTTGGCTTCTGCATGCTCTCCTAATTTTAGATGATGTTTTTACTATGTGGATGATTAAAATAATAAACTATACAACCTAATTTTATGACTTGTGGACATACATTAATATTGAAGAATAGTGAAAAAATTCCCACTTAGTCTTGTTTTTGCACTATCCTCACTTCATTATTTTTTTTCAGGAGTGCATTAAGAATTTCTGTCTGGTCAGTTTGAGCCCAAAATATATATTTTATCATGTCACTCACTGTTCTAGCACCATCACCATCGTGGCTCATTTACAGTCTGGAACTAACTTATTTCAATCCTATCTCCGGATAGTTATCACACACTCTGGATTTAAACCCTGTCTGGTTTCCTATTCCAATAACTGACCTCATTTCACAGCTAATCATATGTGTCCTCCATTTGCAAGGCCCCTACTTCCACCCCGCACTCCCAGGCTCTGGATCTAACTGTGATCTAAATCAGAAAGCGTAGAGAACATAGTGGATTTATGGTCCTCAAATTCACCTGAGGGAATTGAGAATTAATGACCTATTCTCCCACCTAGCTTCAACCTTGTAGTCTATATTAGCACTTCCCAAATTTCAGTGTGCATACAAATCACCCACCTTTTGTTAAAATGCAGATTCTGATCTGGCAGGTAGACATGGAGTTTGCAGTTGTGCATTTCTAACAAGTTTTGGGTAATACCAGGGCTGCCATTCTGGGGACTACATGGAATAACACAATTTATGTGCACTTTGAAATCACTCATCCCCAGATCTTCTGACTTTACTGGCGTAAAGTGAAACCTCATTATGGAGAATGTTAAAAACTTGTCAATTTATTCTAATATACCATGAAGTTTGAGAAACACTGGTCTAATATACACCCTAGTCCTAATAGTTAGGCCCTTAATTATTCGATTTTGTTTCAAATCTAGTTTTGATAACTAGAAATCTAGTTTTGATAATCATATACAGTATGATTATTGCCTCATTTCTTCCTCCTCCCCTAACCCTGACCCCTGAATCAAACACCAAAGCTTTGAATGGCTCCCTGCATGGCTGGTGGGGAACCAGCTAAATTTCTAAAGATTTCCTTGATGCTGATTATAGGGCCTGCCTGTCTAGATCTTTAACTCTAGGTTCTGAGATTTTCTATCACAGCAGGTTTCTCCTGCCCATCCAATATTTCTTATGTGGCAGTCTATAAATTCCACAGCCACATAAAAGATATTGATGATGTAAATTTAAAGAGAATCACTTGTTCACTTATCCATTTAAGTCTTTACCAAGCCTCTCTGTGTGTCAGGCAATGATTTAGGATCTGGGAATACAGCACCAAACAAAACAAACAAGCAAAGCCTCTGACTTACTGATGCTTACATGCTTGTAAGAGAGACAAATAATAAGCAAATATATATGTAATCTAAGCTGGAGTAGTGATAAAAATTATGAAGAGTAAACAGAGTAAAAGGATAAACGATGATGGAGTCTGTTAGTTCACATACGATGATCTAAGTGGAGTGTCCTGTGTAGGAAACATTTGAGCAAGACCAGAATGAGGCTAGGTAAAAAGCCATACACATACCTGGGAGGAAAAAGGTTCCAGACATAGGGAAGGAACAAGGACAAAGGCTCTGGATAGACAGCTTGTAGTGTATAAGGTAGAGTATGGAGGCCATTGTGGGTGGACCTGAGTGAGCAAGGGGGATGTATTAGGAAAAGAGGGGAACAGATGAGCAGAGGATGAGATTAGAGACAACCAAATCAGACACAGCCAGGACTTTTACTCTAAGTAAAATGGGAAGTCTTTAGAGGGATTTGAACAGAGAATTTTGACAAGACTAACTTGGCTATAGTATACTTTCTATGCCAAAATCTATTAGATAATGATTGCCTAACCTTTCCACTTGCTAACCTGCCAGTTAAGTATAAAATTTACTGTAGAGAAGTGTTTAGCATCCCATATTATCCTCTACTCTTTCCCAAGTGCTTAATATTAGACAAGTGTTCTTCAACTCTGTAGTTCCAATATACAGAGAGGAGCAGAGAGCTGTTATATGAGCTACATCTTTGTAAAATCCTCATTTGGCTTTTTAAGTACAGATATGGGTGAGGGAATTCCTCCTTTACATGAAGCACTCAAGTACATCACACATCCTATTTGGGTACCAAACAGGCCTCTCAAACTTAACATAGTCTAAACAGATCCACTGATTTTCTCTGCCAAATCTAATCCTCTGCATTTCAGTAAAGAACACGACAATTTATCCAGTTGCTCAAGTCAAAATAAGTTGCCCTCTTTGATTCTTCCAGTTCCTCAAGGCTAATCCAGCTTTAAGTCTAGTTGGTTCTGCCTCCAAAATATTTCATAAACCAACCAATTCCATCACCTCCACTGCTACAACTTTAATCCCAACCACAGTTGGCAGGGGCGTGGGGGACCAAGAGTACAGTTTTTGACATGTCAGGTTTAAGAGGTCAACCAGACACTCAGAATGGTGATACGTTTGATAGTGACATAAATATCCCTGCAGTTCAAGAGACAGGACTGGGTTAGAGATAGACATTTGAACAAGTACGGAGGCCACCAGTATTTAAAGCCATAAGAGTACACAAGATCACTTAGGAAGTGTGTAAGGACAGAGAAAACATCCCAGAAACTAAAGCCTTGAGCATTCCAAGAAAGGAGACTGGGTAAAATGTTGGAGAGAGTTGGCAGGAGAATCAAGAAACAGTGGTGTTTCAGAAAGCCAAGCTAAGAACTTCTCCAGAGAAGTGTCACCACAATGACCTTAGTTAACATTTATCACCTCACAGTTACAACTTTTATTTTCTTGTGAGAACTTTTAAGATCTCTTCTCGTAACATCTTTCACATATGCAATTCAGTATCATTAATTACATTACACCCCCCAGGATTTATTTATCTTATAACTGGAAGTTTGTACATTTTGATCCCCTTCACATTCCACTGACTTCCCACTGGCAACCATTAATCTGTTCTCTGAATCTATGAGTTCATTTTTTTATTAGATTCCATATATAAGTGATATAATACAGTAAAAAAAAAAAGAAAGAAGTAATCAATTGTGTCAAATACTGCCTATAGATTGAGTAAAATGAAGACAAATAATCTACCACTGAACCCAACTGACTATGATCTTTTGCCTGGAATATGCCAGTAACCTCCCAGTCCATCATCCTGCCTGTTTCCTTGTCTCCTAACAGGCCACCTTTCGCAAAATAAAAAAAAAAGAAAGAAAAGAGAAAAGGAAGGAAGGAAAGAAGGAAGGAAGGAAGGAAGGAAGGAAGGAAGGAAGGAAGGAAGGAAGGAAGGAAGGAAGGAAGGAAAAGAAAGCAAAAAACAAACCATAGCTATCTTTCTAAAGCTTCATCATATCAAATTATTTTCCCACTTTAAACCCTCCAATGGCTACTCATTGCAAATGAACTTAAAATAGGCAAAGTTTCCCTGGCTGGTGTGTGGGGTTCAGTTGATTGGAGCTTCATCCCATACATCAAAAGGTCGTGGGTTCAATTCCTGGTTAGGGCACATATCCAGGTTGCAGGTTTGATTTCCACTCAAGCATGTACAAGACAGCAACCATTCGATGTTTCTCTCTCATCTCATATCTCTCTCTCTCCCTCTCTCTCTCTCTCTCCCTCCCTCCCTCCCTCTGTCTCTCTAAAAGCAATGAAAAAATGTACTTGGATGAGTATTTAAAAAAAATAAAAAACAAGTAAAGTTACCCATTATCTGGATTCTCATCTCCATGACCCCCCTGGTGTACTCCACCTGAGTTAGAGTTGCGTTATATTCTGTGGAAGACAGCCTCTCTTCATGCCATGCCACTACCCACCCGGCAGCTGAAGAGTGTTCAGCATACTGACAATTTTCTGTCTTCACTAGGTGTCTTTTTTTTTCTTCTTTGCCTGAGGACTGTCTTTATTCCTTCAGGAATTTGACCTCCACAGGGACAACCAAAATGTGTAAGAGAATTAACACCAAAGAATAATGCTTAGCCAGTGGGACATGGGAAAAGAAAGATGTACGACCCAGCCTCCCAGCCCTCCTGTAGGAAGATCCTGAGGCAAGCTCCAAATAGGTTCTCAATGGGACACCACCCCAGGGGAAATAAGCCCTCATTATCCATAGCAATAGCCCACTTATAACACACTCACATTGTTTTTTTTTTTCCTTTCCTTGTCCACTTCCTTCATTTCTTCTATGGCACTCCACGGAGTGACCTCCCAAATAAACTACCTGTAACCCAGTCCTTACCTGTGGGTCTATTATGAGAAATCCATTCCCCATTTCTGGGCTTTTGTTGGTACACTGCCTTCAAATTAGAAAGTTCTTGACTCAAACCTTTGCATGACATCTTTCTCATTACTGGGCTTCGACCTGAACCTTTTTTATCTTCAAAGAGCCTCCCTGACCCTCTAGTTCAAGTACCTTCCATCAGTCACCCTATCACTGTTATAGAAGGTACCAGTCAGTGCTAAAAGTTATCTTACATATCATTTCACATATTTATTGACTCCCTCACTTCTTCCCTCCTCAGACTCAGCACACAACCTCCCATTCACCCCCGCACACACATTTATGGGACACTAGATTATAAAAATTTCTTAAAGGATACAAACTCTTCCTGCCTCTTGTTCAGCTCCTAAAACAGTCCCCAGACTAGAGGAAGCTGTAAACATTTGTTGACTGCCTGACCAGGGCTTTACTTCTCACAGTGAAGTATTTGTACTCCTCCCGTGGCCGTTCGGTATTATACCAGAGAGTCTGCATTTATATACCCCAAAAGCATGAAATACAGCACATCTTGCAAGAACATAAATTTGCTCGGGGTGAAAAAGTATGTGTTGTGTGTGTGTGTGTAGGAAAGTATTCAATTATTTACTTTTCAATAATTAATTTTTTTGTTTTTATATTTAAACAAACATCTTATGGAGTAACACGGGAGGTTCTCAGGGGCTTCCATGATAAAATAAGTGTTCAGTGTCCCTTGCTTTGGGGATACTTAGATAGGAAAGTCTGAAAGCCTTCCTCTAAGGGACCCATACTCTAATTGGAAAAAGGGAGGAAACTCTAATGGGAATGGATGGCTACACAGGCTGGCCCTAATTTTTTTTCTAAGTTTTTCCGTGTTCTCAGGAGCCTTAAAGCCATTACCCATACTTCCCCAATTTTTGGCCCAGTTTTCCCCATACTGAGTTCCCCAGAACCATTAATTCATGTTCTCCAGAGATTAAAGGAAATCTGCGTTCGCATAAGATTGGAAAAGAGCAGATTAAGCCTCCTTAGAACCTGTTATATGCTATTGTGCATTTCCTCATCTAAAAGGTAGAACTGAGGGGCTGCCTTCCCCCAAACTCACTTACCTTGAAATCCAGTTGTGGGTTTTTGGAAAACAGATTGGGAAACACTGTGCTGACCTCAGAGGAAGTGGATGGTAATCCAAGGTCAGGCATCAGGCTGCATGCTTTTCACAGCGGTATGCATACCTGTAAGGTAACAGAGTGATTATTTCTTTAGCTCAAGAAACAAACAAACAAACAAACAAAAACTTCAAAGTAGGAATTATAATTTTTAATTTCTGAAGAGAAAATTGAGAAGTGAGATAATCTGACCCAGGCTTTACAGCTGGTAAATTGTGGTGAAAGTATTTGAAACCATGTTGGTTTGGTTTCAAGGGCCCTTTTTACTCTACTCAGCACAGCTGAAAAAAGGCTGGAAGGAGCTTCTGCTGAAGCTAAGGAATAGTATTTCCAGATGTTCCCATCAAAAGTGAGGGACTTGGTGAAGGGCTGTGGGGAATAAAGCCTTGATATTTTTAAATTATTGCTTATTTCAACTGGTATTTGTATTTATTATTTGTAAAATATTCATCTATGTAGTATTCTTTCTAGAAATAATGGTTTTTAAACAATGGCATGCAATTTTGAAGAAAATTCAAAACTTCAGTTTCAACTCATTGCATATAATCTGTTCACACATGGTTAATACATTAAAAATTAATCCCCCCATGGAAGGATTTAAGAGAGGAATCATGCAAATTTCTTAAGTAATTATGAAAATGTTAACCTAAAATTCAATATACAGTATAACTACTGAACTGAATGTTGTTTGTTGGCCTGAGCATGTATCTTATAAAAGGTACCACATTTGTCCTTGTCAACCATAAACAAAGGTTGACTAGGTATCTCATCACTGAAAATAATTTATTCAGGAAAAAGAAAGGACTGCAGTCTGGTCCATGCAGAGATGGCGGGCCACACGCACACACACACAGAACAGAAGTGGCAGGAAACTTTCTACAGAAGGGAGGAGAAAGGTAAGCGGAAGTGCTATTTCTACCATAGAGCTCTGTTCTTCTTGCAGGGCTTTAGCAATAGACAGGGGTGTAAGAGCTTCCCTCACAGGCTCTCCTAATTCCTTTCGAGGCTAAAGTCTCTGTCCTAAATTCTGACATTATACATGCATTTTTAATTCAGTTTTTTAAGTCTAAATATTTTTTAACCTTCACGTGCTCTCTATTTTTTTTATTATAATAGACAGTAACAATACAGGATTGTCTAATTGCAGTTACTGAGCATCTGGCAATCCTACTGAGAAAAACTGATTGGGAAATAATTTAAAAAAAAGAAAGAACGGTTTTCTGATGGTAGAATAAGCTAAGTGACATCACTTAACCAACCCAAAGTCCCATTTCCAAGTCTTTGACTTTTCTTCTTCCCCTCATATTTTCACACTGGAAGACCTTGAGGTAGGTATATGCCCAGCACCCACTGGTATTAACAGCAACAGGTCAAATTGATGACCTAACAAATGGTTAAGGGGTTGACAGCACATTCTTAGAGTAAACAAGACAATCCTCTCACTCACTGAGCAACCATTTACTTAATGTGCCCAGTTGATTGTTTTCTGGCATCCTTTAGGGAAGCAGATAGGATGTCTGTATTTTTACTTTCAAAAGAAACCATGACTGAACTTTCTGAAAACAAAGCAACTGAGTGAAACTGAAGACATGGCTGTCTCCTGCTGAGTGACTTTAGGCTGGTCATGTACCCTCTCAGCCTCTCAGTTTTCTTATTTATAAAATGAGGCTGTTGGAATTACTAAAAATGTATCTAAACTTCTACAGGTTTCAAAATTCTAGGATTCTTTATCTCAGTTCTCCAAAGTATGCTACATCTTCTCTGTTATCCCCTCTTCTTATATTCCTCTTTGTTTTTAATTCGCAAAAGTTCTCAAGTAAGATGAGGGAGGACAAAACTTTCCCTTGTCTATCCTCAGGATTCTTCTGGCTGGTCTAATAATCAAATAGACATGAGACAGATTAGCAAGAGAAGATAACTAAATTTAATACATGCATATGTATGGAAACCACCCCCCCCCCACATACATGACAGAATCAGAGACCCCACATGCAGAAGAGGTTCAAAGAAAGAAAGGGCAATTGACGTATATAAGACATCCTGAGGTAGGTGATGAGGTAATGCACCTTGGGGGCTTCAAAGGGGCTTTGCAGGATAAAAGCAGATGCTTAATAAATAGAAGTTTGTGCTGCCCTATAGGTATGTCAGCACAGGTTATCTCTGATAATCGCTCATTGTGGGCAAGGCCCGTAATTCAATTTCTTCTAGGTAGTTAAGGGAGGGGCAGAAGTTTTTCTTCAGCCTGTGGCTAAAGCTGCCTTTAGCTCAAAACAATATGCATACCACAGAGGCACATCTTAGGGTGATGCATTCTGAACCCCCGCAGTATAGTAGACTTCGGTTTAACAAGAATTTATTGTTCGCTTTTACCAATGTGTCAGCTTTCATCACACATTTCATCATGTTTATTTTCACCAGCAACCTGAATAAGAAGGTATCATTCTCCCCATACTAACCAGGTATACCTCAGAGATATCGCAGGTTCGGTTGCAGAATAAAATGCATTGTCATCTTTTTGCTGGTGGAGGGTCTTGCATTCAATTTGTAAAATTAAAAATCCATGAAGCATAATAAGCTAAAGCACAATAAAGTGAAATACACCTGTATTCAGATTTTTCACGTGACTTTTACGGGACAAACTGGGCTAAACCAGATCTCCTCATCTGGAATCCACCTTCCACGCCACTACAATCAAATGACCTTTAGTTGTTTAATTAAACAAAATTTAATAAATTTCTTCACAAAGCCATTGCCATTTTCATTTTGTTGCTATCAGAGCTTCAGCTGATATTGTTAAAGTGGAAAAGCCATAAAGAGCACATCTGAGAGTCATTCTCTTGCCTGTTCTCCAGACTTCTCAATAGTTTCTACTCTTGTAGTTGAAAAATTTTAAGTTCATAAAATAGACTCTTCTAACCAGTCCAAAACTAAGGTATGAACCAGGTGAAGTCAGTGTTTTGTCCTCAAAGTCAAAAGTTGTCCCTGTCCTAATCCTTCACCCCAAATTCATAAGCATAATAACACCTTCCATTTGCATAGCAAGGACCTTGAGCAAGAGGCACTGGCATCAGGGGAGTGAACTCCAAATGGTGGAGGTGTCACTGCACAGGGCTCGGGCCCAGAGCAGGTCTGCCTCTGGCCAGCTGGTAGTGTGTGGGTTCTTAACTTTGTGCAGGAAAAGTTTCACAACATGAGTCCAGGTGATTCTGAGAGTATGTTTATCAAAGCTGGGGACAAGGAAGAGCCTAAGATAGAAGTGACAGGAGAGAGGCTAGGCAGTGCTCTGCTTTGGGTCCCTAGAAACATGGGAAAGAAGTGAGCCAGGCGGGGCTGCGGGCAGCTCACTGGAGGGTCAGATAAAGGGGGCCTTGGAGACAGAGTCAAGGGGTTAGTCCAGGACAAGCTGTCACTGCCCATGGCTCTCCTGGTTGCAGTTTAGGGGTTGCATGCCTGTGGGGGAAGACGTGGGGGAAGGGAAAGGCAGGGGTGTGATCCTGGAAGGGAGAGCAAGCACTGGTACCTTTGTTTTGAAGGTTTTTAGAGTCTGGGAGTTTAGGGATGAACTTAGGGGAAGATCTTAAGAGAAAATTTATCAGCTTTTCCAGGTGTGTTCTTTCAGGGTCATGGTCTCCACTCATTGGTCAGTGCCAGGACAGGGGGTCATTAGTCATTGCAGCTGGTCCAGGCGTGGCCTGTGTGGCTTTGCTGCATTTCTGGGCCTGGAGCTGAAATACAGCTGAGGATGTTATCTCCAGGGAGGAAAGGTTAGAATGTCCTAAACCTCAGGACCAGCCATACGCCTGGGGAGGAAAGGCCACCCTGGGGGTGAGGTCTGGCGCCAGTTTTGCTGGTTGCTAGACACCCCGGGGCTTTCTGCTGTGGTGCCTTTCTGGATCTGGCTGTAACTTGCTTGGCCAGTTTGTTTAGGTTTCTCAGTTTCCCCATTCCACCTACGAAGGAATTTTCCTAGCTTCTTACTATCCTGCCTCAGAGAAGGGCCAGAGCAGAAATCTGATTAAGGATGGCAGTCCATTTGAAGCACTAATAAGCAATGTGACCTTCAGCAAATTCCCCCTGCTTAAAAAGAGAGGGGTGGCTTGGATTTAAAACCTTTTGAGTCCTTGTAACTCTCATATTCAATGATTCACTTTTGATTTTTAGAGTACCTATCAAATAGGTATTGATATGTGTACAGTGCATTCTTTCTTTTTTTAAGCACGAGAACATTCCAAAGAAACATCTCATCATTACACAACTGACATCTCCTTCAAGTATGAGCTCCAAATCTCAGACCTGAAGACCATCATTTTATTCATTTTGAGTATATATCTTTCAGAATTTTTCTATGCATTCCCACCATATATGAACACATATAAATATATTGTAGGGTTTAAGAGACAAGTATCATTTTCTTCATTAACTTCACAGTAGGCATAAAATAAAAGGCTAAACTGAGAGATAACAAGCGTTTGAGATCCAAAGGAAAAGCACTGAGTCAGGCAGAAACCTGAATAGTGTTCCGATTAGGAGGTGAAGGCAAGACTGTGAGAAAGCAAGCAGATAAGTATAGGAACAGAAGGAAAGAATTTCTCTGGGGGTTAAAGCCACTAAGGAAGGAATTTCTATAGGTACAGATAAGTTAACATGGTGATGCTAATTCTCAAGAATGTCTTCATTTTCAGTCCAGTAGTCATAGCAAACAATTGTTTGGAATACAGTGATGCTTTTGGCCCAGTTCAAAAGTCATTTTGCCCAGTTTTAACATTCCAAATGTTTGATGAGTGAGAAGTACAAGGCAGTTTCTCTGGTATCTGATCATATTTTACATTTCCATGTCACTATATGTTGGCTTCATTGTCTTCAACTACTATCTATTATATCATAATGTGCATGTACTTTAGTCAGTGAAATTATTCTTCCTTTCCTGGACATTTAAACTGTTTATTTTTCTCTTTTCTTATAATAAAGAATGATGCATGGGACATCCTAATATCTGTCTCTTTGGTCACATGTATGATGTTCCTTTGGTTAGATATTAAGATGAAATTTAGGTTTTAAGATACTTCTAATTCATCTTCCCAAGTCACCATACCAATTCACTCTTCCCACCAGCTGAGTAGAGAGAATTTCACACTTCATGTTATCAAACAACTTAAGTCAATCTAAGGGTAAAAATGTTATCTCATTCTTAATTTCAATCATTCTTTTCTGTATAGTTTTGGGCCCCTATCCCTCCCAACTCTCCTTACAGGGGTTTGCACATTATCCGTCCTTCCAATAAATCTTACCTCAGGAAAGAATCTGGTATCACTTGCTTTAGTACAAATATAAGTCAGTTTGCTACTATTCTTATGGATATTTGCATTTTGAGCTTTATCTTAATTGCACAATGAAAGCTGTAGAGCAAATTTAAAGAATTGTATAGGAGGAGACTTATTTTTTAGATTAGGAGGTTTTCATAGCTTCAGAAATCACAGTATCAAAGGTCCTGGTCATGATCCACTTGGAATAACTTATTGACATGTGGAAAATCATGATGTTCTGGTTAGAAAAACACTTGTTTATGCTGATTGCTACTCAGATCATCTCAACATCAGAGAATTCTTCAAGTGGCAAATGCGCTAAGCTCCCTTCTGGAACGCAATGTGTTACGGCTATTGAAGGAAGATGAGATACTAGAATTCTACAACAAAATTCTTTTATATTAACAGGAACCCCAGGGAGGTGTGGTTTTATATTTACTGGTCAGAAACATCTTCCTCCAAGATTATCAGAGGAGACAGGCACTTCAAACACTCGGCAGGTCCTTTTATTTTCATTAGCAAATACATTGCTTCTGAGGAAGGCCTTTGGGTCTAGAATTCAGTCTGAAAAAAAGCTGACATGCTTTAACAACCTCACAAGGTGGGATGAGATTAAAATGCTGTGTTATGTTTGTAAATACATCCATCAACTCTAAAATGGGGGCTTTAATTATTATTAAGTAAATAAACTAATAAAACCATCTTTTTGAATAACTACACATGCCTCGCAAAGATCTTGGAAGTTAAATACTGTTATTCCCAAGAGGAAGCAGAGGCTCAGAGAAAAAGTGAGTATGGTGCTTAAGGTAAATTTAGCAGCAGCAACAAAATTCAAATTCTTCCTCTGTCTTAAATCCAGACTCTTTCCAACACACAATCTGCTCCCATCAAGTTACATACAGTATCCTACACCTGCCTAATAACTGTATCTTAAGTAAATACATAAATGAAAATTTGCTTTGTGTTTAAATGCAGAATTCTGAATAACATGAGATTCACTTTGTCTAAATATGTAAATATGGAAGCCATAATACCAGTCATGTCTATTGCTCATAATGCATAATAGTTCAAGGTTCATGCCCACAAGACAGCATCTATCCGTGGGTAATGTGCTGGAATTTGGGCTCACAAAACAGATGGTAGACTGACAGGGCAACTAGGAAGTTGCTATACCACGCAGTTTCCCCAGGCTGGTGCCAGTACACATTCTGGGGAGATGCGATAACAGCACATTTTACATCTTCATGTGTTGAAGCCAATAAATCTTAGTCCTTCCAAAAGCACAGTCCTGCTTTGGGGTAAAATTACAGCCATTGATCTACAGTTCAGTTCTAACTTAACTTTCTGCCTTTTTTTTCTTTTCATGCAGACTCCTCCTGTTTAGATGTGGGTCGCTGGGTGGCAAATGCAAAGGAAACCAAATGTGGGGATGATAGGAGTAGTCGATAAAGCAAGTATTTTGGGATTTCTGCTTCTAAACAGAGGCAGAAAAAAAGAGGATTTCAAAGCAAATGCCTGTTACATTCCAGAGCCAGCAGTGAGGTCAGAACTAAGGAGCTATCGCTGCTAATTTAGAGACGAACTAAAAACCACCTTTATATAAAGGATGACTGGACTCCGCCACCTCAGAGGATTAGAACCACAGACCAAAAAACTCTGACTCCTTCATTTTATAGTTTTGGAAACTGCATCCAAACAGGGGAGACACAGCTGGGATTCAAACTCAGAACTCTAGGCTCAGGTCAGGGATCTCTGAGTTTGGCCATCCACCTTCCTCAGCTGCAGCTGCTCAGTGCTGAATGCACCCACATGTTGGAGGCTAACACTTTATAAATCTTTGCTGTTTACCAAGGCAAAACAAAGAAAATGCACATCTTTCTTCTCCCAGAATATTGGACACAAAATCATGCAGAGATGCCATTTTAATTGCAATTTAAATGTAATGCCACAAGGACAGCTTGCAGTAGGTTGAGCGGAGAGGACTGAAGACTTAATAGGCTCCAAAGAGAACCGAATTTCTAATCCTCTGAGAAGGATGGCTTACCCGGGAGCTTTGGAGGTTTTGCACAGCATTTAGGATCCATGTTACATAGTCACATTCCCATAAGCTTCAGGTTTCATGCTAACTGTCCCTTTAATTAGTAGAGGGGAAGAGGTGTTCCTGGGCTTTCTAGCTTGAAATATTTCAGAGAAGACATTTAAAGGTATAATTTAAGTCATGAATACAATCCATTTCTGGAAGGATAAGCTCGCACCATCAGGGAACCAGAGCGCTGTGCTGCCCCTCAGGGTCTGCCCTGACCAGGTTTCCCTGCTAAGTCCCTGCTTCCCCACAACCCCTTCGCTCAGCTCCATGCCAGTGGTGCCCAGAGCAAGCCAGGGGAAGATTTTTATGGACACAAGGCAGTTCACAATCCCAACCAAACTGCAAAATAAAGAAAGTTTCTTTTGGAGCTCTCCCACATTTTCCAGACTCGTCTTCCCTCTCTTGGAATGTCCTACCTCTCCTCATAGAATCACCCAAGGCCCTCAGTCCCCCACGATCCTAGCCAGAGGCATTTCACCTTCCACCTGATTCTGTTTTCTAGACCATTCCTACCCTACAGTGTACTAGAATCCCCTCCACCCTGCTGCGTGGGAGATCTCAAAGAAGATAGTATTTGATTTAAAGAATTTATAACAGGGAGATCGCTGACAAATCCTATCACTTGGCTCCAGGGAAGCCCGAAGATTTGCATTGTAAAGCATCTGTTGACTTATCCTGAAGGAATCCCTTAACATCCTGAAAAGCTGTTTTTGAGCTGAGGCCCTAGACTTCCTTGGGCACTCCCTACTCTTATCACTAGCTCTGACCAGTCAGATACACCAGTAGTTAATCCCAGACATCATGTTTCTTTTACTCCACCCAACTGGAGTGTCTTCATTTGTAAAGAGTTCCTATAAGTAGTTGACAGAGAATTTCTGACCCTGCTTAAAGGATGGGTTAATCTATTCTAGGTACCTCTTTCTGGGTCTGGGCTTTGTGCTAAGCACAAGTCTTACATTGTTGACTCCTTCCCACAACCCTCTGAGGGAGATTGTATCATGATCTTCCTTTCAGAGAGTACCGACTTAGAATGGTTAAGTCTTGCCCATGTTCATGGTAAGGAGCAGATGTCTGGTCAAGCCTAAATCCTATGGATCCCATAACACATGTTCTCAGCCACTGCACCATAAGAAGAAAAGCACTAATTTCCAGTCAGAAGGCCCAAGTTTCTGTCGTAGCTCTGCAATGATAACCACCAATTTCCTTAACCTTTCTAAAACTCCCCTTAGTCAGTATAATAGGTTGCTAATGATACTTATCATGCCAGGCTAAAGTGAGAATTAAATGTAAAAAGTGATTTATAAAATGGTACCAAATCTATATGGCTATTTCTCACTGATAAAAATATGGTGCCTATTCATTTTTTAAACCTCCTCTCCCCAAGGGAATTTTATTTCTGTGTATATGTGAATTCTACAAAAGGGGGCATAGATGACAATAAATTGGGACCCTCCCTGTTTTGTTCTTCACTCTCGCTGTTAACAAATACTTGTTAAATAAATATCAGATTCATCTTTGCTTGGAAAACAAGAGGAGTGTGGCAGGTGAAAGCAAAAGTCTGTTAATTGAGAAATTTTCGTGAGTATCAAGAAACACCACTGACTTTTACACATGATTATCAAGCTTTAAGTTGCTAAGCAGTAAGAAGATGTACTCTGATATCACATTAAAATGAATGAAATCTGGTGTTAATTTTTAACAGACCAGCAGGGTCTTTAAGATTTGACTTGTAGCCCTGTTTTGACCTATGTTTAGCTGCATTTAGGCTTGCTAAAGCTACCTTAATCCTGCTTGAACTTCTGTACCCCCCTTCCCCGAATTTGCAAGTCTTTAAAAACCTGGCGCTGTGGAGAGTGTGTTTGTTTAGTCCGGTTCCTTTCCCCACCCCCACCTCTATTTTCTATTTTCAGCTTCCGCCCTCCCCTCCTGTACCTGGCATGTTTCCCAAGAAGTGCTTCAGTTGCAAAGAAGGAAAATACTGACAGTGCATAATTTAAATGAGAGAGATGTGCCATGCCACATTTTCATTAAAATTACAGAAAAATCCAAGCTGTGTGGAGTTTAAGGGAGATCAGAATAGAGTCCAAAGTACTATCATTACATTTTGTAGTGTTTTTTTAGCTCAATAAAGCAGCTGTCCTATATTTGCAAAATAGCATGGAAATTGTTGGTCGTAGAGAAGGAAAGATGCACACTGGGTTTTTTTTGTCTTCATTTCACTTCAGAGTTCTCTGTTAGTTACAAGAATTAGAAAAAACATCAAAGTGCACAATTCTTCCCCTCTCTATTAGCATCTAAATATCAAACACAAAATATGTTGAAAGAGGTTCTAAAAAGTGAATTGGGGCAGAGTCTTGCTAAAAAGTATTTACCACAATCTAATATTCTACGGCCAATAAGCTTAATAAACTGATGGTACTTGTTTATAATGGTTGTTCAATAAGCAAAATTTTCTGTGGACTTATATACAAAGCAACCAAATAAAGATATGATTCTGGAAAAAAAGACCTGAAGCAAATGTGGAAAATAAAGAATACCAACATAATATCAGTTTTCTCCCTAATTGCAAGGTTCCACCACACTGGAGCTCAATCATCCTTTAGAACTGATGTTCATTATATTTTGACATTAGTTTGTCATGTTTTGGCATCAGTTTGACTATCAGAACACTCCTGTCATCAACCAAGAGTTTTTCATCTCTGTAGTTAATAACTTTCTGGAGCATGACTAATGCCCAGCCCATTTTGTTATGTTATCTTAGGATCTAGTCCTAAGGGTCAGAGATGGCAATTTTCAAAAAAATTTTCTGTGCTATTTGGGAGCCCAACAGAAAGATGGCAAGAATGTTGAAAAATTTCAAAGACAACAAACTTAAAAGCTAGTTTATTTCATTCCTTCTTCAATAGACTACATTTCTATGATTTTTGAACTGAAGGTTCTGTAATTATGTACCTCCAAATACAGTATCCTTCACTGTAATCCAGCATCAGCTTTGTTGACAAGTGACATTCTCACTCTAACATACACCTAGGACTTTCATTCCAACAAATCACCCTGTAAGTACTATGTTCATGTCTTTTCTCTTTTAACATTATATTTAATTACACAAATAACCCATGAACACATTACTGTAAAAAGAATAAAATATGGAGGGAATAATTTGTTACTCAAGTGGCATCCTCATATGCTGTAGTTTTGACAGTGTTGAATGTTTAAGTCTCTTTAATCATATTCCCTTCCAGCTCTTTTTCATTCTTTTTGTCGTTGCAATTTGTGAATAAACTGAATCATCTGATCATCTGCCTTAAACAGATCTTACCAGTTTGGATGTTATTGATTGCATTCCCTCGGTGTTATCCAACATATTCTTTCATTTAAATTGGTAGTTGATCTAAAGACTTATTCAGATTCAATAACTTGCCAAATATATGTACATATATGTATGAATATAATGTAATATAACGTAAATTTATTCATATTTAAAGTACTTCTTAGATCATGGAGCATTCCTCATCAAGACGTCTCTCTTGCAACTTAATTTTTACTTAAAAATATGCCATAGAGAGTCTGAAATGTACATGCAGGTTTACCGTAATTCTTTACTCCATTGAATGATGTATCATAAATTATTACATGTATGTTTTATAATTATAATTCTAAAATTATAAATTATAATACATTATAATTTGAAATTGTAATTTGTATTGTCTTCCCTCTCCTGGTGGACCTTAAGTTTATTTTTACCTTTATCAGCAATTCTACATTAAACATCTTATATACAGGCCCTTGTTACACAAGTAAGGGTTTGTAGGACAATAAGATCTTTAGTTCTTTTTCTCCCATGTGGCCTGTAAGACACCCTGAAAAGGGGAGGTTTTCATTCACAGGAGAATAAGCAATAGAAGGTCATTTTGTTCAGTACAATACGTTTAAGTTCCTTCCCAGCACTGGGAGAGGAAAAAAATTGGAAGTATGTGCAAACACTTTATATATATATATTATATATAATATATATATATAATATATATATATAGTGGGTGTGTGCTAAAAATGTTCCATCAAAAGGATGTTCTGCCCTGGCCAGGTGACTCAGCTGGTTGAGCATCATTCTGTACACCAGAATATTGTGTGTTCAATCCCCACACAGGACACATGCCTAAGTATCAGGTTCACTCCCCAGTAGGGGCACGTGTGGGAGGCAACTTTTCAATGTTTCTCACATCTCTTATACTGATGTTTTTCCCTCTCTCTCTCCCTCCCTTCCTCTCTCTCTAAAATCAATAAGTAGATCTCAGAGGAGGATTTAAAAAAATACATCATTTCTCTCTTTAAAAAAAGGATGTTTTGAGAGAAAAAGTATAGATATTATTGTGTATCTGTTATATGGAGCTGAGCTCCTGCAAAGTTGATTGCCTACCATGTATCTCCACCTAAATGATTTGTCATCACCTAAAACTCAGCTTATGAAGAAATGCAATCATCATTTTTTCCCGCAAAGCCCAGCTTCTTCCTCTGATTTCTGTGTTTCTATTAATGGCATCAGCAGCATTTTCCCAGTCACCCAGCCTTGAAACCTTGAGTCATCTTTTGTTTGCTTCACTTTCATCTCAGTGTCTGCAATAGCATCTATGGGTTTCCTCCTTTCCATCTCCTGTCACCACCTTCCTTCAGGTCCATTTAGTGACTATTAACAGTAGAAGTCTTACTGGTCTCTACTCATTCTCTCTCTTTTTAAACTGATATATCCTAAGACACAAATCTTTCTAAGTCACAACTCAAGCCTATTGCAATCCCACATATAATTAAAATTTGCCAACGGGAAAATGTCAAAATTACCCCCTAAATGTGGTATTCAAGAGCCTTCAGATGACCTGGCTTTGACCTCTGTCTCTACCCCACTTTTCTCTGCTTTTCCATGTCAAGATATTCGACTGAATCCATAGTCTGTGCCTGACCATTTGCTATTAGAGGGGAAGAAAAATTTTCCTAGAGCTTCCTAGGGTCCTGACTCCAGGAAAAATAAACTGGAAAAAAAAACAGTTTAACAGGAGAAAAGCATACCATTATTTAATACAAAGCATATAATTTATTTAATACAATACATGACACAGAAGGCTATGTAAGGAAATGAAGACCTAAAGAAGCAGGCCTGACAATACTTCTGCTAGGTTTGGTGAAGAGTAGGCATTTTTAGAGAAATACAAAAGGTTAAGAAGAATGAGGAAAGTGTAGTCAAGAGTGGGGGGTGACACTGAGCAATGCCTATGGGTAGGATTCTTCCTGGCGTCTGTCTGTCTCCTGAGATAAGGATGCTTCTTTCCTCTGGGCATAAGGAAAGCAACTCTCACACAAGGGTTTTATGACGTCTGTTGGGAAATATGAAGAGGGCTAAGAAGGAAGGACTCTGATCTTCCTGCTTCTGACGTTTTCACAAACTCCTCGGGCTCAAAATACTCAATGTGCCAAGGTGCTGTGTTTCAGGATAGCATGTCCTAAATCCCATCACTGGGCACATTATGGGTGTTATCTCATTTAATTCACACCATGCTCTATGCAGTACCTGACTGAACTAATAATAAGGGGAATTCCGCAACCAGATTGCTGGGATTCCAATCCTTCTTATCAACTGTGTGACAAGTGACTTGCGTGACAGCTTTGTTAACCTCTCTTGTCTCAGTCTTCTCATCTGCAAACTTGTGGCAATTATTATATCTACCACACAGGGTTGTTGTGAAGACTATGTCAACACCTTTAAAATGTTTAGAACCATGGAACCATGCCTGGCACAGAATAAGTACCCAATAAATGTTACTATTATCATTATTATTATTTCCATTTTCCAGAAGAGGACCCTGAAGTGAACTCAATTGCCCCTGTTCACACACGAGCATCAACAGGAACTCAAACCCACATCTGTCTTACTGCAAAACCCATGTTCTTACCTCAGTCCTTTACTGCCTCAGGTTTCCAGAACCATCTCTCCTGCTTCCTACACAGGTGTACTAGAAGCTCCAGTCAAGTCGCTTATTCACAAGATGCTTTGTATTTTTCCTTTCTTTTTCTTTCTTTTCATAGTCTACCTCTCCTGAGAAAGTTCATTCCTCTCCTACCTCTTCAACGGTGATCTCAGCCTTTTGAAATCCTACCCCTTTCTGTGAAAGGCCACCTTCTTTGTGATACCATCATTGACCCTCTTCTTTCACCTCCCATGAAAAGACAACTGTGATCTCTCTCCGTCTGAATGAACATATGTGTTATGGTTGTTATCGTATGTGTGCCTTTTATAGATATTTGTGCACCTACAGTAGAAACCAGAATTTTACTTTATTTTTTAAAATATTTTATTTATTTATTTTTAGGGAGAGGGAAAGGGAAGGAAACATCTATGTGGAAGAGAAACATTGATTGGTTGCCTCTTGCACACCCCCGGACCCAGGGACTGAACCTGCAAACCAGGCATGTGCCCTGACCCAGGAATCGAACCCAGAATCTTTCAGTTTGCAGGACGATGCCCAATGCACTGAGTCACACCAGTCTAGGCAGAAACCGTGGTTTTATGTTTAAAAGTCCACCAGTTGTTACCTTGCCTAATGACTGTTTTCAGAGCTCTGGGTTCAAAGGAGTCAGTCCAGACCACCAGAGGCAGCTGGGAAAGACTGAGCGGGTGGGCCTGTGTCCTCCTTACACACACCCAGACCTCCAAACAGAGTGTCCCCTTTTCACCTGTTTCACATATTGGGGTAAATGTCTATAGGCATCCTATAATAATAAGTTATTGTCTTCTCTCTCCCACTACATCTCCAACACTTTGTGGGAGGACAGTCTTAGGAATAGCCTGTCCCTACCAGCAACCAGCTCAGGGCCTTGACAGACTTACTGCTTGTGCAAGTCAGGTCCCCCGAGGGAAGACACCCTGAGCTCAACACTTGAACATATCCTGTCTCAAACGTTTAACCTTTGGACATCCTGTGAGGTAAGCATTATTTTTATCTTAAAGATACAAATATGGAGGTTTACCTCAGTGATGTTAAGAAATCTGCCCATGTTTACACTGCTAGTGAGAATCAGGAGAATTCAAACTGAGACCTGCCTGGCACAGATTCTGGATTTCAGTGGATCAAGATTCAAATCCCTGTCTATCTCTAAATAGCTCTATAACCTTCCTGAATCTCACCTTCAGAGCAGGCATAGCCATGCCTCTAAACCTTGTTTCTAGAATTAGAGTCTGTTTACCAGATGTTTGGCTCTCAACCAAAGTTGGCAAATGGTATTTTCATTATACTATCTACCACAACATTTTCTGAGAAATCTCGAAGTGTCTTAACCTCTGAATCTTCTTCAGCAAAAGGCGCTAAAGAGCAGCATTCTGAGGCACTTTGCTCCATACCCTAAATGATTTTAAAATGTTCTGAAAGTCATGCAGTTTTTTTCAGGGACAGACGGCAACTCAAGGCTCCAGCATGAACCAGTTTTGTTTTGTAGCACAACCTGAGACTGGGTAAATCTAGTCTGCTAAATGAATTTTTTTCATGGTTAAAATATCCTAAGAGAAGTATCACTTCTATTCCATTGCCACCAAGCCCCTGGTCCTCAATCTCCTTCCTCTCCTGCCAGGAGGAGCAGTCAATCGGGTCGGGGGGTGTGTAGTGTATGTATGTGTGTAGTGTGTGTATGTGTCCTTATTTCACTGTTATGAGGGCAGGCTATTATAAAGCATAAAAATAGAAAAAATGTCAAGTCAAAGGCCTATTTGCTCCCTGAATGATCTTGATAGGCTCACTGCCATATGATTTTACCATATATCAGGTAGTACATTCACTGATGTTGAATCATGTCTTATCATTTGTTTGGATATATAAACTTCGTATTGTCTGTTTTTAAACACTTGCTTTGAATATGCAACTTGCTTTGTGAATGCCTATTAGTTACATGTTGGATATTTCTTGCACCTGTCCCCAAAAGAGCATGCCAGTGGAAATGAAAGAAGTAAACTTTGAACCCAGAAGGGAACTATTTACAAAAGAATTTAGTATAAACGTTGGTTTTCTCAAAAAACCTGTCTAGGTCTTCCCTTTCTAAATTTTGGATTACATTCTTATCTGAGAACCCAGTCAAAGTAGTAATTGGTTCCTTTTATCAACTCTGCCAAAGAACACATTCAGTTTTTAAAAAACGGATGGCCAGAAGATGTGCACCATCTGACACTAGAACATTGCCATGTATGGAAGGCTCTTACGAAGCACCAGTTCGTGGCTGACTGGTAGATGGCTGTAACTTGCCACCGTTACCCCATACCCTTTCTTCTGGTACACACTTTTTTTAGTGCATCCAACTGGTTTAACACATTGTGATCAGATGTCTTATAACTGATTTTCACAGAATGTATCAAAAATAGTTCTAAATTACTTTCTTTCACTGACATTAACTTAGGTAATGAGTCATGAATCAATGTTCATTGGAAAAATGGAGCTTTACATACAATGAAATGCTGTTTGTGTGTGGGAAAGCACATTTTTGCAAAGAAAACCATTATTTCAATACATAAATATTCTCAGAATCTATCACCTTGCAAGCGCCTGATGTAACCACTACTGATGATTTTCAAATTGATATTTGTCCTTTTGATACTCTGTTACCAAATACCACATCGTCATATTTTCTTCCTCCCAAGTAGAGAAGCCACTACTGATGTGGGTATATTCTAAGAATTTGGATTTAAAGTTTCCTTCCTTAAGTATGCCCATGTTAGAGCTGTGATCCAAAGGAGACAGATGACAAAAGTATACTTCTTAAGTTTACACTTGTTTGATGGGTTCAATTTGTTTTATCACTCTGCAGAGCAATAACATGCTGTCTTTTGTGTATTAGATGTACCATCAGCTGCTTGTTTTCCAAACTGTTAATAGGTTGTACTGAGTAATCTGCACTTTCTTTGTGACCCAAGAGAACTCACTGAGCTTGGAGGTACAATCTGTGACTCTGGGGCAGTTTTTCTCTGGGTAAAGCCAATAAAACCCTTATTAGTGCTGTCCTCGCACCGACTGAGCTGACACCTCTAAAAGTAAATAGTTTATTTGCACAGAGCCACATTCAATTTCCAAATCAGTTCTTCCTGTGCCACAGTGGAGAGGTACCCTATGGTGAGAACTCAGAGAACTTTCAGTAGTTCTCATAAGCTTCTTTGTCCAGGTTTCAGTGGAAAAGGGATCTTGGAAAAAGCTCAAACATAAAATTCAAAGGAAAATAGAATCTGGCGAAGACCTAATACTGAGTATTAATATCCGAATACAGATGTATTGTTCTGTTTCTCTAAAATTGTCATCGCTATTAATAAATTTGATAAAAATATTTATTGACTACCCACTTTAGATAGATAAAATATACTTAGGATTTACAAGACATATAGTCTAGTGGTGGTCATAGAGAAACAATAATAATTAGGCATCAGAGTGAAATTACAAGTTTCAGGGAGGGCTTTCTGAATGTGTTAGCAAATCGTCAAGGGTGGACAGTTTTCTAAGTCGGAAAGATCCATTTTTCCTTCCATTTTATTTAAATATATTCCTCTGTAGTATTTTAAACACTATGTGTAATTCTATGTGTTCTCAGACTCTGCACACCTCCTTTTTTACCTTTTTTACCACTACAAATGTTCTGAAAATAAATATTTAAACTTAAACATTTTAAATGTTTAAAGTATTTCCATAAGCCTCACCTAGGAAATTAAGAAGTGTTACTATCACCTTTGTAACAATTAAAAACTGAAATCAGAGTGAAGGTAAGTCATGTCTGGTAGCAGCCTTAGACTCAAAGCAATATTCCAGGTTCCTTAACTGCTAATGGTCTCTTCCTTTGGCTTCAAGCCTATTCATCTCGCCTATTTATCATTAGAGGTTTTTGGTTGCCCAGGTGATTGTAGTACTACAAGAGCTTTAGATGATGAGAGTTTTTAGAAAAATAAGGGTGAAGAATCCTGAACTATTCTTTGGTGATAAAAATGTATATGTAAATACATGTCATTGAAACCACTGAAGATACAGTGAAGCAAGTTGTTCTGAGTCAATAATATCATTTTCAAAAACTAGATAATCAACTATGTGGTCCAAATGTTAACTTTTTTTTTACCTTACACAGCTTGCATAAAACAACTAACTTTACTGATCTGTCTTAACTCATTTAAAATCATCTAGTTGTGACTAATTATTCATAGGTTAATGCATATATTCTCAGTGTAAATAATTTTGAATCCTACCAGACAAGTATTACTCACTTGTGATAGAACACAGGAGGAAAAATGGAAGAAAGTATGCTTAAGTGTTTTTCAAGTATTGCGGGTAAAATTACTTCTCTGTCATTTGGTAATAGTATACTGGTCAAATTCTTCTGGATTAATCACTGTATTCTGGTTGTTTTAAGTTAGGCCTGATTGATTGATGAGCAGCTGGTGAGCATTTGGCCATTTGTTCTTGCTGTTAAATGTTCCATTTGTAGAGTCCAGGCATTTGCTGTCATATTAATTGTTAACATTGAGTGTAGAAGCATGATAATGGAAGAGAATATCTCAAAAATTGGCTCCTTAGTCAATAGGTAGAAACTTTCAGTTATAAAATAAATAAGTCACAGGAATGTAGTGTATAGCATGATGAGTATCATTAATAATACTGCATTGCAAATTTGGAAGTTGTTAAGTAAATACATCTTAAAAATTCTCTTCACAAGAAAAAAATCTGTGACTATGTATGGTGATGGATGTTCTCTAGACTTACTGTGGTGATCATTTTGCAATATATACAAATATTTAATTGTTATGTTGTGTACCTGAAACTAATACAATCTTGTTTATCAGTATACCTTAATTTTTAAAAAGTGACTCCTTATTCTCACAGTACTTACTGTATATGATTTATATATTTTTTAAGTATTGTAAATACATATGGTGACTACATGTTGTTTAGTGTGGTGCTGATTTTTGAAGGGTGGAGGAAGGATGTCCATCTCTGGTTAGGTTATCATGTGTTCATAGAGCTAGAAGGACTGATATGCTGCCCTGAAGAATGACTATAGGTTATAAAATATCTTAAAAACTGTCAAAAGAGAATACTGCACATGGTGTCTTTTTTCTTTTCACTAACCATTTTAATTTTTTTATTTGCATTTTTAAATTGTTCATATCTAGGGAATCTTTGTATTTTCCACAGTGTCTGCACAATACCTTATAACTAATACTCAAAGAAATATTTATCACTTAAACAAATGAAAGAATAATTTCTTCATATCTTAACATATATCTCATATTACTAAAATATATGATATAGTAAGATACACTCTACCCAAGAATTATAATAAAAATATTTTTCTCATGTTTTTGTAATTCAAGATTACGTTAAAATCTGCATGTGTATGTGTACCCCTCTCAGGAAAAAAATACAGGCAGAGAAACCCATGATTCCACTCTAGCTGTACTATAATAATGTTGATTTGCTTCCTTCTGAAATAATCAGTGTCATTAAAAAAATGCAGCATGTAGTGATTAGAATATGCATTCCATGAATGGTACCAAACATTTTTGTGAATCAGATTCTTTCAATTCTCACAAGTTTCCCTAACCAGGCATAGATTCAAGAAATTTCTCAGTTGATTGCCTTGCTTACCAGAGAATGATTGAAAAAGAACATACACTAAGTCTCCAAAATCTATAAAAAACTTTCTGAGGGCACAGATAATTGATACAATTTAAGGAACTATTTTTATTTTAGTCTATGAATGAGAGTATTGCATTATCATTTTCTTCTCTCTGTTCCTCTCTAGTCCTAGGATACCCATAAATATATGTCTCTGCCTAAACTCATTTAATTTATTTATTATATTTATCTTGGTAGGACTTTAGACTGAAACTGATTTAATATGTGTGGTGTTTAGGTCACATTCATTTATTTTATATGTATTTATTGAGTCACTATGCTCTAGCAGGTACTGAACTTGATGCTGAGAATACAATAAAAAATGAATCTGACATTGTGCCTTCCCACAAGGATATCATAGTCAGAGGAGGGAGAAATGTAAAGAAAGAAAGTAAATGCTGTGTGACTCAGACAATAAAAAAGGGTTGATGGAAGGCACAATGACGACACAGAGATGAAAATGGTTCATAATGAACTCTGCATGGAATTGTAAAAAAGAAAAAAACCGTCAGATAGATGAATAAGCTAAATCTTAAGATTTAGTAGAGCTTGTCAAGTAAACACAATTCTCGTGAATACCAGGTAGAGGACATGCAAAGATACATTGCACAAAGACCATAAATAAGTACCTTGAAATCACAGAGGAAGTGTCTTAGTATGTAAGTAGCATTTTCCTTTCAAAATTGATATCTTATGTGTTTTCTATGTGCATATATGCCAAAACATTGAATCCTTTTGACCATTCTCTTTAAATAAGTTAATATCTCAGCTGAGAAGTACTTTATTTCTTATGGAGCAATGAAGCCAATACGTTCTCATGAAGGCATTCTGAATCCCAACTTCGGTTTTACAATGCCATTGTTCACACAATTCTGTTTGTCATTGGAAAGGGCAGCTGCAGCCCACATCGGGCCTTCCTCCTCTGTGGGCCTAGGCAATCTGTAACTCCGTGTGGCGATGGAGGCTCTCCACACTTACCGCGGCGATCATTTCACCGAATGTACATTTCTTTCCTGGAAATCTCTCCCTGTGTGCACTGGCTTTGGCAATTAACCCTCTAATTATGTTCCTGCGTATATTTAATTTTTGATCTCCTGCAGAAGGAATCATAAAATGAACATGTTATACATAAAGATGGTTTTACTTTGTGAAGCAAACAGCTGCTGTTGACTAAACAACTTTCCTGGGACTGCCTTTCGTCTCTCAACAGGTTCTCCTTATCCTCTCTGACATCCTTTTTACATGCAGTTCTCCATTTAAAATTGCAATTGCAAATGTCATTCTGGATACCAGCAACATCTGAAAACTTAGAATTCACTTTTGTATTCTTAATACATCTTAAAGTAAGCATGATTTTGAGGGTCTATGTGAGTATGTGCGGTTTTTTTTGTAAAATTCAGCATTCTAAAAAAGAGCACTGTCAAAATAAAGGGGTATAATTAATGTAAAATTATAACTTAATGTCCAGGACACATTTACTTTTAAAATAGTATAAATAATAAAATTTGCATCTGCTGCATATTTATAAGATCTATTCAGTATTATTTATGCACCACCATGATAAGATTTAGGTAACTTAATTTAAATATAATGTCTAAATCTCAGTAAATTATTATTGAAAAAATGGTGGATTTTCAAACTTTTTGAAATCATAATCAAATCTAGTTTCAACAATTCTCTGATAAAATCAAAGTACTCTTACAATGTACTATTAAGTGAGAAAATTGCCACAACTAATTCATCAGCCTAACCCTAGAATCAGGTGCTCCACATAAGCAAATTTTCCTGACAATTGTAGCTTGCCCTCTTTTGTTTTTTATGAAAATCAAATGTGATAAAGTATAAAAAGTGCTTTATATACTTTAAAATGTATTATAATGGATAGTATTATTTTTATTATGCTACAAACTTCCTTTTAGATAATTTATACAGGCATTTCCAAAATATACTTTCTTTCCTTCCTAAATATCATATATGGAATATAATTTACCTATATGTTTTACCTACGATTTATAATTGTCAACATTCGCCATGGGATTCTGCAGTTTTACAAAAGGCACCGTCTGCAATTCCTCACCCCTGATAGTGTCTCCACCGGGTTCTTTCAGTTCTTCGTTTGTGGTGCTCTGTCTTCCCCGTTGGTGAAACCATCAGTCTGGTCAGCCTTTTTCATCCCCCCTCTATCCTGCCCCCTTCTTCTCTTTCTAGTTTACTAATTGCATCTGTTTTGGTTTGGAAAAACAAATGAACAGACCCACTTGATTGTGTCTAAATAGGAAATTGATCTGGATGTAGACCAGTAAATTCCCATAAATCTTGGGGGATGTACTTTATTGTAAGACTTTTGAAGTTGATATTTAGGCTACTAAATGTGAATTCAGTGAACAAGTATTAATTGGCCAGCATGTTTCAAGCATATAATTAGATAGACATGACCCCTGTCTTCATGAAACTTACAGTCTTCCTGGAGAAACAAACGTACAACACGTCAGTGGATAGATGCTGTGCAGAAGAAATGCAGGAGGCCTTAAGCACATTTAAATGAGGGCACCTGAGCTAATCTACAAAGCCTTCTCTTTAAAACTGAGATGGGGGAGGGGTCGAATTAAGGGAGGCAGATAAAGAAAATAGCATGGAAGGAAAGCATATAGAGTTCAGAGAATTTTTTCTTTATTTCCAAAATCACCCAACTAGGTGAAATGGCCAACTTAAAAGACCTCTTAATAAATGAGTAGCTTGCTACATAATTTCTGTAAGAAATTTTAAAAATTCCTTTGATGATTGGCTGAAATCCAACTTATTTTCACCTGCTCCTCCTTCCAGAACTTGGGGGAGCAAACTCTCCTCTAAATTCTCAGTGCATTTGCTACTTAATTGTGGAATGTGACTTCTCTGTAACAAGGCCACTTATGCTGCCTTACCTTGAGGACAAATTTCCAATTCTAGAGTGTACTCTGCTCTCAGTCAGACTGTAGGACTCCCACTGATGGCAGTCGGAGCCGTGCCTGTGCCTGTGTGTGCAGGGAAGCACACTGCCCTCTGTGTCACTGTCAGACTCCTCTGGCACAGAGCCTGGAAGCCCGAGCGAGTGTGGGTGTGAGTCTCTAAGGAGACATTGCTGCTGGCAGTGCCACACTCGCAGTGGTGCGAATGGAAGCAGAGAAAAATAGATGAAAAGGAAGGGCATGTCATCTGGTCTAGCACCCTTTATCCCACCCCACTGAAAGGAGGGGTGGAAGGAATTGCTCGCATTCTTTTTTTCAAGACTAGACGCTCTATTTCATAAAATCATCAACTTTATACCCACAGATTGATTTTTAATAATTACCATACCTCCTAATATATACAAGGCCTGGGCAAAAGTACAAATGGAGGCCTGAACTTGGGACCTGCCCAAATCCTCTTCCCACCCGCTGCTCTATTCTGCATGGCAAGAGGCCTACCAAGCGTGTCTAGTCTCCATCTCTCGCCTGCTCGCCACTGTAGACAGCCCCACCTTTACCAGGGAGGAGGCCCAAGTTGGCCCTGGAAATGAGCTTCAGGCCATTGGCACAGGGAACTTCTGGAAACACTTGCTCTTACCACTCACTAAACTAGACTGCATTAGACAATGGGGAAATTTGTAATGGTTTGGAAATTCAGAAGCATGGGTTTTCAGGATGAGAGGGCTGTTCAACTGGTATTTAAATTAGTGCTTGTCAAACTTAGAATCATCCAGGCATCTTGTTAAAATGCAGATTCTGAGTCAGTAAATCTGGGGTAGAGCTCCAGAAGCTGTGTTTCTAACAAGCTCCACGTGATGCCTGTCTGTAGCCCACATTTGAGTAGTATGGCCTGTGAATATTACCGGTTTCAGTTGAGTATGGGTGTGTTTGTGAGAGTATTCTGTTATATTGGGAAAGGAAATTGAAATACTCTGTGTAGAAAGATAAAACACAAGGTAGCATAAGTTTAAAAGACACAGCTTTTAGATCTATTATTATTTTTAAGTTTCTCATTTCAGATGGTGTCCTAGACAACAGCCTTTCATACCTATTCCTCCTTCTTATTAATTCATTATGAATGATGTCCCATGTTTTATCTTTGAATTGGGTGCTCAAGTGTTGCTTTAGCAAACTTCTAACACTATACAGATTTCTAAGATACATATTAGAGCCAATGGAAGACTAAATGTCTTCTGGTGTAGAAAAAAGGTTTTGATTAGATCTAAACAGCTGTCATCCCTGAAATTTTCTCTCTAAATCACTTTCTGCTTTCAACAAGCTCTTATATGTTGCTTTCGTGGATGGATGCTGATTGTTGGTATCCCTTTGACTATTTGTGTTAACTGTGTCCTGTGGCACAGAACTAATACATATTTAAGAACATCCTCACTAGCCTAAAAAGCGTTTGGCTTAGAATACTTTTACTCTGGGCTCTTCTCTGCCATAATAACTCTTTTTCCTTGTATCGAGTAAAACACAACTACATGAAGGACAGGATGTCATGGGTTGCTCTACTAAAAGCAGTTTCAAAAGCTGTCATAAAAGTTATCATTGTGCATTTTACCTAGATGAAATGTAATCTAAAGGATGTGCATTTTCAAAAGCAACTTTATTTCAATTATCAAGGTCTCTGGACTTGTAGGAAGTGACAATTTAAAATGTTAATATTGAACCAAGATTACATAGTGGAAAAACTGGCTAATGCATTAGGATAAATATATTTCTAGATTGTGTTATTCTATATTTTAAAAATAAAGTGTGAAATATTCTACTGGGTATTGGACTAACCCTCCCCCTGAAAATTTATAGATTATTAACTGAAATGGCAGTTTTCTTGTTAGTCATGATCAAAGTGATTTGGGAAAGTCTAAAAACATGTGAAAGTTGATTACGCATTTTATTGCTGGTACCATATTGATGGGCCACCCCTATGACGGAGAAACTCTGACTATGGACTAGTTCCAACTAGCCTTGGGGAAGAGCACACTGAGTTAAGACCTTTAGAAAGCCTTTGTTTATTTGCCTCATTCAATCAAGTGACTTTTATAATTTTTTAGCTTTTAGCCTTTTTTATTTCACATGAAGATAAAGAAAAATTCTTCTGTTATTTAAACAAAGAATATCCAAGCATTTAAACTTTTTATTTTGAGACCCAAATACCTACCTTTTACATAAATTTTGTTTTGTTTTCAATGAAAAAAAAGAGACATAAACAGAATAATTTGACTTGTTCTCAAAGTAACCAGTATTTGTCCTCGGAATCATACCTACCTCTCACAAACCTATCCGTCTTTCAAGACACAGTAAAATCCCTTCTCTTCCAGGAAACTTGTATTCCTCAACTTAGAGTTACTTTCTTATCGCTCTCTGTGCTCTGGCAATAGAATGTATGCATATCTAATAATATATCTTGTGTATAATCTTTATGGGATACAACTAGGCATCTTTGCTACTAGAAGGTAAACTCTGTGGAACAGAAATCATTGATTATATATTTTTCATTTAATTTGTTTAAATATAAATGAAATACATTTATTGAAATTAAATAAATGCATTTATTTACATTTATTTATTATTATTCTTTTTCCAAAAGAAGCATAACCCAATGCTTTGTAATAACAAGTGTACAGTGTATAATGCTTGAATCGAATCTTTATAATTGTTAAGGACTGGATGAATGCATTGTGGGGTGGTCCACTTTATTCACTAAGATCACTAAATCATCACATTGACATTTTAAGAAATGACCCATGGTAAATGATTTGTATAAATTATTACAGGTCTAGCAATATTCAAAATTTAACATTCAAATACAATTTGGGTAAAATAAAGCCACATTTTAAAATATTTTGTGTCTAATGAGCCTCTATTTTTTCTTGTTACCAGTTTTTTAAACGTTTATTTAAATCATCTTTAATTTCTCAATTACAACTGACATACAATATTATATTAGTTTCAGGTGTACACCCCAGTGATTAGACATTACATAACTTACTAAGTGATCATCTCAAATCTTGTACCAATCTGACACCATATATAGTAATAGAATATTATTGACTGTATTCCCTAAACTGTACTTTCCATCCCCATGGCTATTCTGTAACAACCAGTTTTACTTATTAATACCTTTACCTTATTCACGCATGACCCCAACCCCAATCCCGTCTGGCAACCATCAAAATGCCCTCTGTTACTATGAGTCTGTTTCTGTTCTGCCTCATTTATTTTGTTTTTGTTTTTTGAGATTCATTTGTTATATATGTATTTGTTGCCATTTTATTGTTCTTATTTTTTATCTTTTTTTTCTTATTTTTAAAGAAGACCCTTTAACATTTCATGTGATACTGTTTTGGTGATGATGAACTCCTTTAGTTTTGTCTTGTCTGGGAAACCCTTTATCTGTCCTTTGATTTCAAATGATAGCTTTGCTGGATAGCGTGATCTTGGCTGTGTGTCCTTGTTTTTCACCACTTTTCATTCAAAGAACCTACTTTTGGCCTGAAAAGTTTTTGTTAAGAAATCAACACACTGTCATGGGAATGAACTGCTTTTCTTTTGCTGTTTTTAAGATTCTCTTTGTCTTGAAACTTTTGAATTGTAATTATGCTGGACCCTGTCTGGGTTCATCTTGTTTGGGACTCTGCACTTCCTGCACTTGTATGTATTTCCTTCACCAAATTAGGGAAGTGTTCCATCATTATTTTTTCAAATAGGTTTTTAATTTCTTGTTCTCTCTTTTCCTCCTGACACCCTATGATGCAAATGTTGGTACATGTGAAGTTGTCATAGAGGCTCCTTACACGATACTCATTTTTTTGGATTTTTTTTCTTTTTGCTGTCTGCTTAGATGTTTTTGTTTGTTTGTTTGTTGTTGGGTTTTTTTTTTTTGCTTTTTTATGTGAGGTTTGTCCAAAAGGTATCCAGCCATGTAATATGAAAAATAGAGACATTTATTGAATAAGATACAAGACAGAAGAAACATCGCACATAAGACAGTGACACCTCAGTTCCCTTCAGAGTAGGCACCTTGGGACCTCACACAGTTCTTTCAATCATCATCAGCTGCCTCGTTGTATTTTCCTGAGTCTCATTGACAGTCTGAAATCTCTTCCCTTTCAAAGGTGATTTTAGTTTTGGAAAAAGCTGAAGTCACAGTGTGCCAAATCTGGGCTGTAGAGGAGCTGAGTCACCTGGGTGATTTCATGTTTTGCCAAAAAAGTGCACTAGACCTGATGCATGAGCAGGTACATTGTTGTGATGAAGCTGGCAATCACCAGTTGCACATAGCTGTGGCCTTTTGAATCATACATATAGTTTCTGTGGAGGAATGTTCAAGCTTAACACAGAATTTGATGCAGATTTGTTTCTCTACTCCATCAGTCATTTTGAATGCGATGGCCACACAGTACATAGCTCACTCAATGGTATCTACCACCCCCACTGACTAGTATAGTAAAGTGCTCATCATTCACCCATGCACATTCCAGTCCACTCTCCCTGACTGCCTGGTTACACTGATGTCATGCAGACCATTCTCATTATATTAATAATGGCTGGGCTTTTTCTGGACAGACCTCATATTCCAGTTCTCTGATTTCATTCTTAGGCTGATCTACTCTACGTGGATTCCCTGTAAATTCTTCATTTCAGTCAGTGTATCCTTCATTTCTGTTTTTTTATGGTTTCTATATCCTTTTTTATGCTGTTGAACTTCTCACTGAGTTCATTGAGCATCCTTATAACCAGTGTTTTGAACTCTGCATCTAGTAGATTGCTTGCCTCCAATTGTTTAGTTCTTTTCTGTGGTTTTGTTCTGTTCTTTCATTTGGGACATGTTTCTTTGTCTCCTTATTTGGGGTACCTCCCCATGTTTCTATGTATTAGATAGAGCTGGTGCATCTCCCAGGCATGGTAGAGTAGCCTTATGCAATAGATGTTATGTAGCACCCAGTGACATACCCTCCCCGATCTCCCAAGCTGTGCTTTCTAGGTACACCTCATCCCCTAACTCAGTGTGCACTGTGTACATCCTCCTGTAGTTGAGGCTTGATTGCTGTTGGCATGTCAATGGGAGGGATTTACAACCAGGTTGATAGGCTGCAACGACTGTCTGCAACCACCATGGAGGATATGCTAGAGCCCACCCCTCAGAGCAGGACTTTCATCACCAGGGCTCTGGTGCCCACTAAGTTCCCCCCTTGAATATGTCACTTGTGGAGGTGGTTGGGGGGGTGCTTTGATGGATCTGAAGCTGTCCACTGGGTGCACTGGCTCTGAGACCCCCCAGTAGGTGTAGGCTAAGGTCAGCAGCTACCTGTGTTCTTTCTGGGGTCACCCAGCATGATCTACAATGCAATCTTAGATGGCTGCTTGTGCTGGGCTTGGTCTCAGGTGAGGCCAAGCTTTGAATTAAGGCTGCCTGCTGCTAGTGTTGAGCCTACGGACCACTTAGTGAGAAGTATGGGGGATGCTGAAGCCAGACACTGCTTGTTTGAGAGATTTTAGGAAAGTCTGAAGCATGAGCCAAGACAGGCCATTTGTATTAAAAAGGCAGCGGAAGCAGCCTGGGTGGGCCTGAAAGTTGGGTGGGGCAATGTCTCAGGGAATCACCAGGGTGAGGCAAACTGTGAGTCAGGTGGATAGAGACTCAGATGTTGTGCCGGCTTGCTGGCTCCATGGTGAGGGAGAAACAATGGCCTCTGTACCACTGTCTCGGAGGAAGCTGCTCACAGCTCTTGCCCTGTTGCCAGATAAGTCAGTTCCTTCCCATGTGCCCCTGATATTTTTCGAGCTGCTGCCCCAGAGCTGGAGCTCAGAGGAAGTGAGTCTAAGTAAGTCTGTGTGTGAGCCCTTTTAGAGGAACTACCCAGGACTCCAGAAGTCCCCCATTTCTCTCAGCTGCAATCCCCACTGGTTTTTACAGCCAAAAGTTATGGGGACCCTCTTGCTGGCACTGAAATCCTGGGATGGGGGGCTGGTGTGGGCAGACTTTGCTCCTTGGGGCAGACCTCCACAGTCAACATCCCTCCTGATTTTTAACTGCCCCTTGTAGATGTGGTACCTGACCCTTCCATGTCTCCACCCCTCCTACTAGTCTCCATGTGGCTTCTTCTTTATATCCCTGCTCGGAGGACTTTCATCCAGCTAGATTTCAGGCAGTTCTGAATGATGGGTTTTCTGCAGTTTATTTGTAATTTTGATGTGTTTGTGGAAGGACGCGAGCACCACATTTACCCACACAGATGTCTGCCTGGAAGCCGGGAATCTCTCTCTAGTATTGAAATCTTAAAAATTTTAATGGTGTTTTTCTTATTTTTAAAGTTTCATGTAGCATTTACCTCTCTTGCCTTGAAAATGAATAAAATTATGTATTCCTAGTGTATAGCTTGGAGGATTTGCATTGCTGGTCTGTCAAGATACTTCCACATGTATTCAAAATAGTTATCTGTATTTTGAAAAATAGTGTGTTAGCCAAACTAACACATAATAATGCAGAGCACACCTAATGGCCATTTCTGTATACTATTTGCTATTATAGGAAAATAAGTAAGGCCAAGGGAGAATCAGAGCCAACATTTAACAATGCTTATCCTCCAGCTCGAGTTTTAACTTATAGTTTTTGCAATAAAATATATATTCCTTTTCTTTTCACAAGTGACCTTGGCAACTTATCTATGTTCCCTATTTTTAGAAGATTGCTAACCAGTCCACGGGCATCAGAGGAAATATACTCTCTGGGGTATTAGAATTTAAGAAATAGTATAATGACAACTACCCCTCCACTCCAGGGAACTGTTTTACAATGGCACTAGAAAGCTTTCAGATAAAAAAAAGTAAATTAGTTATTTAAATTCAGGTATGAAGTCAGAAAAACTTGGGTCGCTGACTACTCCTATCACGAGGTGAATGACAGTAAGAAAGATACTTCATCTTTTTTGGATTTTATTCCCTCAACTGAAACAATGGAGAGGGTAACAAGACCTACTTTGTAGGTTGGTTGGAGGACTCTAATAAGGCATTTACCACGGTGGCGGGTGGAGAGCCCGTCCTGCATTTGAGGCTGCATGCTATGGTGCAAAGACTTCATTTCTGACAGCCAGACCTTCCCATCCATCAGCTAGTCAGGCACGTGGGCTGTGATCCTGTGTGTCTCTTCACCAATTGTTTCTGTTTTTGTTTACTTCCAGGCAAAAGGGGACACCAGATTGTAGCAATTAGGAGAGAAAGTGAGAACCCTCAAAGCCAGAGAAAGAAAATCAAAGCAAAAACTTAGTCATTAAATCTTCCAGAAGGAAGGAGGAGAAAAAGGAGCTAAATCATGATGGATTAAATTCTGAATGTAGTTTCTTAAAAGGCATTTTTGTGGTCAGGGACAATGGAAAGACAGCAAGTTGCAATACAAGCCCGAGGGCAGGCCTCATGGAAATCAAAAGAATGATGGGACCAGCGAATTGTAGAATAAGGGAATGTTTGAAAAGAGAGGGCTAGTATTTACCATTTTGCTTGATCTACATATCAAAAGCATCCTCCAACTCTATCTAGAAGATCCTTGCAGGGAAATGTTTCACACAGAAAATTTAAAAATAAGAAAGAAAGAAAAAAGAAAGTGCTAAAGGCCATGTCATTTTTTCCTCGATCCTCTTCTCTTTCACAGATTTAGGCCAGGTGCAAGTAGTTCACACAAAGGATTCCTTCCCAAATCACCACAAAAGCAAAAGAAGATGCTAGGAAATACAGCATCCACCAGACTAAAGTGAGATGACCTGACCATGAAGTAGAACTTGAAAGGAAAAAAAAACAATCCTAAGTGTCCTCAACATGAGAAAACACAGCCTCCCCCTTACCTGTGCCATCTAGTAACCTACTATGTAATAAAGGCCCACTGTGCTTATTAGGAAAAAAGAAACTTTAGCTCAGCTCACTTTAGAAATATTTTTCTTTGATTATGTATGACCCTAAGTATTTTGAACCAATATTATGGAAAGTCAGATCTCCAATAAGTTGACATCAAGTGATTAGCCATTTGAAAATGTATGTCATTCTACCCATGTATTAGGCCTCAGTTCTAGAAGACTCCATGGCAAAAATTTCCTTAACAAAGAGATGTCAATCTGTTTTTTACTACAAAGCAGTTAGTAGAGGTTTAAGTGTATTTTCTGTTTTGTTGTTGTCTGGCAGCAAAAATATTTCACCAGGCATTTAACCAGAATTTATAAATACTTGTAGGGGAAAAAAAGGATTTCACTCAAAATGAAAGTTTTAAATTAATTATGAAACATTAATCAAACTTATGATTTACTTGGATTTAAAATCCATAGCAGGCTTTTCAAAGGAAATTTCATTAATGCCACGCGAAGATGGTGGAAATGTGTGAAGAACACACTGACTTTTGAGAAGACTCAGTTTCCAGTTGTGTTCTGGCTGTGACACCGGGCGACTCTCCAGCCGCACCATTCCTGAGCGCCACAGGAAATGGGGATAGAACTCCCTGCTACTTATGTCATATCGTTATTCTGAGATTATAATGATTTAAATATGAAAATAACTCAGTACAGTTCTTGAAATTTTTGGAATCCAAAAATTGTTGGTATCATTTCCCGTAAGAGCACTATCATCTGACAGTTGTTCAAGGTGACTACCCTCTCCCACACGTTGTATTAGTTTTCAACTGCTGTCAGTTCCACCTCCTAAATATCTCTCAATCACATTTTTTTCCATTTTCTTTCACACTTCCCAAGTAAATCCCCTCATTTTCTTATGCCTTGACTAAAATAATGGCCATGTAATTCACTTTTACTTATAAACTCAACTATTTCCAAGCCATTCTTTATGCTGAATTATTTTCCAAGAGAATAAATATAATCATATTATCCTTCTGCTTAAAACTCTTCATGACTTCCTGATGCCCATAAAATATATTAATCTCCCTAGAGTGATACAAAAAGTTCTTCATCACTGGATAATTCAGCGTCATCTTCTACTATTTCTTATCATATACCCTAAGTAACAGACACACCATACTATCCTTTTCCCTGGATTTCTATTTTTGGACTTGCTGTTCCCTTTGCCTATGATGTATTTCTCACTTTCTGACAGTGAACAACTATTCATCTTTAAGACACAGCTGAAATGTCACCTCCCACATGTCACTTCTCAGAGTACATAGGAAGAATTTATAATTCCTATAAGGCTTATTTCCCTCACAGCACACCATATTTTATTAATTACTTGTTTACATGTCTGTCTCCACACTGGACTGTGAACTTCACTGTATAGCATAGAGCCAAGAATGTGGTAGGTAGTATTTGATAAATATTTACTGAATTAATGATTGAGAACCACAACAAACCCATGATGTGGCAAAGGGTCTGCTCATGAATTAATGTCCCAATTTTGCAAGTGGCCTTTTATTTTTCCTGTATATTTATAGCCTCTGTCCACACAGAGGAGCAAAAGAAATGAAATTGAGATGAAAGAAAGAAAGAAAGAAAGAAAGAAAGAAAGAAAGAAAGAAAGAAAGAAAGAAAGAAAGAAAGAAGGAAGGAAGGAAGGAAGGAAGGAAGGAAGGAAGGAAGGAAGGAAGGAAGGAAGGAAGGAAGGAAAGAAAGAAAGAAAGAAAGAAAGAAAGAAAGAAAGAAAGAAAGAAAGAAGGAAAGAAGGAAAGAAAGAAAGGAAAAAGAAAGAGAAAGAAAGAAACCCACGTTTTTGAGTCATTTATACTGATATTACAAGCAAACAAATGTTTGGCCTAAATTATCAAGCTTAAATGTCTAGATTTACTCTGCATGTTTAGACATAGCATGAACACAGAGAAGTTTTTTCTCATTATTTTTAGAAAATACAAATTTTAGATACTGTGCAATAGCAAACTGACTTTCGTATGTGGCTTCAGCGCTGACTCACAAAGAGTTTCCATTCAGCACAGTCTGTCCCTTGGTTCCCCTTTCCTCAAAAAAGCACCAACCTCTATCTTCAGAATGCTGTGGATTTAATGAGAAGATTCAATAGCGATCTCCCTGCCCAACCCCACACACCTTTTTGTAAGAAAATTAAAGAGAAAGTTAAAATATGCTGGTATACAAATGTAGGAGCCTAGTTTCAGTAATAACTTCATTTAGTGCCTAACATAATGCTGACAGTGAATAAATGTTCCTCGCTGGTGATGAAATACTAAAGGTAAGAACCTGTGTTTCTGGTTCTGCACTGTCATAAAGCTGCTATTATTCAGCATTTATTAGGTACCCACAGAGTATGAGACATAAACATGACAAGTTGAAAACATACAGTCTCTACCCTCTAAATTACAAAAGACAGATGCACAGGAAAGTAGGTGAACCTCGAAATTATTTCCAAATGGCTGTTTGTAGGAGGATGTAGAGACTAGGAAAATTGAAGAGGGCACAGAATGGGGTGGACTGAACAGAAATGGAAATGAGAGGTGTAAGAGGAATTAGTGTTTTCATAAAAGGAATAAGGTAGAAGATCAGGTCAATTTCCAGAGGCATAAGAGTGAACATGAGAGAGCCACCTGTGATAATGAAGAACCCGAGGAAATGAAGAGGGAAGAGTGTTTTTCTCTCATGTCTCCATGTCCACTTCGCACTTCCTCTAGCTTTGCTGGTTGGCAGTAAGAAAAAAGAATCATGATTATTTTAAAGTAAGACACTCCCCCACACTAAATGAATGGTTTTGCCATTTACTAGCCTCAGTTTCCTCACCTTTAAAATGGAACGATAATACTTCAAAGAATTGACCTAAGTAGATGAAGCAGGTAAATGGCCCCTGCTGGTGTCACACAGAGCTGAGAAAGCAAATCCAGAGACCCTGGAATCTTAGTCTGGTGTTTGCAATCTCTGATGTCCCAGATTTCCTGCTTTTTTTTTCTTGCTTTCTCTTTCTTCTGTTTGTCAGAGCAAGATATTTTCTAGAAAAAGATCACGTTTAAGCAAGCAATATTGGGGCCAGTGAGATTTTAACCTAGTTAGTATTTTTTTTTAGTAGTCATTAGATAGAGACCAAAAAAATCACAGTGGGAGCCTTGTAAAACAGTTCTTGGGGCCCTCAGGGGCATTTCTCTCAGTCTTTTCATCAACAGAGTTGGTCTATATCATAAGTCTTATTATAAGGAGGCTTTCAGGCAATTTCACACTGCTTTTCTCTCATGCAGCCCCCCAAAACATGTAAACCCAAGGGATTAGTAGCGACTTAAAGGGAAAATAGTGTAAAGTTACACCATGAACCGAAGCAGTGCAGCTGCCTTGATGCACTGTTCCCCTGGGCTCCTACAGTGAATGAAACTTATCTAAGTGGCCCAGTCCACTCCCACGCTGCCGGATCCGCAGCCCTTTGTTACAACGTGCACGAGAATTGCTCAATCTCAGGGGGCAGCCGAGTCTGTAATGACCTGCATTGTAGAAGCACACAGGAGTTCACTATCTAGGAATGAAAACTTAAATCTCCTTTTATATTTCTTTGTTGACAGTTGCAAGCAGGGCTGTGTAATAAACAAAATGTTTATTCTGGCAGTGTAGCTTTCATAGGTGGTTCAGGTACATTTATTGAGTCGGGCTGCAGCCTGAAATGGAAATGAAATGACAAAATCATCTGAGGGCCATGTAGAAGTCTTGAAAAAGACTGAATATTCCCCAAATGCAACCATCATGGGGCTGGCATACTTACATTGATGAGCTCATCAGACCAATAATTAATAAGCGTGAATTAGGCTAATGAAATCAGATAGGGTAATGAAAACAGCCTCCTACTTCTTAGCATTGCTATTTTCTTCATTATTTAATCTCTAACAGAAACTGAATTTGCTGCTTGAGATCTAATTGAGCCTATTTGACTTTGAAACACTTTTTTAAATTGTGTCAAATAGCCTTTAAGAAGGTGTAATTGGGAAAATATTAAGAATCTATACAACATAGGGCACACAGATCAAATCAGAACTGTGGGCATTTCCTGCTCCTTGGATAAGATTAAACTGCAAGTCAAAGAAATGATGAAGAGGATTTTTTAAAAGGCAGAGATTCTCCATCCCCTAAGTGGCAGCTTTTTAAATTTCTTGACACACATCATTTAATAAATAATTAAACTGTAAGGCATCTTTCTCTCCAAAGATAATCACTGAAGTATGATCTGAAAAATAATAGGGATCAAAACTGAGTCCTGTGGCCTGTGGAATGGAGCTGTGAAAACTTGACCTGGAATGGAAATGGAGGAGATCCCCCTCTCTGATGAGAAAACAGGAGTGCCAATGTAGCTTAAATCTGCCAGAAAAAGGTGGATGTCAGTCTGATGTGATTTCGTTTCGATTTGAGGCTTCCTTTCCAAAGAAAACTTGAGGATCTGCGAAAGAAATCAAGGGCAGAGGAAGTACGTGCGCTCCCCATTCTTCCCAGTAAGTAGCGTTTGGAGACGGGGAGCTCCCCTGAGCAGACGGGGACTGCTCACAGCCTGGTCCAGTGACTTCATTTGTTTTCCTGTCTTCCGTTAGGACGCAAGTACCAAAAAAAAGAAACAGGGAGTATGAGTTTGTGAGTAAGGGGTTAAGCCCAGCAGGATGAGTGGGTAAAATTACAGTATATTTCCTATTTGATAATATTGGATCTATTTTGAGATTACTTATCAGCTGGTTATTGTGCTAATAATTGCCATTAAAATTAATACTGCACTTTGGGAATTAGGCACAGAGCTAACACGTTTGCTTTTACACAGAGCTTTCCAAAAGCAATCTGGTAACTTGTTTCTGGAATGCAGCTGTGTAAGTTTTCATTAACATCTTGCAGGTGGAGCCTAATTTTAGTTCAGCCTTGAGAAGGGGGAATTGTTTTCCTCCTGATATGCACAGCACCGCAACAGCAGCAAAGCAGGTGGGGCTTTGCCAGCCACTTGTTTACCTTCCTGTTTTTAAAAAACAGATGATTCATATCATTAATCATACAGTTTCTATTTGATTTTCACATGTCTTTAACAGAATAGTCTGGGGTACATTTGACCTACAGTTACTCAAATGTGAAACAAAAGCAATGAAATGGAAAATGATAAGAAAATGAGCAACGAATCCTAAAAATAGTGGAGGAGAAGCCAGTGAATGAAGTGGAATAAAATTTAGAAATGCATCTGGTTAGCTACAAAAGCATGTAAAAACACAACCTTCCAGCTTCTACTTTGGCAATTTGAAGTTGGCTCAGTAAGTTCAATATTTTTTTTCCCTGCCTTTGCAAGGAGGAAACTATTAGCAGTTGCTGAGAAGAGGGGAGATGAGGGGTCAGAAAGGACAACTGGGACGCAGATTGTCTTCTCTCAGGTTCTTTCATGGCCTTTGAATCTTAGGGAATGACTGGTCGGTCATCAGCTTAAATGTTAGGTCCAAAGGAAAACCATTTAAATGAATCAGAGAGTGATTAATGACAGTAATTTCTCTTTTAATTTGTTTAGGAAACATCTTACGCTTTCCATTAAGCTTCCAGGGTACAAACCCCATTCCTTTGCTGTGTTAGTGTGTTTCAGCACAGTGAACCTACTGTGTGTCTCTCTGGATATGAGGACAGTGTGATATGGCCATAATATATAATAGGGCAGTGTGTCTTCTGCCTTAAACAAGCGTCTTTGAATTTTTCTGTCCTGTGGGGTGTGCATGAAAATTCCATTACCTCCACAGAGAGGGGGCAGCTCCACACGCAGATTTGCTTCTTTCAGTTCAGTCTCTTGGAATGGATGGAATTTGTGATTATGCTGTATAGAGGTCTATTGTTGTGAATCTTGAAATAAACCTTTTCTTGAAAGCCCTCTCCTGGATTTTGAAGGTCACCATTCAAGAGCTTTGCCTTTATGAAAGTGCTTGACCTGGGATATAGGTTTGTCTGTGAATATGCTTCAGAATGTTTATGAACAAAGTTTCTTGTTTTTTCTTTTGTTTTGTTTTGTTTTTTTGTTTTTGTTTTTGAGTATATGTGAATGTTCATTTTTCCCCCCCCAAGAGAGAGTCCATTCCTTTCCTTGGATTCCTAAAGGATTTATGCCTTCCAACTTTGTAAGAACTGCTTCCTTATACAGAATGTATTCAAATACTGCCTTTGATCTAAATGAAATATAGTAGGTTATTTTTGCTAATGATTGTAATTAAAATATAGTATTTGTCAGCCTTCATCATAGAATGATCTTAGTCTGAGAGAATTTAGGAATTGTTAGTGTTTTCAACCTAGATTTGTTAGGCACCTATTATGTTTAAGTATTTCTGGATTTCAGAAATATATGGCACAGTCTCTCCCTTTCAGAACTTCCCAGACCTGTGGTACCGACCATCAGTGAGGAGAAGAAACTCAACTAATTGATCAGTCTGTAAAAGGGGAAAACATTATGTGAGGTGTCAGATTTTCAGAACATACCACACATCCTCATTTTGAAATATAAAGGCAAAGGTTAAAAAACAAATGACTGTGACCCTTTGACAATATGACAAGCTACCACACCCAAACCTGTTTGTTCTGCCATCCCATTCCACCCACCTGCAGATGTGGCTGCTAAGGGACCTGTGTGGGTGACAGAATGGAGGGATGGAACTTTAGACATGACTCCAAAGAATGGAATAGGAGGGAAGCTTATCAAAAGGCAAGAAGGAACCAGTTTGTTTGAGACTCAGGCTAAGTGTTTTTCACTGATTCGATCTTACAGATTCCCTGAAGCTCCATCTGATTGTGATTTTGCAACTCTTGAGGATAGCCTTACTGGAGTTTTTGTAAAGCATTCCAATGCCCTTTGGTTTTCCCAGTAAGACTAATCTTTGGAGGCCAGCTAGTTCTTCCTTCCCCTACAACTGAGTTTCTTCTAACTCTCTCCCAAAGTTTTCTTTGACTTCAACTTACTCACAGGAATAGGAGGGCAAAGAGAAAGGGAAATAAGTTGACATGGAGCAGGAATATTTTCAGTTCTCTCTCACCGTGACTCAGAGTACCAACAGCAGAGGCCATAGATATTCCCAGTATTCACTGCACATTTAGCCGCATTCAGAACATAAAATTCAGTACCCAACCTGTATTCATCATGAAATGCAGGACTGCCTTGGAGAAGATGAGATGGAGTTACAGCCCTATTTCCGGAAAGTGTAAAAGTTTGTTTTGACTCTTTATGCCAAAGGCTCAGTTTTTGAATATTTCTAGTTCAAAAAAAAAATCACAGAATTGGCAATCTGCCTTTCTCATTTCTAGGTTTTTCATTTCTCTGCAAATTTTTCCTTCACTCCTCTCTAGGCAAATCTATACTTTTCCTGCTGAGATTCCTTAACTCACAGAGTAAAATGTCACTTACAGGAAACATGTGATTCATTTCACTTTTGCTGGTAGGTACATTCAGAATTCTACTTCAAGAGGTTTATTTCCCATTTTTAATCTAAACCTTATTGGGCTGCCTGCAGGGGAATCCTCAACCACAGCTGCTGAAATAAGTCTTCACAGAAGCACTTAAGGAAGACCTGGTTGTTCCGGTGCTGCTTCTGAAGAAGTTCCAATCAGCAGCAGGGGAAAATTTATGGGATGCTTATGAGATTTTTGGCTTCTTAAAAGAGCACAGATGCCACAGAGAATCTGAATCCACTCTCTGAAAACTGCACATACCTCTCAACCAGCACGAGGGCACGTGGAGGAAATTTGGTCACTGTTTGGCAGGACCACACTAAAGTCATCTCACACAAATGAGATAAGTCCTGTTTAAAGACATAAAGTGAAAGAAATAGATTCTGCAACTTCAGTTGGGGAGCTCTGCCAATATCTAATTGTTATCTTTAGTTCTAGGATCTGTCTTTACTATTTATTGGTATCAGCTCTGCTTGTTTTTTTAAGCCTACACATTGGGTAAGGATAAACAAAGCTTTGGCCAAAAACTCCGTAAGTACATGAGAATCTCTACTTTGTAGAGAAGAAATAATAATTTAAAAATAGAGAGTATTTTGATAGCTCATACCAATATGTTTGGGTAATGTCTACTTTGAGTTTTCTTTGTTAGACTTTTGGTTATCCAGATTTACATAGGCTGAGGCAAAATGGCTTTCATATACATATATTATAATCAAATTAGATGAAGTATTCCCAAAGTGTTTATACCCATCCTACTGCCAAAGGAAGAGCTAATACTTACATAACTTGAAGCAGAGGTGCCAACCAATCTTCATCGGCAGTGAGCAGGGCTGGACTGACTCTTTCGATGTCAGGCTATAGTACACTGTGCCCTTTTTCAAACCACTGTTCGGTAAAAATGAAGATGGGAAAAAGTAAGTGAGACAAAATCAGCGTGTTAAAAAATGGGAATTGGCGGCATTAATAATAGAAATAATATTTCAATTCCTACAGCACATTGTGGTTTTCTAACTATCTACAAGATGATTTGATCTTTCTAATAATCGTTTGAGAAAGAGCAAGTGTTATCAAGTCATTTTATAGAAGGGAAAGTGAAAATTGGGGCTATAAAATGATAAAAGGCATTTTTACCAACATAATATTTAATAAAACATCAGATTCGTTGTCAAGACTTTAAAAGCTGGATATTTCACATAAACTGACTTATCAAGAACAGTTGCAAGTTCTGGCGTCACTAGGTAACATGGGTGCCGTGTCCCCCGTGTCAATACAGCACAACTACTTCCTATCGCCTCATCTCAGCCTCCTCACTTATTAATCTTTACTTGCTTGGTCATTTTAGGCATTTGAGTTTTGCACGCCTAATGTAAAAGGACTTTCGTAAGGCCTTGACTTGAGTTTATGAAAGAAGTTGACCTAAAGTGCAATTCTACCACTACATTCTTTACCACAAAATGTTCACACAGGACTTTATGGCTAGCACCTCCTTCTCCTCTTTCCCCCAAGAACCTCTTGCTGCACTGAACTTCTCAGTCACCCGAGAGATCGGGTGCCCCCACGTCCATGCGTGCTTGGTGCTGTTCCTTCTGCTTTTCCTACTGTCTGCTTGCCACTTTTCCCTGTCTTGACTGAACCTTAATCCCACTGCTTCACTCCAGAATCCCCAGCTCTCTGCAGCCATCTCCCAGTGCTGCACCTGTGGCTCCCCACCTCTCCCCTGCTGTCATTTATTCATTCTCTCCTTTATTCATTACATATCACATAAATGAATGAAGAAAGGAAAGAAGAGTCTTATGCAATGAATTCGTCTGCACTTGACATACTCTTTCCCCAGGCCTATGTTGGGGTGAAAACATTAGGGCTTTCTTCTTTGTGTAAACAATGGGTCAGATTACTCAGTAATAAAGAATTTGAGGCAAATGGCTTTGAGCCACATTCATCACAGGCAATGTGGGCAAACTTTGGGCAACTTTGAGGTAGTCCAATATGAAGCTTATTGATTCAATATTTTTACCTTATCACAGGAGTGGGCAAAAATAAGTTCACAGTTCTGAGTACATGAAACACAAAGTTTATTTGTGTATTATTTATTTATTTATTTATTTATTTATTATTGTATAATTTATTTGTATTCCAACTGTAGACCTACTTTAGCCCACCCCTGTATTTATCTGAAAGCTCCTTGCTTGAGCAGAGAAACTCATGTTTCTTTACCACTTTAGGTTAGTAAACAGAAAAAAAAAATTAATTCAAAATCTAGAGAAGGCAATACTCGCTTTCTCCCAGCAGGAGACAAATTGGTGCCTGGCAGGGAAAATGATGCAGAAAATATAAAGACTAGCCCCAGTCACTGGCTCATTCCACAAACATTCTTTAACACCTACTTTGTTCCAACATCAAGCCAGGCCCTGGAGATAAGCACACATACAAACAAACAGGTGCTATGGGTATGATGGACACGTATAGGCATCTGTACATGGTATGGGGCACAAAGGAAACAGTGGTCAGCTCTGCCCAATAAAATCAACAAAGGTTCCATGAATAAGCTGACCCTTCAGCTGAGTCCTAACAGATACAAGTATATATTATACTCACTTTTGAACAGGACATTAAGGACTGCTTAGCATTATAAAATAAATTATGAAGATGGGTTTCTCATTAATAAGGGTTTAAATTGTATGAAAAACACTTAAGGACATAGTGGGCACATAAAGATAGCATGCAGTAGATGCAAAATAAATGTGCAGAGATATACTGCCTCCAGATGCTACCTGAATTTCAATCCTGGCTCAATTATTTGCTAACAGTGTGACTGCGGACAAGTAGCTTAACTTCTCTGTACCTCCGTTTCAGTCAAAAGATGATAATACTATCTACTTCATGAAGTTGTGGTAGTAACAAATTAGATAATGTGTATAAAATGTTGGTCATAATACTTGGCACATTCTAATAAAACCTTAGCTATTAGAACTAATATAATATAATATAGTATAAGCCCATATACTATTTCTCTTTGAAATAGCCAACATCAAAAAAGGATCATATATTTCAAAGCACTTATTAATAAAACTTAGATAATTAAAATAAAAAAGAAATCTCATACCTAATATGCCTTGTATCATTTATGTTTCAGTTCTGCATTTTATTCTCACTCTTCTCAGATAATGAAACCAGACCAGGTCCCATAATTGCCCTTCTGCAACTAACTGTTCAGTATTCAGTTTCTTGAATTTTTCAGTGAGGTTCATCTTCCAGCATACTGCATTAGCATATTAGTACTATGCTGATGCTGCCAATAATGCATATTACCAATGGGAACTATTCTCGGCAATACATTTTTACTTTCAAACATTGATTAGAGTCATGAATCTTAAATTCCCTGTTACGTACACACACATATGCATGCATATATGTATCTCTTTTAATAATATAATATGTAAATTATTTTATACTCTCCAGTAGAACTGATAATTTTTATTAATAAACATATTTTATTAAAATATTTTAAGAATATTGAAGACATATCAATGTGCATATACACAATGTTCTTCTGGAAAAAATTATTCCAAAAGCCTTTATTCCTGGTAATTCTTTGGTTATTCCTATGAAATTCATATGAGACTGATGCTTTAGTCTTTTCTAGATAAAGTAACATTTCTAAAAAGCTTTTGCATTTGGGGAACCCTATATTCTGTTGAAAGAGTACCTTTCCTTCATTCTATTCTTACCTACCAAAAATAATCTGAAGCATTTCTATGTCATAAAATATACAGTATTTTATAAAAAGAATTAGTACAACTCTTCAAATATATTAATAAATATACTATTGGGAAAAATTATATCGATAGACTAAAGAAGATACCGATTTTACTATTTTCTAATACCCGCTCAAACTGGAATTATAAAAGTTACGAAATAGAAGCTATTGCCTCTTCTAAAGATATCTTTTAATTTACAAAATCAGGATTATTCACTACATTTCCATCTTGAAGAAAAGGATCCTGCCCTATATTATTATATCTGTGTCATCCCTTGGGCTAGTCTAGAACTGAGGCAGCTATGTTTTGAGATTTGAGTGTGAGTAACTTCAGAATTCCTCCCTGGCTCTATCCCTCTGTTGTGTTCTGGGCTTTCTGCCATGCTCTTGGGCAACACCTCACACAACTTCATATCTCTTCCCTTCTTCCCATGTCCAAGTTTTGTTTCCCATACTGACAAATTGTTCATAATTTATTAAAGAAAAATTTAGCCCTTGCTTTATCCAGTGCTTTCCATCAGACTATGCCCAGGACCTTGACTTTCTTAACTTGGGTGTCTCACCTGGATGTGTCTAGTTATTTTTCTTAACAAAAGAACCATTCATGTGTGATATGTGCCACTCTCCAAGAGGGCAAAAACAGTGGTCTTTTACTTTTTTATGAAGCAGGATGTTTTCCCCTCTCCACTATGTAGGTATTTTTTCAACAAATATTTTTGAAGTGTGTTATATATGTCAGACTTTGTGCAAAACAATTCAAGCTTCACTTTACTTCCAATAACTACTATTATGGTAAGTGAACCCCAAGGAGGTGAAGCAGATAGCTCCATAAATAAGTGCTAGTGTCTTCAGGAAAGGAAAACATTCAGTTGTGCTCATGCAACCCTTGCCAATTATTTTTAAGGTAACATGGAGAATGGATCAGAGTCAAGAAAATTGGAGATGAGTCAATGCTGATCTGATTTTGTTAAGAAGTAAAGAAAGATTCTGAGAAGAGCAAACCAATGAGTTTGACATCAGTCCCTAGGAAAGTAAAAGTAAGCATTTTGAGAAGATAGCAGAGACTATTAAGAATCAGTATGGGTTCACAGACTGGTGCAGCCACTGTGGAAAACAGTATGGAATTTCCTCAAAAAAAATCCAACTAAAAATGGAACTGCCTTTTGATCCAGTGATTCTGCTGCTGGGATTACACCCTAAGAATCCTGAAACACCAATTCAAAAGAACCTATGTACCCCAATGTTCATAGCAGCATTATTTATAATAGCCAAGTGCTGGAAACAACCTAGGTGCCCATCAGCAAATGAATGGATAAAAAAACTGGTACATTTACACAATGGAATACTATGCAGCAGAAAGAAAGAAGGAGTCCCTACCCTTCCTGACAGCATGGATGGATCTGGAGAGCATTATGCTAAGTGAAATAAGCCACGTGGTGAAAGACAAATACCCTATGATCTCACCTTTAACTGGAACATAATCAACAAAACAAACAAATGAGCAAAACAGAACCAGAGACATGGAAATAAAGGACAAACTGGCAGTGACCAGAGGGGAGGCAAGAGTGGGATAACAGGGAAAGAAGGGGAAGGGTCAAATCAAGGAACATGTATAAAGGACACATAGACATGGAAAAGGGGGGGGACAGACTGGCAGGGGGAGTGGGCAGGGCAGGGAAGAGCAACAGGGGAAGAATTGGGACAACTGTAATTGAACAACAATTAAAAAAACATAAATTAAAAAAAGAATCAGCATGGGTTCACTAACAATAAAACAACCCCAAGCAAACTAATTTACTTTTATTCTTTATAAGAAAGTATACCTCAATTTTGGCAAGTCTTTCAAACAAAATAAATATATATTCTTAGAAGATAAATTAGAAATAGTTTATAGTATGGCTAGGAAGTTTCCAAAAATGGCAGAATTACTTCTTTAAGAGTGATTAAGAACAAACTTTGGAGTCACAGAACCTTGGGGGTTCAAATTGAAGCCCTGTAACTTATTAGCTGTGTCAGTGTGGGCAACTTTCATAAACTTCCTTAAACTTGGTCCCCTCAACTGTAATGAGGGTTTAAAACTGTCATTGAGATGTGTGCTTCTTAAATGACAAAATGTAAATGAAGTGCCTTTTACCTATCCCTAAATAAGTGCTCAGTTAAAACTGACAGGTGTTAAATTTTATTCTCATTAACTAAGGCTGATTGATTGCTGTGAATCTAAAGAGAGATCTCTGAGACATGCGGTGGCACTTTTATTTGCCAGTGATTTGGAAGAAATCATGGAAGGCATAATCATTATATTGGCAATCTTCTTGTTTGCTGTGCTGTGAGGTCTTTCGGGAAAGTGACCATGCCTTCTTGCTTTTGGTATCATCACTGCCTGAGATAGTGTCTGACCCACTCAGATGTGTTTTAAAGAATGATGCAAAATGAAATACAGGCCTTGACTAGTGTGGCAGAGTTGGTTGGAGGGTGTCCCATAACGAAAGTTTGCCACTTTCATTCCTGGTCTGAGCACATACGTAGGCTGCAGGTTCAGTCTCTGGTTGAGAAGCATATGAGAGGTAACTAATCCATGTGCCTCTCTCACATGATGTTTCTCTCACACCCTTTCTCTCTCTCTAGAAAGCAATGACAAAGTGTCCTCAGGTGAGAATTTTTAAAGCATTATGCTAAGCGAAATAAGCCAGGCAGTGAAAGACAAATACCATATGATCTCCCCTTTAACAGGAACCTAAACAACAAAACAAAGAAACAAGCAAAATATAGCCAAAGACACTGAAATAGAGGACAGGTTGACAGTGATCAGAAGGGAGAGGGGAGGGAATTTTAGGGGAACTTCAGGGGAGAAGGGAAGGGTTTACAGGAATAAATATAGAGGACACATGGAAAAAAACTAGGGGGGTTGGAAATGGGAGGGAGGAAGGGTGAGCTGGGTGGGTTGGCTGGAATGGGACTAAAGGATAGAAACTGTACTTGAATAATGATTAAAAATAAATTTAAAAATCAATATAAAAATAAATTAAATTAAATGTCAATATTACCAAAAAAATGAAACACAGTAACCAAGATTATGGGTAGCAAACTTAGGATTCAAAATACCACAAATAATTGGAATAATGGGCCAGTGCCAAAGATGAGCTCTACTATGGGTGGATATAAAGTGCATATTTCTATCCAAAATATCAAATGCTATAAGAACAGGATTCATTAAATTTAATTAGACAGAACTTAGTATGAAAAAGAGTTAGACATTTTAGCTTTGTAAAAGTTCAAGAACTAAGCATATGACAGTGAGGCCAACCCCTCCTCAGAGTGCACTTTCTGCCATCAGAAATTCTAAATTATTAGAAATAAAGTCCAGAACAAGGCAGGCATCAGGACCCATGTACTTTGCATAATTAGACTACATCTCAAGTAATGCATTCAGTGTTGTTGCTCCATTTAGGAGAGACATGGACAAACTGGAATCTGCCCAATATGGTGAGAAGCCTTATAAGCCATGTCATATTAGAATGATTAAAGGAATGTTCAGTCTGTAAAAAGAGCAGACTTAGGGGAAAATGATAGCCATTTTTCAAATAACTTTCATGAATAACTTTAATGTGGAATAGGGATTAAATTTGTCCTCTAACCATCATGAAGCTTCACAAAAAAAAAATCATACCAAAGAAAAGACAATTCAGAAAGACATTGGTCAAAAGTAAGAAAGATCTCGAGCTAAAATGAGAATGGATTGTCTCAGACTTAGCAATATAATCTCATCAAAGGCATTTAATTTCAATTTATTTAGCAAATGATTATTGTCCTCATTTATGTGCACAATAAACAAGCCTGGTACCGGAAAGGAGCCTTCAAGAGCTTTCAGGTTACTTATTTGTATCATTTACAATGTCCACATATGCTGTTATAAATGTACCATCAAACATTTGCCTAACAAAATTTATTGAATGTCATTACATGTCAATTTTGTGCTAGATGTTGGACAATTTGGAAAAGAGAAGTGACATTACATATAAAACCCATGCTTTGGGTGGGATATTGGACCAAACTTAATATTTGAGGTTAAATCAATTAAAAAAAAAACCAGTTTTCTTGATTTAAATGTCACTGAGGAATTAAGGGGTCTGAGAAAATTAATACCCCACCACTTCCAGAGTACACTGATAACATGGGTAGAAATTATAAATCAGACAATGCCACTTACATTTAATGAGCCCCGTATTTTCTAAACTTTGTTCTTATCATGCTATAGTTATGATGATGAATAAAACATAAATCTGGAATATTTCTAAAATCTTGTCTTGCCACTTCCATACCTGAATTCCATTTACACATATGCCTATGAAGAGATATGAAGCCAGTCAAATATTTTAATACCATCATCCATAAAAAAAATTGTGTGCCTGCTGTCTACAATTACTCCTTAAGAAGTAAAATGTTACCTGTCCTTAAGAAGTTTACAAAACACTTTTCCTACAATCCTCTTCTCTTAAGAAGAAGCCAAAGAAACATAACTAACCAATGTGTTTGATTTGCTATCAGAAAATTTAAGACCAAAATGTACAACACATGCAGTGATGTTCATTTTAATTGTTTGAGGAACTCCAATTTTCTTTGCCTTTGGTTCCGCAAGTGCTTGCTTTAAAAAAAAAAAAAAGGTGAATATATAGTGATTCTCTTTGCTTAGAAAAACTGTATTTTTAAATACTGAACATAAAAAAGAATCTGTATTTGCTCAATGGTTAACTAGAAGAGGATGGTTTCTAAAAAAGGAAACGAGCGGAAAGCTGTAGAACTGCCTGGTCCTGCTCACTGCAGCCCAATCCTGATTCAGCAATTAGGTATTTGCCAGTAGCAATGAGCATTGTGTACCACAATGACGGGGCTGCTTTAACTCGATACTGTTCCCACACCTCTGTGAGTCGGGCCCAGTGCGTGGGGAATTCATGAAGTCACTGGGTGCCTGAACGAAATATTGAGAGCATTGGAGGTTACGAGGGTTTAGAGACAGGTGGAACTGGCTACATGATGACAGCCACGCCTACCTCTTAAAATGTACTTGGCAACAAAATTCATGTCAATATGACACCTGTCTGCGTAGGAAATTCACGACACGACAGAAGGGCAGGCTTCAGATCATAATAGTGTTGTGATGTGAACTCCCCAGAAGCCTCTCAGGGAAAGGCTCAATATTCCTTTCTTACTCGTATACCAGTTGGACTTTGAAGGGAGCTTGCTAACTGATGTTCTGTGTGGCCCAGAAGTTCTACTGATAAGGTAAGGGCAATTATATCTCCTGGTTTGATGCTACAGATAGACGATAAAGAGATGCCCTACTGGAACACTTTTAAATGTAGGTTACTGAGGCAATCTTCTTGGCAGTCTGTTTCAGGATCTTGAACTTGAGGGACAGAACTGTTCAGTGTCCACTCTGAAAAGAGACATCCAGTGCCTTCGATAGCTGTCTGTGCAGTTTCCGGCTAATGGGACACAGACTGCAGGGAGATGGGGAGCTGTGGTGGAGTGGGAAGGAATGATTCCAGAGGAATGTATCAGAGCAGCTCATCTCCTGGGGCTCTGCATGACGGTGCTTTCAGTAGCCACCTGTATTCAGAGATTTAGATTTATGAAAAGAGAATCAGAGTGATAACTTTATTGCTTTAAGGATGTCTTTTCAAAGGAATTGTCACAGAAAGAGTTCCTTCGGAGGAAATGAGAAAGCAAAAGGAGACGGCTTTATTGTGGGAGAGCTGCAGAAAGCCTTCTGCTCTAGAAGTTAATGTTTATGGATCTTTTCGGCAAATAATAGTCTCTGTTGCAATACTGCTGTGTTTGATGAGGATTCAAAAGAAGTCTTAATCAAATGTAGCAGTCATTACTGCTTCTTTCTCTCCTAATCTCCCTGATCCTGAATTATGAGATCCTTATCTATTAAAATAAAACAGCATTTGTTAAAGCCTTTTCAAAATTAAGACAAAAACCATCAAACTAATTGTTTGCTAGTATCAAATAAACACATTTTTTAAGTTTGGCGAGCTGTTTGTAAGCAATAATCAAGTGGGTGGAGTCATAAAAGAGGGGAGGGAACCATTTGAAACAATACATGTAATTTGTTTGCATTATTATTTGAGATAATTACAAAGCAAGTGTTCAAAGCTGTCCTTTATACCAGAAGTGGGGGAAATAGGGAGCAGAGGAAAAGCATAAGAACACCCAGCCATTGTCAGCTGCAATCTAAAATATTGCCAGATTAACAATTGTCGAACATTAGCATTCCTAAGAATGCCAGGGACAGAAGTGTCATGTTGAATGCAGAGTGATGACTTCATAAGAAGGCAAAGCTGAGGATATGACCAGTTTGCAGTCACAGAGAAATCAGCTTTAATTAATTTGAGTGCCAGCTCTGTGTATAATTACACAGCATGAGAGTTTGCATGCAAATGCAGAAATGCTGATTGTTCAAATACTTGTACTCGCTCGTTAATGCGCTGGGACTAAGCAGGGCTGGCGAGCAGACAGGGTGCAGCACACACAGCGCCTGCAGGCCGATCTGTGTTTTCTGTAGTTAGCAAACAGAGTTCAGGTGTTTCTCCTTCCTTTAAATAATAAACACAAAAATACACGTGTCCTCTTCATCTGTGACATACCTTGTTTTCTTGATTAAAATAAAATGGTTTGAGTTTTTAAAAAACTGTTGAGAGTGCACTAAAACAGGGCTATAATGCTGATTTTATAACTATTTGATGTCAGTAACATTTATACCAGTTATAGGATATTTCCATTTGACGTTTCATGTAATTAACTAAAATGGCCATTTTTTAAATAATTGGTCAAACTGTTTTCAATAAAAGTAAATTTATAATTAAATCTGGTAAGGAATAAAACAATGGTCCCAGCTGAATTGCCTACTTGCCTATCAAATCTAGTATCCTGTGTTCAGCAACAGTTAGGTCCACAGGCTTCATGGAAAGGATTAATTTTGTTGACAAAACACCTAATCTTAAAATGTACTGAGTTGAGATTTTCCAGTTCGACCTCTGAATCTTTTAGATTGGCTTCCACCAAATTTCCAACTTCCTTGACAAGGCCCTAGGGAAAAATCTTCCTAATCACAACCCAAGGAATATCTGATACTTTCTTCAGAAAATTGTGTAAGAAAAAGGGAATTTGCCCAAGTCTTGAAAATCTGGCACTACCCCTGCCAATGCATTCCATGCATTTTAATGCATTTCAATTCTACACATATTTATGGAGCCCCTATTTCTGCCAGACACTGTGGAGCAGAGAATATACAATAGAAGCAAGAGGGACACAGTCCCAGCACTTGCCATCTCTTTTCCTTCCAGAGTTGTGGAAAGAACCTAACCCAGCTTCCCTGGGAAATGCATGCTGTTAGTTGTTAATACCTTGGAGAAGCCCACATTGCTGATACTTGAATCTATGGCCTTCCATGATCACAGTTATCCAGGCCTTTCTGGGAGACTAGCTCCCTTTCTGCTATTTCTTCAATCCCATTCCTGTGGGAGGTGATGGGAGCTGCCTCTGCCCACTGGGTTGAATAGAAACTGTGGAGGATACGTGAGACAGTCCATCCAGGGAGCCCAAAAGTTTTATGAGATGGATTGATGAGGAAGGCTGTCAATACTCTTCTCTGAAAGCCTTTATCTGTAAGAATAGTCATTTCTCAAGGACAAAAAGCAGAGACATCATGCAGATAAATATAGGATGCTTCACACCATTTGGTCTGACTAAAAGTAGGCAGTTTCTACCTAAGCATTCTCCATCAGTTCAGGACATGACACTCTGAGGAACACCAATTAGAAGAATGACTCTTCCTTCCTAAAAAGTCTGTTCAGATGTTTCAGTGTCAAAGACTTCCTGTAGGTATGGGATATGTGAATGTACAAAGGGGGAAATGATGGCTAAAAACATTCATACACAGCACCTAAGCTCTCCCTTCACTTTTGAGTGATCATGACTTTCTCACCCTTCATATAAAAAATATGCAAGAAGGAAGAAAAAAATCCAGAATAGTGAAATAACTCAAGGGTATTTTCATGATATGCTACACATAATTTTGAATCAGTGGTTTTTGAGGAGCTAACTATGAATTGTAAGTATGCAAGCTCGAACTTTTCCTCTTAGTTCTATCATAATTGGAAACCCACAATCAGATGAATGAATGAATGAGTGAATGAATGAATAAAAATTTCCAAAGTGTATTAAGAATTCCATCTGGCTTGGACCAAAATATTAAATATGTGGCATGTGGACATGTTGGTATCTTTACCAAGAAGAGCACAAAAATCGTAGAGGATTTTGTCTGTAGCAAATGACTTCTAATGTGGGGTTGTGGTGATATATAAAAGGGCCTATGAAGTAGCTTCATAAAACAATTACAGGATAGGCAGGAAAGAGAGTAAATTGTGTAGGGCAGGAAAAAAAAGATTTACTCTGTAGATAGAAAGTATTCAAGAAATCTGATGAAGCTCTAGCCACAGACCCGAAGGAAGCTTGTCAACCCATATGGAAAACACAGCACATCAGGGTGATTCAGGGTGGTCAGCTGTGCCGATTATTAGAGTAAGAACCTAATAATTACAGCCAACCAAGATGGGCTGGCAGTAGCTAATGACTCAGTAATGATTAGGTCAACAGGAACTGTATTCACAGATTCCCGAAATATGTACAAAACACATATTTCAAGGCATGTGAAGAATGAAGGTGAAAATAATTGGAGATAGAAAATAAAGGGAAAGAAGTGAGGCAAAAAAAAAAAACCCAGTTTTTTAGGAAAGTGGATATTTGACCATACTTTCAGGAAAGAAAAGAGCTAGTGGAGCGGCAGCAGTGGGGAGGTGTAAGGGGAAATGTGTCCTTAATTGGGCAGGAATTGGGAATAGTCCAGGTAGCTATGCTAAAGAGATTTCTTTTTTTTTCCCTTTGTTCAATGTGTGGTTGCCTCACATGTGCCCCCTACTGAAGACCTGACCTGCAACCCAGGCATGTGCCCTGACCAGGAATCGAACCAGACCCTTTGGTTCACAGGCCTGTGCTCAATCCACTGAGCTGCACCAGCCAGAGCAAGGAGATTGTTTTTAAAAAATCTTACTCCAAGAAAGGAGAGGAAAGGGGGATTTTGACAAAGAAAACTCTGAGGTGGAGATTAGCTGTGAGAGTCTATGTGCAGGATGCCTTCGACCCCAGTGGAGATGTGGGTGAGGTCACCTTCTGGAGGGCACAGGAAAAGGTAGACGTGACACAGGGATAAAACACAACCTTACTTTCTCACGGAAAAAAAAAAAGGAGAGCAAAATAATTTACAATGAAATCAGGTGAAGCAATGAGGAACAAGGGCAAAATGGAAACTGGTCATTGTAAAAGCTTTAGTTTCTTGCACCAGCCAAGAAACATAATGGGATTGGATTTATAACACTTAACAATCTGTAAGTTTAACATTCTCCACCATCAATACAGCTAAAGTAATTGTTTACAGTCCAGGACTCGCATACTCTACAAGAGGGAGGAACTGTGGGGGAGATATCTGCACACGAAGTAAAGGAGACGCTGCGCAGAAGAGCTTAGTCTTGGGGGGAAATCTGCCGTATGTCCGCGGTTCTTCCTTGCCCCTGCTCACCTTTGGCCTTGCTGGTGACAGAAACAGTAATTATTTAACAGAAGAGAAAACCAGGGCTCCCTAGATCCCCTTACCATAGGACTTTCCCCCTACAAAACCCTGATTCCTGCTGGCTCGTACTCTGGGTTAGGCACCAAAATCAAGGCAGCATGTGCTGAAAACCAGTGTTAAATACAGTGAGTGCCCACATATCACTTGGCAAAGAGAGAGAAGGCCCCAAGGGTCCAAGTCCTTGCTTCATATGTCTGGAGTTACCATCCGCATTTTAGGGCAGGAATATTCTTCGGTTCAGCTGGCTATTTCAGTTTTCAGGCCAGATGACAGGAGCACAGCACATCAGCCACTGAGCAGCTACCAATGGACACACGGCATCCCCTGGGAACAGCAGGCCTGGGTGGGGTAGAGCAGGGCCACTGAGCACTCTGAGATTCCTGGAGGGATTGGTGGTTGTGATAACTGAATGTCTGGGCTGCCAAGGACCGGGTAACCCTCAGTCGGCAAAAGGTCAGGACAAATACTGTCTCAGAGGCTTCCAGCCTGCCACTTGCTGCTTCCCTCAATTTCCTTTTTGTTTGGGCCTCTTCCCCTGCCTTCTGCTCTTCACTGCCTAACCTTTCCCAAGTCCCAAACTCTAGGGTCTTGTTGACCTGGTAAAATAATTGTAGTATGAAAAATATCACAAATGTTGAAGGTTTTTAGATAAAGTAATGATACTCCACCCAACCCAAAGTAAACAATTTCCGGAGGGTCTTCTTCATGTTGGTCACTGAAGTGTATGCAGGGGATCTGAGGACAGCAGTATCAGGCCTTTAGTTACGGAGTTTACCATGAAATGGGAAGACAAATCTGTTAGACTGGAGTGCTTCATGACATAAAAGCACCAAGAAGAGAGAGAGTTCTTTTGTAGGAAAAGAAAAATATTGGCAAAGCAAATGGACTAAACAAATGCATTTAGAAATGAAAGTGCACGTAAACATAAACAAACCGTTTTAAAGAGATTTTCCTGGCCTCAGTATACAAAGTGGTTTAGATGCAGAAGATCTATTATAGAGCATTTAGGAGACAACTTGGACAATCTACAGAAAGGAGGAGATAAAGAGAGGATACAAATGGCTGAGATACCTCACAGGAAGTATTGGCAGGGTTTTGCAAGTTATTGTAGAAACAGACAGGGAAGGTGTCATATTGGACTTTATGATTTAAACCTTGGTGATGACAGTTTAAAAATAAATGGGAAACATGAGGAGGAAATGGAAACATGAGAGGGAAGACACTGAACTCAGTTCACACCCGACAAGTGTTTTGGGATACCAGTTCCTTTCCTTGTAAAGAACAGAGGTGTGTAGAAGGAAACCGGTGTCATCTAGGAGATGACAAGGCCAAAGACAGAGTCTGGGGGTCAAGGAAGGCTTAAAGAGTAGGTGAGATTGTGAAGGAAGAGAGATCAAGGAGAGAAGAGGACTGAGGAACAAACATTTAGATCACATGTATAAAGAGTGTGAAGAGAAAGGAGACCCATGTCATTGTCACAGTTAAAAAGAAAGCTGGGAATGTCCATAGAAAGAAAGGGTGGAGAGTTTCTGGAAGAAAAGCCTGGTCAGGTGACAAGGAAGAAACCCAGACAAGGAAGATGAAATATAAGAACACTGGATGTCACAATGAATTAGTCATTAATGGCCTTCAGGAGAGAGATTTCATTAAAATGATGGGAAAGGAAATCATATTGCTAGGTAGTAAGTTCTTAACAGATACTTTCAGTGTATTTGAATATTGAAATTAAAGTAAAGCATTAAGCTTTCTAGTTTACCCTTAAACTCGAGGAAGAGAAGATACGGAATAAGGACTACCTCAAAGAGCGAGGCGAGTGGCACCAGCCTACCTACCTTGGTCTGCTATACCATTTTACCCAATCAGAGGCCTGACGTAACTCTGGTTTCTCTCAAAGGCTCTTACTTCCTGATGTCAAGTGAAGGTGGGTGGCAGTTAATTGGGACAAGCTGATGACAGTCACAGGTGACTAAGACTGAGAAAGACAACCAGTCTCTTCTTACAATTCATGCTTAGGGATTAAAAGAATTTCCCTCTAAGAAAATCACCTCCACTACACCCACTGTCCCTGGACTATTTTCTCTTTCTGAACACAATTTAACCTTATGAATGTGTGTGCAAATTTTTTTGTTTTATGTGACAAGCCCATTTGAAAAGGCCTTGAGAACATTCCTTTTGTGTAAAAGCTTATTCTTCAGCTATTGGTGATTTTTAAAGTCTACAGAATTTTCAGAATAACTTTGCTATCCATGCAGCAAATTTAGTGAAGTCTGTCTCCCTTCCTTATTATGCTTAAATTAAGAAACATGCTATTCTAAAAATTCTAAATGAATTATATCTTTCATTGTTTTTTTAAAGTGTATTTTGTTGATTATACTATTACAGTTGTCCCATTTTTTTCTCTCCTTTATCCCCCTCCACCTTGCACTGCCCCCTTCAACATCACCCACCCCCACCCTTTCGTTCACGTCCATGGGTTGCACGTATAAGTTCTTCGGCATTTTTGCTTTGATGTGTCCACATATTGCAGTGCTCACTGGTCAGACCTACTCGAAGCAACCTGGTAACCAATAGTGCCATATTACCTGTGAGTAGAAAATTATTTTTTGCCCTATACAAATACTTTACTTTTGAGCCACCCACAAATATTCTAATAGAGATGCCTATTTAGGTGAGCAGCTGAGATGTGATATCTTTGTTATTGGAAGAGAATATAAGTATGTGTTTACCTAAAAGGTAATCTCTGTGTTACCAAAGAGTTAGATATAAGTAATGTGAATTATTTGTTTGCCATATTAATATAGCATTCAATTACACACAGTTTGCATTGTTTTTTTTTAAGTATAAGTAGCTACTTGACATGTCTTGGCTTTATATATATATTTTAGTTGGAAGAATATCTCCACCTCTGCAGAATTTCTGTCTATGTGTGTGTATGTGTATATAGACAGACAGATAGATAGATTCTCTCTCTCTCTGTCTCTCTCTGTCAAGCACAGAGTGAGGCACCCTCATAAACTTGCCCTGCATGGTTGTTGGTTTATCTGTCAAAGAAATTCATTACTAAGAGAATGCCTTGCTTTATATGCTTACTAAATTTTTAAAAAATGTTTTTCATTATATTTATGCAAACATAACTTGGATAGCTCATAATTTACCAAATGTGAGCATTTGTCAGGGTTATTTCCAATCACTCAGAAAAATATGCCTTTGTGTATTTTGATTATTTAAAGCAATTTTGTTTCCATTATGTGTATGTGCAGCCAGAACAGCATGACTGTCCTGCCTGAAGTAGGAATGCTCTTAATTTTCATACACACATCTGCAGAAGTGCTTTTGATTGTTTAACCAATGTATAGATAGCGATGTGAGCATAAATGTTTTTGCACATTTATTTTCCTTAGCACTTCAGAAGAGAGGGGTAATGCATAGGAAAATTACTCATGCTGTTGTTTGCACTTAAAGATATATATATATATAGATATATATATAGATATATATATATAGATAGATATATAGAGATATATATAGATATATAGAGATATATATATATATTCAACTGTAAGCTGGGGAAATATTTAATATTTTGGAGCATAAAAATTAGGATGCACTCCTTACATACAAATCTGTCTTTTGACCACATCTTATTTATACATTGTCCCCCTATTTGGACTTGTGCGGTTTTATACCAAACTCTGAAGTTCTCAGTGATCAAATAGTATAACTTAAACTTGCTTACTTTGCCTTGAAGTAAAATCATCTTATTTCCCATTAGACGAGTTCATTATTTTCCAAGAAGCCTGAAAGGGAAATAGAGCTGATTTAAGTCAAGGCATTAGGGACCACTATCCTGAATATGCTGTTACCACATAACTGTAGCATCAAGATTCATTCTTTTCTGGGCCACTACTAAACTCCATTGACTATAATATGCTCTCAATAATATTCCCCAATATTTTATATCCTACAAAGAAAATTTAAAACTCTGCCAATGAAACTGTCATACATCATTGATTGACTAATCTATCCCAATTTCATAAGTGTTAAAATGACGTGGGGAAGGCATCTTACAATGGGTAAAATGGCATGTATGGAGTTCTTAGGAGGCTTTAGTGCTTACATGCAGTGTGTGAACTGCATCAGAACTCCAGGTGCTTCTGTCCTGGTAAGAGGCTTATTGTCTCCATTAAGTGGGACTAAAAAATGTATTAGGTATTCCAAACTGTTTCTACCTTTTCTCATTTAGAGTCAGCAAGAAGATACAATCTTTTAAGAATTAATTTTGTCTCTTTTAGCTTTATTGAGTTATAATTGATGAATAAAACTGTACGATATTTAAAGTGGTGATTTGATGTTCAATACATTGTGAAAGGATTCTACCCAAGTTAATACATCAATCAACTCACACATTTCCCCTATTCCCCCCACCCTTTGGTGACAACAGAGTTGACTTTGTCTCAAAGGAAGCAAAAATAGTAAGACAAAAAGAAAATAAAAGCATAGAGTTTAGGAATTTAAAAACAACTTCTGACTTGATTCTTATTTCTATGAGACTTGAAGCTATAAATTAATCTGAGACACTCTCTGTCACTGAAATTATCCCCTCAGGTCCCTGTTTTTCTGTCCATTAAAATCCCCCCTTCAGACAACTCTGTGACTAATGGGCATTCAAACTTTTGTTACAGAAACAGGAAGGGAGGTGGATGCTAAATATGCCTTAAAATACAGTGATTAAATAAAAAACAGCCAATGAAACTTGTAAAAATCTTCAAAAGGTGTTAAAACTATCCTATCCCAAACAAATTGTTGTAAAAATAATAAATTGATAATTAAACAAGTAAATTATTTGATTTGGCTGGCAGGAAATGGACATTAAGAGAAATAACCTATTTCCCTGTCCCCCTTTTCACCACCAAGACCTCTTCCAACGCCTGCAAACCGTATTTTCCCAATAGATGTTTCTAGAGTGATTTAATTAAGTGATTAATTGTGACCAGAGTCCTCCCTTTCCTTATCTCAGTTTTGAAAGTAGGCATTATGAGACAAGTAACAATGGTAGGGAACAAATTAAATTGCATTTTAATTGCTTCCTCACATATTGCATTTCAAGATATTTTCTATTGCAGTGTAAGATTCTTCCGACATTATATGCAACATTCAGTTACTCATTACACACCCATCTATTAAATGACTATGTACGAAGCATCTAGTGGATCTCAGGCACTCTGAGTAGAAGGATGAAGGGCACTACCGTTCATGGCAGTCATTCTTAAACCTCTTGGTCTCAGTACCCCTTTCCATTCTCAAAAATTATTGAGGATCCTCAAACCTTTCATGTACACAGATAATAACTCTCAATGTTTCTCACATTAAAATTAAAACTAAAAAAGGTTTAATGTTTATTTATTAATTCAATTAAAAATAGCAATAATAAACCCACTGTATATTAGCTTCAGATACATTTTTATGAAAAACAAAAACTAGTTTTGCAAACAAAATATAGTCTGAAAGTGACATTATTTACACTTTCTGCAAATATTTGTAATGTCTGGTTAAGAGAGGACAGCTGAATTTTCATATCTACTTCAATATCAGTCTGTGGCAACATGTTTTGCTTGAACTACATGAAGAAAATCAGCCTTGCACAGATATTAGTTGAAAAAAAGAGAAATATTTCAATAGGCTTTTTAGATAAATGTGATATTCTTCTTTAACACTAAATGAAATTTCACCAAACTAAGTTTATTAGTTTATTAATAAACTAGTAAAATAATACTTTATTAAGGGTTAGTTGTAAAGTGGAATCTGAAACCATATCAAAGAAATTTTTAAAACTTGCATTAAAATACATTGGTTTAATCTCCCATTTTGAATAGAACTTTTACCCGTGCATTACTTACATGATTTTGTAACATGATGCACTGATCATTTGGAAAATATTGTTTCACTGAATTATGCACATTTTTTAAAGTCATATATTGTTAACATCACCACCAAACTTATCAGAAAAGTTTTTACTTGTTAGAAAGTTGTCAAGCGCACAGTAGCAGATATAAATTATTCTTTAGATGGTAATTTTGCTTGAATGTTTGAATTTCTCCATTGGCAATAAATACCACTAGTTGTTTTCCTTGAAGTGACTTGCTTGCTTTTATTCACCTTTTGAAAAGTATCTGTGAAATACCCAAGTCTGAGTAAGCACAGCTTGTCTGTCAATTGCCTTTTAAGTAAAAATGGTATTCCATGAAAAGAGCAGCTATTTCAGCCTGCAACTCAAACATTTATCTCACAAGTGCTTTTCTTCAAAACAATCATACTTTAGCACACAGTGGAAGTGCTTTTTAATTACATCCCATTTTGTCACACAGAATATTAAAGACATGTATTCAAGGATTTGGATTTTATAAAAAGAACACTAATTTCCATTGTTTTTTAAAGTACACTCTTAATTGAAATCAAGGTGTTATTTTTGTTCATTCTTTGCTTTGTATTCTTTTTGTTATTGTTTTACTGCAAAAGGTGATTAAGAACATAATGACTACAATACCAGAATACAGTTCGCTGCCAGTGCCTTCACTCAAGGTGAGAGCAGTTTCTACACCAATGCTTTCCATCATCAGTGCAAATGTCAACGGAGTGAAAAAGACAAATAATGTGTTAGTATTACTTTGAAAACTGATTTGACTTTGCAAATTGCCCAAAAAGTTTCTCAGAGGCCTTGAGGGGCTTGCTTATTTCACTCTGAGAATTGCTACTCCAGAGATTCAAAGGTTACAGGAGCAGGTAGAGAATGAACATGAATTTTCTGTGGGTTGTAAATAAGTACTGTGATAGAGGAAAGCACCGTATCTTTTAGGAATATTTCCCAAAAGAAGTTACATCTGAGTGGGATTCTGAAGGACACCTAGACTCAGGCAAGTAAAGAATGAAGTCTTTGGCTGATGGAATCCTGTGCCCCAGAATGATATTTGTGCCTTCACTTTACTAATGCTCTTTCCAAAGGCCAAAGAGATCTCAACAACATGGTTCCTATATGGCAATTATATTCCACAACTCACGTATGCCAGTCAAATTAGTTCATTAATAAGCTATTACCACTCCAGGTCGGGTTACTATAAGACTCTGAAAGAGAGAACTTGGACAGTTGTATGAGATTCTGTGTTGTATCATGCCCACATTTTTATGTGGTAAGTCAGATGTCATCTATTTGTGTTCATCAGATGTGTTATGGGGTTCTGTGTTCCAACAGGAATAAATTCAAACCCATACTTATTAATGTGACCTGACTAGATATCACTAACCATTTTAACTAATGCAATATGCAAAATAACTGACATAGATGGAATTCCTAACCAGTGACACAGTGACCTTACAAACATTATCACATTAATTATGAAACAATTTGGTGGGTATTTATAGCATCTCCATTTTTAAGACCAGAAGACTGAGGTTCAGAGGCATTAAGAAATATGCTGAAAGTCACAAAGTACATCAAGTGCGGAACTTGCTTCGAAGCCAGCTGTATCTAACTGGGAAATCTCTCTGCTCTTTCTCATATACTCTTTCTCAAACCGGAGTTGTTTATGTAACCTGGTAGCAAGTAGAAGTGTGTCAGGAGGATGAGCCCCAGAGCACACACTGCCCATCTCACCGGAGCACCAGTTTACCTTGGTGGCAGATTCTTAAAGAATTTACAAATTCAAAACTAAACCAGATATATAATGAAATAAAATGGAAACCACTTGATTTTTTAAGACTCAGGTGCCCCAGGAGGGAACAGTCTGGGACCACCCCAGCTTGTTCCACAGTCAGAGTTCAGACGCCCTGCACTGGGGGCATTTGGAGATGCACTCAGAGGCACTAGTTCTTATGTCAAACCACCCAATGTGTTTTCTCCAGCAACTAGATCAAATGCCATCCGGTTAGGGTTCGAAAAAGACTGTAAGTGCTAGTAAAGTGCTCACAGTTCCTGATTGTTATGGGTACAAGGCAAATTTCCAAACATCTTCCATAGACGTGACATCAGTAAGTTACCAGAAAAGATGAGCTTGGAAGGAAAGAAGGAAAGAAGGAATTAACTCTAATATTCACAAACAGCCACTAATAGAGAATGATAATGGTGATTATGACAATGAGTGTGATGAAAACTCTATTTTTTGTGTATCTACCATGTGCTGAGCACTGTGCATAAATTCATCATCTTAAGTAAATTGCACAACACTTGTAAGGTGATACTATTATCCCCATTTTGTATGTATTTAGACATAATACTACTGCATCCATGTTATCCCAACAAGTCTATGAGTTATTATTATCCATATGCTGCTGATGACAAAATTGGTCTCAGAGTGGATAAATGCCCACGTTTACACAGTAAGTAAATGATGGAAATATGCACAGACCCCATTGCACTTGTCTCAAAAGCCTCAGGTCTTTTTTTGCCATGCTGCTGAAATATTAGGTCGAGGTAACTATACAATTTTTAGGTAGAGGTAACTATACAATTTTTGTCTAAACTTGGATATCTGTGAGAGTAAAAGGAATGCTATTAATAATTGTGTCGGAGCCAGAGACATGAATTGGTATTGTCTTGGAAATTGGGGTTAAATGGTTAACTCATTCTTAGATAAAGCTAGGGGCTCTATAGTATCAAACTTCTTAAAGATAAATGCATTTTAATATTGTTTTAAAATATTTACTAATAATTTTACCTTAAACAAATTTTTATAATTTAGGGGGGAAAATATCTTTGTGTCTGCTTGATATATGAGAGATAATTTTTACCTAGCAATTTAAAAAATTACAGTAGAGTAAAAAATATTCACCATTTCTGATTCATTTTTATGCATGATTAAACAAAAGTCAGGCATAAACTCTAAAGGAGATAAAGAATGTTTGGAACCCTCTAACTCAGCATTAGAAGTTAGTGAATGTGGCACTTGCTGTGTTCTGAAATGTTATTACTTACTGATGGAGGAGGAAAAATTCCGAGAAGTATGTTGCATACTTGAGATTCGTCCTATTTCAGAAGTAATCCTGTAACAATAACTGAGACAGTTTTATATCATTGTGGCAGGTAGCTACTCTACCTTGATCCAAGTATAGGTTCGGGCATGTTTTCTTTTTCTTTTATAGTTGCTTCTATTCAGTGTATCATATGGGTAAGTCTTAGTAGTTTCTTTCCAGCAAAAGAATAGCTTATAATTTCTTTTGTTTCTTTGTCTTTGACGCAAGAGTTCTCTCCTCCCCATTTTTAACCTGCTTTGTTCAGTCTTTCTTTCTCTGCTCTCATTTTTTAACTCCTCAGTAAATTTACATAAAGTTAAGCGACTTAAGCTGTTAGTAATATTATTTTTGGATTTGACTACTTCTTACTTTAGATCCTCCTGATCATATCCAGATTTATTTTCTAGAGGAAGCTAATTTAGTAAAATCTTTTCTTTAGTAAAATAAATACTATAAACTTTAAAGCAAGTGGGCCACTCAAAAGTACAGATTTGTTCACAAACAGATGGGTTTTCTTTTTTCTTTTTTTAATTCTAAAGAGACAGACATATATTCTTGAGTGATACAATATGTACCAGCTTTGAACAAACATTTTATCCAGACATCAGATATAAACAAGAGAAAGAGCAACAAGTTGAATATTTTTGCTCTGTGTGTATGCATCTTGTAAATTCTTATGCTTAAAGTTGCCTTTCAACCTTTTAAAACTATATCCGTGAATCTTTTCAGTTGGCTGGACATAAGAAAAGAAGGATTTTCTCTTGGATGCATACGAGTGTTATTATGTTAAGCATTGAGTAAGAGTGTGCTGAGTATTTAATATAACCTGAATGCTTGATGCTCCCCACAAGCTTACCTTCCAAAGGAGGAGACAGAGACCAGTATCTATGTGCATACATGTCAAACTGCCAGGCGCTGGGGAAAATGTCTCTTATTCCCCTGCCTTTTCTTTCATGGTCACTCCATGAGGCCAAGAGCACAGAACATAATGAGGAACAGAAGTCAAAGGAAGCAGTTTTTAGATCCACTGTCCACATTAGCATAACCAGGTGTTACAGTTAATAGCTGAGGTCTTGAAGCCAAACAGATCAGGGAAGGCAGGGCACCCTGTGTCACAGGCACGTGTAAGTGTGGCAATGCCAAAGTTAGGGATGTTTTGTTTCTTCTTTCACTTATGGCAACCACTGCCAGGACATCCACAACCCGCAGCATCAGAATTGCCCAAGGTATTGATATGTATAATACCATTTCAAATGAAGAGGGGACATGCATGAGCAGACAGAAGAAAGGTGCAAGTGATAAGAAAGAAATAAAGACATTTATGCTACTGTAACACTAATAGCCTTCACTCTTCATCTCTAACAGTTAGGTTTTAAAAGGTTATTTCTAGCCTCATAGAAAGTAGCTTAAAATGGTCCACATTCCTGGGTGTGGCAGGCAGTGTGGTGAAGGAAGGAGCAGAGTCCCTAGAAGCAGAAAGATCTGTGTTGGAGTTCTGCTATAACCTTTGCATGACCTTACGCAAGTTTCTTAGGTTATTGGAGCTCCATTTCGTCATTTATTGGATGGTTATGATACTCCTTACTCCACAGTGTCGTGAGTGCTGAATGAGTTCCTGTACCCAAAGCACTTGGCACAGGGCCTGGCCTGAGTGGGTGCTCCTTCATTGGCTATTATTATTGTCATTAAAAACATTGTTATAGTCCCAGAAACTATATTTTGTTACTGTCAGAATCATATAGGAATCTCTAGCTGAGAAATAATAAACTGAGGAACAACAAAATAAGGAATCTATCTTTTCTTCCCTGGATGGTTAGCATTTTTGAAGAAAGATCTTTTAGAGGAATATCAAACCAGGATAACCAACTGTTATTTGTCTGGGTCATACAAAGAGCTGCATGCTGCCACCAATAATGACAAAATCAGAACCTCAGACCTAGAATAAACACCATGAAAAGCAACATAAAAAGATAAGGCCACAAAAATCAATGGGGGGGCGGTGAGAGAAGAGTAGGCAAAAGAGGGGGAAGGGGTCAACAGGTACAAACTTCCAGTTATAAAATAAATGCCATGGAGCTATAATGTACAGCATGGTGACTATAGTTAATAGTGCTGTGTTGAAAGTTGCTAAGATAATAGATCTTAAAACTTCTCATTACAAGAATAAAAATTTTATAGCTATGTATGGTGACAGATGTTAACTAGATTTATTGGGATGATCATTTAACATAATATGCAAATATAAAATCATTATGTTGTATATCTAAAACTAATATAATATGTGTATTATATCAATAAAAATCGGTATATATGTTATATCAATTTATATCAATATATAGAAGATAAATTACTCTTTAGTTGGTGGTGGTAGAGGTTATGACAAGAAAGATTGAAGATACTGAATATAGTTTCAAATCCAACTCTACTACATAGTGTTCGGTCTTCTGAAAAACTGTTTTGACTCTCAGTCTTCTCATCTGTGAAATGGGGACAATAAGAGACCTACTTCATAAGATTGTGTGAAGCTTACATAGGATATTCCATGTAAAGCAATCAATACAAGCCTGAGTAAGTGCTCAATATTTGTATCAGTACACATGAGTCTTCTGCCTGTCTTTAGCACAGGGTGGTCACACTGTATCCATTTTTTCCATCTGGTTATTTCTCTGAGTTATCAGAACTTCCCAAATCAAAATCCTGGAGTGCTTGCTTCTAGAACACTTGAGTGCACTCGAGGTCTCCACGAGAATGAAGTATTCTAGAATATAAGTCGTGAGTCAGTCATACATATAACTCTACACAGGAACACAAGGCTGGGATTCTCTCCTTTGGGGAGAGGCAGCAGATAGCTCCCTAAAGGCCAGTGGTGAATCAAAGGTCATGCATCATGTTTGGCATTTTCCCATCAAAATTCATCTACCAGTGAGACTAGGTTTACATGAGTAATCTTGTTTGGTTTGGCAATGTAAAGAAATGTCAATAGACTGCCTATTTTGACAGAAATTATTAAATACACCAAAGGGAATATTGCATGTGTGTTAGTCATCCAGAATAAAAATGAGCATACTTTCCTGAAAAATTCAACCATCTAATGAGATAATGGATCACCAGAATTTTTCATATTTGAAATGCATACTTTGTTCCCATTCCTTCTTCACTTGGAGAATTCTGTAGCTTTTGACAAAGTCTTGGGTTTCCTTTACCTCATGCCTGGATTCTCCACTGACACTCTAATGGGAATTCCACCTTCGAGCACAAGATAGTATATGGAATTAAAATGACAATAGCAGAAAGAAAGCAAGGAGTGCACTTTATACATTGTGCCACAGAATATTTTCCTTGACTGTTTCTGTTATAGTCATTGACTATTTCTAAGAAAGATCCATTTGGAAATCCAAAAACATATTGTCTCTAGAGGCTAGCCTTTGGAAAATACATTTGTACCCATACATGTCATCATAAATTATAAAAAAGAATAATTGTAGATCAATCTACCTAATTTTAATTTTATGGTTAGTTAATCATAAAAGCATATCCCTCTGGCACTACCCTTAGTCTATAAGGTATGTGTGCTTCTTTTTTCAATCTGAAGGAATGGTATTTTGGGGGGTGGGGAAGAAGTCCATATTTTCTTAAGGGAATATAATGCAAAATTTGCCACTCACTGAAATTTGAAGTATGATGAACTCTCTGTGGTTCATGTTCACACATTAACAATAACCTGTAGAGCTATGAGTTGGTAGAATGCAGCATTAAAAAAGAAAACTTATGCAAAAGAAGAAATACAAAGCCCATTTTTATGAGTGCCCAAATGTCAAAGACGTATTAAAGGCATTTATAGGCTATCCTGTTCATTATTTTGCTGACTTAGAAACCTTGAAGTGTTTTGTATCCATTTCATTATCTGCAAAAGTATGAACTGTAATGGAATTTACATAAAAATCCTGCTAGAGAGTGGGGACTTTACTGCATAGTCAGCTTTGCCTCCTAATCCAATCTTCCCAATGCAGTTGGTATGGCGGTTGCCAAACTCAAACAGCAGGATCTCTTTTGTAAAGAAAAGTATGAATTTCAGCTGTAAAATGAGCACAGGTATTTTTCTATTACTCTGGATGCTTCCTCTTGCTGAGCTTACACAAGAAGTCTAGTAGGAGGTATTATTAAATAGCCTCAGAAATTAGCCCCAGACAATTATCTTGGTTTAGCTGTGGAAAAAGACACAAGAGGCTTAATGAAAAGAGCATTTAAATTTTTGTGATTGAATATCTGTTGGACACCTCTGCAGTTATTAACCCTTGTAGGCAAGATTTCAGATTTTTAAATTATTTTTAACTGAATGGTTTTGGGAAAACTGCAGATTAAAAATAGGTTTCTCCCCCATGGTAGATAGTCAGAGATCTCAGGGCAAACTGTGTAATAACACAGTTTATTACTCTTTAAAAGTTTGTTTCATGGCAAGGAATATGCCCTTGTACAACAAAATTTGGATTTTCATGTTATAATAGATTTCTAGAAATACTGAGTAGAAAAGCACAACTTCAGTCATACAGTTTTCAACCCATTCCTACAATCATCTTGCTCCAACACCCGGGGCTGTCTTTGCATTCAGTATTAAGTTTGCAGTGAGTTAAAGCTTCCTACGGACTCCCGTAAGAGAATATGCCAAAAGTTACTATTTTCTTGTTGTTTTCATTTTCTCCTATACATAGCAAGAATTTTGGCTTTCTCAGTTTTGCTTCTTTTCCTGTGGTCTTTTCCCATTCAAATAACTTCTCTGTCTCTATAATATTTGCTATTTTAAAATATTTGTTGGCTCTTATCATGTCAAACCTTACAATTTACTTCATTGGTTGTTTTCATCTTTCTTCCCAAGCCCCATCCTAACCTCACTTTCTTAGTCACTTCATTATTTTTTTTCATCTTAACTCTCTCCAATCTTCCATGTATTTCTGGAATTGAGTGTGTCCAAACTGAATGCACTTTTCCAGGTGCATCATATATCATTCCCTAAGTCTGGGATGTGATGGTTCCTTGTATACAGCCCAAACGCTAGCAGAGTTTGACTTTTTTTCCTGATCACTGTCAGCATGCTGACTCAGAGTGTTTTTTGAACATCTACCACTGATGATCCCTGAGGGAGCCTTTCTGGAAGAGGGCTATCTTCTTCTAACCAGGCTATCTCCTGGCTAGTCTATTTAAGGAATGTGATACAAGAAAAAACATGCTTTTGTGAACTGTGCTAAAAAATTGTCCAGTTACCCCACCCCATCCCCTGCCATTTTTAGAAACACATCTATTTTGTTGGCATTTTCATTCTCCTTAACCATGTTTTATTATGAAAATGAAATGAAAGTGTACGTAAACAATTTTACGCTAGGGCTATCAGAGAGAAAGTGAAGAACTCAGCTAAGGCAGATTCTCCTAGCTGTATTACAGATGTTATTTTTTTTAAAATGTTAAACCTTGAAAAGACCTGCACTGAAATTTGAGTATTTTTTAGTTAACATGTTTGGTCTTTATATTTTATTCAACTATTCATTCCAGTTCTTTTTAAGCAATGTTTTTTTAACCTACCAAGCAGTTGACAGTAGCTAGAAAATTGAGGAAAAAAAGAAAAGAAATATTAAAATTAGCTGTCATATGCCAAAATTTTAGTAATAAGTTACATAAATTTCTTTCTATGTCATCATAAACAGTGCTATTCAATATTAAAAGATTATATGATCATTAGTTGGAAGTAGGCAATATCAAAATCAACTATAAACCACTTCAGGCAGCATAAGAAATGATCATACAAAACCTGTGTATCTAACCATATAAACCAAATCTGGAGACTGTAGGAGCTGATGAACATTGGAAAAATTTATTGTCCTCCCTAAATTTTATATATTAACATAAACATATATCATATCCATGGATTCTGAGAGTCTGTCAATTATAACAACAGATTCCCTCTTATTTGGTAACAGCTTTTCAGAAATTAAACCACATCGATCTACACATGCAATTTATTTTTACTAAATGATAATAGCATACATTTACCTACTAATTACATATCACTCCTTTCTTTGAATTACAAAGTTTGACTCAAAATCTTTCTTCACATCCTTGATATGACTTTTGAGTCTTTATGGTGGCATCAAAGAGACAACCACACCGTTGCTCGGTTAACTCACCTTTGCTTATGTATCTCAGTCAATATTCCTTAAGTTATATGTCTAAACAACAGAACAGATCCAAAAATTATTGGCATTTGTCATTTAAAAGTCTGCAGTAGTCTTTGGGCACTCTTGGCTTCTGGAGTCAAAACCATCACATGATCAGGTTTTCCTCCATAGCGGGGCTCTTTCTCTTCCAGGCGGTCTCTGTACACAGCAGGCTGTCCCTTGTAGAAACTGCGGTAGTTCTGGTCTCATAGCCTCTGTCTTACTCCAGTAGAGCTGTGCGTGAGAGTTTCTTCCACCTCAAAGCTTACAAAGTCCTGGGCCTGGCTCTCACTAAACTGATGGGGTCCTGTATTCTTTCCTGGTCTCCTCACCGTGGCCAGTCACATGGGATTTACGAAGTTACCTAAACCCCACCTCACAATTCAAGAGACCTTCTTGTGATGATGGAAATGTTCTATAAACCACACTGTCCAATATGGTAGCCACAAATCAAGTGTGTGGCTATTGATCACTTGAAATATTCCTGATGCAACTGAGGAACTACATTTTAAATTTTAAATTATTTAGGTTTAAATTAAATGGCCACTTCTGTGTTGTACAAGCAAAGCTCTAGACTAGAGTTTGGTGTGTGAGTCAAACCTATTTAGATTACATGGGCTAAGGCATGGTTCTCAAAAAGGAAAAGATTTTTTTTTATAATAGCAGGCTGTATTTTACCAGAAATGGGAAATATAGATGCTAAGTGTGTAAAAACAACAGATGTTCACTATACTGTACCCTAAAATTTGAACTTTTTATTAACACCTTTAGGACTGAGAGTTGAATTTCACATTGTATGGCTGGTAGCATATTACCTGCAGTTTTTCTGTTCTCTATTGTTCTATTTTCTTAATTAAAATGCATACAGTAGGAACTTTGGACATAGCTGTTTAGGGTTAAATGAGAATGCATCTCAAGGTATTGTTAGGGATCCACTGCCATAAATAGAATTATCTTTTATGTACACTGTGCTTATTTTCTCAAAGGACATTTTAAACAACATACATGAATTCAAATTTAAGTTAACATTTATGGGAACATTTTGACACAAATAACTCAACCAAAATAACAAAAGTATTAATTATTTTCAAGGCATCATTAATGCCAAATATACACAGTGACAATTACCCTAAAATGTACTCCTTTGCCTGAAATATGGGTATCTTTTTTACACTGATGCATTCACTGATTCAACTAAGTTCCCAAGACAGACACGTTCCTGCCCACATTGAGCTTATAATTCTCAATTTTAAATATGTGAAATGTGAAATATCATGGACCTTATACTTGAGGAAAAAGATACCAAATTATATAGGTTTATTATAGAAATTTAGAAATATGGAGACATAATAAGAGAAATAATTATCCATTATCCCATCACAAAGTGATAACTCCCATTAATGTTTTAATATACATTTGTTTTGACTTTAAAAACCATATGTGTGTGAGTACTCCATTTTTAACAAGGATTCATTTACTCATTTTTAACCTAATTTTTAACCTAACACATTATTTAAAACACACTGTGTTTAATGGCTACCTAGTATTCCACTGGGTGAAAAAGTATATATACAATATCTAAAAGGTACAACACTTAGCTTAACAGAATGTATATGTTTTTAAGTATTTTGAAAAATGTAAGTTCCTGGCAGGCAGATATTTTTGACTATTTTGTTCACTGCTGAATTTCAGTGCTTAGAACAGTGTCTGAAATCTAGAATGCACTCAATATATGTCTGTTGAATGAATAAGTATTGGTATATTTCCAATTATAATTCAAGAGCCAAGTATGACATGATCCATTTTCCTAACCCTCATCAACTCTCAGATATTTCTTCTCTGTTTTTTAGACAGAAGATGATATCTCATTCCAGTTTTGTTTTAATGTCTTTATTTCTACTGAAAGTGCAACTTGTGTGAAATCATGCTTGCTTAGGCAACACATTTTATACAGGGAGGAAATTGTGACCTAATTTTGGCCAAATGTCTCAAAAATCTTCAACTTTTGACTAAGCAAATTCTAGTGGGAAGATTATGTGTTTGGAAATCACATTCCAGACCACTTAGATACCATAGGACTTAAATAAGTTGCTAAGCACACTTTACCTCATTATTACATCCTAACACATATGGAACTTACAAGTGCAGGTAATGATTTTAATAAATCACCAAATAGAAAAATCTGATAGAAGAGATATGTTACTCTCTCCCTAATTTTTGCAGAACTTAATCTTCTCCCTATGTTCTGTATTGAACACAGCCTAATATTTAAGCACAATAGTCATTTGTTGCAAAAATGGAAAACTCACAGATACCAAGGTTGGGAACTCCAGTCAAACCTCACAGGGAGCCATAACCTGGTCATATATCACAGAACAAACACATTTCATGGGAACCATCTCTCACTGAGCATCTGCTTTTCTCCTGCTCTCGCTTCTCTCTTTCTTGCTCTTGCCCCTTATTCATTCTTTCTCTATCTCCCCCAATCCCTCTCTCTGTCTCTCTGTCTCTCTCTCCTTCCTCCCTCTCAAGTGACTTTCTCTGCTTCGGCACAAGCACAGGCGCACACATGCCCCTACACTGGTTTTGCATCCCTTTCCTATTCCAGCACTTCATCAACTGTGCTCCAGTTCCAAATTTTCTAAAGACGGGATCAGATCCACCCATCTTGGGGCAGATATTTCCCTTCTGTCTCCAGTTCAGTTGGCTGTGACAATAGGGAAGGATCACCGAGTTCAAATACTGGACCTAGCACCCCCTATAGATATGGGGCTAATTTTCAAAGAAAAAGGTCAGGGCTGGTAAATATCCCAGTAGGCATAAGTTGCACTATGCCTGTATTTGTTAGATGCTGGAATACAAATGTAAGCAGAAAGTAGTTTCTATTATGCAATAATTCACTAATCTAACTTGAGTATACAATTTTTACAAATCTTCCAATCATCATTTTGAAAGTCATTTATGGTAATCAAGGATATTTTTAAATATAGTTTTAATTCTATTGTTAAGCTTCTCTATATTTACTTTTCAGCTTGTGTTTTGCCATTGATCTTTGTCAGAGATCTTTGATTCCACAGAAACAAAATCTTTTAAGTTTATTTTCTGTTCTACCAAGTATAGGTTTCTATTTGTAGTTATTTTTAACTGGGGTGCTGTATCTAGCAATTTTAGTATTTTCTGCAGTGTTTTTCTCAAAATTTTCTGACTGTGCAAAAGTTAAGTAAATGAAAAGAACTGCCTCTTGCAATGCCACATTTCAACCATTTTTAGAGATAACCCATTATTAACTGTGCTCTCTAAACTAAGCAAAATGATTCATCTGAACTAGTGATTTGATGATCTGTGTATTTCTCCCATATTTTTATTTTCTTTGCATTTTGTAATTTTTATATTTCCCCCTCCAATTCTGTTGTAATTTAAATCTGTTATGGGATAAATAATTTTCATTATCATTTAAGTAATTTCTGACAGTTAACCTTCCCAGCCCTAGCTGGGGTTATTTTGAGTAAAAAGAAAATACATCACATTTAATTTACACTTATGAACAATAAACTATCCAATATTTAAACTGAGCCATCTCCATCATGAATATCCATCACTTTGGTCATATATGCTAAACCTTGTAATGTATGATAAGTGGCTAAATTTATGGGATTGGCCATGCTGCTGCTTCATTCCTACCACTATTCAGACAAGTCCTCCAATTGTGGCAGTAGGTGTGTAATGACAGCTTTACTTAATGACGGATGAGGAACGGATTATCACGGTTCAGCCACCATGATGAGCATCAATCACAAAGACAGTCAAAGATGTCAAATCTGCTGAGATGCTCTTTAATCTTATGATCTTAGAAAGTCATAACTGTCAGCACAGATCCAAGCAACTGTTTAGCTTGGTTTTCCCTATCTTTTTTTCTGTTAGAAGAACCATATTATACTGGAAAACATTGTTGAAGAACTCCACTTTTAGTTTAGTTTGAAAAACCATACAATGGCCCAAGCCAGGCACATTGTAGTAAGCACCATGTGAGGTGTTTTGCATGCCCTCAGTCAACTCCTTTTCTCTGAGAACTGATCCCACATGTACAGAGGTGGCACTTTGTACTAAATTGGAGATCAGAAATATTTGTAAATTAAATTTTGCTTTACTAACTATCATAACACTTATTCAAAGAAATTGGTGCAAAACATGCTATTTATTTAGTCAACAGATATTGCTTATTTTGCTTCAAACACAAAGAGAACCACTGATCTAGAAAATGTACTCTTTATAAAACCCACTCTTACCTTAATGATTCAGGTAATTGAGGGAAAAGTTTTGTTTTGTTGTTGTATTCTTTATTCAACATTATTGATCAACTTGATTCTCTGCTTCACCTAGTATATACAGACAAGCCTGTGATTTTATAGAAAACTTGTCAAAGGTATCACAGTTGCCTTTCCATGATTCAGGTAGGGTAAAATTATGAGTATGTTTCCCTGGGGTGCAGTAAAATAGTTTATTCATTACTACTTCCTCAGCATCTCACTCACAGGTGGTTAGATTTTGAAGGATTATTAACTAGGCTTGTGCAGGCAAGTATAACAATTTGACTTCAGAAAGCCATTATCTGAACCAGCCTCCCTCCGGCTAGGACCCAAGGATATTATTTACAGAAATGAACCAGAGTATTATGTTTAATACATTCTTTGAACATTTGTACATATGAGTATACTATATCAAGTTTTCCTGTTGAAATATTTCTATCTTTCATGAGTTCATTAAAAACTTTTTTCCATATAATTTTGTCCCTTAATTCCATTAGACTTTTCAAGTTCCTACAGTGGCTTTCTAATCTATTAACTTTTACACTTCTCCTTGCCAAATGGGAACCCTTAGCTTCTTCAAAATCTGTTTCAAAACTTATTTTCTCCAAGGATTTTTCACAATAAACTCCATTTGGTTTTGCCTTTTCTCTAGAGACTTCCTAAGTAAGATTTCAAATGTTCTATCATCTTTTTTTTTGGTATGGCATATATACAATGTTTATATGTTCCATTTGAACTGCTTTATGCTTATCTATATATATGTATGTATATGTGTGCATGTGTGTGTCATTATTTCCTTATTTTAAAGATGTGTGTGTTTGTGTGTGTGTTTGCTTTTCTCAGTGCATCTTGATAATTCTTTGCTTGAGCCTTGAGGAAACCTGACCTATGCGTTTTTTGTTTCTGTTTTTATTTTTCCAGATGGGGTTCAGTACCATTTATCACTCTTGACTAAGCAGCAAATATATTTTTTCCACTGAAGAGTGATGATATAATTTGCAGTTTTCTCATAGATTAATTTACCCATTAAAATTATTTATTGATCACCTCCTGGGTGCCTTGTACTGTGCTGAGCACTTGGGATACAATGACAGGAGAGAAAGACTCAGCCCCTGTAGAGCTTACAACCTAAAGCAAGCTGGTCTGTTCAAGGCACTTAAATCATTATGCTACCAAGGATTGTTCCGGTGATTACGTGTTAGCCTGAGATGAGAGTGTCACTAGTCCCTGTGTGCCCTGCTTTACTCAGTCAACTCTTTACTGCTGTTCACATAGTGACGGAACATGCCAATTACAGTAACTGTGAGAAATCCGTGTATTTTTCAAAGGGAAGTGAGCAGTAGATCACATATTCATTGTCTTGATCTCGGAGCCAGTCACAGGAGAAACAGAGGAAAGGAATGTCGCCTGCTGCCAACTATTGTTAAGAGAGTACAATGTAAGATCCACCCCCAGAGCACTAGTCGATGTATTGCCCTAAAATTTCTAGATGTGTCAGTCATGAGAAATGCATCACATAAATATCTCAGCAATAAGCCTATTTGAAACTATACTTGCCAGAGAAAAGTTTGAGAGAACTACGTATCCTCTACAACCCTATCATTCTTGCTAGATTTTGCCTTAGAGTTTGCTGGTATCATTATTAATATTTACTGTTAATTGCTTATGTATATTATTTGAATGCAAGCATGGACTTACAGATGTACTGTTTTTAGTGGCAAGGATAATGATAATGAAAGTGCTGATTAAAAATACACTATAACTTAGCACCTTCATAACAATCCCAGAGCTCTTTACAAAAGCAGTAAGACAATGAACAAATAACAGCTGTGCTCATTGTAAGCTAGTTTAAAAAGATAATACTTAAGAGTGTAGTGTTTTTTTGAAACCCTTAAATTAGAAGATGCAAAGTTTCATGTTCAAGAAGGCCAACTTTTAGAATTTGCTAATGGAGCATGGTAGAATATGTGACTAACACACAAATGGCTCTTAAGTTGGAAGGGGTAGAATAACACCTGTATGTCTTAGGACTATTCTTTTACTTTATTAATCAAAATTCTCAATTAACCAGATTTTATTTGTTTATTTAAATTGCAAAAGAAAAAGGTAGATTACAGGAAAAGCTTTTAACAGGGATTTTTTTCTTTAAAGAAACTTTAGTACTCTTTGATCTATATCCTCTCTACCTCTAGATTTCACAATAGGTACAATGTTCATTACAATGGTCTGAGACACTGAAGAATTTCAGTTATCAAGTACTTGGCTATATTCACTGTATTTCTTTTTTTATTTTAATTTTTATTGTTGTTAATTACAGTTGTCCCCAACCCCCCCTTACTCTCCGCTGTTTTACTTACTTCAACTTACAAAATCAAACAGAATTTCAGTGACATGACACTGGCTTGTGGGCTAAGTAGTATGTGAGCAGGAGGGAAAGGGAATTCCCTCACATTGTAAGGTCACTTCTAACAAGGGGTCCCTGATCACACCGTAAGGAGTCAGATTCCACATGTAAACTGTTCAACGCCTAAACAAGCTCAAGAAAGCAAGGCTGATCATTAATATGCCTTGCATTAGTTTGCTATGTGGCCATAACAAAATACTTCAGGCTTAAACAACAGAAACTTATTTTCTCTCAGTTCTGAAGGCTGCATGTCCAAGATCAAGGTGTTGGCAGGTTTGATTTCTTCTGAGGCCTCTCTCCTTGGCATGCAGATAGCCACTTTTTCATTATGTCCTCACATGGTGTATCCACTACTGTTTATCTTTGTATCCACCCTGCCTCTTCTAATACACAAATCAAACTAGGTTAGGGCTCATGTTAATGACCTCACTTTAATTTTATAGATAAATACAGTCACATTCTGAGGGCTTCAACAAAGGAATTTAGGGGGATACAATCTAGCTAATCACATTTTGTAGTGAATTGAACAATGTTCCCCCAGCAGATAGGTCCACTTGGAACCTCTGAACATAACCTTATTTGGAATAAGGTCTTTGCATGTATAATTAAGGTAAAGATCTCCAGAGAGGTCACCCAGGCAGACTTAGGGTGAGCACTAAATCCAATTGTGTATGTCCTTATAAGTAACAGAGAAGGGGGAGACACACAGAGACACAGAAGAGGAGGGCATATGAAGTCAGAGGCAGAGATTGAAGTGATGTGTCCACAAATCAAGGAATACCAAAGATTGCTGGCAGCTAGAGAAGCATGAAGCAGATTCTCCTTCAGAGTCTCTAGACCCTGCTGACAGCTTGATTTTGGGCTTCCTGCCTCCAGAACTGTGAGAGAATGAATTTTTCTAGCTTTTGATAATTTTTGTGACAGCCACAAGAAACTAATACAGATATTGGTGCAGGGCAGTAATAAACACAGCTACCATGTACTAATGACTTCCACGTGTGAGAAAATTAAATCCTTTAATCATCTATGTGAGATTGGTTCCATTTTATTCATTTTACAGTGAAGACTCTTAAGTATAAAGAGATATGAGTAAACTCCCCTAGAAGGAACAGAATAAATGTTAAAGCCAGGATTCAAACTGTTGTCAGTTTGATTCATGTTGTGGTCATTCCACTATGCAGCACCAAACTGACAGATTAGAGTATTTTGGGGCTATGATGATTAAAAATTTTGTGCTAAAAGGGCTCAAATTATTGAGTTTAGGCAGAAAAAAGATCAGGCAGAAGAGTTAATCAATATTATGGGGAATGCCTTGCCCAAACTTTGTTCCATAACTATGGCAGAGGGCGCCATAGGAACGAGGGCGCCCTTTTCTCCTAACTTCCTGTATCACTTGGGGCTCCTATGATTTATCTTCTCCCTCAAGGCTCTGCTGAACCTAATCTCACCAACAATTCACTGTTGAGCGGGAATGTGCTTTTCCGTGACAGACTGTTCTGGACCCTGGGTACCATGAAACGACTGTCAGTGGTCACTGAGGACAAGTGGATCAGGAATAAAGACAGAGATAACAACGGGAGTTTTATGTGAACATTCTTATTTTACCTAAACCCACTTAAATGGTTTTTCCCTTCTCCATTTATAGCTCTAAGAAGATTCCCTCAATCTCAACCCCTCCCCAAGGCTCCAGTTGGTAACTTTTGTCATGTTGATTGAACCCAATTTTTTAACTTATTTGGCTCAGATATTTTCATATATTTATGTCTTTCAAGTTCATGAAATACTTTCACTTTTCAGGTCCTCAAAAACCTGTAATACTGCCAGCGTGATCTGAGTGCGCAGATACTTGCTGACCAAACCACCAATAGGATCCTAGCCACAGAGCTCCTGGGGTCGTCCTGGCAGGCGAAACCTTTCAGGTCTGGCCTTCAAAGTTAAAACAATGTATATCTGTTTCTATTTATAATGGCAAAACTAGGAGATGTTCAAACTCCCCAACCCCATATATATTTACCTCATAAAATATTATTGTTGAAATTATCAAACTATCCTTCGATACTTTCAATATAACTAAGGACCTAAGAATGAACTGAAACCCAAGTTAGGATGAAAAATTTGAAGCAGTTTGGTAAAAGTGATCACAGCAGCCTCAGATCTAAATTTAAGTAATAACGATGTCAAAAAATAAACAAACTCTGTGTATCCTGCAATGCAGAAAATGAATCAACATTGCCCAGGTATGCCTTTATGGTGCCAGACAATTTGACAAGATCTAGATTTAGGTCAAGATTGAATGCTGAGCTAACTGACAAGCAATATACCAACCACCGTCTCCCATGCTTGGGGCCTAATTCTAAGAACTGAAAGAATGACAGGTCCTCCGAGCTAGCCCTTATCCTTTTATAGTAATTTCTAGTAGTACACTCAGAAAGTATTGAAGACACTCTTTAGTCTCAATCTGATTCTCCATCAGTACAGTCAGCCTCACCCAAGGAAAGGCAATCAAACAACACAGTGAAAAATGAAACATTTCCACAAATTTCTAGAGATTCTTCCATCTACACCCAAAACAGAGAGATTATATGCATGGTGTTCACCACCAGGACCTTATAGAAAAGTAGACAGGCATAAATGACTTGACAGGGCAGTTAAGGCGAGTCTCAGAAGAGACCCTACCTAGTTTAGTGGGGTATTCTTCCTTCTGTTATTCATCTGGAAGTTCCACCTTTCCTCATTCTGTATGGTGAGCCTGCCCTATGTTATGATTTTTCTCCCTGTCTTTTCCTGATGCAATCTGGCATTTTAACACCTGTGTTTCTGACCTCACCTTAAGCCCTGAACTTTGCTCTTTTTACCTGGGGCCCTTAACCTGGTGACCTAAGGGAGTTGTTCTAGAGAACTGATCAGTTCTCTAGATTCTATTTTCGCAACAATTAACCTAGTTATAGGGCTCCAGCCGGCAGGACTTGGGCTAACTTGTTGTCACTCATTCCACCAGGTGCTCCTCTCTGCCTGCTGCCCCAGGGGACAGTGGCCTAGTGTCCTCCTGAGAGTGCTGGTGCTTTTGCTTTTGGAATAATCAGACCAAGAGAAAGAACTTTGCAAAAAAAAAGACCTTTTGTGCTGGCAACTGTAGACAAGGCCATCTATTCAACATGAAGGAAATCAGCAAAGCAAACCTGACAGACAGAAAACAAAACAAAACAAAACAAAACCACGACCTCACATAACAAGAGTTGAATTAATTAACTCAGCTTTCCTAGGGCAACCTTAGTTGTCTAGATTGCAGTCTCTCAAGTCAAATTGCAGGGTTCCACCCCTGGTTTCACCACTAGCTACATGACCTTAGGCGAATTATTCAACTAAATACCTTAGTTTCCTCATCTTTAAAAGGAGGATAGATGTGCTGGGAGGTTAAAAATGAAATCATTCATGTAAGCATCCTCAGTAGTAGTTGCACATAGCAAGTGCTCGATAAATTATTAATGGTTTGATAGAGCCTATCAACCCATTTCCTCTACCTAGAAACAAAGCCATCAGCTTACTCAAAATAAAAATGCCCTGGCCTGGACCACTGAGATAGAGCCAGAATAAGATCTTATTAACTATTTATATTAGGGCATAATGAAAACGAATCTTTCCTACCCTAGCTCTACACTATGGGAGGCAGAGAAAAGTAGAAAATGAGCCTAACCTGTTAACAGTGATTGATACATACCGATTGATTGACATATAAAGGTCAATGAAGTGAGAGATACTTGCCTCAGCAGAGGCCCTACAAATATCAAGCTTAGACTCAACTCTGCCCAGCATGCCACACAAATCTCTACAATGCTACAGTGTTCCTCGGCAGAACTCTTGGGGTGGTCACTTTAAGGAAAACAGTGTAGTTTATGTGTTTTTCTTCCAAATGATTCTCTGAAACAATTCTTATTCTATTTTTCATCCATTAAACAAGGCTTTATTAAATGCCTACTGAGTACATAGCCCTCCTGGATGTATATTCACTTTAAAAAGTTTGCTTGAGTCAGAAGAAACCACAATGAGTGTCTAACATTCTTGAATATGATTTCTAGTCTATTTAGTAACCATGTCTGTAGTGGCAACTTATTTTCGATCTCTGAGTAGTAGCCATTAACTCATAGTGCTTAAAACCAACGTTTTCCTTTTGGTTATTTTTCTAAAGGTAAATCAAGCTCTTAGACCTGGTAATATTTGTTACAACTTTGGTGCCTTTTAGCCTAAACTATTGCATTGAAGAAGAAGCCTAGCAGAGTTGAGAAAACAGCAAGATTGTTCAGACACAGATTTGGAGTCCGGACATACACACAGACATGACTCAAAAGTCATAAGCCCCCATAATACTTACTGTTTGTACTATACAGACTTGCCACTCAGCTCTAGCCAACATTCACATTTAATATTTAGAAGTTGAACCATTTGGTATGCTTTCTCCTCTATATTCCCTCCCTAGATGATGTATCTAGAAGATCAGTTGCTATGAATAGAAGTGAGGGAGATTTTGAAAGGAGAAAGGCATGCAATATAGCAAAAGGGATGAAAGAAGTTCAGATCTCAAAGAGAGTAATAGAGAAGGAGGGTCACAACCTGCAAGTTGAGTGTGGAAAAGCAAAGTGATGGATTATTGAACAGAATGGAAAAAAGGCATGGTTAAAGGTTTCTATTACTGCAGAAAGAAGGGCTTCATATGGAAGAAAATATATTCTCTAAACTGGAGTGTTCTGTTTTCAGTACACTGAATGGTCCTATATCCCTTTTGTATATTACAGGCTAGAGGCTAATCTCAGGTGAAGACAAGACAAGGGAATTCTAAGAAAAGTGACAGGTTACAGAGTAAGGGTAAAAAGAAATTAGAGTGAAATGAAGTTGAAGAGTGAGGCCAAAATAGATATCAGAAATGGGAAGGAAACAAAGAACCAGTGATTTTTTTAAAAAGGGTATGTTATAAGGAAAAGGAAAGCATACAAAAACAATTTTATGCTTTCCTTGAAATTTGGAGTCATCTTACTTTTCAGAAGACAGACCTTTGGGGCAGTGTATTTTAGCATCTTGAGTGCTCACCATTGAGATACTGAAGCTTAGTTCAGAGAACTGTGGTCTTTACATTTCAAGATCTATACCCTGAGATCAACTTTCACATAGTAGTAATTATATACAAAACAACATAATTAGATGATTCAATTACATTTAATTGAGTATCGCCTTTACTTCTTACAAGACTTGGAATATTTGCACTTAAAATTTAAAGGCACATGTGAATTTTATACAAACCTGTCCTCTTTTTCTCTAAAACCTAACATACTAATAGTCACTGACTAAATTCCCCTAAGAAGCTATATTTTTCTCAGTAACAGAAGTAAACTGAATACAACTTTTAAATATTTCTAACCAACAGGACTTCAACATTCAATGAAGCTAATGTAACTGGTGTAGTGATTATCTGAATGCCTTTGACGTTAAAGTCTTGCTCCAGAATTTCAAAATTCACTCTGATATATATAAGTAGACATGCTTTTTCCTATTCTAATATACAATACATACATTAAAATTTTATCCAAAAAATTGAACACAAAAAAAGAAAGTGCCAATGTTGCCAAGGACTTTGATAAAATTTAATCTGTTTTCAAATATCTTATTATTTAGGAAATATATAAATCATAAGCTAACTGTGAATGTGGTTGGTGTATATTTTACTATTTGTATGACAAAGGACTGAAGTTTTGCTGTTGTGGGCTTACATTAGCAAGTGCATTTTTAAAAGGGAGAAGCATGTATTATAATGAGAAAAGAAAAATGGAGCCAGATGTGGAAAACCTACATTTTAGCTTCAGTCCTCCCTTTGCCTACTACCTGTGTTCCTTGTTTATTTTTTTTCTTTAAACTGAGAATAATATGTTACCCGCCTAATTTGTTGAGTATAAAAATGTTGTAAACCAAATCTGTACAAACATATGAAACATAATTAGTTATTTAAATGTAATTCCCTTAGGAGTCATGAACAACTTTACTCATTAAAGTTTTGTTATCCAGCACATGGCTAATTCACTTTTCTTCATATTGTCAAATACTTGGACTTTTCTTCTACTAGTGGAAAAGCAGGAAGCAGAAAAGAGAGATGAAAACATTTCACTTTTCAAGTCAATGCCTTTATTATCATATATTAAACTATTCTGGTTGAGGATTTTCAGGGTGACAGCATTGTATTCAACACTTGAAATCAAGCATTTGATGTCTTATTTATACCTTTGCTTTTAAATGGCATCAAGTGAATAATGGAAGTGAAGAATGCAACAAAAAATAACTTATTCCAGAAATGAACGTTCCCCAAAAGGAAATTGTTTGCAGTTAGGCTTGTTATTATCATTCCAGTCTTCAGCATAGAGAGGGATCAAGGAAATTTATGACATGAATGAATGAATAGATGAATGAGTGTCTCTATCTTTACCGGAAAAAAATTCTTCCTATATCTAATTATTTGCCATGGAGTCACTTTTACTAAAATTTTCCCTCTGTCCCCAAATGATTGCTTTCCCCAGGATATCTGAACTGTGATTTATTGCCAAATGCAGAACCTACAGTCATCTTTTAAATTGTTTGGCAAGTTCGGTAGTAACACATCTCTTCTACTTAATCCAGAGGTGAAATTTCCAGAAACACTTAAAGAAAATAGGGACAAGAATTAGAGAACTTTAAAAAAAGCAGGCGGGGGAGCATCCTTCCAAAAAAAGTGATGTAAGTGGTAAGGAAGTTAAGAGACAATGCTGAACAAATAAGTTTGGGAAGAAAGCTAGCCTTTTACAGAGCACAAGGAAACAGAAAGATTGAAGTACTTTTGGCCAGCCTAATGAAGGGTTTTGAAATTGAGGGTCCTTAGAGGAAACCTGGAATTAGAACAAGTTAAAGAAGTAAAGAATGTTGGGAATGAATGGAGAGAGCTTGTTTGTCTAGAGTTGGTGCCTTAAAGGAGAAAAGGCAGCCAGATGCAATGGCCACCGCTGATAAATTGGCATGTATAAGAATGGGGGCAGGAAAGCACAGTGCTAATGATGGTTAGAGATGTTTTTTTTTTAAAGGAGCACATGAATTAATCCAAAGGAGTTACTTAAAATTACAGTTTGCTTTTTTCCCCCCTCCTCTCTTTCTCAGAATTGTTTAAATAGAAGAGGGAGAGGAAAAGGAAAGGGGTAATTTATAGGATGTACCTTAGGAACTATTATTAGAAGAATAAAAAAGAGAACTGCTGGCAAATGTAAGTGCATTAGAAGTGCAGTAATTAAAAGGTTCTATAAGAAAAAGTGAAAATCAGAGCTAACAGTCTTCTAGTAACCTACTGTGACTTATAATTCACATTCCCCTTTTTTCTCCTAGCATAAATTTTCCTGTTCCACGTGTAATATCCACATGAAATTTTTTTTGTTGTGGGAACCCTACACATGTAGTAGGGTAGATGTTAATTTGTATTTGTATGTGCCTCTACTTTGTCAGCTTTAATTTTAGGGCAGAATTTCTCTGTGCTTTAAAAATGCCCAGCAAGCTGCTCTGTTAGCAACTGATGTCTATTTTGGTAATATAGCAGTTATCAGTAAGTGATACAGAAAACAATGAAATGCATGACAACATTGAGGGAAAGGAAAAGACATGGGTAGATGTAAGTGGTGATAAAGTGTATTTATTCTGGGAAAACTGAGATGATACATACATGTGAGGAAGTAGGAAGTTAAGGATGTATTTAGGAAATAAAGCGGGAATACAGTCAATGTAAGGAATGTGATGAATCAGTTCTTAAGGAAATTAACCTGAAGGATGTTTATACTATTTATGAACACATGAAAGCACTTGTGTTTCTAAATCTTAAATTAAGATATGTTCAAAATTTCATGAGAAATCAATATCCGTTAAAATGCAGATGAGCAGGTTTGGCATGTTCTAAATGCTTCTAAATTGTGTCAAATAGGAACTAATGGAACCCCTACTTCTGAATGAGAAACTGATAGACATGTGAAACAGCTTGCCCAGTCACATGTGTTGTTAAGTGGCAGAGATTTCAAATATGGGCTGAGTCCTGCCTGAGCCACGCACTGGTAACCACTATACCCTCTTGGTCCAGGAAAACCATGAAGATAAAATGTCACTATTGTAGGTGAAATTTTTACAAAGAAACCAATAGCTGCATTTAAGTACCTCATCGAAAAGGCAGCACATGCTGAGGAAATAAGAAAGTTCTTTGCGTTCTCTACTCCAGAGCTGAAGACGGTCTCTCCTGGCCTTATTGCAGCACACCAAATGCCTCTCAAAAATAATGTCTCAAAGTACCTAGCTTATTACAAGCCAGTGTCTGAGACATTGGTACAAATAGAGCAAAAAAGAGAAACAGAACAACCAGATATTGCTATTTAGGTACCTCTTTCTTCTGTATATTCATTATAAAGTTCTCTGTTCCAGCACAAATTAAATCTCATTAACTTATGGTTGAAGATGCTTTTGTTTTTCTTTTTGGTATGCGATTTGAGAGGTGGTAATGTTTCATGAATTTTTAAATGTTATCCCCAATAGCTCTTGCACCTCATTTATTCCAAAGACAGCATAGAAAATAATTTAAGAACAAACCAAAGTACTCCAGTACTTTAATCATTTAGCCAGGGATGAAGAGGAAGCATTCCAGAAGACAATAAATATGAAAGTGTTTTTCTTGATAACTAGAGGCATCATTTCCTGGTAAAATTGATTAATGGGGACGAAAGACACTGTGAGGCTAGGAAGAGAACACTTCATAATACTAACAGAAAATAGTTTAACTTTTTTTTTAGCAATGTAAAATTTACCAAATGCATAAGCATATAGCTTTCTTTTTTTCTCATTTTTGTTTAATAATTTTTATTTACAATCTACTATAATTACACAAAATAGACATTTCTTATATCCTGTAGTTTAGGCTCAAATTTTAACTTACAGATATAAAAATTCTCAATTCCTTAATCTGACTTACACTATAACCTATAGAGTTAGAAGAAAACAAGAAGGAAACTTTTAAAGCAAATGCATTGTATTTAAAGCACATGTATCTCTCTTGATCTATCTCCCTGAGTGGCAGGAGCTGTGTATTTTAGAAAAGTCATTTATCCTTTCTTAAGCATCGGCTTTCAATTGTAAGATGGGAACAACAATGATTCTCCTTAGGCATCAAATACCCCTGCAGTACACCCTTTGTCCTGTAGTTTCTAGGCTACCAGGGCGTGTGTATTTCATCAGGGAACTTCTAAACAATCTGAGCTGTTTCTCCCTCCCCTTCAAATTTGCCGTCTATAGGGTGCTTGGCTAGTTCTGTAGTTGAAGTTTTAATAAATAGTCGTGTGACATTGTTTACCTTGTAAAATGGCCTGAGACCAAAAGAAAGAGTACTACTATGTTCATCATTGCAGAGAGGGGTATAAAAGCATGTCAGTATGTCAGAGGAAATCTTTTCATGGGTTCAGGTCCTGCTTCATTAAAGACAAAGGAAAATGCAATTCATTATATAATATTACAATACACAGTGATAAATGAAAGTTTAGGGATATTTGTTGTATATTTTGACTGTTTTGTGGAGAGTTTTTCATTTTGATTTTGATTTCTAAATACCAATTGTAGGTGGACATTATGCCTTTGCAAATATGTGTATAATGTGTATACTAAATTATATACATTAGGAAGAAATAATTTATTAAACTTGAAAGCATAAGATGCTAAATATTAAGGCAAAATGAGTGAAGAAAACAAGTAATTTTAAAACTGTTAATCTATACTTTATAAAATGCTTTTGAAGATGAACTAGAGAAATGATATGCTATTGTGTGAAGTATTCTCTACTTGAATAAATGTACTATACAAAAGTCAAGACATGTTATAATTATTAAAATATATTATTGGATTTTTCTAATAATTTTAAAGGATAATAGTTATTTTGGCTATTCTCTGTAATAATGAATAAACTAATTTAAATTTGTACTTTAAATATTATTTATTTAAGAAATAATGTAGAATTACTAGGATTGTTTCCATAAAATGATCTTTTCATTTTCTCCCACCCTTATTTTTTCTCCAAAGTAATCATTTGTGAGGATAACATTTTTCAAAGAATCAAAAGAACCATATAGTAATTTAGTGAAAAAGACTTTTAATAATTTAATATACAACACATTTTCTTATTTGACTGAAAAATAATGTTTTCTTTAATACTGTATATGTGTATGTAGCAAAGAGAAAGTGTGTATGTAGAAATACATGAAGCTAACAGACTATTTTATTGGGCTTTTTGCTTGTTTAATTTTAGGATCTTGGTTTTAAATGGTGACTTTGGACACAAACACACATCATCTTCATTTTACCAAAGACTGGAGATTAAGAAAGTAGGAGTGCGCTGTCCCAAGTTATATAACAAGAGCTAGGAAGAGTTACAGCCAGGTCTCAATATTCCTTGTCCAATACTTTTTTCAGATGAATGCTACTGAAATGTTTACTAATCTATCTTAAAATGTAACCACTGTCATATTTTCTTTCCTTTTAACTGATAATATCAATTCTTTAAATATATAATGTTATCATTGGAGTAGACATATATTCGTTGAGCTAAGGAATAAAATACTAAATTTTGCTTGAGAATAATAGAAGACTTTGGACTATATCCACATTTAAATCATTAAAATAGAGTCACCATTTGTGGAGTTAGTGAAACATTTATCTGGAAAATGGCTAATGAATAATAGGTTGATTTATAGGTTCTATCTCAATCATTTCACTTTCCATTCATTCTTGCTCAAGGACACATAAGCTTTACCAGCATAGTGTTTGAAGTAGAATTCAGCTACTATAAAAATATTTTTAAATAAAAAAATTAAAAAAATTATGAAGATACTGTAAGTCATGTAGAAAACTCTAGCAATATAAGAAAGTTTCTTTTTTTAATTTAAAATCCACTCAAACTGCTTTCCCAACTAACTCTTTTTTCCTTCTTTGTCATCTCAATTTGTCACCCAATTTGTCATCTCAATTGATATCTTTCCAGTCTTTACAAAATGATTTAGATGCAGCTAAGTGTTATTAACTTGACCCAAATATACTAAAGAAAAATAGAAAACAAATATGAGAATGATATATTTTTCATCCTGAGAAAGAGAATCTCACTGGACAAATGACAACCAGATGACATGAAAAAACTAAACAAACTATCTCTCTGAGACAGCTCACCTACCATCACCCATACTTGTTCACACTCTTATTATATCACCTTTGCTTATTTTTCTTATAAATGTTTATAATAACCTGGCATACCACATATTGCCTGTTTATTTTCTTTGTCTCCCCCTCACTAAATGGTAAATTCCACGAGAAAAAGAAATTCGATAGGCTTTTATTTTCTTAAATAATACCTGACACATACAGAAGTTTCTTAAGTATTTGTTAAATAAATAAACTGGAAATTGTTTGGGGAATATAATTTTACAACTAACTGAATAAAATTATATTTGTTGAAATGATATCTAAAAAGGCTGAAGTGAGCTTGGCAATATTTCTATTGTAACTGAGTTTCACATTCTTTTTTAGGGCCATAATTCTGAATACCATTTCTTACAGTATATTATTTAAGTCATGGGAGTTATGGCAAAACTCATATAGGCTTTATGACTGACACTGTTTTGAATAAATCTTCAATTTGGATGTGATTTCTTATAATTGGCCAATTTCCCTGAAAAGCAAGTAAGTAAAATATATTGATTAATTGTGAACTGCAGTTAATTGGGTTTTTACTAAAATTTATTATACAGAATAAAGTATGCACTCAATAAATATTTGTCAAATATGTGAAGTCTAGTTAGTTAAAATAGACTTATTATTTTATTTTAGTTTCTCAAATAAAAAGAAATTTTCAATTAAATATGAAGGCAATAGCATTAGAATCGACCCAGCAGACAAGTAAGCTACTTTAAAAATATCTCAAATTCTTCTCATTCTCTTCTTTTTTATCTTCCTTTTCTCCATCCTATTTATTTTTTCCTTCCCTTTCTTTCCTGAACAATTTAGTCCTAAACCCATCATGTGGGAACAAGTAAGGAGGCTTCCATAGGGGCTGTGGGATGGGAAGACTTCTGTGCCGAAAGAGCAGTGTGGCAATTCAAGCAGGGCGAGAAGGACACCTGTGTGGAGAGGCTGGCATGTTTAGCAGCCATAGGATATCGGTCATACACAAGGAGGTTGATCAAATACGTAAACGTATTTTTTAAAAGATTTTATTTATTTATTTTTAGAGAGAGGGGAAGGGAGGGAGAAAGACATGGAGAGAAACATTGATGTGTGAATGAAACATCTATTAGCTGCTTCTCATATGCACCTGGACCAGGGACCAAATCCCAAACCCAGGCCACATGCCCTTACCAGAAATTGAACAGGCAACTTTTGGCTTTGCAGGGCTGTGCCCAGCAACCTGAGTCACACCAGTCAGGGCTTGAATAAGTAAACATATTAAAGATAATTGGAAGACAAGGTTTTCATTGTTGGAGAAAATAGTTACAAATATAAAAAGAGATGAACTACAATGAATTCTGTGGAATTGGCTTGGGCATAAAGATCAGTGTGAACTCCTGATTAGATAGATAAATAGATTTTATATATATATATATATATATATATATATGGATAGATAGATAGACAGATATATATAGATGGATAGATGAATTTTTATATACATATATTTCATTGGTTTCAGATCCTGAGAACAATGACTCACCCCCAAACAATGGGCACACTTGCCTCCCAGATTTTGGTTTCTAAATACTATTCTCAACAAAAAGTACCTAGAACTCTTTGGGAAAATAGCTGATTCCAGAGCTGAGGCATGAAATACAAAATGAGCCTAGAATATCTTATTGTACCAAAAGTATGAAATTACTCAAACAATGCCAGGGCTATGTCAAAGAAAAAGAAAAAGTCATATAAAGGGGGAGTACACTGGCCATATCTGAGACTATTTGAACATCAGAGTGAATAATGGTAAGAATAAATTATAACCCACTGGAGAAAATGGGTATTCATGAGTCCATATTGATATAAATAAAGAAATAAGTTGAATGTTAATATACTTCCATACAATATACTTATAAAAAAGAGAATAAAAGGATAATGTTACAGTGATCATGAGATTAATATTAACATACCCAGTAATGTGCCAACAGATAGGGTGCATTGGGATGAATACTGCATCATTGTATTTTCCTGCCAAAGACAGACAACATGAATCTAATAATGACTGAGTAGAACAAACCTAACACAAATAACATATTAAAAATAAATAATTTGTAACCTTCAAAAATGTCAAATCCATGAAAATCATGGGAAAACTGAGGAAATCTTTCAGACTGAAAGAAATTAAAGAGACATAATAACTTAATCCAATGCTTGATTCTAAACTAGATCCTTTTGCCATAAAGAACATTATTGAGAAAAGTAGCAAAATCTGAATGTAGTCTGAAGATTATCTGGTAGTGATGTATCAATTTTCTGATTTTTATGGTTGTATTTTAGTTATAAAGAAAAATTTCCTTGTTTATAAGAAAATTATTTTAAAGTATTCAGGAGTAATATGTCATGATGTTAGAAAATTACACTCAAATAATTCAGGAAAAATATCAGTTTTACTGTAGTTGCAATATTTTTGTGACTTAAAATTGTTTCAAACTAAGAAAATAATTTTAAAATTTCAATTAAATATCTTCCATGAAATTTCATCATAATACTAATATAGTTTTCAGGTTAATTTATTTTTAAAAACTTTTATATTTAGTAAATTTTTATAACACAATCTGTGGTATAGAATGCAGAGGTATCTCCCCCATCCCCCTTTAAAAATGAAGTAGAATAATAATGAAGAAGAGTAATGATATTTCATGGGCATTACAATGAAAACAAGACCTCTCAGAGGTTTTGTACTATGGTTGTAGTGGTGGTTTTCTGTTTTTTTTTTTTTTTGTATTATATCAAAGACATTCTATGTAATTTTGTAAGAAGGAGCCAAATAGCTACAATAGGTATTAAAATATCAATGAATATTATCAAAACAGAAAATTATGATTCTTCCCTAGGGACAAAAAGCTGGTGAAATTGGCATGTGCACAGGTAACATTTTATATTTACTTACATCAATATAATAAAATTATTTTCAAATAGCATGCCAAATAATAGATTACTATGTTCTTTGCCTGCATGAGCTTGAAGTGAATTCCAGCAAGAATAGCCATGCATGAGGAGAATCCTAGAATGGGCTGCAGATATCACTGAGTCTATTTAATGTTATAGATGTCTTGGTGTGCCACAGACACCGCCAAAACTAGAACAGCAAATAAATTTATGGAGTGGGGCTTGAATGTGCTATCAAGATGGATTTACCCAAAAGTATATTGGTATAGTCAAGGAAATTGAATAATTTTCTTTAAAACAAAATATGAAAGTATATAATTTCATTGATCAGTGTGTCCGTTCTTTTGCCAGTACCAGACTGTTTTGATTTCAGTGGCCTTGTATAGTTTAATATCAGAAATTGTAATCCCTCCTACTTTGTGTTTCTTTCTCAAGATTGCTGAGGCTGTTCAGGGTCTTTTTTGGTTCCATACAAATTTTTGAAATATTTGTTCTAGATCTGTGAAGTATGCCATTGGTATTTTAATAGGAATTGCACTAAATCTATAGCATGCTTTGGATAGTATAGACATTTTAATGATATTAATTCTTCCAATCCATGAACACAATATATGCTTCCATTTATTTGTATCTTTCTTAATTTCTTTCTTCAGTGTTCCATAGTTTTCCCAGTACAGGTTTTTTTTTTTTTTTTTTTTACCTCTGTGGTTAAATTTATTCCTAGGTACTTTATTTTTCTTGTTGCTATAATAAATGGGAATTTTCCCTAGTTTCTCTTTCTGATACTTTATTGTTGTTGTACAAATATGCCATCAATTTCTGCACATTGACTTTGTATCCTGCTATTTTGCCAAAATCACTAATTAGGTCAGGTAGTTTTTTTGTGGAGACTATAGGGTTTTCTATGTACACTATCATGTTGTCTGTACATAATGACAGTTTTACTTCCTCCTTTCAAATTTGGATGCCTTTTAGTCCTTTTTCTTTTCTGATTTCTGTGGCTAGAACTTCCAGTGCTATGTTGAATTAGTGTGGTGAAAGCAGACACCCTTGTCTTGTTCCTGATCTTAAGGGGAAAGCTTTTAGTTTTTACCCATTAAGTATAATGTTGGGTATAGGTTTCTCATATATGGATTTTATTATGTTGAGGTATGTTCCCTCAATTCCCACTTTGCTGCATGTTTTTATCATAAATGGGTGTTGGATTTTATCAAATGCTTTTTCAGCAGCTATTGATATGATCATGTTAATATCGGCACTCTTTACTATAGCCAAGTGCTAGAAACAGCCTAAGTGCCCATCAGTAAATGAGTGGATCAAAAAACTGTGGTACATTTACACAATGGAATACTATGCAGTAGAAAGAAAGAAAAAACTCCTACCTTTTGCAACAGCATGGATGGAACTTGAGAATATTATGCTAACTGAAATAAGCCAGGTGGTAAAAGACAAATACCATATGATTTCACCTACAAAATAAACTAACAAACAAAATAGAACCACAGGCATGGAAACATGGAACAGACTGACAATGACCAGAATGGAGGGAGGAGTGGGATAATGATGGAAAGAAGGGGAAGGGACTACTAGTCAAAGAACATGTATGAATGACCCACTGATATGGATAACAGTGTGGGAATTCACTGTGGGGGAGGCGGGTAGGATGGGTGGAGGAGAGTAAAGGGGGAAAAAATCAGGACAACAGCAGAATAATGATAAAAAATATAAATAAACAAACAAATAAATAATAAAATAGTTAAAAAAGAAAGTATGGAATTTCAGAAATTATGACATTGCTATATCAAGCTTGGTAATGTATAATTTAAATATTAATAATTTAGAATATTAAACTCATGTAGTAGAATAAATTAAATATTTTACTTGTATTTGAGCTCTAGTTGGCCAATCAAGAAATAATTTCTGTTATAGTTGGCACTTAATATCTGGAAGATCATCATTATTATTCCTACAACTAGTAAAATATCACAGAAGTTGACCATCTTTCCTAAAGGCAAAGAAAGTTTAAAGGATACTATCTTTTGAATATGCCTTTCCATTGGGGGAATACTCTATTCTTTTAGTAAATTGAGTTGTGGTATGAAAGATTTGGAGTGTAAGTGGAGAGGTTAAGCATATGAAAGCCAAGGTTATTTGAGGTTTGCTGACATTTCATCAAAAAGAATTTGCCTCATATCTAAATTCTGCCAACCCATAGGGAGTTTCTGTGGGTCAGGCATTGTGGTGTGCTGATAGAGTCCATGAAATAACCGTAAGTCTTCATGAACTTTACAGAATCTTTCTTAATTTGTTAGAAAGTTAACTTTTCACAAATATTAAGATTTGAAGAAATTTATAGTGTCCACTTAAGAAAATACTCAGAGTTCCATGTTACTAAGGATAAGGTAGATAAGTAACACATTACAGTGGGTTCAAAATACAATTCTGCTCAATACCTATGAAAATTTAGACAAATTATTTATTCCCTTTGGCCTTGTTTTCTTTACATGCAAAATAAGGGTAATACCTCCCAAATCATAGGATTACATGAACATTAAATGATATAACACATGTAAATTGCTTAAAGTAGTACCCGGGACACAGGAAACACTAATTCTTTGTCGTCATTATACTTGTGGGGGATCAAGGAACAAAGACCAAGCTAAAAAGCAAAAATAGAAGCTACATCAAGCAATCAGCAACTTCTTAGAACATATGTTGACTGATCACTCTTGGAATAAACATTTATTGTATGTAGCTGACATCACATTAAAGCATACAAGTAATCTTTTTTTCATCTATAAAAATGGAGATGATCTTAGCAGTATTCCTCACAACATTGTTATAAGAATTTAATTATAAAACAGCAATTTGCTCAGCACTGCTAATAAATACTCAAAGAAAACACTAGCTGGACAACTATTGCTAATTATTATTATTATTATAATCATTATGATCTAATAAGATCAGATTTTGAGAAATACATTTAAGGCATAATTAAAATTCTATATTAAGATAAGAACAGAAGAACTAACATTTCAAGTCTGTTTAAGAATGAATATGGTTTTTCCAGATGGAAAGGAGGGGAAGAACATTCATGGATTCCCCATGTGTTTTACCTAAACTTGACTTGTTTTCAAAGAGTCACTGGACCCACAATTATTCCACTGAGAAAGTGCCTCTGAATTAACCATGTCCACATAAACTAATCAGTCAAGAAGTAATTGAGCACCAAATCTGTGAAATATTCAGATAAAGTGTAAGACAGCCTCCCAATTGGTTTTTCTTTTCTTTTTTTTTTTTAAAGATTTTATTTATTTATTTTTAGAGAGGGGAAGGGAGGGAGAAGGAGAGAGAGAAACATTAACGTGTGGTTGCCTCTCATGTGGTCCCCACTGGGGACCTGGCCTGCAACCCAGGCATGTGCCCTGACTGGGACCAATTGGTTTTTCTATATCCACATTCTCCCTTCTTTAGCATACATTCTATGATGTTGACACACTAATATTCCTAAATGCAGTTTTCATCATCTATATACTCCTGAGAACATAAAGTTGTTCTCAAATGCCTACTGTATCAAAGCCAAATGATCCTGTGTAACTTTAAGGATGCTATAGTCTTGCAATTCAAAGTATCACACCAGCACCAACATCATCTTGGAACATATTAGAAATAAGATAATCTCACAACTCAATCCAGACCTACTAGAGTCTGCTGTTTAACAAGATCCCCAGGTATGAAAATTGAAGTTTGAGAAACACTGTTCTACAACATCCATTAATGTAAACCAAATAAAATCACTAACCCCCAACACAACCTATAGTCCCATCAAGAAAAATTAAACCCCTTCATTAATATTTTTGCATCCAAAGCAATTCCTTTGCTCATTTTCTTAACTCCATTAGACATATACTGTTTTTTCTTTCACTTGCTAAGTCCCATAGCTTCCAACAAACTCAGACCATTTCAAGCCACACTATGCTGAATACTTCTTACATTGAGATCACCATTTTATTCTCACTTATTATTCATTCATTATTCATTGAATAATCATTTTCTGAATGTTTACAATTATTTACCCAGCCTTGTTGCACTGGCCAGAATGAAACAAAAATGCAGAGTTTCCCTGCCCTCATTAAGTTCACAATTAGGGCAATAATGGTTCAGTAAAATACCTGAAGTTCCACAGGCAAGAACTGCAAATGGATAGATGTAGGGTGCAGGACCACATTGGATAAAGATTCATGATTTGTGCTTTGTTGTTGTTGCTGTCGTTCACACTCCTTAAATAAAGGAAGTGATGTTAAAATATAACTTTTTGTGGCATGAAATAGATTAAACATTTCAACTGATAGAGATGAGACAAACACAAGAGTGTGCTTTGTATCATGTCAATTTCACAATCACATAAATCATTGCAAGTGTTTTTATAGAATAACAATGATATTCTTCGTTCGTTCAACAAATACCAGAAGTTTCAAATAGCTCTTATTTTTCCTTTGCTGATTCCTTAAGTTTAGACGTGGTAGACACTAAATAAATACTTGTTGATTGAAGACAGTCTTTGATCCCAAGTTGGGGACTAGGTTTACACATGTGGAACAACCATTGCACAAATGCAGTCCTTTCCTGCTTCTGCTGCTATTCATGACATAAAGAAACGTTCATGAATTTGCAGTGACACTTTAGTTTACCATAGTGTCTTTTGGATCAAAAAGTTCCTCCAGGGTGCCATGGAAGTTTCTCTTTCTCTCTAGCTAATGTTTGTGTTCACCAGATACTGTGTTGGAGCACAGCCAACCAAATGGAATTGGCTAGTAAAAGCATTTGTGGGTGAGCATTTTGGAAACAAGTTTCAAGACCATTTGCCAGCAAAATCTCAGCAGGTGGAATTTTAAACAACATAAGTTAATGAAAAGATCTGACCAGGAGGGGCAGGAGAGAGAAAATCGTTAACAAAGTATTTCATGTGCCATATTCTTTGAGAGTAAAAGTTAGCTTTTCTTGTTATTGCAAAACCAACCATCAATAATTTAGATAGAAACAGATGCTTCTGATAAGATACTCATTCTTCAAAAGATCTAATGCTCCCAGCAGTATTGGAGGACATTAAGGTTCTGTGTTATGCAAGACCTTCCCTTGGTTCCTTCACTGTGATTCAAGATTGAAATCACAGAAGAGAATTTTGAAACCAAACAAAGTAAAAATACTATTTCTAACATAAACCAGAACTCTACAGAATCTTGTGTCACACAAAAAGTACATATTAGTTGGACTCAAGAATCAGCAATTTCCTCGTATATATAGAATCTTCTAATTAGTTACTTTATCTTATTCAACAATCTTGCTGAAGAGGAGCATTCCCACATGATGTATAATTTTCTCTTCAACTTTTAATTTCTGTGGGTACAGAGGAAAAATTCTGGACACTTAATTGAGCAATTACTATTTCTTAAGTGAAAATAGAGTTCAAAGATAATGCCAAATCTTCCTTTCTTCCAGAGCACCAATCTCACAGTGGTGTCTGCACTGTCGGGGAGCACTCCAATTTCAGGTAGAAGAGCTAAGTCAAGGTAGAAAGGGGAACTCATTCTTCTCCTCTAGTCATTCCCTGGCATCTACTGAGCCCTTGAAAGAATGCCAATTAGGACCAATTTACATGTTTCCTTGGAGGTTTTAGACAACTCTTCACTGAGAACTGTTTGGTTTTCTCATTTAGACAAGTCTCCTGAGTAGGATTTGCAAACTTGCTGCTGAATACGTTGTTTGCAGATCATGGCTAGGTTTCCATACCGACATAAAACCCTGGTACTTGAAATATTCATTAAGAAGTGACTCATCTTAACTCTCAGATCCAAATTTGTGGGGTGGTTCTACTATATTTTCTATAATCTAGTACCATAATTCAACAGAAAATAAAGAGTTGATATGCAAACAGTTCATGGAATAAGCCTAGCCAAAGAACTTGCTGCTTCATACCTTGTGGCATTGTTGACACACTTCGCATTGTTTGGAGCTTTTCTTCATACACAGCTGGAATCCACTTCTCTGGACTTCTACATCTGTCTTAGTTTTCTAAAACACTGCTGTCATCTTTACATAAGAATACTCCTAAAGTTCTATGGCTTTCAAACTTCATAATGAATGAGAAATTAGCTTTTCAATAGCCACATTTTGAACATAATCTGCTACTCCTCGGTTTGATTAGACTTAAAAAAATACATAACACCTGCATTTTAAATAATCTTTTTTATGTTTATTTCAATTTATGTTTGGTTGAATTTTGATTGAATGCCCTATTTAGTCATCTGTGATACATAAGATGCAACCTAGAAATTCCTTATTAAAACATCATACTGGTAGACTCAACTACAGAAAGCATCTTTTAAGCTGCTTACATTAATGAAAACTTTACTAGACACTACCAAATGGTGATTGAAAAAATATGCTAAATATTACAGTTAGTCACTGGTGTAAAATTTTTCACCAGAGAACTACATGCTTGAGGATAAAATGTTTACTATTTAAATACATATTTTAGCAGCCACAGAAATTGTTAGGAAGACTCAAATTACTGCTTCTTAATTATGGTTTAAATTTTTTTATTACATAGGATCAATTAAAATATAGTTATTATTTACAAAATTCCAAACATTTTTGAAAATGTAATTTCAAACTCAAATCAAAGACACTTTAAATATTTCATATATACCCACATAATTTCCCCTAGTCTTTTGAAAAATGCTAATATGATCATTTGTCCAACAATGGACATGGCTAATATTCACCCAAGTGACATCAACAATTTGATCCATCGTGACTTTACTTCTCATTAAAATGGTATTACTGAGGCTTGACCGAATTATCTTCCTACTTGGCCCTCCATTTAAGTTAAATATGCTATAGTCACCCTCCTATATCAGGTTTTGCCCTGTCTTCACTTATTATCCTTCTTTCTCTTGCTGCTTTCAAGAAATAGAAAAAGCCTCTTTGATGTGTGTTCAGACAAAGGTAAATAATTCGGTAGGCTTGTTGAGGGTTGGTTTTGAATGTTGGAGGTTGCTTCTTCCTTTACTCAGCTTGCCTGTTGATGTCAGATGACCCATAGTTGTGATTTGTTGGGGTGTGTCTGAATTGGAAAAAAAAAACCTTCTGATAGAGGAAAGGTGGTAGGAATAGCAAAAGAAAAAAATGAAGTAGGAAAGTCCAAATACATATTGTTATCAAGTCTAATACTTGTCCAATAAATACAAGCCTCTCTGAAAATATTTGTATGTGTGGGTGGAGGCAAGTTGCCCATTAAATTGTAAGAAGCTTTATCATATACATCAGGACTTGGTTGTAAATTTGACTACACAGTTTTGGCTCATAAAGAAATGAGGAGGAAATATCTGATTAAAGTGTGCATTGCTGCTGAGGCAACTGAATGTTACCATAGTGATTGAGATGAAATGTGCAAGAAGTGAGATAATTAAATCTAACCCCTTTAATAGTTTTAACAGCGCACTGCCAATAGAAAAAGTCATCTACAGTATTAAGATAAAACACATACCTCATGGAAAGTCTTCTTACTAGTATTTTGTTGTATCTTTTCTAAATACATTGCTTTAGGTGTCTAATTTGAGTGTTCTCTTTTAATAATCAAATACAGTTTTGACCTTGGTCTGCAGCTGCCTAGAATTTCTGCTGGTTTATTGTATCATGGGAGTAGACATCTATAAAAAATATCCATTTTTTCCCCTCTGGTTCTTAAAAAAAAGTGTATTAAAGCCAAAGCTGTCATGTTTGAACTTGGAATTTGATAACACGTAGAACGTGCTGCCCTCTTCAGGAGCTGGTGCTTAAAAATATTTTGATAATTTTTTAGCCATTTAGAAATTATAAATATGAGTTGTAATATCAAATGTTGTATTAATAATTATTTAGGAATAGAAACCACATCCAGTAAAGTATTTCTAAGTTTAACGTTTTACCATTAAGAATCTTTCATTTAAAAATCAATAAATACAAAAGTTTAAAATAAATTAATGTTTATGATTAACTATGAAAAATAGTTTACTTAGAAGAAACTATGCTCATGGGGAGAATTCCTAAAATATTACAGAACTTCAGACTTCCATATTTACTATTCAAGGGTTTTAAGAGTAAAATATCAAAAAAATAAGATATTCTTTTTGTGAAAATCTTAAGTAGTATACACTTCAAATCCTAATTTTATCCTCCAGCAAAAAGTCAGTAAATTTGTGAACATCAATATTTGTAGTATGAAATTTTCACTCGTTTTTATTTGCAGAAATATTATCTTTCTTGGAAATAATGATTTCAAATTACATTAACACATTATAATTTTTATTCAAATTACTTCACCTGAAAATAATGTTGAAAGATCTGAAGTGTCATCACTGAAAAATTCAGGCAAATCCCTTTTCTGTGTATGTTACCTATTAAATTTCCTTTGCTATCATCTAATTTTGGCAGAGGGAGATGAACTCAGTATGTTTTTCCCTAAAATAAGTTTATCATACTTAAAAATAAAGAGACAGAAAATGACAATTATTTAAAATCATTAATTATCAAGGTAAAAGAAAAGCATATTTTCTTAATCTTGGTATGTTTCTTTATATCAGAACTATTGAGCTTATTTCATACTAATTATTAGTTATGAAAATAAGTACTAATTTAAAATTTTAAAAATAATAAATTCAATAACAAATACCATTTCAAAATATAATTTTGTTTTAATTCTCATATGATACAATTAAAACCTTGTTTGTAATAAACAGAAAATAATAAAAATGAATGTTTCTTTATTATCACTTATTTATTGTGGAAAAGTAGGAGCTTGGACTCTTAATCTTGTTTTTCAGTTTTTGCATCAGATTTTTAGTTCAAGATTCTAAACAGGAAATTAACTTACATATAAATGGATGTAATGAGTAGACTGCCCCTCAATTTTCCCTTAGAGTTTTACATACTACCCAGCTGTCCATGTGTATCAATATAAAACCCAACAGCGCTAAAGGGGAGAAGGAAAAAAAAGCTACTGACAATATTTTCTTCATCCTATAATATTTGTTTTATGGAGAATAAAATGTTTTATTCTTGACTTTGAAAGTAGTTATCACAAAAATAGCTTAATTCTAAAGTAGCTCTGTCCAAAGTCATGTAATACACATTCATATCTTCTTAGAACACTAATTTGTGTTTTCTGCAATAGATTTACTTCATTTTTGTTTTGCTGCTGATGCATTACATTTGGCAGTTAGAATCCCTGTGGATGGAGGTATAATAAATAATATTTTCCTTGCTTTCCAGGGTATTTATGGCACAATGATAAATTTCATCCTTTCCAGAATGGTAAGTAAAGAGCTCTTTCTATATTTGATAGTACTGAACACAAATGAGAAAAGAAGTGAATTGTTATAATAGAAGTAGAGTATCACTGTTAAATGTGTTGAGTGATCTGATAATTATAAGGTAGCTTATACTCTTAAAATAAATAGATGTTGCATTCAAATTCTATAATTCAAAATTCTCACCAAGTATGCTAGAGGCTCTTCAGAGGGAATATAAGGTTTTGCTTTCACTGGTGGATTGCAGTTGAACATAACATATTCAACATTTTGTTGTCTGGGATAATTTATTTAAAAATATACACAGATATAGAAATAAATGTAGTTTACATTCTAAGAGCAGAATGTAAGAAAAAACATGAGAGAAAAAACATGCCTGTGATACATATTGAGAGTGAGTGAGTGAACAAGAATCTTTTGGAATGTTTACTGTTACATAAAAACTGATTGTAATTTATATTTGACCAGGGCTTTGCAGCATATGTGAACTTAAGAACATATATCATAACTTCTAAGCAAGTTAGCTACTGTATGATTTTGTGTAAACACACTGTTTTGTTGCCTTTCTGCTCTATGACTTACAAAGGTAGTATTTACTTTTAGTTTTTAACCATCATGTATTTACAATTCAAATAACAGTAAAAATTAATCTTATTGAGTGGAAAACGTCAATGCAAAATGATACCGCTCAGTAAGTGCTCCATGAAGTCCCCCTGACTGCCAGCGGTTCTTAAGAGATATTGTATATATAAAAAAGGAATTTCTCACTGTAGGAAAATAAGTCACTTTGAAGTAATCCAGTCATCAAAAGTGCTATGTTAAGTGCAAAAGCAGGACCCCAAATACAGATATTACAATGTTATTTATATAGGCGCTTGTGTATTGAGGGGAGAGAGTATTAGAATCATATTGCAGGGTTAGAAAAAAGATCCACAAAAATACACAAAACAGTAGGTATATGAGTAGTTTAATAGTCTTAATTCCTTATTCCCTCTGAATTTCCTATACTAAGTATGTATTAGTCTTCTAATCAAAACAAAAGCATTTTTTGAGTAATAGGTTATTTGGATCAGTATATTTATTATTAATGAACTACATACTATATTTTGCCAAGTAAAATGTGCATCCTTGTTTTTGGCCCAAACTTATAGGAAAAAAGTTTTCATTTTAATTGTTTATTTATTTATACTTAGATCTTTATTTTTTTGTATTATAAAGGAATTTTAGCATTTATTTTTGAACATATTATGGTACAAGAAATTTTATATAATGATTAATTACAAAACACAAGAATAGACACAGGTATTTCAGGTACTATCCAAGTATGATGTATATCTTTATTTTTCCCTCAAAAATTTGGACAAAAAGTGCATGTTATACATGGCAACATTTGGGAATAAATGAAATTTAGGAAATAGCTCTTTGTACCAATATCATAATCAAAATGACCTTATACACTTTTTAAAAAAATCCTAATCCCAAAAGAAACTAAAAATATAAAATAAAAATTAATTGAATTAATAAAGGAAAGATTTAAAGTGAAGCTAAAATTATTACTTTAATTAATTTTACTCCTCCACAAAAGTACTGCATAGTTTTCAGGCATACATGTGAAAAAATAACATTTAAAAACTAAAATAAAAAGATCTGTAACTTTGTTATTTTATGAACTTTTTTCAGAAGAACAAAAAGGTCTAGCTACAAGTAGTCAAAAACATGAAAGTAAAACTTTTAAAATAAACCCATACTTTAAATTAGTAGATTAAACTACTTAACAGGAAACTTTAAATTCTACCATATTATTTACTCATCTATAACCAATTGTCATCTCTGTAACTGTAATATACTGAATTATTTTAAGATTCAACTTCAAAAGAAATTAAAAGACAATAGACAACTAGCTAAGTATAAAGAAATGTTAGCACAATAATTGCATTTAGCCTAAAATAATGTTAATAAGTCATTAGATTATATTAATAAACCAAAAAGTTAATAGTAAACATAAATAGTACAACTAATAGCATATTTCTGAGATTAAAGATTTCTTCTCCAGCCCTGGCTGGTGGCTCAGTGGATTGAGCACAGGCTGACAACCAAAGGGTTGCCAGTTTGATTCCCAGTCAGGGCACATGCCTGGGTTGTGGGCCAGGTCCCCAGTAGGGGGCACATGAGAGGCAACCACACATTGATATTTCTCTCCCTCTCTTTCTCCTTCCCTTCCCCTCTATCTAAAAAATAAATAAATAAAATCTTTTAAAATGTAAAAATTTTTTAAAAGATTTAAAAGAGTAAAGACTTATAGGGTGAAAATTTACCATCACAGTATAAATTGTATTTGTATCTCATGGGTCTAGCAACTTTATCTGGAAACAAGCTGACAACTTTAGAAGAAACCAAGTGCAGGGAGAGGAACTGCTCTAACAGACACCTTTCTATATCTGATAGTACTGAACACAAATGAGAGAACATGTACCATTATAATAAAAGTGGAGTATCTCATACAATTCACAGTATTGCTTCCCAAATCCTCACTTCCACAACTATTTAGTTGTCTGATTGTATAGTTCATCAACTAAAAGGGATACTAAAGAAACTTAGAGGCACGAGAAAGGAATGCATTGAAAAGTTAGAGTCTGTTTGCACCTATTCCCCAGAAGCAAAAAATTGAGGGACCGGAGACTAGTTGTATGATTTTGAGTAAGATATTTCATATACTTTGTTTAGAATTCCTCAAATGTCAAATCAGAGTTATACTGGAAGATTTTTGATAAAATCTAAATTTTTTCTAGCCCTGGAATTTTGCAAGAAAATGATACATCTTTAAATGTACTACATAGAGAATAAGATAATGATTTATTACTGAGATTTGGAGCTTTTAGGATAAAAAGGTTTTAATGAATAAATGGGGAAATTTCATTCATTTGCAAATTTCACTTACATTGAAAGCCTCATCCAAATTATATTGTGTAAAAGAGGATTATGCATTGTGTGTTTTGATATTATTTTTTCCATATTTTTATTTTTAAAATGTACCCTAAAAGTTAACCTGGATTTTCTCACTTTGATTTGAATGAGGTAATGTGTGAGAGAAAATCTAGCATCAGTCTTTTAGAAAGCAGGGAGCCAAGTTCCTACATGCATTTGTATACGGCAATGTAGATTTTTAATAATTTTATGTTGCCAAGATGCTAATCTGATACATGGGATAATCAAAATTCATAATTTTATTTTTTGTATCCACTCTATAGCATCTTTAGTATGAGTAACATATTGTGACATTTTTAAAACAAATAAACAAAATGAACCTCTTCTCCATAACCAAGAACAAGGTCAATATAACAAATTATTGGATAAATAAATCATGTGCTTGTTCAAACTTTTTTTTTTAAGATTTTATTTATTTATTTTTAGACAGAAGGGAAGGGAGGGAGAAAGAGAGGAAGAGAAACATCAACACCTGGTTGCCTATCACGTGCCCCCCACTGGGGACCTGGCCCACAACCAGGCATGTGCCCCAACTGGGAATCGAACCAGCAACCCTTTGGTTCGCAGACCAGCACTCAATCCATTGTGCCACACCAGCCAGGGCCAAACTTTTTATTTTTGTTTGTAAATGTGCAAATTTTAGCACACAGCCAAAGTTCTGAATTACTAAGTAAACTGAATTGAAATGTAGATATGTATTTTGTTGGCATGTATCTGTTAAAGCTGAACTTTAAAACAGAGTAAGTTTTCAGCATTACCAAGTTTTTAAAATAGATTAGTAATAAATGCCAACTACTTAAATAAAGCTAATTTCTTAGTGTAATTAATCTCTATTTCAACAAAATAGATCTTTCCTCTCATTCCCAATCCTGGCTGTATTTAATAAGCAAAGACTGAAAGCATATTTCTGTGAACAGTCACAGTATCTGGTCAATCAACAACAAAACATAGTTTAATTCTGAAAACATTAATGAAAATGTGTTTACTTATTTTACTAATGACAAAAATTCCATATTGGAGTTAACTGTAGCCTACAGTCATTTTGCCATTTACCTTTTAAAATTCCACAATATTTTCCAATATATCTAATGCCAATTTTTAGGTCAGATGATAATAATATTGAAGCATAATTAATTGCCCAACAAATTGATTACTTTAAAAATTTTGAATAAAGCAAAGATAAAAACAGTGCTCTCCTTTTCCTTCAATTAAATTGCATGCATTTGTTCTTGAAGATTATAGATCTCTTTTGGGATTCCCAGTTTCAAACAAACTTTTTGGTTCACTTCACAAGAATAATATTCATTTTAATTAGCAAAAAACAATTGATGGGCTTTTTACAAGAGGGAGTTCACTCCATGCACTGATTACTGACACTAGATTATCCCATTAAAATAAAATAAAATAAAATAAAATAAAATAAAATAAAATAAAATAAAATAAAATAAAATAAAATAAAATAAAATAAAAATATAAAGCCCTGCTTTTAAAGCAGTTAGTTGAATATGTGTTCTGTTAGTAGCCATTGCCTTGAAGACAGGATGTCTTTCATGATGAGTGGTTAATTGATTTTGTTTTAACCTCCAAACTAAGCAATATCCAAAGGTGGCTTCTGAACTGATTTATTACTGTTTTATATCAGTTCAAATATACAAATTAAAATGATAAAATAAATTTCTGGTGTGCCATGCCATTAAATTGTTTTACACATTTTATAAAGTTCAAATACTTGTTTCCCATTTTTAAATGGAAAAACGTTTTTTTTAGTATTTAATAGCTAAAAATGAAATTGCTAATACATAATATGAAATAACAAATCATACATATCTGACTCCCCTATGACCTTTCAAGCTCTCTGTATGCCATTCTAAAATTCCATAACCCTCTATAATCAAAGCTAAACATGATTCTAAATTTTCTCTATCCCTTTCTTTTCCTTGTAATTTCATCTCATGTATTTGAATTCCCTAAACATACTATTCTTTGGTTTACATGTTTGCACTTATATGTAAATACAAATATATGTACTTGGCACTTTTCTGTTCAAAATTAAGTTCCTAAGTTTGAACCATTTGCAGCACATAAATATAATTCATTTGTTTATACTGTTTTATAGTATTCCATTCTATAACATAATTTGTCTTCTTCAATACTGATGGATATTTGGGTTGCTTCCAGTGTTTTTGTTTTAGGATTTTACACACTACACAGACTACTACACATCATGCTGCTATGAACATTTTAAATGTGTATATGTGGATACATATACAAATTTCTCTAGGGCAAGTGGCTCTTAATCCAGAGTGATTTTGCTCCCACAGAATACTTGTCAATATGTGGAAACATTTTTGGTTTCATAACTTGGGGAATGCTAACTGGTTTCTTGCAAGTAGAGGCCAGGGAGGCTCTAAACATCCTATAAGACATAGCACAGCCCCCACAACAAAGTATTATCTGAACTAAAATGTCAATCATGCAATGTTGAGAAACTGCGCTAGTTTATTAGATAATTCCTAACTGTTGCACACAGCATCAATTTTATACCCTTACCAGAAGTGTATAGATAAATTTTCCAATAATGCTGCATTCTTGTTAGTACTTAATATTGTCATATACTTTAAGTATTTTTTATCCATTTGGTGAATGTCAAATAAAAACTCCTTATAGTTTCTATCATAATCTGTCCTGGTCATTTTAAAACTGGAATTATGGCCCTGGAGGGTGTGGCGCAGCAGATTGAGCTCTGGCCTGTGAACTGAAGGGTCACCCGTTCCATTCTCAATCAAGGCAGATGCCTGTGTGGCAGGCCAGGTCCCCAGTTGGGGGCACGCAGAGACAATAGATTGATGTTTCTCTTGCTCATCAGTGTTTTTCTCCCTTTTTTTCTCTCTCCATTCCCCTCTCTCTAAAAGTAAATAAAATCTTTAAAACTGGAATTACGGAATACAATCTCAGGCAAAGTGAGAATATATTGGCTGATAGATCCCAAGGAAGGCTGATTCTGAGACTTAATTCTAGTTATTAAACTTTCTAGGGGGTCCATGAACCAGTAAATTGCCTTTGCTTATTTGAGTTGTTTCTGTAACTTGCAACCAAAACAGTCTGGATAAGTACACTTTTGTAAAGAAAATTCAATTTTGAGATGGTTTCCCTGCATGCTGATAGTTATAGAACGCATTAGATGAATAATAACTTTAATACCTTTTTCATCACAGTGGAAGGGGATTGGAAAAAGTCTCTGGGTGAGTTCTTCTGAAGCCCTGCCTTCACCACAATCTACCTCTCCCTCCTGATTTATTTATTTCTGAGGCAGGTCGAAGTAAGATGGATTACCTTAGATTATTTCTTATGACAAGGTTTAGAACTAACAGTATTTTGACAATTAACTTCTGTTATTCTTACAAGATGCAGTTCTGGATGTAATAATATTTTCCAGCTACTTTCTACCTAAGATTTTGCATAACCTTAACAAAAGCAGAAGAGACTGCAATTCAAGGGAAGAACATAACAATTATGGAGCATTTTATGCTATGTTAAGGATCTGGCTGGTCAATTTTAATTTATTTTATAGTTAGATATCACAGGCTGAGTTGTGTCCCCCCAAAATACATGTCTTGAAGTCCGAAGCCCCAGACCTCAGAATATGACTAGTTGCAGTTAGTCTGCAAAGAAGTTATTAAGGTTAAATGAGGTCATTGGGGTGAGCCCTAATCCAATATGACTCAGGTCCTTACAAGAAGAGATTAGGACAACTTGAAACTAATACAAAATAATATTGAATATAAACTATAATTGAAAAATTAAAAAATTAGAAGAAGAAAAAGAAGAGATTAGAACAGACATACACAGAGGAAGACCATATAAAGATACTGGGTGAAGACCACTATCTATAAGCCAGGGAGAGAATTCTCAGAGGAAACAACCCTGTCCATCAAGTCCAGCCATAAGATGTCTTTCAACTATACTGCTTTACTCTCTGTTCCCACTATTACTACCTTAGTTTAGGCTTTGCTTTTCTTGCTTGAAACAGATCAGTAACTGTCAGTTTTCGTCATTCTAAATCAAGCATTCATAGTCATGCCACTTGATTGTGAAATTGTTGACAACAAAGTCTACTCTGTAGTCTCTCCTTACCCCCAGCATATAGTCCACGGTTCCTATACCTGGCTGTGCATCAGAACTTTCATTGGCATTTTTTAAATTACAGATTTTCAGGTCCCAGGCTATATCTGTTGAATAAGAATCTACAGGCATGTGGACTAGAAACCGGTATTTTTAATGTGTTCCTAAGTTGATCTTATGAATAATGGATACCTGTTACTTTTATTTGGCCATCTTTTTATTGACACTCATGTGACAGCTTAACCAAAACTTCTTACTTCAGCCGTTTGTCCACTCTGTGTTATTCTGCCTTCCATTACTGCAGTGTTCAGTGAATAATAAATCCAATTACACTCTTTTGAAGTAAAATGGTGATTCTTTTTACAGTAACAATGTATTTCAAGAATTTTCTTGTTGAAGGTCCATATCTATTTTATGTTACAATATGTCTGTCCTCTGAGAAAATACAAAAATACCATAAAGGCAATTTATGTACTTATCATTTGGCAAAAATTGACAACTTTGTATGCTGAAAAGAAAAATCATACTGCTCTTCTTGCTTTAAATACAAAAGGCTTCAAGGCTGAAGCAATGGGTCTTTGTATTTACTCACAGATAGGAAAAATAACTCTAAAAAATACCAAATAATGACAGTCCTTAGTGATAAACTCTGCTGTTAGTCCATACTTAAAATCAAAGGCACTCTTTCTGACCATACTTAGTTAGGTAAGGAAAGAAAAACTTGCCACACTGATAGATTCAATAAATATTTGCTTTGTGTCTATAGATTCAAGCATTATATAATATAGGAAGATTAAATGATGACATGATTCTTGATTTTTTTTTTTTTTGCAGTTTCAGGTTAGTCAATAGAACTCCCAGTTAAAAAAAAAAAGTGGGTTGCTTCCACACGCCTGGGATGGAGGCAGAGAGGTAGAGTGTGTGAGTAGAGGTGTTGCCCAAATGATACTTCCTGGAGGGACCACCTATTCTGTGCTCAGATGTAACTTCCAGGAGGACCCTGAAACTTGAATAAACAAATGAGTATGACCTCTTTCAGTACAGTCTTTGCTACCCATGCATACTTTGTAAAAAGGCTGTTACAAACACTAAATATTATTCATGGTCTCTTTTGCCTGCTCTAAATGTATACATTCATGTATTCATTACACAAATATTTTACTAAAAGTACTTATAAAATAAGTCCCCTTGAGCAGACTGAAAGGGTTTAGATTGAAGTAATATACCAACCAGTCACCTAGTCCTTGGGTTAGTTTTTCCTGGCTTATATTTCTAACGCTGTGGAGTCTTCAGATTATAATTTTGACCACATAGAACAAAAAAATGTTAGCATTTCCAAACTCAGCACCTTCAGGAACAACAAGCCCACTATTTCTTCTATCAAAATATTGTATATTTGAAAAATTCTGACTATAAGTGGTTCTGTTTTTAAATGGAAATATGCCTCATTGTACCTTGTGAGCATCTTATTTCAGCTTTTTTGGGCCATTTGCAATAAAGCTGATCCTCCTTGCACATAGTTTTTATATTGAAAAAATATAGATGAGACTTTTATTAAGTCTTTGCAAGGAAGATTTCAAAAATTGAAAAAGTAAATAAAAGAAGAAAATAGTCATATTCCCAGTACTCAAGGCAACCAATTAAAATTGTATATATCTATTTCTAGGCTTTTTACTTTAAATAGTTTTGATTCACTATTACTTTATATAATTTATCATCACAACTGTAAGCCATAAACACAGAAATAACATAATTTGTTTCCTTCCAGTGAGGGAATTCTACTATAGAGGATATGAGGGCAGGCACTGAAGACAAACAGACCTGAGTTCGAAGACAAGCATTATCGCTTGTCAGCTTTCATTGCCTTGGACATGATTCTTAATCTCTTTCAGCCTCAATTTTCTAATCTGTAACTATAACACACTTCTTGCAGTTGTGGCTAGCATTAATTAATGTAAAATGTTTAACACTTTGCTAGCAAATAGTAAATGCTGAATAGTAATTAAAATTGTTATGTTTTATTATTCTAATATATCAAATACAACAACTTTCAGGCTCCATTTCCTCAATTCTTTCAGCTTTTTCTCATATGAGATAGTTTCAAGTTCCTTTTCCATGCAGGCTTGTCAACACTGAACATTTTGCAATCTTTCCATTCATATCTTCCTCAAAATTTTGCTTTCAGAACTGAACATGGTAATCCAAACAACATAAAATAGAGTCAGATTACATCCTCCATTACTCTATACAATCCTAAATTTATTAATGCAGGCTAAACTACTTTTTCTGTTCCTCTCCTTCTCTTGCTCTCCCCTTCCCCCCCTCTCCTTCTCCCTCTTGCTCCTTCTCTCTTCCTCATTTTCTCCTTCTCCTGTTATTGAACCTGCTTCTGCTTCTTGTCTTATGCTTTTCTTCTTGTGCTTCTTCTCCTCCTCTTCTCCTTCCTCCTCTCCATCTTCTCCTCATTCTACTGCTTTTTGTAACTGTGTAATACCATTGATTCACTGCCAAGTAAAACTACCTTTTTTTTTAAATTTCATGAGTACTTTGCTAAGTCACATATCCCTCAATCAAATTTAAGCAGTTGGTGTTTGGGTCTCAAGGCAAGACCTCACAATGATGTTAACCAAATCATATATTGTTAGATTTTTCTCATGTTTCAGTTGTTCAGAGCTTTTAAATCCTGATCTTATAATCCAAAGTATTTATTTACTGTCCTCCCCTGTTGCATGTAACCAATTTTTGATAGCCGTGTCTTCTTATAGCTATATCTCAGTCATTGATAAATATGTCTACATCACACAGGGCCAAGAACAAAGGCTTGTGGTGTACTACTTGATAAACCTTCCTTGAGCCTGACACAGAATCATTAAAATTGTCATTGGGTGCAATCATTCAACCAGTTGTGAAAATATATAATAGTACTATCCCTAAACCTGCATTTCTCCATATGGCCCACAAGGATATGAAGAAAAGTGTTTTATAAATACAGGGTCCAGAAGAAGTGACACCTGCTTGACTGTGGTTCATAGGGTAATAGTATGAGTATAATAATTTATAGTTTTAATTTGAACATTTCACCTAAACTGTCATATGGTGTGCTTGAGTATGGTATTATTATGCTACAGAACTACATGCTTATGATTTCATAATAAAGAGTTTTTAATTAAAAAGGGGCATTATTTGTGTTGGACCCAGTATAATGGAGGCTATTCCCACCTTCCTATCCCCCAAGCAACATCAATTTCATGGATCTGATTTTTCAGTCTCTGCCATTTTGTTAAGTCTGCCATTTTCTTCTCATATCCCCTTTCATTCATTTCTCACAGGTAATCAGACTAGTTCATACTCTTAGTTAGACAGTATCTGGTAGTATTCATAGAGGTCAAGAGATATATTTTTAGCTAGAACAGTCAAGCTCTCCCAGTATAGCATATAGGGGAAATGCTCAGATTATGGTCTTGCCTATTTTGGTTAAAATTCTAGCTCTACACTTCTATAGTTGTATGATTTGGGATTCAAGCAGATCAAAGATTCAACCAGAAAATAATGCATGCTTTATAGGGTTGCTACAATGATTAACTGAGTGAATGCATGTAAGTACTTAGTGAATGACACCTACTGGGTTCTCAATAAATGTTACCTATATTATAATCCCTTTACCTATTTTGGCTTTCAATTTTTCAGCAATGTCTAATCGTCTGGAATTTACTCATTCATTCAACAAATATCCATTGAATAGTGCTTTATATACAAGGTCTAGAGATACACTACCAAACAAATAGAATTTCCTGCACTCATAAAACTTATATCCCAGTATAGGAGAAAGAAAAAGTTAAAACTTAATTATATAATATAATGGTAGTCAGCGATTTGAAGAATGAAAAGTTTAAGGGTTGGAAAATGTCAGAGAGAATTATTTTAGAAAGGGTGGTTGGGGTGCTCTCTGAAGGGATGATGTGAGCAGAGATTATTAATGAACCAACAGAGAAGGAACATAAAGGAGTAAAGACATTTTGCTTTCTCTTTTTCATGAATGAATTTCACGTCTTCTACTTTAAAAAATACACCTATTCCTGTATTGATCATTTTCCTCTTTTCATGCTAAGGAAATCATTTTTGGTTCTCTTTAGCATTTTTCACAAGCTCCAGCTAGTGCTTTAGTCCTGTTGATGTTATTTTTGTAAGTCTATGCTACCTTCATATATCTGTGCTTGATTATGTGTCCCCCTTTACCATCTTTTGCACATGCTGTTTTAAATTCAGAGCCTGTTGGTAAGTCCCTCTGCAGCACACTGGTTTCTTTAGTTTCCTCCCCATTTTCTTGCTCATTAGAATCATTTGTGTTTGCATACGCAGAACACTGCTTAAATCAAATTAAGAGTGCATGGTTGCTTTTCCCCAAGGTTCCGATCATTTCCATTTTACCTACTGGTTTCTGTCAGAATTGGGTCCAGAGTAGGAGTTCCCCTGACTGCTTACTCGGCCTTCTGGGAAATGAAATTATCAGCACGGCCAGTCAAGAAATTGTCAGTGTTTTGCTTTTGAAAAATGAGTTTCTGCAGATACTTCAAAACTAAAATCCCTAACATTAAGATATGTTGCTGCTCTGACAATTTTGTGGTCTCTACTGGAAACGCATCCTTCTGTCAAGAACTTTGTAATGCAGTCACATGGTGCTAACATTTTTCTGTTGGCTTTCAATATAGGTTCATCTAGATTTGTTTCCATTGTTCCTCTGCCCTCAGGTTCTTATATTTACATGTAGGTTCATAACGTCTAACCAGCAAGTAGTTACCTACCTTTTTATTGACATGGCCTAATTATAACTTAAAATAGATTGGATTTAAAATTAAATTGTTTGTATGACCAAACTCTCTGTCCAGAAAACCAGTAAATTTTTCTACAGCTTACTATTAACAAGCCGCATGAAATCCCACAAAGCTATAAAATAGCAGGTGGATTCTAGTCCTGAGGAAGCCATAGACTAGCTTAAAGCTTGGTAACATCAAAACTAATGGGCCCTTAATTTGAGGACCAAAGATCTGAACCTTCAACTTCTACTAATGAGCAAATTGTGACCTAAGCAGGTCAGGGGACTTGCCCAAAGTATCACAACTAGTTAGGGATAGGGACTGCAAGAAAAGTCTATTTTTTTCCTTATATCAGTAAATTTCTCTCCTTCCATGATTAGCCCAGAGACTTACTTTCCTCTTCTGTGAAATCCAAATAATATTATCTCCCCTTTTGGAAGGGTCTAGACCAGGAATATGTATTAATGACCCATGGACATAGACAGCAGGGTGGGGACTGACTGTGGGAGGGCGGGTGGGCAGGGCAGTGGAGAGCAACGGGTGGGGGGGCAGGGGTGGAATTGGGACAACTGTAATAGAACAGTAAAATATAAAATAAAATAAAGAAAATATTATCTCCTCTTCAATTTCTCCTGAAGTTGTGAGAAGGGAAGAGGTAATAGTTGTGTAATAATAGTGGTTGTGTAAGGTGGTATTATGATAATGATTTAAACAATTTACTCTGTAGGTTTCTCTGGGCTTTTCCCCCTTCTTGTTTAAGTGATCTGCATTTTAAATTTAAATCTGTAGTAAAATGTGCTTACTTTGTTAAAGATTTAAGCAAACTGCAGGGTGCATTCCACAGAAGAGTGAGTCTGAATTTTGGAGTCCCTGAGATTAAGATAGTAATCTTTCTGTATTTTGTCACTCAAAGGAAACAGGGCATCTCTCCTGTAATTTTAGTTTTGTTATCTGTTTAAGGGCAAAACATTCCTGTCTCCAACAGCTGTGAGAATGGCTACAAAAAGTCTCCGTATCAGTGGTTGTTTGGGTTTTATTTATTCATTTTCTGCATTTTTTTCTGACGAGAAATCAGAAAAGCAGACTACAAGCATCTTGATGGCAGAGACCATTTGTTTATCTTTGTATTCCTGGAGTCTGGCACTTAGTAGTGAATGAATAGTGCATAGTGAATGAATTATTTACGAAGGTGAACAACATAGAACGGGTCCGAGGGTGGCAGCATTTTGTAAGTCAATGTTTTTCCAACTCTACCCTTAAGCACAACACTGAATTTTCTGAAGGTATGCACACTTTAGGAGCTGCTAAAAGTAGTGAGCAGTGAGCTCCTGGCCTTCACCTTGCTGTAATAAGAGCAGATATAGATACGTGTTTCTTTTCAATGTATTGTTCAGCCATGTATGATTGTTTTCAGAGGAAAAGGTTTTTTTTAGCCTAAAGAAGTTCAAACAAGGTATGTGGGCTTTAGAGCCTCAAAGATACTTCTTCTAATACTCCATTCACCATTAGGCATCTTAGGAAAGTTAGCCTTTCTTTGTCACAATTTCCCCACTTATCACTGGAGTTACAGCATTTCAGGTTGGTTATAGATGGTCAGGAAGCTATTACATGAACACCTGCCATTTCCCAATGCATTTAGCCAAGAATAGCAAAGTGGATTCCATCTGGATCCAGGTGGCCATTTGTATCAGCAGCAGGTGCATACAGACACAGTGTACCTTGGCTTGGCTTTTCTCTCCCTCTGGTTCCCTATGGGTCACACAGCTGCCAGGGGCACTATTGCCAGCTTTGAAAAACACAATTTTTAAACTCAAACTTTAGACAAATTTATACTTATGGCTTAGCCACTTCCACATAAGAAAAAATGCTTACAAATATCGGGCTCTCTGAATTCTAGAACCAAACTAGCACAAGTAAGAAAACCTCCTCTAGGCAGGTTGAGGAGGAAGAAGCAAGTCACTGCTAGGGGTTTTTGAGTATACCTTGGCCTCCGGCTTCCAGGGTTCTCGCTTTTCTGGACGTTTATTTTGAAGATGAAATATAGTTGAAGTAACACTAAAATATTTAGTAATGTGTAAATGGTTGGGCTTGGGCACCAATAGATCAGAACAGATGCTGGTCATAAACTATCTATAAGCCTTGCCAGTGTGTGCCAGCTGAATGCCAACATTGAAATAAAGTAACATTAAAATGTCCTCATGATATCTGACACTTAGATGATGCTGGATTAATGTTCATCCCCTATCCTGCTCCCCTCTTCCTCTTGAACAAAATCCTGTAAAAACAAACAAAAACAGCAAATCCAAGGAGACATATCCCCAATTAACCTGAGTAGTCAAGTTTATCATTTCATTAGTATAATATATTAATGAAGAGATAATTTCTAACACCAAAATTCATCCTGTGTCTAAAATAAAGTGATTTACTAAAAAAACTGTAAACTCTTCCCTGACTTAGAACCCAGCTGTTAGCTAACTAGTAGTAGATCTTAGTTATACCCACTGGGGCCATCGTGTCTCCTCTGAGGTCATAATTTTCCCTGGTAGGAACACTTAATTCATTAAATTTAGTTACATTGTATCATTTGCTTTAAAGCAGTGTTTCTCAGGCATGGACATCAGAAATGGGGAACACTCTGCCAGTCATCCGCATCTTTCTCTCCACTCCCCCAAATCCTTCCATAGAGTTTGATGCTTTTCTTCCTATTAAGAGTCTGCCAGAATGAGCCAGTGGAAATATGTATAGGATTCTCTTGTTAAATTCGCTTAGAAAAAAGTTAAATTAGCCTTTGGGAAGTCTTGTTGTTGGAACCTCTGAGAAAAGAAGGATGAACATTTTTGTAGCAGAGGCAAAACTGGACTGTATCAACTTCAGTAATGGAGCAGAGAGGGTAGAGGACAGACCACAAGGACAGAAGGGATTGGAGGACAAGTAATTGACCAGCTTCACCATTTAGTCAGGGTTCTCCTTGGTCTCATCACTAGGTTGTACATTTGCTGGGCACTGGGAATCTTCCAACAGCCTTTCTCCTCTATCTGTGGCTCTTAGAGTAAAGGCTGGCATGCATCATTTGCACTGACTTTTCCTGCTTTTCAGTTTTCAAACTTTCTCTTTGCCTTGCTATCCTTAGTTACTTTTATTATTTTTATTCCCATTTGTTTGTAAAGCCCTTTAAATTATCTTTGGACATGAAGGTTTATAAATGAATAAATAACAGGCAGTGTGCCTAATGGATAACTGTGTGTTTCACTCTTTCAGAAAAAAATATAAAATAGGAATATAATACATTTAACAGCTATTCTCCTTATGTTATGGATTTAAGAAAAACTAAGCACTTTTGACTAAAAAAGAATGAAAATCATGAGCTATGAATATAACTAAAAGTGAGTGGATTCTTCAAATTGTTAACTTAAAACAATAAAAATACCAGTAACAACACTGGTATACATTTGATAATAAATTTTTACATAGTCAATATAATGCTATATATTTCAAATTTCTTCAAAATTTCTTTGCTATAATACAACCCAATATGTAAGAATATTCAAAATTGCTCCACATTACCTTGTACAATTTTAGGCATTTTTGTAGCAGCATTTTAAAGAATTGTGAACTGTTTTATTAATGGTACAAAAATAATAAAAAATATTTGAAGACTCACTATGTACCAGGTACCACCTATATTAATTCATATAACCCTTGTAACAACACTAAAATATGTGCAATTATTATTCTCATTTTATAAATGAGGAAAGAAAGAAACAGTTAATTTAAAGATGAATGTCCATAACTTGCTTAAAGATAAACAGTTCAGATCTGAACCCAGGTAGTCTAGTCCAAAGCTAAGCCTTTAAATTATGTTGCTTTTCTGAAAAAAAAAAGGAAAATAAAGTAAAAATTAAATACCTTAAAATTAACATTAACTAACGTTGAGTGAAGTTACACTTTATGAGACCTTTTCATATCTTTTCAACAGATCTTTTTCAAGGTAAAAGACAAGAGAAGATTAATCTTTAATATAGTTTTAATTTTAAAAAAGTAATGTCTGTGGCTTTTTTGAAAGAAGATGTTGAGTGCTTCAGTGATGGTGCTTCAAAAACTTTTGCACAGCAAAGTGATTTAAAATGGTATTTACCAAATTCTTGACTGTACCAAATTGCAGAATTTTAAATAAGAAGTGAATATAAATGCTTTCAGCTAGGTATAGCTTTGTTGGATGCTTATTAAGCATCAAGAAAGGAAATTTCACTTCCCAGCATGTGTGTTTTCTTAAGAGTGAAAAATAATAGTAAAAATGCTTCATGTTTTTATGTGGAGATAAACTAAATTATTGGCAAAATTAATTATGCATTTTAATGTATTCAATATATCTTTTATTTTACAATTTGGCAGGAAAAGTGAAAAGAGAGAGAGGATACAACTTATGAAAAATAAATACTATGATAAGTAGAAGCTCAATTTTATTTGTCATTTAGAAGAGACTTGCTTAATAAAAAAGAAAAGAAAGAAAGAGAGAAAGAGAGGAAAGAAGGAAGGAAGGAAGGAAGGAAGGAGGAAAGGAAGGAAGAGAAAGAAAGACAGGCAACTTCTGATATGAAGGGGATCCAATCACGTATGCCAACATCAGTTTCTAGGTTACACAGGACAGCATTTGTGATGGAGTCTATCCCAACAGTTGACAGATATATTTGTTCTAATGAAGTTTAACTGGTGAAGCTGCTGAGATAATTATTTAATAAAATGGTAGGCAGGTGTTCGTGTGTTCCAAAAAGAACAGTTGAATGTTTTATAAAACTGTTAAATAAAGGATAGCAGTATTTCAATAAGACTACTACAATGAACACAGGTGGTCTTTTGAGAAATTATGTACTACTCAGGACCTTTAACTCACATAAATGATTTTGCAAATAATATAACTTATAGTAATTAAAAACCAAGCATGTTTAATATAGGTGATTCTCATTTTGTGGAGTAATTCATTATGATCATATTTTCTATTTGGCATACTTATATAAAATAGTTACCTTCCATGGAAAATATTTTGACCTATAGTCATTAAAGTTTGTATATGAAAATATAAAATCAAATTAGGAATAATGATAATACAAATAAGAAACATAATATAAATTCGGGATGGTAAAAATGTTTCTAACGCAGTTTAAGTTGATAATCTCAATTCTAAATATCCCTCTTTGAAAAGTATAATCTTAAGAAAAAATATCTTTAACATATCTGACACCAGCAGTTACTTCTAGTAAATTTTAGCTAAAGGCTTAGCTTGTTTGTCTTAAAACATTTTGTGTTTAGCTGTTTCTACTACACAAGCATGTCTTAATTATTTGTTTAGCTAATATGTTTTTAAATTATGTGTATTAATCCTTAAAAGGATGTTTGTTCACATTTGTTTGTTAGGTTGAATAAAAATGAGGCTTTCATTTGTTCTCCCTCCATGAACTATACCTACAGGATATTTAGTAATACAAAAATAATCAAAATCATGATTTGTTACTGGCAAGGTACTTTCCCACATAGAGAAACTGACAGAAATAAAAGAAAGTGCAACAGTATATGTCAGTGGAAGAGTGGTGGAAAGTCGTGTCAAGTGGGGACAAAAAGAGAAAACTGGTACATGTGAATATAGGTAAACTGGTACATGTGAATATACGTAGAGAGAGGAGTAAGCCAATGAGTAAGAATAAGAGGGGTACTATAACTTAAATATTGAGCTATGTAGTACATGCACAATGAGATAGTATATATGCAAATCATTTGGACATAGCACAGCATTATTACTACAATTTAATACATTTCCTTATATATTATAATGTATATTAACAACATCAGTCACACATCCATTCAGACACAAATTATTAACCATGGAACTCAAAGATTTCAATGTTCATAGAAACAAAGAAGACAAAATTACTGAGTGAAGGGCAGTTGGGAGTTGGGTGAATTACATAGTCCTCTTACGCATCTATTTCCCACTCTACAGAGATATAGATGAAGATATATTTCACTTTCTCTTAATGCCACTGTTAGAGTGGAACACAAAACATCACAAATTGGGTGACATGTGTGGCCTTGGATTTTTTTTTTTCATGGGAAAAACTGTCAGCATTATTTCTCTAACACGTTGGTTCTCAAATTGTGGTCCCCAGATCAGCAACGTCAGCATTATTCAGGAACTTGGTGGAGAAGCGAAATTTCAGAGTCACTCCAGACATGCTGAGTTAGAAGCCTTAGGACTGGGACACAGCCCTCTGTATTAAGGAGGCCTCAAGTGCAGGCACACCTGTATTGAACTCACAGAGCTGCTGTGAGTTCAGTGCCAGATCACTGCAATAATCTTTTTGCTGGTGGAGGGTCTTCACTTCATTTTGTAAAAATTACAACATCTGTGAATCTCAATTAAGTGAAGTGAGATCAAAGGAAGTCTGCCTGTGTTTGTAGTGACCACTCAAGTCCAAGAACCACTGCTCTAGAACATACATAGCTCTCAAGTTGACCTGCTCAGTCAAAACACCTTTGGAGCTTTTAAAACTATCCACTCCGGACTCTACTTCTGGAGATCTTTCTTCAGAGGTCAGGAGTAGAGCCCAGGCTTCTGAAGGTTTTTCAAACCCCCTCATCTGATTTTGATATGTAGTTGAGATTGAGAGTCAGTCCCTTAATAAATTCAGTATATTTTTGTGATTTTTAAAATGTCAGAGCAAAAAAGGACAGGGTAACTGGCCCCATACTAGCTTTTGTGTACAACTTCTTTCTTAATCCTTACTTTCATTATTGGCTCTTTTTTAATAATTTAGTTTTACTGTATATTTCTATTATCATTTATTCCCCTTCTACCCTCTGCCACCTCCGCCCACCCCTGTCCCCTGGCAATCACCCTGGTAATAAATAGGGCATGATGGTGAGCATGGCTGAGTCAGAGAGTGCATGTTTTCCTTAAAGGTGAAGGTCTCTCCTGCTCAATGTCGTTATGAAGTGATGTATGGAAAATGTTGCGGTAGCATTCCATTTTTTCCAGAAACTGGAAATCTTTATTTTGATTGAAGCTTCCTAATTTTTAAAAATTGACAAATAATAAATTTTAAAAAATTAACACACTTTGTGACCCAACATCTGTTGGGCCAGGAAATTAAATTTGTTGGCTAGATTTTATACAGGCCAGCAGTTTGAGACCTCTGTTTTATATTGTGCTAAGAACTGGGCATTTATTAAGCTTAGTGAGACTTTCAAGGAACTTACTGTTTTACCGAGGAGGAACAAGTCAATAAATACAATGATGCATAATAAGTGTTATGATAATTAATCTTCATTTTGACAGTCCTTTCACACTGAGAAATTCCATGTCATCAAATAAAGATAAAATGATATTTAGTATGATTTTCTTAGATAGAAAATTGCTATACTAATATATTTTGTAAAGATTAAAAAAAACAAGAACATGAGCTAAAAGAAAGCCTTTAAAGTACCAACCCGAAATCAAAATATCTTCCTTGGACATTTTGATTAATTAATTAACTCTGTAAGAAAAGATAATTAAAATTTGCTAGTTATTTGGCAGGAAAAACTTGGTTAAAATGCTTTCTGGCTCCTGGATATACGTTTCTAGTCTTTGAATGCTTAGTGAATCACAAATGAGCTAAGATGAAAAGTATGATACTTTTTAACATAATGTATAAAATTTCAGATGTTTTGCCTTTGAATAAAACCAAAGTACTAGGATGCAAAATATAACCCTTGAAAAGCTTCATGTAAGTCCCATTGATTCTAATTTCTGAGGTTCCCTAGACATGCCTTTATCTTATTTAAGTTGGCATAGGAAGAGTAGAAGGGAGGAAGATTGTTCTGTGTAAAATGGGTCAGTCACTTTTCAACTTCTCTGAATTCAAAACCTCAAATTAATTTCGGCCTTCCTTGAGCTATTTCCCACCTGTCTCACACACACACACACACACACACACACACACACACACACTCAATAAGGTAATTAATAGTGCTAGAAACTCCTAAAACAATTTGTCTATATTTTTGCCTTTCTCTTTACTTAAAAGTACACACACAAACATTATTATTAAATTAATTTTTTGGAAAACACTCAAATTTTCATTGTAATCACTAATTTGTGCAGATAGTAAAATATTTGCATGTGGACTATGAAAGTATTTCAGTAGTTTGACTAACAAATTTGTTAATCAGTGTGTTTATAGGTACCCTTGTGATAAGTACATCTGTATAAAATTTCTAGGTTATTTGATTTGTAATATTCATAACAGCAAGGCAGCATTACAATATTTGTATAACAAGTACCTTTATAATTGAACTAAGTATTATGATAGTATTTGTGTTTACAGGATTCTAATTCATTTATTCCATAAACACCTTTTAACGACCAATTGCAACTCTGACCTTTTGCTAGACATTAAAGAGGTCTGTGTTTCTCAAAACTCTGAGAGAAGGTGAATATTTCCAAATTTATTTTGTCTGATTTGTGTAATCTCACTTCTTGTATCACACAAATTACAGGTATTTTGGGGGCCATTTGTACTTATACACACAAGAATGGGAGTGAGAATAGAGGAGCTTTGAGAAAGGAAGATCCAGCAAGGGGTTTTAGTTATCCTGAACTTTTTAAAAGCTTTGTCTTCCCAAGAGTTCATGATGATACTTTGGCATATCAGGGACCTTTAAAAGAAGTGTTAGACTGCTGAGGTCCTTTATACCTCCTTACTGAAGTTTGTGTATTATGGGTAATGGGTATCAACTGGTATAGTGTAAATGCCACAGGGTGAGATTTTAATATGCATAAAATTATACCCTCACTGGAAAATTAAAACTAAAAAGAATTTGTTGAAATGATGGGTGACAAAATTAAAATAAAACCTAATATAATGGAGAGGGGAATAGTACCCCAGAGGAAAAGTTTCCAAAAGAGAGGAACTGGAAGGTAAAATAAATAGATAAATAAATATAATGTTTAAAAACAAAATTGATGGCAACCTGCCATGATCATAATTTATTATATAACCTCACCAAAGTTGGGGGACTATTCAAACATTTTCATTGTTCTTATGAATAAAAATGAATCTTCAGGGGGCAAAAGAACAATAACATCTATTCAAGAGAAAATTTTGTGAAGTAATAGTCTGTGAAGAAATACTATATAGTTAAAATTCCTGAATGCCATGCATATTAAGCATATTATATAAATCTTTATGTCCTAATTAGTTTTGTATATTTGCTTATAAATTTCATTGTATACATATATTTATTTTCCATGCATATTTGCCCTCCACTTCCACAGATGATTTATTTCTCTGGGGACAGATTATGTTCACCACTTTCCAGTACCACCTAGAGCACTGAATTTAGGAAAGGAGGTTTTCTATGAGTGTTGCATAATTGCCTTTATTATAGTTACATTTTGAAAAATATTTTGGCCTACAATCTCAGTAAGAATGCAAAATTAAAAATGAGTTGAGAAAATAATGTGCACATTTAGAAAATAACGTGCATGTTCTTTTGACATTAAATCACTGTTATGCCAAATGTAGCACAAATGGCCCTCTAACAGGGGCCCTGTGCGTTCCCTGGGTGATCGAAGAACACATCAGCTGCAACACCCAGTCATGCTGGTAGTGTCAAGGACAATCTATTCTAGATCCTAGTTTGTATTTCTTCTGTGACATTCTGCCAGAACACAAATATATAAACACAGATGTATACACATACATGTGCATATATATAGATTTTACAGAATTTAAATAATTCATTCAAATAAATTATTTAAATGATTTAAAAATTCCTTTGTCAAACAGATTAATGGAACCTTGTTATTCAAAAGATAAATCATTTTATATGAAGTGGCAAAGACTTCAAGGGCTAATAAAGGTTTTATGAGAGATAAACTTTTAATGAATTGATATTTTTACATGTACTTATTTTCCATATATGTAAATATATATACAAATGCTTACAATGATATTTATATTAACATTTCTGACTGATTTTTAAGTGAACACTATTCAGTGTTTAAAATTAAGTATTTTGGGGACCTCTGGTCAAGATGCAGCATAGGTAAACACGGTTCACCTTCTCATGAAATAACATCAAAATTACAACTAAAATATAGCACGACTATCACTCAGAAACATCAGAAATCAAGTTGAATAGATGTCTGATAACTAGAGAATTAAACCACATCCATCTGGACGGGTAGGAGGGGCGGAGATGCAGAACAGGATGGTCCCACATCCACGTGTAGTGGATAACTATTTGGGAGGGATATCTCGGGAACAAGGAGTCCTAGCCCCACACCAGGCCCCAAAGCCCAGGTGCCAGGAAGATAAGTCTCCATAACATCTGGCTGCAGAAACCAGCAGAGATTGAGTCAGTGGAGGAAACTTCTGGAGTCTCACACAGTTCCTCTTAAACAACCTGCACAGACTTACTCAGACTCACTCCCTCTGAACTCCAGCACTGGGGTAGCAGCTTAAAAGGCACCAGTGACATACAGGGAGGAGCTGAAGTGTCTGTCATCAAGGCAGGAGCTGGGGGACAACTTTCTTGCAGACAGAACTGTGCGCAGAGGCCACTGTCCCTTTTTGGAACCCTCCCCCTACAGAGCCATAGAACTGGCAGGTGGGTGCCATATCTGAGACTCCATCAACCTGGCTAACATATTTGCTCTGCTCTGGAGGTCCCCTGAGACTCCATCCCACCCAATTATGGGCCCACCCAAACTGTTAATTATGACTTTTCCATATGAATGGCTGGTCTTGGCTGATGCTTCACAACTTCCTAAACCTATCAAACAAGAAACTGCTGGCCTCAGTAAGCCCGTAGCCCCTGTACCGCTAAGTGGCCCCAGGTCCGGCACTAGCAGCAGGCAGCCTAGATTCACAGCTTAGCTTTACCTGGAAATCTCCAAAGCCAGCACAAGGAGCAGCCATCTCATATTGCTTTATAGCTCATGCAGGGTGGCCCAGGGCAAACACATGTGGGAGCAGACCTTGGCCTCCACCACTCAGGAAATCCCCCAACCCCAGAAGCCAGTGGGCAGTTACAGACCATATCAGAACACCACTCCCCTGCTCCTGCACAGCTGATCCTCCACAGAGGGTGGAGTTTGGTGGTCAGTGGTCACAATCAGTCCTTGAAGCTGACTGGTCTGGGTAAATCCCTCCTGTTGACCTGCCAACAGCAACCAAGTCTCAAATACAAGAGGATAGTGTACTCAGCCCACAAGAAGTGTGCACCTCGAGTACCCAGCATGGTGATAGGGGAAGCTGTGCCATTGGGCCCTATAGGACACCGACCGCATTAGGTCATACTACCAAGACAGGGAATCAAAAGAGTTCAACTTAATATATAGAAACAAACACAGGGAGGCTGCCAAAATGAGGAAATAAAGAAATATGGCTCAAATGAAAGAACAGATCAAAACTCCAGGGAAAGAACTAAAGAAAATGGAGATAAGCAATCTATCAGATGCACAATTCAAAATACTAGTTATAAGGATGCTCAAGGAACTTAGTGAGGATCTCAGCAGCATAAAAAAGATTCAGTCAGAAACAAAGGATACACTAATTGAAATAAAGAACAATTTACAGGGAAACAACAGTAGAGTGGATGAAGCCAAGATTCAAATAAATAATTTAAAACATAAGAAAGCAAAAAAAAAAAAAAAAATCAGAAAAACAAGAAGAGAACAAGAATCCAAAAAAAAATAATGAGGATAATATAAGCAGTCTCTGGGACAACTTCAGGTGTTCCAACATTCACATCGGATGAGTGCCAGAAGGAGAAGAGAAAGAGCAAGGAATTGAAAATCTATCTGAAAAAATAATGAAGAAAACTTCCCTAGTTTAGTGAAGAAAATAGACATGCAATCCAGGAAGCACAGAGTCCCCCAAACAAGATGGATGCAAAGAGGCCCACACCAACATACATCATAATTAAAATGCCAAAGGTTAAAGATAAAGAAAGAATCTTAAAAGCAGCAAGAGAAAAGAAGTTAGTTACTTTCAGTGGAGTTCCCATAAGACTGTCAGCTGACTTCTCAAAAGAAACTTTGCAGGCTAGAAGGAATTGAAAAGAAATATTGAAAGTCACACAAACTAGAGACCCACAGCCAAGATAGTTCTACCTAGCAAAGGTATCATTTAGGATTGAAGAGCGAATAAAGAGCTTCCCAGATAAGAAAAAACTAAAGGAGTTCATCATCACCAAGCCATTATTATATGAAATGTTAAAAGGACTTTTTAAGAAAAAAAATCGAATCTATAAACCATAAAATGGCAATAAATACATATCTATTTACAATTGAATCTAAACAAACAAGCAAGCAAATAAACATACAAACAAACTAAGCCAACAAGAACAGAGACAGAATCATGGATACAGAGAGCATTTTGATGGTTGCCAGATGGGAAGGGGTTAGGGGTACATGTGAAGAAGTGAGTGGATTAAGAAGTGAAATATGTAGTTATAGAATAACCATGGGGATGTAAAGTGCAGTATAGGAAATGGAGTAGCCAAAGAACTGATATGCATGACCCATGGACATGAACAATGGTGCGGGGATGGCCTGATGGAGTCAGGGGTGCTTGGTAGAGGGGGGTAAAAGGGGAAAAAGTAGGACAACTGTAACAGAATAATAAAAAATATGATTAAAAATAAAAAAATTAAAATTTGAAAATAAAAAAACTAAGTAATTTGCCCTGACTGGTATCATTCAGTGGAGTTAGCACCAGCCTGCGAACCCAAAGGTCACTGGTTTGATTTCTGGTCAGGGCACATGCCTGGGTTGTGGCACTGGTCCCCAGGTGGGGGCATGTAAGAGGCAACCCCTCAACTTTTCTTTCCCTCTCCTTCTCCCTCCCTTGCCCTCTCTCTGAAAATAAATAAGTAAAATCTAAAAAAATGCATAAATAAAATTAAATATTTTTATGGATTTGATTTTTAGGAGATGATGGGTTATAATTCACCAAGCAAGTAGAAGAAGGTTTAAAGAACAGTGTTGTAAATATTGTCATTTGTGTAATACGACAAAATAAACTTTTTTGTTGTAATTTAGATGAATCCATAATAATTAGCCCTGAATAATTTTATGTATGTCATTTTCTATGGTTTGAAATGTATTTACCACTCAAGTCTTTTTTTCTGTGTAGGTCCTAATTAGAAAGATGTTTTGTTGTAGAAAATTACAGTGAGCTAGTATTTTTATAACAAGACCTTAAGACCCTGGGAAAAATTTTAAGGATTTTTATGGAGCGTAGTACACATTCTTTAGCTAAATTTTGGCATAGTTTCAAATTGAGACTCCAGTGAAATTCAATTGGTTTATTTATAATTAGAAACAAGGAAATCATAATAACAAAAATATATAATGTATAGCACTCGTGTTTATAATAGAAACATCCATAAAGAAAGAAACATGTTCTAACTTTTCTCATTACTCCAAAGGGAATTGCATCTTTAATCACACAAAGCACAACTGCTTTCTAATTTTGTTTAAAGTGCTTCAATACTTACAAAAACCAGATCAGGTTATTGTAAATCTAGAGCAAATTAGAATCATTGGCCTCTGCTCAGCTCTATGTAAGGGTTCTATGTAAATCATAAATTTAATGACATACTAAGACACACATCTGTTTCAGTTTTGTAGAAGTTAATAATCTAACTATAGAGTATTTAAACACTTTTTTCATTAACTGGAAAATTGAAGCAAAGATAGACTTCCCTCAGTTATAAGGTGTGATATTTTACCTCCAAATTTTGATAAGCTATAAATATACTTAAGTAGTTAAAGGTTGTTTTATAAATATTCAATCTAGTATCTATTTTTGACATTACATGATTTCCCACTTATAGAAGAAATACCCAATATAAACAAATAGGTCAGTATTATCATCTCTTATCTATACCTGCATAAAATATTTTGATTTTTATATATCATATTTAAAATCATTTTGCAATAGGGCCCTGGAGAGAAACTAAATATTGAGTTATAATATGTAATGTCAAAATTCATTTTTTAAAGATATTTATCAGACTCTTTATTTGATTACATGTAACTTTATTTTTAAATGATAAATGATAGTCTTCTGGGGGTCCATATTATGTAAAAACAGTTTATATTCTTGGATTTCTTAAACATTTACATTTTATGGCTACAATTCTTACTCAACTTTTCTCTAATTTTATTTTAACAAACTATAAGTATTCTTCATGTTATTTGTGTGACCTTTTTCTTTGAGACATGCCAGTTCATATATAGCATTAACCCAGTATTATAATAATGTTACCATTATCATTAGATAATAAACAGGAAATTAGTTTTTTCTTGCAGTGTATTTATTCTACATTGTCTGAGCAATGAAATATATGTGGTTTGAATTTGGGTCATTAATTCAGGTAGTAAGGACATAGTACTAATTAAATTGGTGTCATAAATTACATTCCCATAATGAAGGGGAGCATTCTTTTAATGCACTAATACTCCTTTGTAGTTATATTGTAGATATGTGATTTTGGTAACCAGAACAATTGGATAAGAGCATGGATGGTTCAGTACAACACATCTCCATCACTGAAACAAAACATTCAAGAATATATTATCCAGGGGATGCCTGGCAATTTCTCTCTAATGTAGAATAGCTGGAGATGTTATTAACGCGTTTTTATTTTTTTAACCTAAAACAATTTTTTTCTATTGGGTATAGCTCAACAAAACCTTATCATACCAAATCATTTCTGTACTCGTTTGAGATATAAATGACATTTTAGCAGAATGCTAAATTTGGATGCTAATTTTCAAGAAAATGGACTCTTTTCTACTGTACTTGTGTTTATCACAAAACTATATCACTATTACATCACTGTTTGGTCTAAGGCCTACGTGATTGATTTCATAGTAACCTTCAGAATGCACTGTATAAAGGGCTGCAATAAGTTGAAAACTAAATTATAAAGATTTAAATTATTCTTGAAAATAGAGGTAGCAACATTATATTATCTTATCAAGAAACTATGAGAGCTAGGTTTAGAAGAAAAATCTTTGCAAATTGCTGTTCTTTCCACATGCTCAAATTTACTTTTACTAAAATATAGAGAACAAATAAAGCCCTTTTTAAATTAAAGCATATATGTAGAGTTAAAAAATAACTGTCATATTAATTATAGAAAAGAATGAAAAATGTTAGTAACAGCTAATAATAATATAATCAAAGAGAGAACCAAATTCAAGGTGAAACATGTTACACAGTGTTAGACTATAAAATATTTTCAAAACTGAAACAAGATAATTTTTGTGTTTGGAAACAACTAAGATCATTTATTACAATGATTATTTTATGCTGCAGCATTAAGAAAACTGTATGCCTTGTAATACGAAAATATTAGAATTGTTATATAATTGTATCTTTGACTCACTTTCTAAACCGCAAAGGGGGCATTTGTGAGTTTGTTTCCTGATTCTTAAAAGCCTTTTGCAAGTTTTGCTGTACTACAATGAACTATGACATAAACAATCAAAGTCATATTCTCAGAGGCAATATAAATTCAATTTGGACTTCTGTGAAATCGATGTTTAGTTAACTTTGAGGGTTCAGATTCAGTAGAGTGGAGTTAACTCTATTATTAACCATTGGCTTGCTTTGGTTCACACCCAAGCTATGCTTGATCAAGAACTGCCCATTCAAATGTTTTATATTTAAAACTAAGAGTTGTGATCTTAGAGAACTCTTTCTTTAACTTAAAAAAAAAAAGATATTTCATCTGTATTGTTGACAGAGGTCTGCACATATTAAAAGGGAGGCCTATTTTTAAATGACATACTTTAATTAAAAAAGCATTTGATTATGAGTATTCATGATGGACAAAATGATTATTATGAAAAGTTATAGATAGTATTTTAATAAAATGAGTGTTATTATAGTTATATTTCATGGTTTGACAGAAACATTGATAAAAAATGATCTGTAAGATCCAAATATAGAAAATCCTCAAGGTGTAAAGATTAACAGGAGTTAAGGGAACAATCTATGGAAAAGAAGGACAAACTTTGAGTTGTGGAAGATTCTGTGCAACAATGATTACAAGGGCTTTTTAAAAAGTTGGCTTACTTTTTAGTATCATAATAATAAAAGCATAAAATTTCTATAATCCTTTACACACAATTATACATACATAAACACTAAGTACACAGAGTCATGCTACCAGTGGTATTGCTCAGTATTTCTAAAAAGTATTAATCACAAAAATGATAGGTACTTAAGAATATATATGATTATATACTTCTAAGTAATATCATTAATCATAGTATACCATAATCATTTTTACAATATAGTTTAAAGTGTCATTAGTTTTGAAGACTGTATCTCTGTATTTTAGATAGAGTTTGACCTTCTTGGATGAAGATTTAGACTGCACCTCTGCATTTTAGATAGATTTGGCCTTCTTGGACAAAGATTTAGCCTGAAGAGAGCCGGGAGAATAGTTAAAAACTTACTGACTTTGCCAAATGCTTTCATATGTTTCTGCTCTCATGGAAAATGAGTTTTGATATTTTTTCAGCCTACATGTATGGCAAAGCTAAATGAAAAACAAAGCTAGCAACTTTCAACCAGTTCTAGTTAACTTTGGTATTCATATACTGCTTTGATCTTCTCTAGTGCTTTAAAATATTTTCTATAGTAGGAAAAACTAGTTTCAGCACTAAGCATCATTGAACAGTAACAATGAAGAAGAGGAAACGTTAAGTTTAGGATGAAATCTAGCTAATTTTATGTCTATTTCTCTATCAGAAGCTAGAACAGTTTCACATGTTTTTTGTTTGTTTGTTTTAGTTTAGAGCCCTCACAGAGCTCTCATCATGGACAAAAAACATGTTCCCTATAATGAATACAACCAACCTCACTGATAGTTCCAGCTGTGTAACTCCAACTTCACACAAGTCTCCGGCCACTATCAAGTCTGGGATCTTCTCCTTACCCCACCCCACTCCACCCCACCTCCATGCCAGAGTGGGCCAGTGAAGAAGTTACTGATACTCATTGTGTTCCATGGAAATAATAATCACAATATTTTGCAACCAAGCCCACTTTCATACTTCCTCAGATTGTTTAATTTGGTACCCAAATTATTCTTATTCATACATGTATTTGACAAGTCCTTTATCACTTCCCTCTAAAACAAAAATGCTTGGATGGTATATAACTTTAAAAATTAGCATAATTTCTGTATCAGAAATATGTGAACCCAATGAATGAAATAATCTTCAGTTCCTTTAAGTTGCTTAAATTAAAAACATGAGTTACTACAGTTGGAAAAAACATGTATGGTTAGAATGTTTGAAGGCCATCAATCTCTCTAACCACATAAGCTAATGAGTTCCTTCTGTTTTCTTTGAATGAAATCACCATGAGTGGTTGGATGTTGATTTAACATAAAACAAATGGAAATGGGTGTTTCCTTTGTCCTTTGTAGAATTTATTTTTAAAAAAACAATTAGCAAATATTATGAATACGTAAATGATTTTGCCATTACTTAAATAATAATATAGTTTGAGTAGTTAAACTGATTGCATTATAGGGAATGCATAACATACTCCAACTGCCCTTAACTTGATAACATCTGCAGACATTATTAAGCTTCTCATTTCATTTTTTCTACCATAACACCTGTATTGTTATAAATTATGTTTTGAATTGCCATAAAATATCAGGTAAATTATATTTTTTGGATGTGTGTGTATGTCATTTAAGTGATCCTTTATAATGGTAAGGTTTGTGGCTAACAGCTTAATCTTGAATATATCAATGCAATTAAAAACTGTTTCAATTCTTCCTTGTGGGTACAAAAAAGGTTGAAGTATTATTATATGTAAAGTACAAGGAAAGAATTAAAAATTCTTTAATATTTAAAACATTCTAGAGAAGGAATATACTTCCATGTAATTGTAAAAAACACAGAAGCTTATTGTATTCTTAGAAAAAAGTGTTGAATCCTTTGAACTCTATAAAATACACATCTCGTTGAATTGAAATTAAAAACGTGTATGAGGCACTTCTCCCACTCCCTATAGTTTTCCACTCCCACACACTTCTGACAACGCCCCCTCCCATGCATCCTTTTTTTGTAATGTAGTCTCTTTAGAAACATAGTGGAGAGTGACTCACGCATCCTCTATGTGTCCAGAGCATCAAAAATATCAGACCTGTAAAATGCAGACAGCGGGTTCTTCCAGAGATTCTTTCTGAGAGTTAAATACATAAGTAAATAAGCCAACATATGGCCAGTTTAATTCAGGCAAAAATTACTATTGATTACTTACTAAGCTCACTAAATAAAAACTTCAGACCAAGTTTTGCCTCCCAAAAGAAAATAGGATTAGACTGATCTATGCACTCATTGGGGCTTCTTGTGAATCATACCCAGATGAGTGAAAAACCTTCAAAGATAAACAAAAGAAAGAGCTAAAATATTTCAGTAAATGCAAATTATTATTAGTTTGACATATTTTGGTTTACCATCTTGAATAAAGTAATTTTAAACTCCAAAGGATACCATGACATAAATGACCTCTGAGGTTTGAGAATTCTCTATTTCTGCCTTTTGTTCAACTAAAGTAGCTTGATTTAATTTTCCTAGGTAGATCTGTTGTATGTAGACATTTTGACAGATGTAAAAACTTAAGGTACATAGTAAGGTTTCATACCAGCTCTGCAAACGTGTGTTTTCTCAGATGAATTTATAAGGATATAAACTATAATATTTCAATTACATTATCTAAAAAATTCCAAATGGAAGTGTTTATGTAGTTTATTGCACAGATGCTCCAAGTGTTTCCTCTTACCTTTTAGAATGGTGTGAATGGTAAAACATTAATACATTAAGTAGAAAGAAATTTGATCATCAAGGATTCTCATTTTAAATTGAGAATTATAATGAATGAACCAAAAGAGCATGTTTCAGTTATTTGCACTTAGGTACTTTTAACTTGCAATTTTTTACAAGAACAAACTTGGCAAGTAGCTGAATTTACTCTAGTACTGGAAGTATCTGGCTTTGTGACAAAATACTGATAGGTATTTAGAGTCTTCATGTTTTTTGAACAATCTCCTGTTGACATTTTAATAACATTGTTGTTTGAAATGATTTCTGAAGTATGATGACTGCAACATACCCGCAGCAACAAAAAGTACATATTGTTTCTGAAAGCAAAGAAGCTCAAGTTTCGTCTTATTTACCAGGGATTTAAATCTTGGAGAATCAGTTTTTCTTGAAAACCAATGCAAACGTGCTTTTTGTATTAGTATAATCAGTGACTTACAAGTACATCTGAAAATTAAGTCATTTTCAGCTCAGACATTTTGCAATTAAAAAAAAAGTCCAGGTTTGATTTTCCTCGGATGCAGAGGACACTTAACTGGCTTTTAAACATTTTTCAAACATGATTTCCCCGTCGTGGTCTGTTCTCTTCACCTTGGATGCATCGTTGGCGCTGCCTGGCTGCTCGCTGACACTTCCAACCGAATGTGCAAGGAAGTGTGGTCAAAGGACAAGAGCAAAAGCAGTTTCAATGTTAAGAAATGAGGGAAACAGACCTAAGAGCACGTTGAATGCCCTTGCGAGTACAGAGCCTTGTAGTCTCCTTTCCTTTCTTTGCTTATCCTGGTGAGTTTAATCAAAAACAAACAAAACGCTCTTGTGAAATATAGTCAATAAAGTCAAAGTTTGGTTACCTCTCTGTAACTACAAAGAAAAAGTCATCGCAATTTTAAAAAATGTAACTTGCATTAACGAGCGCGCCGGAAATCTCAGGTATCAAAGACATTAACCCTGGAGCGTCCCCCGCGCGCCGCTGCCGGACGGAGGCAGCCGAGGCAAACAGACGTTCTTTCTCCTCGGAGCAGTCACACAAAAGGAGGGCTGCGGAAACTAAAAGTTTCGGGGCCTCCGGCTCGCTGCTTGGAGAAAAGAGAAAACCTGGAGAAGGGGTGGGTAAAAGACGCATCTTGGGCGCCTCTTCCAAGTGCAAGCAAGGAGAAAGCTCCTGGGCCTGGAGGGGAGAGGGGAGGGGGCGGTGAGCCGCAGGCCAGCCCCCTTCGTCCCGCCTCCGTGGCCGGAGCGCCTGGTTGTGCCGCGCTCTTCCAAATACCCTTCACCCCGTTCCAGAAATAAAATAAATGTTTAAATTTCAAGTGCGTGTGTGTGGACAGGATGGAGAGCGCGCGCCGGCGGAGCGCGCGGAGGACCGAGCGCGCAGTGAGTGGAGTTTGGGGGTGGGGTAGGGGTAGGGGTTGAATGGATGTGTTGATGGGGTGGGGGAGGCTGAATGCGGAGCCGCGGGACTGAGGTGGGGGCCTGGGGGTGTGCCGAACCGAAGGGGAGGGGCGCTAGCCACCGCAGGCCGCCTCTGGGGCGCGTTCCGCGGCCGTGTGCGCGCGTCCCTCGCCGCCGCCCGGACAGCCCTGCGGCTGCCCCGCCGCTGGCGGAGCCCGGGCCAGCCTGGGCCAGCCTGTCCTCCGGCTGCCGCTCAACCACTTCCATCGAAACAGCTCGAGCTCGTAAGTGTCCCCTTTCGCTCCCCTCCCCCTGCTTGGGCGCACCGCCGTCGCAGCTGCTCAAATGGAGTGGAAAATGGCCATTGGGCGGCAATGAGTTATAGATTATCTGCTCCACGTTTTGTACTTAGCTGCCTGTAATCTTCTTTTGAGTTTGCCTGAGCCCCTTGCTGGAAAAAAATAGGAGGTTGAGATTTGTCCTTTGCCGCTGTACATGCTAGTATGTTTATATGATTAGCCGAACTGGTGGGGGGGGGGCGCTGGAGGTGGGGGCTCGGGGTGGAGGAGGCGGCTGGAGGTGACTCCAGTTCAGACCTCGCCGGGAGTCTGTGTCAGGACTTCGCACTCCCCCGTCTCTCTCCCTCTCTCTCCCTCTCACTCTCTCTCCGCTCTCACACACACGCAGAGGTGCAGAAGCAAAATCGGGAGCTTACCGGAGAATTCCTGGGGATTGTTGAGGGGCATCTCCCCTCCGTTGGTGTGCGTGACGTGGCTCTTCCCTGCACCTCCCTGTTTCCCCGAGCCCGAGTTCTCGCCTTCAGCCTTTCGTGGGGCAGCGGCCACTGCTCAGCCTCGGCCCGCAGACCCGAAATGTGAGGAAGGGCCGCCGCCGCTGCCTCTCGTCCCAGGCCGAAGGGTCTGCGCCGGGGACGTCAGTCGGGCCGGTGCGGACTGCGGGCGGTGAGGGGCTTCGCGGGACAAACTGAGTTGGCCGTGCGCCACCGGCGTCTGCCTGCCCCTCCCGCGGCTGCTGCTCCTAGGGGACTCCCAAGTCTGCGCACCTCTGTCGGGCTTTTGCCTGCGCCACCCCTTTCGCTGCGATTCCCGAATTTTTAATTTTTCCAAGGGAGTGTGCGATCGGGGGGAGGGTGGTGGTGTGCGTGGGTGCCAAAGATCCCTCTCGGGGAGCAGTGTGTGTGAAACTGCGGGAAGATGTTGACCTAACCCCTGGAGCCGCCCGGCGCTGGCTGCTTGGTTGGAGGAGGCGGCAGCGGCGGCCGAGCAGGAGGACGCTCCGAGCCGCGGCGCTGTCTCGGCGCGGACCCCGCGGCTGGCGACCCGCTCGCGGCCGCGGTTCCGCCGGCTGGGTCGCCGCTGCGCTTTGCGCCTCTCGCCTCTCTCGGCGCGGCCCCTGCACCAGACGGTCCGCCCCCGGAGCGCGCTCGCAGACAGAGGTAAGAGCCGCAGGAGCGAACAATGCGCCTCTGTGCGGGGCTTAGGAAACCTGTTTGCTTTGCGCCTCCTTCCCGGGGGTGGATGCGGGAGGTAGAGGGAGTCGCGGGTGTGTTGGGGCTCCGCTGTTTGTTTATGTTTTGCCGGGCCAAGGGGGTGACCCGCGCTCGCTCGGGCAACTCCCCCTCCCCCCTCTTCCCACCTCCTGTCCTCTAAAATCGATACGCAGAACTCCCAGTCGGTCCAGCCTGCTTCTTTTTCTGGGCGAGCCGTAGTAACGTTCTTGAGCCTTCAGTCTAGTTGCAGGGGACGCCGAGGGAGAGAGTAGGATTGCGTTGTGCATATTTTGATTTTGGGGAAGCCCGCGTCGAAAGGTTCCCGTTCACCTTTTTTCACAGTGTGTCTGGGGAAGGGGGATACGAGGCCGCCCTCCGCAGGGCTGCTCAGCTCCGGGTGCGAGGCCCTACCTCCCCCGCTCCACCTCCCCGCCCGGCTGCAGACCCGTCCGGGTCTGGAAGTGGAGCGGGGAGGCCAGTTCTCTGGGAGCGAGTTCAGGGGAAGTGGACGGTGGGGGAGGGCTGGCCTGAGTTGTCTTGGATTGTTGTTTCTTCTTGTCGGCGGTTAGGTGGTGTGGAGAGGCAAGGATGACAGCAAAGCGCAGCCAGATGTGGCCGGGTTTGCGCTGGAGCTGGCAACGATTAGGAACGGCCCGGCGGGGTGGGAGGGTGGCGGGGCCTGGCACCCGTGGGCCCTGGGGTGGGCAGAGAGCCTCCTGGACCCGCAGTGAGAGGGCAGCAGCGCGCTGCGCTGGGCCTACGGGAGAAGTTACGGGCTGTTGGCTCCTGGTGTGGACCTGCGACTGAGTGCCTAGGAAAGCCTGGTTGGTAAGAGAGGGTGCCAGGTGGGGAGCGGCTGGGAGAAAAAAGTGTGGCGGGAGCGAGAGGAAACGGGAGACCCCCGGGGCTAACCAAGTGTGGGCTTCTTGATTGGCTGGGGCGACCGGACACTCTGTTGGAGAGGCAAGGGCGAGTGAAACGACAAAAGCGTCCCGCCACCGGGGAAGGCACTCTCGCAAGACTCCTTCGTTTGGCATCACCAAACTTTGTTCCTTTTCACCGAACTGCGGGGCTTGGGATAGGGAAAATCTCTGGAAGCTTTACTTTGTGCCAAAGAGTCGCCTAACAGAGACCAAGGGACGTATGTCTTTCGTAGGTTTTTTCATCCTCTGTTCGCACTGTGCTCTAAAAGCGCAGTTGGAGGGACACGTCCCGCGGTGTCCGTCTTCTTTCCCATCTTCCATGGACTCCATCCCCCTCATCCTGGCCCCCTTATTGTTGTCTCGAATTCAGACCGAGGAAATGTTTTCCTCCTGTTTCTTGAAAGGTGTCAGGCTGCTTAGCAGCTTTTCCAAGCAGCCTGGGAGCGTCTGAGCCGCAGCCACCTACCATATGGTTCCCGTTACAAAGGCCAGGTTCTGAGGCGCTCTTCTCGCCCCCATCCCAAATTCCCAAATTTTCTTCTGCAGTCTGTACACTTTGTGCACTTCTCTCTTCTTCTCTCCAGAGGCGTAGCTTTAACGGACGCGGTTGGTCCATTCATTTCCTTGTCAGTGTTTGTGCCTGGAACGGGCCCCACCGAGTGTGCTCTTTGCTTAACTCGAGTTGCACAATGAAGAAAAGTCACATCCGTTTGGTAAATAATTGCCTGGTGGGATGTCTCTTACTAGATCAGGTTTGATCTTGGGCGAACCTTCAAAGATGGGCACGAAGGAGGCAATATGCATCCATAGCAGAAAAGAGATTGGTTTGAATGGTGTCTTTGGCAACATTCCAAGTTGTGACAGGACTCTTGACCTAGGTAAAAGGTAACTTTGTAACTTTAAACTTAGTATCTTCCTAATACTTGAGAAACCCTTTATAAAGATTATCTACTTCTGTTCAGGTGTGTTAGGGAACTTTTTGCTGTTCCTTCCTCCACCCTCCCAGAAATTTATGCATGATAGAGAGAATACTGCAGAACAACTGTTCTGTTGTTTAGTTTCTTCAGACATTCCGATTCTCTCCTTTTGTTGCTGGCCTCTAAAAGAGGTGCCATTTCACATCATTCTGCACAAATTGTTTGAATTAATGCAAGTGTGAATTCTTACCGTTTGAAGGGGACTATTAGCATATCAAAGGTTTCTTAGCTTCAGCTCAATTGAGAAAACTTCAGCCTGTCTTCCATTTGCTTCCAAGCGGGGCCCAAAGGGCAATGAGAATTGTAAAGGGTGAAAATAGGGAGGTGGATTCAGGCTGTGTTTCTGAACTTTTACTGTTTTGTAATTATGTGAGCGAAAAACATTGTCTATTGCTGTGGAGCCCTTGCAAATGGCAAGACAATTATTTTCTATTGATAAATGGTTTGTTCCTAGAAAAAGGGTGACCTTTTATTTTATGATAGTCACTGTTGCCTGTCTTTTGGGGTCCCTTCAGTGGAAGAGAAAGCTTTTCCTTTTAACTTAATACTTTTCTAGGGCCTATACTTTTGTTATATTAATAAAATGGGAAGAGAAAAGCTTTTCATCAATCTGTAAAATAATAGAAATCTTGTGGTAAAAAAGCACACTCATTTTTCACCTAGAAAACTTTGTTTTTAATACACTTGCCAAATTAATAGGCAAAAAAATCAGTGGAGGGTTTTGAATATTAAAACTCAACAGGAACTTTGTTACGCAATTTCTATTGCAAGTCTAAGTTTGAAAAAGGATTCTAAGTGATATGCAGTTTTTTTGTGAATTGTATTTAGAGAATTCTGTTTGAATATCATTTGTCTCAAATTTTGCATTTTTATCAAGCAGTAAATGCTAGAATTTAGCTTACAGTTGGTTTATTTTTCTTACTATTCATAGTGTATTTGCTAATGCTTTGCTATATTTGCGGAAGGATTCATTCTTTGGATTTCTTCTGGCAACTCAGCATCCATTAGGGAAGAAACAGGAATAAGTCCTTGGGTCATTGGGGTCATTTTGTGGTGAGCATATGGGTGAAGAGAGTACATTCTCCTTCCACTTTGGGCGAAGTACTGATTTTATTTATTTAGCTTTAATTTTCTGAAGCCTGGTTAAAGATGAAAATGAATCTAAAGGAAGGTTTTGAAGATTTGTAAGTTCATATTTTTTTGCAGTTTTACCTTTGATGGTTGGTTGATTTTGAGTGTGAATTGATATCCCTTAATTGGAGGAGAGATTTTTAAAAAATTAATGTTCACATCTCCTTGTTCTTATTTCATTAATGAAAATTTACTCTAATAAACATTTGGAAGTAAAAAAATATTAATTGCCTAACATTTTTGGGCTTTAGCTTAATAGAATGAGAATTTTTCAGATTAAGATTTTTTTAAGTGGCATTCAAATTGTACATCATTACTCTGAAATCATTTTATGGTAGTTTATCTGATTCCTTCAGTTGTCTAAAAAGTACTTTCGAGGTAGAAAAGTGTTACATTGAAGTAGTTGCTATTGTTGCACTTAAGTTTCTGTTTAACTAGTTTGCTTTGAATGTAGAGTGCTATAAAGAAAACATTATCTTTCAGAGCTATTAGTGATAATCTAAAAATTGTCTGGAAAACATTGCTCTTCATTTTACATCATGGTGATCCTGAATTCATCAAAACTCTAAATGTGTAAAATGCAGTAAAAAGAAGATGTTTCAACATTTAGATGACAAAATTGGACTACTTAGAGAAAAATTAATGTGTTGTAGAAGCACTCCAGCTGCCATTTTCAATCACTGTGGGTTACTATGTGTTGGCAACAGAACACAAATTTAGAAATGCAGATAGCTCTGGGAGCAGGTAGTTGGAGAAATCAGAATATTGAATCATGGGGTAGAACAAACCAATTACTTCAGGTTTTAACTTGAGAATTTCTAATAAATTAATTTTTTCCAGGCTCTGACTCCCTGCTTTATTAATGGACTAACATCAAAGCAGACAACAAAACTTCCAAATGTTATAAAAACTAATATAAACATACAGATCTCATATGGAGTACTACAAGTCTTAATTTAAGACAAGCAGTTGGAGTTTTTATTGGTGTAATTTTCACAATCAGCAGAATCATTAACACCAAGCTTCTGGGTGTTTCCTTTCTTAAAATTAGCAAGAGGAAAGCTTTAAAACTAAAGTTTACTTAGGTTTGGATCTCCATTTGAATCATGATGGAAGCTTTCTGTGTTCTATTAAAAATTTTAAAATATTTTAATGTCTTAAGTAATATAGGAATATGTGAACTAAGATTGAGATTTTGGGAAGGTCAGGAAGTAATTAAAAATCTCTACACCATAGAAATAAAATGTTACTGCTCCATTTTCTATCAAAAATATTTACTTGACTTGACATTAGTAAATCAATGTTCAAATGACACAGTTTATTGACAGGTCTAATATGAGATGAAGAGAGCATTGCAGTTTATTTTAAGATATGGGCTAAGCATACTTGTACCTACCTGACAGAAATGTCTTCATTTTAATAAAAATTCATAGCACTTGCCAAATTGCTGATATTTAATAAGAGTGCAGATCAGTTGTTGTTAGATTAGGCATGAAATACAGTTTTGGAAATTTGAAGAATTTACTGTCATATGGAATTGCTATTTTTATGAAAAGTTTTTTCAAAGACTGTGCACTTTGCCCCTTGATGTTCCCTGTATCGGATTGTGTGTCTTGAAGGAAAGGTACACATTTAATATCTACCTGCTTTTCTGCAGAAAAGGTTCAAGTAGAATAAAAATGGAATTATTTCCAAGCTAGTAAATTTGCATAGTTACAAAAAAGCTCATTTATTTGTTTGCAAAAATGCCTACTTAAAACTGCACAAATTGATAATTTTGAAGAGGATTAAAAATAGCAACGTTAGCTGCTAGCCCTGTAAAAAACTTGAAATCCTGTTTTATGTTTTGGTCATATCAGTTCCTGAGGTAATTTGTTTAAGTATTAGTTCACATTACCTAAATAGATAACTGTTTTGTAACTATTTTCAAGAAAGATTAAAACATTTCTATTTTACAGACAGATTAAACCCATAGCTTAACTTCTCTTACATAACACTAATTAGTGTATAGCCCCACCCAAATATTCATCTCTTCAAATAATTCTTGATTAAAGGTTGAAAGGTTGAAAAGTGTTTAATCACCTAGATTACTGTAATTAGACTTGATATTATCAGAAAAATTGAGACTGTTTTCTGAAATTCTTTTACTACTTCGGATTGGTCAAGTAGTGATTATTACTGTTTTTTTAATGCTTTAAGGAAAGGTTAAGGAAATGCGTTATTTACTCTAAAGATGGTTAATGATTGGAATTAGGGAAATAGAATCCTAAAATAATGGCATTTTTCTTGATCTGTGATAATTTTTAAAGGACTGACTGTAACTGGGGTGTAGAATCCTTAAATTTTATTCAAGGCTTCAATGTAGTATTGTGAGTTCAGTATAAGTAGATACTATAAACTATGAAAATCTCAATGCTATCTTGATGTAAGTAGGTGTTTTTAAGTGGATCATTGTGTCATGAAAAAAGGTCTTAATCATCCAAAAATACTACAAAATCTGTTTAGGTCATTTAACATACTTACCAATCTATTCTTATCCAATAATTTTTAAAAAGCCTTTTCTTAGAAAAAATTCCATGTTTTGCAAATAAAAATTATGTTTCAAAAAACAAAGATTGACTGAAGGGACCAAGCACTTAACACCTGCAAGCAAAGTGCAGTTTATAGCAAAATACTATTGATTGCTTTGGACGCACAGAGCAAGTTTAAATACAATTTGTTTAATCACAACAAAAAAGCAGTTTTATGAAGTAATATAGTTTGTCTTCATAGAGGATTTGATGCATTGTGTGGTGGTAAGTAAAATCCCATCACACTTGTATAAATTTGTTCAATTACCAGAAAGGCTAAAAGAAAAAAAAATCAATTTAAGTTGAAATTTAACAGAAATCAGATTACCTTTGTTAGGAAGGAGTTGTTAGCAGTGTCTAAATAGCTTAATAATATGAAAAGTTACCATGTTCCACAGTATAAGGATATTGGCACCTGTTTTGATATGCATACAGCTTGTTTACTCGGTGAGTTTAGTTACGTGGACATTTTTTTCTTTTTGCTTTCTCTTTTTGTTTTTATGGAAGCTATTACATTATTACATGACATACAAAAAACTATTTCCACTTACATATTCTCATTTGCTTAAGAGGTTTGTTTTTTAGTTTTCTGGATTTCTAGAACCGCGATCAGTTGATACTTCAGATCAGTGCAGTGCAATAATCAGATGTGATTTTATGAATCAAAAGAAACCCAGTCCATCAGTAGGGATAGCTAGGTTATTAGCAACAGAAACACATAGGAGGTTTTTTTTAAACTATTGACTCTCAAAATATACAGAACTCTGAGTCTTAAACTCTTGTGCCAGTAAAGTGGCGTGGGGTTGATCATAGCAGGTAGATAGCTTGGCACCTGTTTTATTACCTACACCCTGATTCATTCTGGCACCCAGATTTCCTGAAGTGCAGAAAAGGCACAACTACTGAACAGCCACTCGGATGATTTTAGGTCATGAAGTCAACTTCCTGGAATTTCTGGGGGAAAACAGTTGAAAAGGGAGGACAAATGTCACTTTAAATAGAGATGTTTAAATCAGATTTCTGCCCGAGGGTGAAATTTAGGTCTGTTTTAGCCCGGATGTAATGTCTCCCTCTACAGAGCACAGCATTAATCACTACCTGACAAGAAATCATATGCTGAGCAAAACGGGCCCTGGTCGGTTTTGTCATTGATTTTTCCAATCTGTGAGGAGTGCATTAAAAACCTTAAAATTCACACACAGGGATTACACCTTAATCTCTGAATTTCAATATTGAAATTAGTTGCCTTAAAAGAAACCCACTTAAAGCTGAAAAATCTTTGGGAGACTTTGTTTTTGTTTTTTTAAAAGATAGGCTTCGTGCCTTAATAAAAATAAAATTATTTTCTAATATTAAAAAGGAAGGTAAGTTAAGCAGAAGTTAACTTCCTGAAATGCTGACCAAATCTTAATTCTGTTTTAAGATGCATTAAGTAACTTAAAGAATGTGTTTTTTAATCTAATACTGGAAAAAAGAAACAGATGATGAACTATTAGTTCTTAGCTTTGAGAGGTGGGAGGAGTTGAGAAGGTGGTTAACCTTAGACGCAGATTAAGGCAAACATTTTGTTAGAACAGAACCCTGTGCCTTTTTTTCTGGAAGAAAAAATAAAAGCTTTAGCCATTGTATTAGCAAAGAAGAATGCATCATGAGGCTCCTAATTTAACAAAAAATACAAGACAAGGTTTAGTTTTACTCTTTTATTAGGTAATACTGTTTAATTTCTTTCTTGGTCAAATTATGTGTATACACATAATATACATACACAAGTGTGCAATTTATATTCTTGTCCTTTGTTTATACTAATATTTATTGACAGTTATTGACTTAAAATTAGTGCAAATTCAAGTTTAAAATGTGAAATATGTGTGATTAACATGTCTGTTTTTAAACTGATTTTGCAAATGATATGACTTCTTTCGTCTCTATTTTGTTCCCCAAAGTATTTCCTGCCTTTGGACCATGAAATGCTTGTTCTATCCAGACTTTGCATCATTTTGTAGGTATTTTACATTGGTCCACAGCTCAAACAGATTGTTGCTTTGAATTTAGATGACAGAATAATCTAACACCAATTGCTGTCAAAAACGGTCTTGGCTACTGGGGGCAGGATAGGTGACCTTGCTTTTGAAGAATGCTTTCTCTTGTAGAGGATAGTGAATGATGTCTCTCTATGGAGACAGCAAACGGTAATTCTCTCTTTTGCTTGTAAAAAGTTCTAATTTTAATCATCTATTCTTAAAATACTGTGACATTAGTTCTCCGTATAATGGATGAATCATTACAAGATTTTAGATAGAGTCTTCAGTTGATATATTTGTTTTATGTAGATTATATTTATTTAATGAGTTTTCAATTACAATTTATATTAAAAATCATGTTGAAATGATTTTCAATTTCTACTTTGAAGCAAAGTATTTCTATTTGGAATTAGTTCTTTATCCCACTGGTACTGTTCACAGGGAAGTTTTCTTCCTCTGCATTAAAAGCCTACCTTTTTTTACTGTTTATTGCTGTGGTTATTGATTAGGAGTTACAGAATACATTTTTTATATAGTATTTTATCCACTCATTTATGTTTTTAATCTCCAGATGCTCATGGTATGTTTAAATTCTTAATTTCTCTGGTTTTCCTGTAGTTAACAATCAAGACAGTTTGGGAAACATTAATTTTGGTGATGTAAGTTTATGCATTTGTATCTCAGTGATTGTACATACTTTCATAGAATTTGACAAAGGATAATGTATTAAATGAAGAATTGATGGATTTTATGTATCTTGTTTTCCATTTAATAAAAATATTGACATAATTCTAAAACATTTAAGTTTGCTTCACATGCATCACCAAATACAAATTTTACTAAAGTTACGATGTCCTAGACATTTTCATTTTTTACAAGGATATGTAGCTGTTTTTGTCCTTTTTAAAGTCTGTGATGAGAAAGACACTATTTGAATATTAGGTGCTTCCTCTTGAGAGCCGTGTAGATGAATAATAGGGACATTGCTCCTCGCCTTGTTTTTCCTGCTGCAAATGCTGGGTGTGATACCCTTAGCCTTGATGGAAGCCACTGTTCCTGTCGTTAATTGGTTTTAAAGGAGATCTGGGGCCTTGTTATTTAGAACTATAATTGAAACAAAATTTCTTTCTCTTAAGCACTAAGAACAGTGCTTGTTATTAAGTTGCCTTTTCCCTTCACTTTCTTTAAGTGGAAAAAAATATAATTGATATCTCTATGGTATTTTGTATGTTTTAGCATGAAAGTTAGCATATCTTATATCTTTTAAAATTTTTACTTATCTAAAAAGGATATTAGTTTTTTAAAAATCACATTTTACAAGCCTGTCAATTCAGTTCATTTATAGGTAAGCCAAACTGTATTTGCCTTAAATTTCTGCAATTGGAAAATCTTAAAAGGGGAGGGTTATCAAACATTGTTCAGCAGCATTTTTTTTTTTTTTTGCTACACATTGCCCCCAAGACCTTGAAAACATTCTTAACAATTGTTTTCTCCCTTGGCAGAGATGCACCTTACATATCTATCTGTATACCTGGGGAAGGGAGCAGGGCAGAGGAGAGTGTGTAAACAAATTTGAAATAGTTCTGAAAAAAAAAGTATCATGGTGGGGTAAAAACATTTTGCAAACCAAATCAATTTTTTTGTATTGAATTAATGAAAACAGGTTAATTGTACAGAAGTAAATACTCCAGCTTTAAGTTTTAGAATTCTAAGTAATAAAATGCTGTTGTTACTGCATTCATTTAAAATTGATCTTTTATCTCTCACTATAAATTAATCCTGAAATGCCACCTTTATATATTGTTAGGTTTGCAGTCATATGATGCAGCAGATATACAGGTTGAGCAGCTTTGTTTTGGGGGGGTCTCATTTTACGCTGCTGCTGTGTAAGCAAGGTAATGTTTTCTTTTCCTTGAAACACACCTTGTGAGAGTAGCCCTTGGGTGACTGAAAAGTTTGTGTGTCCTACCTGCTCAGGCTGCATTCTTAATCAAGATGACGAGAATAACCATGCTGATCCACTAATTCTCGGAGCAGGTATTTTGATCAGATAATTGGTAAACGATGGAACAATGCCAGATGATAGTATTTTTGTACAACAGTGACCTGCGACTTTATGCAGGGAACTGCCTACGTGTTCGAATATTTTTGCTAACCCTTGTTATTACCTGCAGAGGGAGCTTGTATATGACATAAAAAAATCAAGACAGTATGATTTGGTAATTTATCATTTGAAAATTATTTAATTAACATGCCTTTTATTTTTGTTTGAGAAAAATTAAGGAAAGTAAAGCATTTTGGGGTTAGCCAATTATAGTGAAATTCAATATACCAACACCAGGTATTTATCACTCCCTATATTTACAGATTAATAAATGTGGTTTTTACTTTTTCTTAATTAACAAAGATAACTTGGAAAACAAGGAAGATAATGAATCAGATTCATTTTAAGGTGCTACCTTTTTTTAAATGATGAGCTAAAGCTCTGGGAGGATGGCTGCAGAACCATGTCTTGTTTAAATATCTAATAATTGTTATGAGAGATCCAAATTTTAAAAATAATTTTCCAAGTTTTGTAAAATATAAAATGATCACTTAACACTAGGCAGTAAATTATATTCCTCTAATGAGTAGATTAATTAATAGATCAAAGTACATGAGTTGCATATGTTCTTTTCTAAATATAAAAATGGTCACTTTGGATTAATGACATTTACTTGTGATAATGGACCGATCAGTGCCGTGGCATTTAAATGGGGAAACTACCAGTAAAGACCTAGTATTAAATGGTTTAGAAAACTGCTAACTTGGGACAAAGTGAATGCAGGCAAGATAGAAAGTACTTTTGATTAACAACTGAATTGTATTTGTGAACGCCATGTGAACTAAATTATAAGCTGGTTATTCATAAATACTTCAGAGTTTTGCAATCAGGTGTTTTGAGAATCACGGTGTAAAAAGGCCTGTTGGGGCATTTGGATCTTCTTGTGAGCAGGGTTTTTTTTCACATTATGTGCATATATTTAATTGCGCTGGGAAATTTAAGGATAGAATATTATATTGTATAAATTCTAAGAAAAATGAATATTATTGTTTTTATATTTTGGTATCATAATGTTATTTCAGAAATTGTTTGTTAGAAAAAAGGTTTTCCACCTATGCATCTATGAAAAGAGATGTAGTAGTTCATTTTTTTTCTCTTAGTTTACCAAGGAATGACATGACAAATAAAAATATTTGTTTTGTATTTTAAAGAGCTTTCTTTCTTAAAGAAATTTATTGTTGTGGACTTACTATTTTATTAGCTAGCCTTTGCTAATGTGAAAAGTCAGATCGTTACTGTTGCACAGAGTGGCCCTCTAAGTAGGGAAACTCGTATGTATAATGAAGAGATTTATGGTACTTGCATAGGTTTTTATATAGCAAGGTCCTGTGTTATCTTAACAAGTCCATGTTATTGTACATTTATGCAGAGCATTTAGACATCTGCATAAGAATGATTGCAACAGCAATTACACTTCAAAAGGATTATGATGGCATGTTTCACAAAAGTATATACATGCTCCTTTTTCGTAGAGTTATTGATTGGCATCCTGTACTGCCAAATTTACTTCATTGTCTTAATATGATAAAAAGAGCTTTCTTATCATAGTTGGTGCTAAATATAAAAGGCGCCAGAAATGGAATCCAGTATTACAGTTCATTATCCTTTTTCTTCAAACACCACACCTCCCTTCACAGTGAGGTAAGGGTTACCAGAAAATTCATTCCAGGAAGATTGTTCAGTGAGCAACAGCAACTGTCACGGAGTGCATGACTTCTGTGGAGTTGTTGGAAAGGCACAGCTAGGGTGAGTTCTGCTTGTTCTGTCTCCAGTTTGAGGGTAGACTACTGAGTGCTTTGTAAAATAGTGAGATTTGAATCCATTGCAAAGAAAGTGAGCTCTTGAAAAATTAAATTATTGTTGTGTAAGTATCGTTATTACATTGAGGATATTTACAACAAGGACTTTTTTGGCAATTGCTTTTTAGTGTAACATAACCCTGACATCGTTGGTAAGTTAGCAAAGAAATTTTTATTGAATATTCTTAAGTATGGTAAGGGTAAATGTGTATGCATCAATTGTTCCTACATCTAATTGAGCTGATTTTTTTAAAATGCTGTATTATGTGTAGAATATAATACGAAGAATAATTCTCCAGATAACGGTAATATGTTATGAATATAGATTGAAATAATCTTTTTTATATGAATTTTATAAAAATGAAGCTCCTTTTTAAAAGAAAAGTTGGTACATTTTATACTCTTTGACCCGAGTCAAATATTTTAACATGCTAATATTTTAAATGAAAGTTAACAAAACATGTAGCAAAAAAATATTCAAAAATTTACATATACCTGTATGAAGAGTCTAAAATGCAAAACTATAATCTGTGTGTTGGAAAAAATATTTAAATTGCCTATTATCAGGATTTAAAAACTAATATGTTCATTTTAAGTGTAAAGTGGGTAAATAATATTAGATTCTTTTCTTGCTTTTTATATGTTTCAAAGGTATTCCTTTGTCTGTTTGATTTCTTCAAACTGAAATCTAGCAAAGATTTTAAAAAACTACTTTTTGCCCTGACTGGTATGGCTTGGTTGGGCATCGTCCCGCAGAGGGAAGAGTCACGGGTTTGATTCCTGGTCAGCGCACAAGCCTGGCTTGAGGGTTTGGTCCCCAGTTGGGACATGTATGAGAGACAACCTATCGATGTTATACTCTTACATCATGTTTCTCTCCCTCCCTTCACCTGTCTCTAAAAGTTAATAAAATCTTTTTTTAAAAACTACTTTTTATTTCTTACTACACACATTTTAGTATGATTTTTGTGGCGTTCACATGATGGTGCTAATCCCAAGCTGCCCTGAAGAGTGAACAAATTTCTGTTCCTTTGAAAAACAATAACTTATATCACATACCACAAATTTTCTCTCTAATTTATATATAATGGTATTACCTTTATATAAAAGTAAATACCATACCTCAGGAACTATTTGAAATTGAAAATAATACTGATGCCTTCTAGTTGTAAATAGTTTTGTCTCATGGTTTCTATATTTTAATATAAATAGGATTATTAACACTGCTTTTTAATTTATGTTTAAGGAAAAATAAAACTCATTTAATTGTTGATTTTTTGTGTAATAGTTTAAAAAAATTTAATGCTCATTAAATCAGATTATTGATTCAAAAGGCATTTAAGTCTTGAGCAAATATAAGTCAAAGCAAAAAAGGAGTTGTTGCTATACCAGATGCCCTAAATAAAAAGTTTAGGTTCTGTGAAATGACTTAGCCCAGCATTTTACTATTTGTCAGAACACCATAACAAATACTTCGTTATCTCTTATCTTAGTAGTAATTACTGGCCCCCAAAAGCTACTGGTTAATGCACATATAAGTACCAAGACATTTAAAATTTGTTGAATTTCATTTCAAGAAAATTTGTTTTACCTCTTTGCTACATGGGATTCAGATAAGAGCTATGGCATATTAAGGTATTTAAGAGTACATTCTAAAAGCATTTTTCCATCTGTGTATTCTTAATAAGAATTTGGGGATGATTTGTCTCTATAAAATATTTTGTAACATGCTGACAGAATTATATTGAACTTGGTGGTCAAACATAACTTCTATATTTTGCCTATTTTAATATAGTTACTCTCACACCTCCATGTGTTTTTATTTTTTTACTTATTTCCTTGTATTGTGTAACTAAGGTGTTAGGTAGTACATAAATTCTTCCAACACTTCAGCCTAGGAAACTCTAATTGCTTTCATTAAAAGAGATTACATCTTTAAAAACAGTTATTAATCAGTTAATAATATGTGATTAAAAATTCAGGAACAAATCTAAAGTATCTTAGAAGTCACATTTAGAATTGATTCTTCATAGTTTAAGAGTATTCCTAAAGAAAACCCAAAGAACAAGAACTACAGCTCATTAGAACAATACTAAATTGAATAGCCTGTAATATAATCATTGCTTAAGTATTAAGGATATCGAGAACCTTGTAGATTACATACACTAATAGACTCATTTCTCTGTATTGCCTGTTCATTCCGTGAGCAGTGAATTCACAAGGTTGCAATCAAATCATAGTGTTAACTTTTAATTGAAAATAAACTAGAATCGAGGTTTGTTAGCTTACTTAATTAAAATTGATTTTGCCTGTCTATAAAGAATAAGTCATCACAAACTCATATTTATGAAATTGATACCATGTTTTTTCAGTTAACACCTTTGTGGTATTGTAAATTTTTTTCAACATTTTTTATTTTTCTTTTACAGCATGATTTCTTAAGATGTTTTAATAATTTGATGTCACTCCTGAATTGCTGGCTGAGGTCTCTTTCTGTTTTTAAAAGAATTAAGACACATTTTTTATTTGACTTCCCAAGTAAGGTGCTGTTTGACCTTGTAAAAAGAGCCAATATACAAATTTAGGGATTAGTATTAATGTATAGGATATTTATTGAATGTGGAATCATATGATGATGGTCTTCAGAGTGTTTCTATATGACCTAATATATATTTAACCCTCCATAATTAAAAAAAGGATATTTGCCATACCTTCATGTTTGGCATTGTTCAACTCTTATCAAAGATGTTCTTAATGTTTACTCTAATAAACAATTATTCATTATAATATGAGTGATCTTTTTATACTTGCATACTCTTATTCAACCTAAAAAACAGAAACTTTATTTTGTGTACTTTTTCTCAAAGAAAATACAGACATTTTTATTGAAGCATCTTAAATGACAGATTGAGGAGTGCATATATATACTGCCATTCTATAGTTACAATTTGTGTTATGAATAAAATGATTTTAAAAGAAAAAGCTGCACAGCACAATTGATGCCTTTGGTTGGCCTGCCATCCTACTTTGTTTTATTTAGATTTGTTTCAACCAAAATATAGTAAAGTATGTATTCACTCTTGGCTATGATTTGTTATCATCCTGATTTTAGTTTTCTGGCTGAAAATTAGGCTCTGTTACTTAAACTTACAAATACTGTGTTATGTGTAAGATTTAAGTATCTATTGATTTTTTTCTCCTTATCTTTTCTGTTAAAATCTGAAACTTAAACAGACTTCTGTGGTAACTTCACTGTTGCAAATGTTTGACCATAATTTGTATTTATTGTCTATAAGGGATTTTTAAAAAATAAGAAGTATATGCAACCATGTATAAGGTTTGGCTTGTAGATAAGGAATTATAACATGTATAATTGACGTTGTTGGAAAGTCAAGCTGAAAATATTAGAAAGGATTCCAGGAAATAGTATATAAATTTGAGTCGTTAAAATTTTCACTAACACTGCTTATAATGGTTAAAATTTGGTCACTGTCACCAGTATACTGTGAATTTTAAAGCTTTGCTTAGTCTATTTGTACATTAATTCCTTATTAAAATAAGCTTTAATATTTCATATCATTTTAACATGCAGTCAGAAATTGATAGAATTTAAGTGTTTAATATCCAGGTTGATATATTTTGAAATTACCTATCATGATGGTATGGAAACTGCTTTAAAGGTAGGACTTCAGTCCATTTTTTGGTGGTGGTTGTTGTGCTTATGGATAAATTGAGAAATATTTTAGGAAGTCAGTGGAAATTAGAAGCTCCTCCCTGTCTTTAGTGGTAAGCTTTCTTTATGTGAACTTTTGAGTTTGATTCTGTACAAGCCTAGCAGATAACAAATTTAACAGTAAATCTAGAACAGCAGTTTTGGGTTTAACATATTACAAGTTTGGGAAATAGAAAATTGTTCTTAGTTCTAAATAGAATAATCAGAAGTGTATCTTTAATCTTCCACAATATAGTGCAAGTAACTGGTGGTACACTGGGCTTTTTAGCTGATAGGCAGATGTTTCCACGTTTGGATTTAACAGTCAAGTATGTGTTAATCCAACTAAAACTCCTTAAGCCAACGTTTTATTTATGGGGACATTTATAGGGTACGATTAAGACCATGCAGGTATATTTGAATGAAGTAAATCTTCATTTTTGGCAGCCTTGTCACTCTTCTATGCTGAACAATTTATAGTTTTCTCAAGGACAGAAGTTATACCAAGCCAGAGAGATTCAATTTTTGACATTATCTTGCCTCTCATGCCCAGTTTGGGTAAATTAAATTGTATTGAGATGCACAGTACTAGAGAATTTTTACTATGTAGAGAATTCTTTTGAGAGTCCAATTAAAGTAAAAGTCATACCCAAATTATCTTTTGAAAAATCTGTTATTTCATATGTGGGTATGTTCTCTTAAAAAAACATACTTGTGCAGTTCAGAGCAACCTTCCCAACACTGTTGTGTGTGTATAAATGACAGGTGAGGGCTTGGATTTACTTTACTAATTCACGGAATTTATATGCTTTGAGGTTTACTTTCAGTATGTTATTTTTGGTTTCCTACAATGCCACAGAAGTTACTGTGGCAGCACATGTGGTTTTTAAAAAGTGACAACTTCTAGCACCAAGTTTGCCAAAATTGCCAAAAGTCTGCATTGCTTGCATTGGTTTTAAAGTCTGTATTTTTAAAATACTGATTGTGTTTTAGCCTTTACAGGAACAGTTTTATCTATTAGCACATTTCATCTAGTTATCCATTAACTTCTGGGCTTTAATTCTAGTCTTTTCAGATAAACAGCCATTTATTAAGGCCCTGCTTAGAGAAATGTACTATATATAGGGACTGTGCTTTCTAGGAATTTATAATCTCATGAGAGACACAGATATTTCCACAAATAGTTTTAATGTAAGGGCTACTACACTGACCTAGCATGAAGTATAGAGGAAAGGCTGTGGAAATACAGGGTCGGCGGAGCGAATTCAATGAGTAGTATAGAAAAAAGGGACTCGACTTAATGTAGACCTGAAGGCAGAGGAGAACTTTGTCAGATGAAGCCTTTTTGAGGAGGAGGACAGGACAGAGGTAAAGATACTGGAAGACAAAAGCAGAAAGTGGTGCCTTAAGGAGAATGTAGAGAATGGATGAATTGCACAGAAGTGGAAGGAGATGAAACTCAGACATCAGTTTGGGGCATGTTATTAGAGAGCCTAATCTGCTAAGATTACGAGGGGGCACCCCCCCAAACCAGAATTATCCTGCTAGGTGAGTGTTCCAGGAGCCCATCTGTATCAGGGTACCAGCTGGCATTGTTGTGAGAGGCTGCATTGGGTTTCAGTGAATTTTTTTGTAACAGGTTTGCCCATTTCATGATGGATCAATTACGAACATACTTGTACACATCGCGCTGAGTGTTTTGTAGGTTTAGATAAAAAACAGCACGATCCCCGTGCCCCAGCCTCCCTGTTCACCCAATCTTATCCTGAGTGACTTTCTTTTGCTTCCCTGCATTAAAATACATCCTCAAAGGGAAATGTTTTGTCCATGTGGAAGAGGTGGGGGAAAAAAAAACAAAAGCCCAAAACGGCAGAAGCACTAAAAGCCGTCAAAATTGAGGAGTTCAAAAACTTTTGAGCAGTGGAAAAATGTCTCGATAGGTGTATTGCATCAAATGGGAGAGTCTTTGAGGGTGACCGAGTTTAAACATGTAAGAATAAATACACAAGTTTTAAATAAATTTCCTGTTTTATGTCCCCCTCCCATATATTTTATCATGTAGGTATAAAAGATGTTAATATTTTTGATTGAAAAAGTGTTACATTTGATTCCTAACTCTCAAAGTAGTGTAACCCACTGAATTAGAGGAGGGGAATTCTGGAGGAAATAGAAACATAGTTAGAAGGCTTGGATGATAGTCCATCCAGGTGAGAAGCTATGGCCATACACAGCTGGGAAAGGTTTTATAATGATGGGATAGAATTTAGTAATCAATGGGCTGTGGGGTAGAGAAGAGCTAGGAATCACAGCCTAGGTTCCAGGCAAGTCACTCATTCCTGCTATTACCCTGCTTGAAAGCAAGAGAGAGGGAATTAGACCACATTTCTGACAATACTTTGAGGTGCATGCGTTACACGAAAAGATCAGCTGGACCCCACATTGCTTCAAGTTGATATGTATATTTTTATGTGATATTTGTGAAAAAAATACCTTTCCTTCTTTTATAGATGCTTCTAAAATATTCCCTATGTGTTTAAATGGTATGTATTTTTCAAGTGTTGATTAGAGTGAAAAATTTTATTGTGTAGATGTAAGGTTATTGGTTTATTTGTATTTTATCTGGGTTTTTTGGTTTATTTGTATTTTATCTGAAGTTCCTGTAAGATAATTAAGACTATAAAAGCCAGTAATTATAATCTGGTTAGAGGGAAGTATTTATTTTGTGAAAGAACACCTTTGTCATGATTAGATCTGTTGAGATACTTCCTGTGTTCGGGGTCATTTTAGTAATGTTCTTAAGAGCTTTTTAACGAATGAATTCGACATTCTTAGGTTTCCTTAGATACCGGCCTGCCCCTTTTAGGAAAGCTTAAAAGTTTTTATGTCATCCAATTTATAGTGGCTTTTTCTCTTGTCATTATGAACTTATATTTGTTCTCTTGGTATGTAGGAGATTTCCCAGCTACATATTGTTTATTATAAGAATAATGAAATCATTTCCTCAATAACTTTTCAGTTCTTCAGACTCAGCAATGACTTTTAGCCTTTATAGCTGATCCTTTGTATCTAGTTAATTATGGGTGACAAGGGAGAAAACCAACTAAAAGCATCTATCAGCACCTATCATCAGTGATTAACTCAGACTAGGCTCTCAGTCTGTTTTTGAATAAACAGTTATTGTTGATAATGAAGATCACAATAACTTTTGCTACAATCTCACCAATTTCAGATTCTTCTCGTGGATGTAGGAATGGTAAAGGTAATAAATAAAAGAGTTAGTACTGATATTTTCTGCGCTAATGCAGAAGTATTCTTGCTTCCATATAATAGAGAAAATTTGTCTGATGGAGTTATATTGCTTAATGGAGCTGCATACATGGAAAGCTCTCAGTAAATGCTTGTTATTATCGTTATTGATGTGGATTAAATTTTCTTTGCATTGGTTTCCATACTTTAAGCAGGCCGTGTCATTTGGCTTCCATTTTTTACTCTGGATTGTTCAATTTTTTCTCTTATTTTTGTTTGGGAGGTTTCACCTCCTGTTCTCATTGTGCTAAAGGTTTTCTGTTATTTTTTATTACAGGGTTTTCTATTATTGTTGCTATCTTCTTTAGATGATAAATCAGTGACTGGCCTTTGTCAGAATGGATGCTCAGATATTGAAAACAGGAAGCACTGATGTTTACCCAAGCACCTGAGAATATCAGTGCTTTCTGCTTCCACTTTTACTATGATTATTTTTATAATCTGATGCCTGATTGAATACCACATGGAAAGCACTCAAGTAGGATTTTTTTTGTAGTTCTTCTCCCTGACCTACAATTACAGCCCCGTGTCCCTGCCCCCAAATCATTTCAAATATTATATCTTCCCATGTATTATCAGCTTAAAAAGGAAGTCAGGAGAGGATACTCTCAGCACATGTCCTGGTATGAAGGCTGATTTCTTTTCTCCTGGTGCATCAGCCATACTGAAAGCATAGAGCAGCATAAGGTAATCAATACGAAATAAAGGGAGGTTAACTAAATGTGGTTTTTGAAACTGCAGTGTGAGTTTTATTTTGGTTGGTTAAGGAAACCATAAAAATAGAAATGTTTAAAAATACATTTTTAATAGTCCTAAGATAAAATATGTAAAGAAAGTTTTCAACAAACGATTTTAACAAATACACGGTGTAACAACAGCATTTGATATCTCATATAAACTGTTAGCGAAAGTGGCCCAAATTTTAGCATAGGACGTTTTCTGGTATGCAAGGAGCCATTCTTCAGTGATGCTTAGATATCACAGGTGCATTATCTTTACCTTTTAATTAGAAGTGATAGTCTTCTTGGGTAGGCAAGGGTGGTTTGCCTTCCAAAATATCTTTTAGTGACATACTAAAATCTGATTAAAATCTCATTATGTTCTTGCATTCACAGCAGAGGACTACTATAAATTGCATTGTATGAAACTGAATTGTAACTATGGTTTGACTTAAAGTATTAATAAAATCTAAATCTGTGCATTCAAGATTTTAATTTAGTGAAATGCCAGAACAGTTTTTTTGTATTTAGTCTGACAAGTGTTATGTGAGAAGCCTGTCTTCCTAAATTAGGAAAGGCATGTATATATAGTACCATTTACATAGTCTAATTATTAAAACCTGTTAGATTTCATATTTAATATCATATCTTTCTGTAAGTAAGCTGTAAGCAAGCTTAGTTTTATTGTCAACATTGTTAAACTTAATGTATTAAAGTCAATAAATTGCAAATGCTAGTCTTAAAAAAGGTGGAGTTAGGTTGTAGAAGTAGCCATGGTAAGTTATAATACAAAAAAAACCCTAAAAAACAAAAAAATTAACCCCACAAAGTACAAAACTATGAGTGCTGAATGCATTATAGGAATATCAGATAGCTAAAGCTTAGTCCCCAGTGTGAAATTTCCTGCTTTTTCGAAGAGTTGAGACCTAAGTCCAAGATTGACATTGGAGTGCTAATGCCAGTCCTATAATTTTGGAGGAGAAAATTAGTGTGGGTTTTAACTTTTTTATTCTTTGTTCTGAATGCTGACAAAAGTGTGTTGTGCCCGTATGTTGCCCTCTACTTAAAATTTTTCACTTTTATGAGGAATTACACCATTGAATTACAGCATTTACACAAATGCAGAATATTACTAGGAAGATGTGTAGATGTGGAAACCTATATTGGCCAAATATTTTGCAGTGAATGAACACATAATACAATATACAGATGATGTATTTTAGAATTGTACACCTGAAATCTATATAATTTTATTAACCAGTGTCACCCCCAAAATTCAATAACAATAAGAAATTATCTTGCATTTTCAGTGTACTTTGAAAATAAATGTCAAACTTATTTTTCCAATTCTCTTTTTATTTAAAAACAAACTTGTCAGGTTTATAGTTTTATGTAATTCCATGTTTTGTAATAATTTTAATGAACTATAGAAATTATCTCTGAAAGTATAGTCTTTAATAATTTTAAAAGTTTTATATTATTTTCAGTATTTTAAATCATAAATTGTTTTTGTAGGCACTATTACATTTTCAAGTATTTTGAAGCCAGCCTCCATCAAGAGATTATTCCACAGGTATTTGGTTGGATCTGAGTTGCAGGTTCGGATTCCCCACTAACTGGAGGAGGCGCAGTGGTTTTTAAAACTCTCCTTGTCGATAGTTTATTTGACTTCCAAAAGTGATAAAAATAATAAGATGGTTTATGCCAAACTGGTAAATTAAACTTTTTGAAAAACAGCCATTTCTATTTTGTATTTCAAATTGGCAATCCTCAATATTTAATGAAACATTTAATTAAAAAATAGTCCCAAATGGGGGGGAACCTTGAAAATTCTATTTTAGAAGATTTCAAGTTAGTTTCCAGTTTTAAAAAATTATATTTCAGTTTTAAAATGTTAGGAATTTAGTTTCTGAAATCCACTCACTTTCCTTATCCTTTCCACTATTCATGTTTATTACCTCTCATAGTTCAATTTATTATTCATTCACCCCTTTCTCCCTCTCTTCTCCCTATGTAGCTATCTTCCTTTTTCTTTTGTCAAAAACATTTCTCATGTGCTTTTTGCCAGCAAAGGTGCCTGGTGCGAAGTTAATAGATTTGAAAGCTGTGGGTTCCGTTTTCTGTTATCTAGCAGTAATTTGAAAGTATTACTTCCAAAAATTTCTGATAGTGGTAGGCACACCGAACTTTGGAACAATGGTAGTGTGTGTGGTGGAGATTTAGGGAAAGGAGGGAGTAAGCCCAAATTAAATTACCGCAGTATTTAAAGTAGAAGAACAGGAAATAAAAAATGGTCATTCTCAAGTTTAGTTGTGAAATAAACAAGAAATCCATTAAAAGTTACAATAATTTTCCAGAAATTTGGTTGACTTAATTGTATATTCACTGTACTAACCACCAGGATGTTACACTACTTACCAGAATCAAGATTGAAGTGAAGAGCCAAAGTCACGGTCCAAATGGAGCATGTACTCTATTAATCACATTAATTTGTAAAGTTATTTGTATCCATGACTTATGTCCTTATCTTCTGCATCATTGTATTGCTTGTAATACCAGCCTTAGTGCCTTCGACAAAGTATGTATCCTGGAAATGTTTTTGGTATGGATTGAAAAGATGTATGTTGAAGAAAGAACAATATTGAAAACTTTGACATAATTGAACAACAATAAAATAATTAAAAAAGATATTAAAATAGTTTAAAAGCTTAGTTGATCAGGAGCCATAAGATAACTCAATAACAGCTGTCATACAGATGATACAGCTAATGACCATAGGAATTTGCAGAGGGAGAGGGTTTCCTCGTCCACTCCCCAGAGGTGGTCAGGTTGGCTTTATGGCATGGGTGCTTTTCAGACCCATCAAGTCTCTTGATGGGTGGAAAGGAAGGAAATGCTTTCCATATGGGTAAAAACAATCTGGCTTAAAAGTTATTTTGAAAGACGTATTCAGAATTACTGAGCAAATAAGTTTGACAGAATCAGAGGGTTGGATTAAATATTTTTGAAGTTAGATCTGTTTGGGTTTTTTCCCAGTTTTACTTTTTGACACATTTTTAAAACTTTTCCCATTTACTACCACCTCCCCCAGCCCTCCCAGCCCCCGTTGTAATTTCCCTATTGTTAAAATAGCGGTATTACATTTGTTGTGGTAATTATGGTGAGATAATGATATATGCACTTATGGGAAAGTTTTAAAATCAGCAGTTTAGAGACCTGCCTTTTTCAACTCAAAACCTCAAGTGTTTTCTTTGTCATATATATAAAGTGATCTCTAGGATTGCTTCCAATTTTACACATTTTTATGGTTTAGGGTGAAATTAGGAAGATTAGTCTAATGGAGGTTGGCAAACTGAATGGAGGGTGAGAAATCAGCTGTGAGATTTTTGCAGAAGTTTAGAGAGAGGTTAGGACAGAGGGAATGAAAGGAATGAGGGGGTATTAAGGCATTTCAGAGAAAGAGTCAATAAAACACTGAGAGAATTTATACCACTTTAAAATGAAGTACCTTTTATATTAACAGAGCTGTATTTTACCCAAACTTACAATAAATAATGCTCCAGAGGATTTTTGGTTTTAAAAACTACTAGAGACGGAGCTAATTTCACTTATGTACTGTGTGTGTGTGTGTGTATATATATACATCTTCATGCACACTTGTACACATTTTGTAAGCATAGTTCAAAGAAAATCTGTTATTTTATAGTGGATGTGATTTTTTTCTTTTACCATTTTACAGTAATGTATCTCATTGTTATTTTGAGTCACCAATTGAAGGATATATGTATAATTTATTCCTAATCAGTATATTGGTCTAGAAGGGTTTTTAGGGGACTAATAACAGAGCAGAGGCTTCTTTAATACATTATGACTATATAAAACATTATTAATGTTAACAAATGTTGCACTTTAATCCCCTAGAATGATTGTTTGGTACCAGCAGGAGATTTATTAATCTCGAATTGTGTGAAATTGTGTGTGCATAAGCTGCTCCTTAGATTGTAAAAACACTATTGAAAACTGTTAAAAAGTTTTAGCTATAATTGGCAGAGACGTATTAACTGTAGTGAAAGAAGGATATGTTTATGGTTGGCCCATGTACCTTAACCTTTTTATCATTTATCTTGTATTAATGTCACTGAATTATTAATTCATGAGCTGGGGTGGGGTGGGAGTGTGAAAGCACCATTTAAATGTGTGGCAAATTTACCCTTATCACTAGAGACATGAAAAAAGTCATTTTGTGTTATCTGTAAAATGGAAAGGACATATTAAAATTTCATTTACTGTAATCCACTCTACTTTCAGTAAAACACCTAGATTATTACTACCATAATATAATGCTCTTATTAAAAATTTGTAACCTTCTCCACTCTTTTGTCTTATATGTAAAATTGATAGAAAAGTTTAGTCTTCATGTATTTTTTAATGTGATAACTATTAATTGTAGCTTAGAAATGTTACATGGTATGTTACAGCCTATTCAATTTTAAGAATCATTAGATTGCAGACAATGAAAATATTTGTTGTAATAGTAACACAGTATTGTGATTGGGGAGAGCCTGCATATAAGGAATTAGAAAGCTGTAGAAATACTTTTGTTCTAAAAGAAATGTGTGCATTTATTCTGACTTCATAATTTCTTGGAGTAAGATTGGTGATTTTGGCCTTGTAGAATTTTTAGACTTATAGAGCAATTCAACAAATTAGAATTCAGCAGTTTCCTGTTGAATACAGTGTGGAACTGGGATATATCCAGTGTTTCATATGGGTGAGTAGCAGTGGTGACAGAAATTTCAGGAGTTTGAAGTCACTTTTACCAACAGCTATTTGACACCATCATACTAATGCTAGAAGGCCTCAGGGAGTCTTGTCCAAACCTCATTACTTCTCAGTCTCCCATTACTGACTGTTTTGATTGGTTTTACATTCTCTCCTGCCAAACAAAGTAGTAAGATAGGTTACTGTGGTGATGTCCTTTGTTTTCTTTTCTGGAGTTTCTCCCCAACACTGTAAGCTCCACATATGGATCTGTTACACACACACTGAAACACTAATTTGTTTTGGTCAGAATACTGCTGCTTTGTTTTATTTTTCTCATTTCAGCATGGTTAATTTACCTTTACATTAACATTTAAATTAATTTCTTAAAATAACAGACTAAAGTTGGTTTGATTATTTTGGCAGACATTGATAGTTACTGGTCAGTTCATTACTTGACTGAACTGCAGTCAGTTCTCTTTATCTTGTGTCTGTTCATCTAGAGCAGACTTGGGCACACGGGCCGGTTGGCTGTTTGCGAGTAAGGTTTGTTGGCACACAGCCGTGCTCGTTCATTGGCCATTGTCTGCGCCGGTTTTGTGCTGCAATGATGGAGTTGTGTAGTTGTGACAGAGACTGTATGGTCCTTAAAGGCTAAAATATTTACTATCTGGTTCTTTGTAGAAAAAGTTTACTGATCCTTGCTGTATAATATCAGTCTACATATTTCCTTGTTTTTAATCTTTCCAAATGTAATGAAATACTACAGATTCTAGCGTGATTTGAAGAGTCACTAGTTACCAGTGGTAGTTGCTAAGTATGTATTTTTTTGCTTTTATTTATATGTGGAATTGCAACAGGGGATATATATATCTTCCTCAGTTTTCTGAACTGGAAAATTTTAAAATAGGTATATGTATATGGTATGGAACATAGGGCTTAATGGAGAGTAACCCAGGTACATGTATATGGTATGGAACATAGGCCTTGATGGAGAGTAACCCTGGCTAAAGCACAGGAATTGGCTCCTTTTGGAAGGAGACCTGGATGTCATCTTGCTTTTGATCATGTTTACTTTTCCACAAGGCGGAATGTGAAATATGTGAGCTGCATAAGTCTCAAGTTATTCTTTTATGGCTACCAATGTAATACATTGTAAGTAGGTTTCAAAAAACATTTTTGGAATTAACAACTTCTTTAGATGTAATTTTAAAAATGAAATTACTAGAATAATTGCTAGGATGTTTTGGTAGAAGAGATAAGCTTATAGTGAGATATATTTCAGTAGCCCCTGAAAATCTTCCTCAAGATTACTTACTATGGAATCAGGACCATAAACCTAAAATTAGAATAATTGGGAAAATAATGGAATAGTAGATGTACTGTATATTTCTACCCTCATGTAGGTTGTTGAAGCTGAGACATAGATGTTTGTGCATTGTCTAGCCCTTGCACGGTCGGTTAAGCCAGTGTTGTAGTGTGCTCCTTTTTTTTTTTTTTTTTCATAATTTTTTTTTTAAAAAAGTATTTTATTTATTTATTTTTAGAGAGGGGAAGAGCGGGAGAAGGAGAGAGAGAGAAACATCAATGTGTGGTTGCCTCTTATGTGGTCCCCACTGGGGACCTGGCCTGCAACCCAGGCATGTGCCCTGACTGGGAATCGAACCTGCGATGCTTTGGTTCGCAGCCTGCGCTCAATCCACTGAGCTACGCCAGCCAGGGCTGTAGTGTGCTCCTTGACCTCAGTCTCTGGCCCTTTTCATCACGGTGATACTCGTTGATTTAGGGACACATTTCAAGGGAAACACAGGTCTAGAAACTACTTTTATTTGTCTCCTCTTATTATTTTGGTACCAAATACATTTATTACCATTAGGTTTTTGGGAGTTTAGCAGTTATTAATTCATATTTTGGGTCTTGGTAATTTCCTTGGGTATTTAATTCTTAGATTATTAACTTTTTGAAGGTGGCAATCATATCTTTATTTGGTTTTATAATCCTTTAGAACCTAACACAGGACCAGTTAATATATAAGGTAAAAATAAATAAGCAACACTCATCAGAACTCAACATCAAAAAATACCTAGATTGTAATCACTACTTACTCATTGCCTTAAACTGACATATGCAATTATACAAGTAGTGTTAACTATTATCTACTGTATTTCAGAATTTAGAATTGCAAGTTTGTTTATTTTTAATTTTTATTTTACTGCTTTTTAGAGAAAAAGAGGAAAGGGGAAGAGAGAGAGAGAAACATAAATTTGTTGTTCTGTTTACTGTTGCCAACATTGGTTGATTCTTACATGTTTCCTGACCAGCGATCAAAGCCACAACCTTGGGTTGTCAGGATGATGCTCCAACCCACTGTGCTACCTGACCAGGGCTAGAATCGAAAGTTTAGACGACATTATTTATATACTGACATAGGTTGCAAATGAGTTGTATCATTTATTGATTACAAAAGGCAATGTGCTATATACTTAAAGTTTTCTTTAACTTCTTACTGTCTATTTAAAATTTTTTTATGTTTATTTTCAAGATCATTTGACACATTTTACTGAGATTACCTCATTATTTCGAAGAAACTCCCAATGCTCATATTGATGATCTAATGTATACAAACAGATCCTGGGCCATTATTATTTAATTTAGTTGTTATATATAGATCAAGAGGGAATCTGAATACCAGTTCAGGGAATGGCTGCTGACAATGCTGTGTGAACAAAGGATCCAGTGCAGTGAGCCAAACAGAAGGTTACATCTTGTGAACAACATTGGATTTTTTTCTTTTCTGTTTGCCTGACCAATGATTAGTTCAGTCATTACGTGAAATCAATGGTTAGGTAAAAGTTCTCAGCTTAATAACACATTTCTTTCATTCATGTAATCACAGGAAGGGTGTGTACAGTACAATGAGACATTCTGAGAGAGATCACATTCACATGCTTTTATAATTTGTAAATGAAACTTTACGTTTAAGAAAAAAATAGAGTTCAGTACTATCCAAAAGAAAAAGAAATCCATCCAAGTTTCAGGCATCCACTGAGGGGCCTTGGAACATGTCCCTCCGTGGATAAAGGGGGGCTGCTATAATTAGCCTTGATTGTAATTCAAGTTCTGCCACCTGCTAGTAGTGTTACTTACCCTTTCTGAACCTCATATTTCTGACCTCTGTAACATTGGCCTCAAGGATCAGTGATAGTTCTAATACAGTATTTCACACATAATAGACACTCAGGAAATATTTCTAGCTGTAGCACCCATAATTTGTATTCAAGTCAAAAAATTATATGGGAAACCTGGACTATAGATGAGTTAAGGGGCAATATGCCTTAAAGTTGGAGAGGACTGCCGTTTAAAAATAGAAAAAACTAACTTCTATGTTGTAGATATGTTATAATTTTAATAAATGTAAAATATTTTAAACAAATTATGATTCTTTTTGGTAGAAAAGAGTAAGAAGCCATCAAATTTTCATGATATATTAGGTAATATTTTGAATTGGGCGTGTAGGTTTAATTTTTCTCCTTTAAAACTTCATTTGCAAGTTTACATTCGGTCATAAAGTGTTCCCTACATTGGTTTGAGAATGACAGCCATTTGTTTTGATTATTTGAACTAGAAGGATTTTAATGAAGAGGATGGCAGACTGCCCTGTGCCATGCCTCTGGTGTCCACAGCTACAAGCCTCTTCTGCATGCTCAGCGTGACTCCTAGATAGATATTCCTGCGGAGAGCAGATGTGCTTTACTAGGAGCATTCTGAACTCTCCTCTTTTCTGCTGCTCCACCAAGCCCTCTCATAGGAGAATGTCTTCATTCACAATGAAGAAATTTCAATAAAGGTTAGGGATGAATGTTAAGGGAGACTTTAGCATAACTAGTTTAATTAAACTACTGTAGACTTGATACCAGTGTCTGCAGGAATGAAACAGAGAAAGAGGGTGGCGACTAGTGTTTGGTCACGTGGTTTTAAAATCTCTATCAGCATTCCCAGGCCCAGCCCTGTCCTTGTGAGGGAAAGAAAATAAACTCAGAGGCTAAGAACTTTGAATGCCTCGAGCTAAAAAAGGCATTCTGATTAGGGATAGCAAAGGTTTTACTTAGACAGCTTACTGAAAGTAAACTCCCAAGGGTGTTGATGTTTTCCTCTGTCTTAGTAAGAAGAGAAAATTCTGACCTGTAAGGGCTGTATATGAGATATTTCTGAAAAATGAGCACTCCGAATGAGGTTTAGCTAAATTGAAATGCAATTAACTTATTTTTCATTTTATGTTGCGTGGGGGCACAGTGGGATTGGTGTCCTCTTCTGTTGCTTTGTTTTGGTAAAATACAGAAAAGCAGCTTTCTTCTGCTAGCGAAGTATGTCCCATAATGATTATAACTCCACAGCACATATAAGATCAGAAAGACTGATTTACAGCTACCTTTAACTTTCATTTAGTGTTGACATACATTTAGTGCATAGGATTTTAGGCTTACCCAAAGCATTAACATTTTATTTTACACAGCATTAGTGCATAATTAACAAGGAGGGGTGACTTTCATAGGTCTCACGCTTGGATGGCTCTTTCTTTTCCCTGTTCTCCTCATGCTTATAGGTGTTTTGCTCACAGCAGTTCAGTGTCCATGAGTAGAAATCAAAGGTAAAGGTTTATATGTGAATCTTTATGGTGGCTTCGCTCTAAATAGAGTATCAACCTTAGTTAACCAGTTTAGACGATTCTAAATTATCTTTTTCTCTTACTAGTTTGAAGGATGTTATATTCTACTTTCAGTGATGCGTATCAACAAATGATTTTAACTTTTTTTTATTTTGGCTAGTCATTATTACATAAAAGGTTAAATGTGATTTCCGGGTAATATTACATAAATACATGACTATTAGTGGTGTTTTCCTAATTTTGCCCATAATTTAAGGCACGGATGTTTACTGCAGCAAATAAATACAGGATGGGGCAAAAGTAGGTTTACAGTTGTTCATACGGAAAATATGTACAAAAATTAATAAACAATACAAGAATACACTCTTTTGTATACTCACAACTGTAAGCCTACTTTTGCCCAACCTTGTATAAGCAGGTTATACTGTCTGAAAGACTACAGATAACTGTGCACTGTAAGTTGTGTAGAAAACATTGAGGACTCTTAGGATATGAACAGCGCTGAGGCATATTCCTGGAAGGCATTGTTCTCCTTTGGAAGGTTTAGTTGTAATGATGCACTGGCTTGTAGTAATGATGCATTAATTGACTTTTCACATAACAGAGTACTAGAAAACCTAGATCCAATATGTGTGTGTGTGTGTGTGTGTGTGTGTGTTGCCATAGGTTTGGTAGACAGTGGCATGTGGTTTATAAAAATAAGATTAAGATGAAATTGTTTGAGTCTTCTTACTTGAAGGATAAGAATAAAATATAGGAGTTTGTACATTGGAAGTGGCTTTGATTTTTTTAGATCATATTTTTAGTTTAAGTAGAAATGTTCTGTTTCTGTTTTTATTAGGAAATGAACTGTGCCCTGGCCACATGGCTCAGCTGGTTGGAGTGTCATCCCATACAGCAAAAGGTCGGGGGTTCTGTTCCCAGGCAGGGCACATACCTAGGTCACCGGTTCCCGGGTCAGGGCGTGCACAAGAGTCAGCTGATTGATGATTCTCTCTCACGTCATCGATGTCTCTCTGTCTCTCTCTCCCTTCCTCTCTCTCAATCAATAAACATGTTCTTGGGTGAGGATTAAAAAAGAGAGAGAGAAGTGAACTGTACCTTAGCATTAGCAGGGGTTTCATCTGTGCACTGTGTCTTTACACTCCCAGGTCCTCTCTGAAGTTCTTGGGGCAGAAAAGTTTTCTCATACTCTAAAGACAAACGGGTGATTAATATGGGGACTTGGTTAGTCTTTTCTGTTTGTTGAAAAAAAATTGCCCTTTTCTGATTTTGTTTCTTGTTTTGTTTTGCATTGTGAGAAGCTTCTACTGAACTTCATGTTGCAAGTATTTACAGTTTGGAGGAAGAGTGTTGCCTACATCTATGCCCATGAATGTTCTTTGGCTCGAGTTTGATTTAGGAGCACTGTTTTCTTGGGATTGGTTTCACCATGTTTCATTGTTTATTTATTCTATCCGATTATGGTTTGCTAAGTATTTCAGTTTTCATTAACATTTTAAAATGGAAAGTTGTTTTTAATTTGAATCACAGCAGTAAAATCTTTTGACTTAGTTTTCACACTTGCATTTAAAACTTGAGCTTTTGAAATAATTTCATTTGATTAGGTTGTAGAATGAGGAAAATAAATTTGAGACTCTTTCCTTAGTCACTGCACAGCGTGATGGACAGACTTCAACCTTCAGCTTTATTTGCATAAGAGAAGCCATCATTTTATTACATTCCAGAATTTGTTTCTGTTTGTTAGAAACAACCTTGTGCTGTCTCATAAATGACTAGAGCATACTTTTAACATTGAGTTTCACATTTGAACATTAAGTATACATCGAAATTTTAATATAGTTAAAATCCGTTCATATAATACTCTGCCCTGGCTAAAGGCCACAAAAAAGGTCTTGGTTGTGCGGTTTCCTCCTCCTTTTCCCTCACCAACAGAGGTTTTCCTTTCTTGGCAGCTGTTTCCTACAAGGCAGTCATCAGTCCCTGATTTCTTCCTTCCCTTTCTTCCCACAAACAAGGACTCTTTCAAAGAGCGGATGACTGAAGACAGACTGATCTTGGATAGCTTTACGAAAGCAGAAATGTGTTCAAGAGCATGTGGGCAAGCAGCCTATATGCATTAGTTCATTGAAATGAAAATACTCATTACAGCCAAAACTTGGACAGTCAGAACTCTTGGCTTGAATCGGGAGCATTCCAAAGGCTCACTTAATTTTACTGGTAGTAATGAATGTACCTCATTCACACATTAAAATTATTCTGCTTGCTTCATCAGGTCATTGAACAGTCTATAGAGTATAAGAAATTGTTCGTTGATGAGACTTTTCGATGTGACAGGCCATGAAATTGTCTTATTCTATTTATGCTTTCCATAAAAGAGCTTGCAGTTTTAAGGCAGGGACTTTGCCACAGCGGTTGTAAACTGCAGGTTTACTTTTGGTTTTGTCTTTTGCATAGTCTTTGGGAGCTCAGAGAGAAAGTGGAAAGGCAGAGCTGGCCAGTTCTGCATGGCTGTGTGCATTGCATCTCCATCACATTAATTTTTCATGTATCCTTCTTCTTATACTTTTGGCATTCGGAAAAGGAAACGTGTCCTTTCTTTTGTTTTTGTTTTATTTCTTTGGACAGAGAAGCATCTGAGGTGTTCCCAGAATTGGGTAATATGAGTTCTGACTTTCCTCATTATGATACCTAGTTATCTTCAGAGATTTCAGAGCTTAAAAAAAAGGCTAATTAATGGTTGCAGAGGCATATATGGGGAAGTAGTTTCATCTCGGACTATAGGCATGATAAAATAAAGCTCTTAGTACAGAAATATCTTGCTAATTTAATCTGTGATTTTATGAATCTTTACATTTAAACACTAGGTAATAGCTTCAGATTAATTTTTTACATTCTTTTTGGTGTATTTGTTGGATCCTTATGGGCTGGTCAAATTATTTTTGTCTCAGGGTTTTATATTTTTGCCACCTCTTCCAGTTTTTTTTTTTAAATAGAGATGCAACCTTGGAGATAAAATAATCATTTTCTGGGGTTTTTATTTGGCTCCAGTGGGTGGATCAACCTACTCAAAGATGTGGGTTTGATCTTACTAATTTATAACTTGCTGTAAGAAAAACCAATACATGAAAATCTTCACAATGAAATAGTAAAGAGACTTTATTAAACTGCTCCCTCTATGAATAGTAGTAATCAGAGAAATAACAATTTGATATGCAGTGTTTTTGAAATGCCATTATTATATAAAATACAACCATAGTTAAAATTGTGCACCCTTGTGTAGACAAATAAACAGTTTCATTATCTCTCTATTTTGCAAGGTGACATGATAAAATTGTACATAATGTTGCTGTTACCATTACTAGAAACAAACAAAATAAGTATATGTATTTATAAAATTTTGTAGAGTTGTTATGGATTAAAGCTAGTACAGAGGACCCTTGAACATTATGGAAGTTGGGGTGTCATACCTGTGTGGTTGAAAAATTTGTAACTGTTGACTCCCCCCAAAACTTAAAGTTCTCTCTTGGTATGTATCTCTGGGGATTAGTTCCAGATCACCCCCTCACCCCATCCTGTGTGGATACCAAAATCACAGATGCTCAAGTCTCCTATGTAAAATGGTGGAGAACAATGCATACAGTTGGCCCTTTGCATCTGCGGACTCCCAGTGATGAAACAAAAGCAGTACTGGTTTTATGGATACTGTGTGGACTCTTACAGTTAAAACTTTTGTTGTTCAATAGTGGACTATAATTTAATTAAAAGGCTAATACTTGGCATAGAACAACAGATGACTTATTCTAGAATGATGTTCTAAGCTTTTCAAAGGAAAATTCATCATTAGGGATTTAACTATTATGTGAATTCTCATGTTCTGGTTATCTATACATATTTTCGGGGTTTTGATCATTTTTAAGGTGTGAGGCTCTGCTATTCAGCATATAGGCACAACTTCCATATTGGATATAGAATCAAAATATAGACTTTAAAAATATATACACTTAGGAGAGGGATGGAAGGAGGAAATGAAAGAGAATTATTGTTAATACTATTTTTGCATATTTTGTAATGTACCAGGACCATAGAATAAATGATGGATTTGTTTGTTTTTCAGATATGAAGATCAATGATGCAGACTGCTGGGTTCGATGAAGCTGGGCATTTATAACTAGATTTATTAAGGAATACAAAGAAAATATTTAAAGGGATCAATAATGGTGTCTTCTGGTTGCAGAATGCGAAGTCTGTGGTTTATCATTATAATCAGCTTCTTACCGAACACAGAAGGTAAGATGCAGTTTAACTTTTATTTTTCACATCTAGGAGACTGAAACTATGCAATCTTACTTATATAGATGTGGCCAGAGACTATTATTTTATTATTTTACAAATAGGTGTTAAAATGATTTTCTGAATGTTGAATTATTTTCATTATGCAGCTATGTATTATAGAAAGTGTTAGAAGTCTGAATTTATATTTTATATAAATTTATAAATATAATTGTAAATGATCCTTAGAGAAATAAATGAAAGCTTTGGTTTGCTTTAATATTTCACATTTATTGACTAAATTTATTTTAGTAAAATTGCCACCTATTTTGTGGTAACTCTTTCACTTCACCTTTAGATTTGTCTGCTTCTTGTGCATGGTCATAGTTCTAAAACTACTAAATAAAATTTTATACATCCCCCGGAAAACTTTTTCATTGTGCTTACATTTTAATGTTACATATATCTTTTTGATAACAGATCTGATTTTTAAAGAATTACATACACTTTTGAGGCTAAATGAAAGTATAAAATTTCATTACCATAATTTATCAATTACTATATGGATTTCCTGGTGTCCATTATTTCTATAAATTTGTTTTCTCCAAGTGAAAATAACATCCTTCCAGGTACTTTTTACAGAGCAGGTCAGAAATTAATGTGGAGCTCAGTTGCTAGTTGATAGTGGTAGTTGTACTCAGTGTGAAAATACATTAATCTTGTAAAATCTGTAAGTAGTACAGAATCTCTGATAAACACATATAAAATATAATGGATAATTTTGGCCCCAGTTAAATATTTTGGAAGAAAATGTTTTAGAATTTTTCAATTGGCTTCATATATAAGTGATCACATTTATATCTATTAATATAATGATAGGCGGAGAAACAGGCATACTGTCACCTAATAGATAGAAGCAAGCTTATTATTCCAATGTCTTTATAATAAGCTTTAACATGGTAACATTTTAATTTTGCCAAAAGAATTTTATTTGAATTGCTTGTTCCACAATTGTTTCATTATTCTCTCATTGCCTTCAAAGTTCCCTACTTTCAATGTGTTGACATAACTTAATAATACAATTCAAATAAATAACACATTTAGGAACATTTTAAAATCAGAATTTCTGTAATCAGAAAGTAAATAATGTTCACTTGTATTTAAGTCACACATGAAAATTCCAAATGTTAATATTTTGTTTTCAGAAGATACAGCTCTTTGCATCAGAATTGAAAGCTACATGAAATCTAACATTAAAATGTAATATGTCTGAATGAAGAGTACTGGAATGATAAGCAATGTGCAGAAACTGAGTTTAATATTAAGGATCTCTGGCTTGGATCGTTAGAAAAATCTTGAGTGTATTCTATAATTTTGTGCCTGGTTTTTTGGGGGGGAGAAACTACCTGAATTCCTGCTGTTATATCTGAATTATTTTATACATTTAGGAAAGATTCCAGGTGTGGACGAATGGGTCATTAGTCCACATAATGAAAAATTTTTCAATGAAGACTACTTTGCTGGCACAGTAGCTTAACTCAGGAGGGTGCTAGCAAACAGAGACTTTTTCATGAGCTACTGCAGTTTTATTTCTAGTGTGACCTATCAGGTCAGGATTCATATCTGCTGTTAAGAGAAATTTCATTTTTGGCACATCAGGCCAGGGGGCGTTGCTTTTGAAGCAGTTCCCTCCTACGGGTGAAAAGAACCTGGGACAAGCACACACTGCTAGTTGTGGGAGTGTACACAGCTAACGCACTGTCAGACATTGATCCCGCATCCCGTGGTTTTGTCTTAGAAAAGCCTGACGTGACATGATAGTATCTATATTGCCAGAAAGCAGATATGTTCTATGAACACCTATGGAGAAGACCAATCAAAATCATGTATTAGAGCACAGGAAAGAGGATGTAAATTTAATGATTCAGCCATTAAATGTTTTCGTTGTCCTTACATGATTATTACTCTTGTGTCAGTCCGTAGATCCTTACATATAAACTCAGACAGTTTTCCTGGGTGGTTTCCTCCCTCCTTCCTCATTGTACCGAGTGACTGAATTGAACCAGGTGTTTAGGATTAAAAAATGCACAAGATACAGTTTCTGCTGAGCTTCTTGTCTTGTGTGCAGGGGCAGAAACCTCAAATACATATTGGGGCCAAGCAGGCAGAGTAGCTTGAGTGTATGTTGCAGATCAGTGGAGGTCCACAGCAGGCAGGAAAGTGCTTGCTGGGGAACTGTGATTGCTGTTTATTTTAGCCTGGTTTTGCCAGTTTTCTGGCTTTGCAATACAAAGCAGACATTAGATTTTTAAGTAATAGTAACTAATCAAGTTTAAAATCAAAACAAGCCTTTGTACTGTATTCAGGTGTGAACCATGCCTTCCTCTTTATAACTTTTTTCTCCTCTTAACAGTTGTGTTTTACCTTAGTATATGATTTTAAAGGTGTAATGTATGATTTGTATTTGTATTACATCTATACATACGAGAGGTAAATTTCTACATTTGCAAGAAGGACTTACGTGTTTTATGTTCAGATGAACATAAATATGCCATGTTTTTTGTGCATGAAAAAGCAAACCACTAAGCATTTTAATAAGTTTATGCATAAAGGTCTAATTGTTAAAATTAGCTCATTTCTCCCTCTCTTTCAATTAGTATTTAAGAAACAAGTCTTACCCATTAAAATATACTTGTTTTTTGAAAATAGGAACATTTTATTTATTCTTCAAGTCTCTTCTCCCTGTGTATTTTTGAAAATTATGTTTAGAATTTCCAAATAAAAAAGATTATAAAAAACTAGACTTCAAAATATTTTGTAAGTTTTTCTTAGAATTGATTTTATTCCTAGAGAACTAACCTCAAGGCCTTCAAAAATCAGTTTTGTTGAAAAGCTGGTGTGTTTTGATTTTTTTTGACTGATTTTTATAAGCATAGTAACCCACAGTGGAATCATGCATCAGTAAGTAGGAAAGTAAATTGAATTTTTGTGTCCTAGAGAATTAAATTATGGTATATAATGGAGCCCTGGAAAGTATAAGTCAGACATATGAAGGCTTGCTCAAGTGACAAGTTACAAATAATAGCAGTTCTTCAGCAAAGTCAGTAATATGGATTTCAGGTTCAATTTTTTATGCGGTATATATGTAATTGGATTTCTTTAGTCAGATTTTAGTCAATTAACTCAAATTACATTTTTGCTTATCCTTATTTCAAAGAAAAATATTATGCCAGGTATAAATGCCAGGTATTCCAGATAGAACTATACATATTTATTTTATATACATCAAGATAACTTTAGAACATAGCTGTAGAAATAGTATTGTACTGGTTTTTAATCTATTTTCAGATTATTTAAGCACATCTACAATGCCTTTTATGTAAATGATATCTTACTAAAAAAGAACGTTTGGTTGTGAAGTCTTTTCTCTGTTTGGCAGGAAAAAGTAGATCTAGGCGTTAAATATGAATTAAAAGACTTTTCGGCATATAAAGATTTCCCTCAGAGTGGTCTATAATTTAGTGGAAGGAATAGATTTGTTCTTCAGTATTAAACTTAGGAAGTATTAAAATAATTCAGACTTATAGTCATTTATCTTATTTTCATCATTTTTTTATTAACACACATATAATGAAATGTATAAACTTTATATATACACACACATACAGTATGCACAGTGTATTGGCATGTGAGCTTTATAGGGATCTTTTTATTTTTTTCTTTCTGGTTCATTGATGTGTTCAAGTTCCTAGAATAATGCCCAGCTTATAGTAGTGAGCACACATTCTATATCCATCACATAAATAGCATAAATCTTGGAAGAGGGTCATGGTTTTAGTTACTAGAGAAGGGACAATAAACAGTCATAGTAAGGAAGTAAGCACCATGAAGATGCTATTTCAGAGGCATTGATAGGAAGGGTAGTTGAGTTGTGTGGGTCTATGTCAGGAAGTAATGATGCTTCAGCTGACTCTCAGTGGGAGCTGAATAGGCTAGGTAAAGACAGTGGTGAACATTGTTGAGGAAAAAGGTCAATGGAAAGAAAACAACATGGATATGAAATAAACAATTACAGTGCTCTGGAACAGCAGAATCACCTAGAAGGTCAGGGGTAGGGCCTAAGCATTCACATTTCTGACAAACTTCTGGGTGACACTGGTGTTGCTCAGCATCACACTTAAGAAGTGCTGTAATATTGTATGAATGTGGGTGGACGGGGTGAGGCTTTAGGGGTGCATGAGTGTGGTATAAAGTAACTTTTTAAAAGTTTTTTTTAAAAAATACCATTTAATGCACCGTGATTCAGAAGTTGTAACCAGTTGTTTACAGGGAGTTACTATCTGTAATTTTTCATATGGCTCTTTAGACTCTGTTGAAGCTCCTTGGGTATAATTCTAGGCTTCAAAAAGGAATTACTTTGTTACTATTTTCTGACAGTGTACTAAGAAAGAAAAAAACAAAATTGAAAACTGTCTCCAGATTGGAAAAAGAGAACATATTTTCTGTTAAGGGGAAATGTGACATTTTTGGAACTCCTAAACCCTTGCTTCAATTTGTCTCTTTTCATTGTGATAACCTTGTTCTTTTTCTTGTTGTGAATAACTATATGGCTATTGCTATGATAATGCTGAATTAACTTACCGTAGGGACTTTAGATTTCCCAGTCTAGCAAAATTGACTATTTTTTGTTCATTTCAGTATGTTTGATTATTTGAAAGCTGGGAGGTAAATTTTCAGCAAGGTGCATGGGGATCTGGCTATATGACACTCACTAAACTTAATGGAAGTTACAACTCCAGTTAAATTAATAGGAATTATACAGCATATCTGTGATCACTGTGTAGCAAATGTAGCCTTATATTTTAAATTCACAAATTATAGAAATTAATATTTGATTAAAACAGTGTATTTTTTAAAAATGATTTTCTTTATATTTTTAGTGCAGACCAATGTGATTTTACTTCTTAAGAGAGTACCTAACTATATTGCTCTTAGGGCATTTTAAATATTCCTTATATTATAGGAGTGTAATGTAATTTGATTACAGCTGATTTCTTCTGTATGGGTTGTGATGTAATTCAGTTTTAAAAATAAATATTAATTCCATTTATAAATTATATGATGGTACTTATCTTGTAAACACCAAATGCCTTGTAGTACTAAGACCAGGATTCAGAAGCAAGGTATGCTTGTTCTGAATGTGACTGAACTTGAAAAAAAATAAGACTAAATAGGATACACCAGCATTTTTTTAAAAGTTAATTCAGAGTATACTTTGATCATCTTATTTACTGACATTCAGTATCAAAATATGCTGTATTTCATTTAAAGATTAAATTTCAGTGCTTGATTGTCAGTTTTTCTTGCTTTACATTTTTCTTCCCACTTTCTATTCTGTTTCATCCTCTTGTGATTCTTTTTCAGTGTTAGAAAAGGTTTGTTTATTCACAATCTGTTGATTCATCAATAGGTCTATGATTGGTAGTGAAGTGTTACAAACCAGTGTGTCATATACAACAGTCACCCAATAGACCTCAATCACATTGTATTGCTTGACTGTTAAATTTTTGCAAACTTTTATTTTCTGACAGAAAAGACTAATCAAATGTTTAATCTGTTACTATGAGAAAATAATTTGCTAAAAGAACTCTGTTATAAACTTGTCTATACGGGAGGAAATTTTTGAAATATTCATTTTATATTTATATGTGGCATTTATCACAGTGATTGTTATATTTTGAATGAATCAATAGTTTAATAAAGGCCGCTTAATTAAAGTGAAGGAAGCATGTAAAGCACCTTAATTTTGGTAAATGGTAATTGTGTTAAATACTCATTGAGTGCTTTCAGTTTTAATGAATCTCTTGCTTAATTTTTTGATTCATACACATTTTCCCTTTATGAGCTATATATTTAGGTTGTGGTTTTAAAGAATAAGAAATACAAATGATTGAGCACATCTGAGTGTTAATGTTGAACTGGTATGTCTGGAAGAAACGATTTATCTGCCGCATTACTAAGGGAGTGTCTTACTGAAACATATGCCTAGTACCCCATGGTACTCTTTATTTTCTTTTCACCTCCAGCATGACAGAGAATGACATATGACAGCCGTGCAGTCTACATGTATTAGACATCAATGTGGATTAGTGAATATCTCATGACATCTTTCAACCCTCTTCTTGAACTCCTTTTGTCAACTTGACAGAAGTGATTCCAGGAGAATACCTAGCCCCAGCCCTGGGATCTCTTGGCTAAAATGTAAGGCTGAGAAGGGAATTCCGTATCAGAGCTTCAGGAAGCAAAAACATTTATAATCCCTCCTTATCAGCATGGGACTCTATTGCATTTGACTTTTATGTCTGCCATTATTTTTGCTTTGAGGGCTTATTTTTCTTGAAAATTTTTCCCTTTTTAAATTGTGAATGTAGTACAGTCTCATAAGAGAAGATTAATAAGAAAAACTAAGGTAAGAATTTTAAACTGTTCACAATTCTAGGACCCTGATATAACCATAACACATTTCCTTTTTGTTTCTAACACACGTATTTGGTATTATGGATGAAATACAACCTGATGTGTAAAACAAAGTTAGGTTTTGCATCTCCATATACCTTTACTTTCTGATTTTTCACTTTATGTTATCATAGCTTATTTTATCATGCTATTATATATAGAGATAATGGATTTCAATAGCTGTATTTGTTATTTATCATGTATATGTCAAAATGATTCGATTTTTCTTCTCTACTTGTTGGCCATTTGAACTTAGGTAAGTTCTTTCAAGTATGTGTAAAATAAATATGTTAGAAATCTCTCCCTTTTTATCTGATTATTTCCTGAGACTAGAATTCTGGAATTCTAATTAATTATATCAGGCACATGAACAGATGCAAGTAGTTTTTCTGAAGAGTTATACCAATGTTCATTTTGATTACAAGTGTGTGAAAATACCAATCTATACACTTTATGAACATTGACTTTAAATTTTTAAAAGAATTTACACTTTCATATGTGAAAGGCGTGTCTGATTGTAAATTAAATTTGTAATTTGGACAGAAACATTTTTTGGATTTATTTAATGGCCAGTTGTAATTTTGATGTGAGTTTTTTGTTAACTACCTTTACCAATTTTTCTGTTTCTGTTGTTACAGCTTTTCTTACTTTTTAAAACTCTTTGATGGTATCCTTAGGTTATTTTTATTATGAAAAACGTATTTGCCTTTAATTTAATTCAAATTGCTAAATTTTTTAATGAAAGTTTCAAACAAGAGAAGAGAGGATTTTGTCAGGTATCACTAATCAGATTTCACAGTTACCAATCTTTTACTTCATTTGCTATATTTACCCCTTTTTCTTTCCATACTTTATGGTGGATAGCTATTTTCTTTTGTGGGACTTTCTGTTATACACTTATGGTTAAAAATCTATGTCTTGAGATTAGTTAAATATTTATTGACTTGCATTTTCCTGTAGCTCTTAAATGTTTTCATTTATGTTTTTTATCCGTTATGAATTAACTGTTTAAAGGTGAGAGTTAAGGTCTCAGTTAATTTAAAATGTAGTAGATTAATATTAAATCATTGGATATGAATCAGATTTTAACTAACAAAGTAGATGAAGTTGGAATATTCTCTAATTAAAAATGGATAATGGACAGTAGTTAAAAAAAGAGAAAGACATGAACACAGTTCATATCTATATGTATAGATTGACCAATAGATGAAAATGTCACTGTTCTGATGATGTCAGTGTTAGTGTTCTTTTCTACTAAAATGATATCTTTTTGCATCTGTTCTGTTTAATAAAGTTTATTTTAAGGGATTATTTTTTATATTTTTCAGATGCACAAAAATTTTCCAGGAAAAATAGAGGGATTCAGATAGAACAGAGTTGTTTTGTATATGGCTTTAATTTGAAAAAAAATAATTAAGTAATATTTATTTTGCTGGTTATTTCAAGAGTGTTTTTAACTATTGCTTTGTACCTATCTCGCTGTGTCTAACTGGTGTGTGTTAGTGTGTGTATTAACCATTAGTTCTCGCTCCTCTTTCCCTTATTCATCTTTCACTCTTTGTAGTAAATCTAAGTCAGGAGGTAGATATGCCTAAATGCAGGCCTTGATTAGAGGTAATATGTTAGGAGTCAGAGACTTCATAACCTTTAGTCAAACAGTACAAAGGATGAACTGGGGCTTTGCTGGTGGCACTGAGGAGAGAGCTATGTGTTGGATTTTAAAAGACTTACATGGCAGAATGCTGTGATGAGGTGATGGTGGCAGGTGATTCAAAATTTGGTAAGTCGAGTGAAGGAGACAGGTGGTGTAGGTTACGTGTATTTTGTTGTTGAAGGAAAGTACTTTTTATAGTTTTCTGTTTTGGTTGTTTGTAGTAGAAATCTCAGATGCCTAAGTTTTTTCCAGGCAGAAAGAAAAGAAATGGGATTTGGTGCAAGGAGAAGTCATCTCATTTAGGAAAGGAGAATGGATATTATGATACTCGGAGGGGAAGATTTGGGAAGAGATGTGTATAGGAGATGAAGAAATTTAAGGGCAGTCATGCTGGATGTTTTTAATCTTATTTATCTAGAACAGTGCTCCTTAAAATTTAATGAACATCTAATGCACTTGGGAATCTCGTTAAAATGTAGATTCTGATTCAGTGATCTGGGATGGGCCTCCAAAGTCTGCACTTCTAATAAGCTCCCAGGTGATGTTGAGGTTGCTGGTCTGTGAGAGGACATCTGTATAAGGAGTTTTGGTTATTAAAATATTTAGTCTAGAAAATTAGATTTTGCATGACAGTGATTTCTACCATTGCAAATTGAGTTTTGTTTCTAACCTTAACAGCACAGTTGAAATGTAAAAATAACAGCACTTTCAGTTTTGTAATTTATTTTAAAAAGGAACTAAGCTATCTGGAAACTTTATGAACACTTTTATGTTTTATTATACTTTCAATCCTAATTTATATGCTTCTCATTGACCTTTTGTCTGATGTTATCGGAATTTGAAAAATTCCTGAGCAACAGTGCAGCCTGACGCTTTCTCCCCGCTATTTTTTCTATTCCCCATTGATCTGTCCTACTTTCATTCTGTTACATGAAAACATAATTTCAATAGCATTTTACTAAAAATGTTTTTAATTCTTGAAGTAAAATGATAAAATCACATAATGCAAAGTGTATAGTATGTTTATCTTAACCCATGTAGAAAAAGTTTGTCTTTACTAAGTTTTGAAAGTCACCATATTTCAGAAACTAAGAATTGTCATTTTCACCTCAGTATTAATGCCCTGACATGACAGTACCATAAATGGGTAGAGGATGGGAATACTACTCAAATGTCAATTGGTTATCTAAAAGAGCTTTTAAAGTTGCTTTAATTGCTTAAGGTCATCTAGTGATTTTTCTGCTTTGTCATATTATACGTAATCAAAACTTTTATTTTTCTTAGTAGTAGACATCATCTGCCTTTATTTTTCCTATCAGAGATAAAGATAAGTTACTGATGTGATTTATTTTAGTTTTATGATAACACAAGCACAAATTACAACTTAATTCTTCATGAAGTGCATAGATTCTCCAGCTTCTAAAGCCAAATAAAGAGTAGAAAATTTTAAGCAAGGAGAATTCTATATAGGTGTCTTAGAGGTCAAAATATTTATTGTTTTTATTTTTTTCATATACCTGCAGAATTTTATACTGAGAATTACTACCTGGAGATTAGTTCACCATGTAAAAGTTTTCAATTTATAGGTCAAGAAACTAAAGCCTGCAAAGAACATCTCTGTCCAGTTCTACTTAACTGCCATTCCATTTTTCTTTCTGTAGAACTGAATCCTTAGCCTTAGGTCATTGGAGTATTTTCCTTTCTCACCAGGTTGTTGTGCAAGAGTATTTAAGATATACTTTAAAATATATTGCTTAACATTGTTGAATGGTGATGACTGAAAAAGATAATTTATTTCAAAGTTTTTAATATCATTACATTTCAAATTAGACTTTATTTTGAAATATATAACAATCTTGGTAATTCTGCAACTTTCAAATAATATCCAGAAATTATATAGACATAGGCATATATATTTTTTAAATCACAATATCAGTAAGTATAAACAGTTGCTCAGAATGATTAACTATCAGAACACTGAAAAATTGAAATATTCCAACAATACTTTTAGTTTTTACTATATTTAGTTTATCAGTCCATGCTCATTAGCATTAATCATTAAAATAGTTAAAGACATGCTTTCATATCCCCCTTTTCAGGTATGGGCTTTAGATATCATCTTTTCCCTTTTGTTTGCTTACAACAGGAAGCTCCTTTAATCCTTTGCTTTGTTTTAGAGTTTAAGCAAATAGAGACTATCCCTGTTAGCTTTTAAAAGCTTTTACTTTTGTTGTATTAATGGCACTCACTGTGGATTCTGTGATCCTGCCTTATTTACTAGAAAGCTTGCCTTTGAGAGCTGTCATTCCATTCTTTTAACTGTGTTGTTAATTGACTGAGAGCAAAGATTGAGCAGAAAACCCTTTAGTGACAAAAACTGGATATAGGTGTGACTCCAATCTAAAGGCTGATGAATCTTTGTTTCTTGATCCCGTTTCTATTGTACTAAAACACTACATACAGATGAGAAGAACAAAGTACATTTAAAAGCATTCAGAAATGTTAAGCAACAATACAACTCCGTAACCATTTAACTGACAGCCGCTGACTATTTGAATTAACTTTGTGTTGGGCTTAATTTGGGGCCCTAATTATTCTTAACTTACGTGAGTAGATTTCAATTATAGTATCCTGCAGGGATTTGTAGCTAAGGCAACTAAAAGAATCATTTTACATAAAGTACTTCTGTTCAACTGATTAGGCAAGTTAAAATGTGATGATGTAAAAATTGAAACCCTTCTGACAAGATCTAAACAAATATTTCTAGTAATTTTGTTTAAAAAATTAAAATATAATTTTAAATAATATTTTGGTTTTGGGGAAGATTGTCTTTATTATGATACTGATAATACATACATCTCTCGCTCTAAACGAGAGATGTGTATATATATATAAACGAGAGATGTATATATATACATATACATACACATACACATTATGATTCTATGGTTTAATAAAATAGTAAAACAGTAAAGATATTTGTGACAGTGGAAACCTTCCCAAATAGTAGTTAATCACTTCATATGGTCCTAATATGTAATTTGACAACTTCAAATCCATAGACTTAAGAGGTGAGATACAAGTAACTTGAATGACTAGCACCTCTTATATTTTGTAAGGCATTTCAGTTGAACACAAGTCAGAGACTCATTTATGGATTTGAAATTCTGTATACCAAGAAGCACAAGGACTCATTATGTGGTTGACATTTTGCTACATTCAGTAGTGCGATACTTAACTGGCCCTTCCTAAGTATTCCTTTTCCTCACTCTAAGGACCCACAGTAATCTTGAACACTTTTTCCAGACTGAAACTGTCTTTATGACTGTTAGTAAAATAAATGCTACTTTGGTTATTTACTAATCTATGTATAGGAACAAAATATTTGTTTAAAAGATTTTATTTACTTTATTTTAGAGAGATGGGAAGGGAGGGAGAAAGAGAGGGAAAGAAACATCCATGTGTGAGAGATACATCATTGCCTCTCGTACGCCCGTTACTGGGGACCTGGCCCAGAACCCAGGCATGTGCCCTGACTGGGAATCAAACTGGTGACCTTTTGGTTCATAGACCGGCACGCAATCTACTGAGCCACCCAGCCAGGATGGAAAAAAATGTTTTTTTAAAACATTTGCTGGCATTAATAGACCATTTTGAGACTTTACCATAACACTTCACTGGAGTCTCATAGCTGATAGTCTTCTCTAGCAAACAAAGCTGGGAGGCAGCAGCTCTATTATTGTCTTACCTTCCCAGCAACCCTTTGTTGTCCCCCAAGCCCTCTTCACCCTTTCCTTTTCTCCTCCCCCTTTGCCCCTTCTCTTAATTTTTGAACATGTGTTACATGTTGTAACATATGCATTATTTGCTTAAATTTTGTCAATTATGTGACCAGTTGTTCACTCAATAAAACAAAATCTACAGTATTCAATGCCCCAAATTTGACTTTGAAGTGGGGGTTTTCCTCCCATAACTGCAGCCAAGCTATATTACTAATTGCTCCTTAAAAACAATGCTGAGCGATCCACCTTCCACGTGCTGGGTTTTTGGTTCTTTAGGATACTTACCAAAACATTGTACCTTTAGGAGGCTTTTTCCCATATAAACAGAAATCCTCTGAACTCATATGGTAACACAGTCCAGTAGAATAAGTCACTATGGGGAATGTGACTGATACAGTGCGTTATTTTATTTAATGTTAATTAAATTTGAGTAGCCAGGCTACCATAATAGATGAAACAATTCATGGGTACTTTTCTTCATGTGACACTTTTTTTGAGGGGTCACCCCTTATACTTCATTTATATGTTTTAGTGAATTTCTTGAGTTCAGGGATAATTTTCTACTTATGTCTGTGTTTTTATAGTGCTTTGGCACTCAGAAAATTGTGTCATTTAATTGAGAAATGCATTCAAGAATCATTAGTACAAAGCAATATTTTAAATATGATCACCTAAAAACAGTACTGTGAGTTTGTGAGCATCAAAAACAAAAGTGTCGCTGCATGTGAAGCATGCAGCGGGCAGGAAGAGGATCTTCAAGATTAACAGCTGAGAATACTTTAAGCCAAGGATGTCAAACTCATTTCACAGGGGCCACAGGGGCCACATCAGCCTCTCCGTGGCCTTCAAAGGGCCTAAAGTAATTTTAGGACTGTATAAATGCAATTACTCCTTAACTAGGAGCAAGGAGCTGGGCACTGCCACTGGATAGAAACAAGGTGCTAGACAGGGTAAAACAAGGTGGAGGGCCGGATTCATCCCTCGGGTCTTGTGTTTGCCACCTGCACTTTAAGCATAATTGAAGACTTACAGGTAGCAAACCCTAGTTATTGACTACAGCCCAGTTATTAAGTGATTTGGATAGTTTTTTAAATCATCTGGATGGTGATAACACATAAGTCAGCTAGTGTTGACTTTTAGTACCCAAATTGAGCTTCCTTTTTGAAATCCAATGATAAACCCAATTGATGCTGCCATTTGCTTTCTATGCTTTGAGAAATTGTTTTAGAAGATAAAAGTTATGAAGACATCAGTTTAAATATATGAGTAATGAATATCTATAATCATTTAGAAAATTCTCATGAAATTCTTTTTTAGTAACTAGAAAACTCTGTAGCTTAGATATGAGGAGGAAATTTTATTCTTACATATAATGGTGTTTTATTATAATGATATTTTACATAGACTTATATGTTTCATTTGAAAATATATTACTCTTAGATAATATGTTTTTAATGACTTAATATTAAAATGTTTATAGCTTATAATGATGCTAAAATTGATGGGGAATCTTCATATTATGTCTTAATTATATGTGTGTATATACATATATTTATGTACTTATGTGTGTGCATATGTACACACACACGCACACTGGCATTTGCATTTCTTATTCTGCTTAAATAACATTGCAAATGGATACTGGTTTAACATGCCGTGTCTGTCTCTGTTTTTTAGAAGAAAATTGACAAGTTCTATATTTAGTAGAAATTTTTAAAAATATATTTTATTGATTATGCTATTACAGTTGTCCCATTTCCCCCCTTTATTCCACTCTGAAATTGAAATAAATGCACAGTGCAACTAGAGGTATCCCCCGCTATTTGAAAGTTGTTACGTCACTTTGCTTTTACGAAAGTTCTCTTAGTACTTGTTTTCACTAACTGAAAAAAACCAAAAGGATTTTCACTTTTACAAAAAAAGGCAAAATGCAAAAAAGGTGTTCAGCCTTGGTTTTGCAGCAAGCCATTATTAGGGACAGCTTATAGCTGGAGCAGGGAGAGTGGCCTTGCCAAGCTCCGTCCTGGGAAACCCCCTCAGCATCAAATCACAGTAGCTTTGAACTATGTCTGTGAGTATCTGTACTTTGTCTTGATCTATTTTGTGTATTGGTTAGCAAGATGTGTACTAAGACACCAGAAAAGACTAAAAGAGCTTATTAAGGATATTATCCTTAATGTAAACCTGGACATAATTAAATGTTTTGATCATGGTGAACAAAATAAAGACACTGTGTGCATCGAGTTTTGGATCTGGGAACACTAAAAAATGTTCTGAATAAATGATAATTGCTTCTTTGATTTATGCCATTTTGGCTTACGAAAAGTTTCTTAGGAATGCCCTACTTTCAGATAGTGGGGGAAACCTATATTCATTAATTTTGAAGACAGATGCATTTGACTTAGAATGATAAATTAAAAAAGTAATTGAGTTTTCTAAGACATATTTGTCATTGATTTGAGGTTTCAAAAGTGCCATTTGCTGAACCCCCACATCTAATAGGTCATCACCATCTCTTATTCTAGAACAATGGTGATGTCTCAGATTGAAGCATTATTTTATCTGCTTCATTCCTGGATGATGTATATTTATTTTTAGCAAGTCAATCCATTCTTGGAATGAAAGTTTGGCATCACTGAAAATAATTGAAAAGAATGTGTTGCCACTTCATTGATCAAATAGTAGAGGAGAGTTCCAGAAACGGCTGAGTCATGGCTGTGTTATTAGAACAAATAAGTCATTATCCATTCGACTCCCTGGAAGGAGAAGGTGTCGTTTATTAGAGGGAGAGATGTTTATGCATATAATCTTGTATATATGTGGAAAAAATAATGAACAGTAATACTTTATAAGTATGGTTTATATATTTGTCATTTAAATGTGAAGGGAGTAGGTAATAAAATATAAGGAAAATTTATAATTTCTGGAATATAACATTGGAATAACTTAATTGCTATTTTATAATAGTTCTTTACAACACAGTCATACAGAAGTACTGGGTAGTGAATTGGCATAGCTTTAGGTTAAGGTTTCTGTATTTGTCCTCTTTCTTGCTTTATCTTGCTCTCTTTCTGTCAGTTTAGAAAAAAGAAATTAGTAAATCCTATATTTAGTAGACATACATATGTTTCTCATTTTGGCAGCAGAGAAGTATTGCACTATATAAATTAAGATCAACTGACACAGTGAATTTTTTTTTATAACTTCATTTTTTTTCTTAACTGTGCTTCAGAAAATTTTAGTGGTATTTCTTCTGCATGGGAATCTGATACTTTAAATTTTCTCTATGAATTCTGATTTTTGTTTTCTTGGCGTAGTTGAAAAAAAGACCCAACTGTCAGTCCATTCCAAGAGTGAAGAAGGCAGATGCAGCTGGTCCAGAGGAGAGGGGGTCTGGTTGGTGCATAAAAAATTCATGTCAGCATTTCAGCACTGCGTTCTTTCGGGGTATCTGTTATCACTGAATAGGAAACTGTTTCGAATTGACAGGCAGACAGAATGTTGTGCTGAATGTGTAAATTGGAATTATCACATCTAGCAGAGCAGTTCCCTTCACCAGGTGCTGACTCGGAGCTTGGTTCTGCTCTAATGTTGAGAAAGTGCCAGGAATACTTTTATTTGTTAATTATCCCTCATGTCATCTAATGTCTAGGTTTTCTTAGTATTCAGCCTGCCCAGGTGTTTGTAGGAATGCCCTGCAGGACAATGCAACACTGCAGGTGCTTACAAGATCCCATACAGATCACTGAAAACATCTATATCCATCTGTATGAAAAAAAATAAGTTCTCAAGGATTTTAATCTCAAATGTACTGATACAGTAGTTGTCAGTATTTTGTTGGTGGTTGGTGTTTTCAAGAAAGCAAGAACATTTACTTAGGCTTATGTTTGAGTCTCTTAAAAAAACTTTGGTATGCAACCTATGTGGATCATTGGTGATGTTTTCAAAGATTGTAAAAGTGAAAGCTAATCAAGTGTTAAAATAATATTAAAGATTTTTTTTTTGCCCTGGCTGGTGTAGCTCAGTGGATTGAGCACGGGTCTGCGAACCAAAGCGTCGCCAGTTCAGTTTCCAGTCAGGGCACATGCCTGGGTTGTGGGCCAGGTCCCCAGTTGGGGGTTAGCACACTGATGTTTCTCTCCCTCTCTCCTTCCCTTCCCGCCTCTCTAAAAATAAATAAATAAAGTCTTAAAAAATAAAGATGGGTTTTTTATATCTCTAGGCTTTTTGAACTTACTAAAAATATTTACTGCTATGTAATATAATTGTATTTTTTCTGTCATTTTTAAACAAGTACTGTGACATTTGAAACAAAATTTAGAAGTTTTTATTCTTTACAAACTTATGTCACAAGCTGTTTTAAATACTGCTCAAATTAATTTGTGCTTGAAGCATTTATAATAGTGTTATTTTTCTTGAATTTATCTTGAATTTAATAACAAATCTAAATTATTCTTTGGTTCTATAATGTTTTCTTGACTGTCATAAATATTTTTCTTAAAGAGTTTATGATCTCCTTTGCCTATCCTGTGGGCATTGAATTTTCTTAATATATTTTCTATAGTAGATTGCTTTTTTGTTTTCTTCTTCCTAATAATTTTTCATTATGGTAAGACAATGAAGAGCCAAGTGCTCAAAATATGAAGATTTTATGGAGTTTCGTCTAGTTTGCCTGGTTTTGCCTTTTCGTCTAGTTTTCCACGACTGTGAAAGTTGTCGTGGCATTTTGACAGCCAATCACATTGCAGTGATACTGCTGAACATTTCACAGGATTTCTCCTGTCAGCTTTGATTTAGGATTAGACATTATTGTCTTTTGTATTGACGGGGTCTCTGTTTTCTTTTGCTGACATAGCCTGTAGTGAAATCACATTTATACCAGAATTTCCCATGAGAGCAAGAAAGGGATATATTCAAGGGCCACAAATTTTGGTCTAAAGTCCAAAATTGGTCTGGTTTAGATTTTGATTCTTTTTTAGCAGCTTTGTGAACTTGTGTGAATTATTTGACTTAAGTTAACATTTTCTTATTATAAAATTGGGGAAATGCCTACTTTTTAGAACTGTTGATCCTGATGCTTAAGTAACCATTTAATCATCAGTAATTATTGAACTCATCCAATGTGCCAGGACAGTGCCATGTGCTAAGCTTCTTGTCTTTAATGAACTTTACAATAATTTTGGTAGCTATGACACCTACAAGGGAAGTAGAGAGAGCTGTATAAGTGGTACACCCATATGAAAGTGGGTGTGTGAAGGAAGGCTTTCTTGTAGAGGCGCCTGAATGGGTAGGAATTGACCAGCTAAGGAGAAATGAGGCATTCCAGGAGAGGGACTAGAGTATGCAAAGACATTGCCACTAAAAATGTGAATTGCAAGCAATGCCAGGTAAGGAGTGACAAGAGATGGCATAGGTTAAATAATATGGGCCAGATCATGTGAAAGAATTTGGATTTTATCATGTAGGTGAAAATCATTGAATAATCATTCAGTAATTTCAAAGGTGACTGCAGATTTTTATTCTAAAGGTATTTATTTGGGTTGATGGGGTCTACTGTTGAAAGCAGAGAGAAGGTTGAACAATTTCCTATGAGACCAACTCATTGATTGATTAACATAAAAAAAATAAAGCATACAGAGTATAAAGAAATGAAACAAAACTGAAAAATGCATGCCTGTCTACAGTGGACAGATGCTACTCAGATTCAGGTGATTTATTTGTCAGTATTTTGATACTTTGTTAATGTGAGTTTTTCAGTTGATCTGATTTCCCCCAAGAAAAGTCAGAAATTGGTTTTGAATGTTATATCTCCATATTTTGAAATATTGACAACTAATTCAGAATACATATTCAGATGCTGAGGGGGGCAAATGAAATATAGTGTGAGCTGAATTCATTCTGTGGTTTGCCAATTTCTGCCCTTTTTCTTAAATGAGACTTGAAGTAATCTAGGTGAGAAAGAATGAGACTGGAAAAATTGCAGTGAGATTACATAAAAAGGAATGAATGGATGCAATTTCAGAGGTAGTATTGATGGAATTTGGTAAATTACTGATGAGGGAAAGAACGGTTTTTCAGGTTGACTGGTGGTAAGGAAAGGTGAGTAGTGGATGTTCAGGAATAAAACAAACCGGACTGTCCCAGGACTCAGAAGCAGTCCATACTGCCTGGCTTGCGCTTACAGAGTTGGGAAAGTGGAAGGAAACTGGTCGTTATGAGCACAGATCCAAGATCTGGAGTAGCAAGAGTTTCTGGGACTCTGTGTGCTTGCCATGGGCTCCTTTCCCTTCTTTTCTCTAGGAAATAAACTGACTTTTCTTTCCCTTTGCTCTGCCTTTTCTTTATCTTTTCCCCCTTGCTTTACTCAGAGTTTCTACTTCTTCACCATGCTATCTGAGGATGACTACCAGTGTATTATTCCACCTTGTTACTCTCTGTCAGCTTCATTTTCTGCTCTATGCTTCATTTTCTGGAAGTGCTCCATGCTTCTCAATTCAAATTCTAGAGAAACTCAAGGGCTGTACTCCTCTTTTTTGTATGAAGTCACACCATACATTGCTCTTATGATCAAAAACTGCCATGATCACAGCCATGGTTTTTACAGGGAGTTGTCTTCGGTTGCTGGTGTCTCTCAGTCAGATTGGCTTTGCCCCCTCGGCAGTGGCTATGGGCAGACCGTTTTCAGCTAGAATGATCTCAGCGCTGCTGGCAGAATGGGCGATTTATATCCAAGTGTGGTGAGTGTTGAATGTGCGAGGTCAGAGCACATTATGAATTCTCCAAGATGAGAAATACAAAAAAAGACATGGATTTGATCGATAATTTATGTGGGCAGTTTAATGAAGTTACTGTTACTAAAAACATAATTATTGATTGTAAGCGCAGACCTAGACCACCTTATCAGTGGGATATACTTACAGATTTTTTTGAAGATCTAAGAATTAAATCTTTAATATTCATATTCCATATGGCCTTACTAAGACTATATCGTGAGGCTTGCTTTAATCACTAAATAGTAAACATAAGTAAAGTTTGGAAAACTTTTATTTTATAATGTATGTATACACACATATATATACACACAGAAATTAGTTTTTGATATCTCTCCCTAACTTGAACATTTAATGTAAATCTAAAACCAATGGCTGCCTTTTGTTGGATCCAGGCAAGATATAAAGCACTCTGATCAGTTCTTGCTAGTCATTGACTTGGGTAATGCCTCCACAGCTCTGTGGGGTTTATATTTTCTCAGTTTTCTGCCTGAAGACACTTAGGCACATTATGTCAGTGTCAGTGCAGAAATGAGATTCATTCATCCTCATGACTGATACAACATTCTTGATGCTCTTTAATTTGTACATTAATGAAAATCCATTTTAACTTGTAGTTTCGAGTATTTGTACATGTATGTAGTGTGGTGCCTAAGATTTAGCCTTCCATAACTGAAGCAATGTATGTGTGAAAAAAGGAAATGGCTTTACAAGAAGTTCATAAATGTACACCCACTATGCACGCTTTGGCTAGGTCTGCTTGACACCAGAAAGGCTGCTGAGAAAGTGCATGGTGAAGGCAAGAACCATTTTCTGACATTTTTAGGTAGAATATCACTGGTTATATACACTGGTGCTCTAACAATATATGGAGTAGTGAGAAGAATTTTTCTTGTGTTTATACAGCAATTAATCTTTTTTTATTCTCATTGCTGTCATCTAAATGTTTACTGTTATTGATATTTTGAGACTGGCCCTTAAAAATGTATGGGAATAGTAAAACATTTAATCTCAAAAGAAATTAAAATTAATAGTTTGGAATAGCAAAATAAAGAAATATAAAGATAGAGATGTCTACATTTGGACTTAGGGAATTAAAACTGAAAATCAGAGAGTATGATTAACTATGAGGAATAAGCAGTTCTTCTAGCCACTGAAACTCACTGTTGTTTTCCTGGGATAATAGCAATGTTGGTTTAAATGAGACCACATGTAGAAACTTTGAAGTTCTATAATGGCACTTCAGAATGGAGAAAGCCAGACCTAGTAACACTTAGGACATGCACCTCATACCATTCAGCCACTCCTTGACTTGACTTATTCATAGAATCATTTGTTATTTCATCTAGCAAATGCTATATATATTGAACTCTTACTATATGACAGCTTTTTTTTGTGGTTGGTAGGATGAAGAACTAAAACTAAGAAGAAGGAACCTCATTTTACCTATGTTCATAAACTTCCCCTTAGGGCAGTTACACGTTTATAAACATATTTAGGGCTAAGACATAAGATAGTATAATCCTTAGTTTTTGCTGCCTTTCAAAGCATAACACAATCTCAACTCTTTAGATGCCATCAGGGTCCATATTTACTTAGCGTTATTATTTCTTATATTATCAGAATTAGGGATGGTTACTGAGATGAAGACCAATGAAATTTTTGTACCCTTTAAAATGCTAGCAAGTATACAAAGACCTGAAAAAAATACAACAAAAACACATAAGGTAAGCTGTGGACACATTTAACGTGTTCCCCCCGCACATGTAATGTGGAGGACGAGTGCTATTTGTAATTGGAGAGCTTATTTATCTGTTTTAATTGGATATGGCTTATTTTTAACCTGCAATGCAGTTTGTGTTTTAACATGCCATCCAGATTATGATCATATAATGTATATCACCATTTATTTTTCTTCATGTTTGAAAATGTTGACTGAAAACAGATATTCCGCAGTGAAATCATTGTCCAGGGTTTATTTAAATAATTATGTTTGAACACTCAAATTTTGATATTAAGGACTGAGAAGATGCTACCAAAAAGTTGTAAATAATGGACACCATTTAAAGTAGTAAAGTAAAATATAGTGACTGAATTTTATAATACTTTAATAATAATGAGAATCAAATTATTTTAAAAACAGTTGTGCACTTTAATTCTGACATGAATGTGTAAATGTTCTTTTATTTATATGAAAAGATAATGTGTTTAAGTTATGTCATTTCAACAGAATTAATTTTGTTTCTGTTGTGTAGTATTTTTGCAGTTTTATTCTTCTATCTTTACATGATTAGAGATTCTAAGTATAAAATGATCACAAAACAAAACTTTCCACATTATTTGATTTATACTATTTTTTGTCATTTAGACTGTAATACTGTGTGAGACTTTTTAAAATACAGAAGTATTTAATGACTTTATTGAATTCTAAGCAAATATTATAGAAAAAGAGGAAGAAAAATAATAAAAGTATTTCAAATTCTGAAATCCAGAAAGTAACATTTTTTGGAACATCTCAGTGATTTAAAAAAGATAATAAAAACAAAACCTTGTTTGGTTTTCTGTATTTTAAACAGCAGATAACATGTGCAATATCCAGCAAATGTAATAATCACGTATTTTTTGGCTTCAGTCACTCAGGTCCTGTGTTTACTGGGGAAATTTCCTACGGTAACTTGACACAAGAAGTACTTTGGGTAAAAAAAAAAAAACCCTAGGAATCCAACATTTTGGCTCTTGGTCTAGTTAGTTAATTTTTCTGGTCCAGTCTCTCCATCTTAAAAATTAAGAAATTAGATAGGAAAGAGGTCAGTATCTATGCCAACTCTATATTGTAATAGGAAGTTGTCTACTAGAGCAGAATATTTGTCTATAGCTATAAAAGTCTGCTTGTTTTAGTGTACTTTCTACTGTTATTTTTCCGGTTATTTCTATTACCACTTTCAGCATGTGATAGGTAATTGTTATTAAGTATATGATTGTCTTTAGGTTGCTTGTCATTTTCATTACATATCCTCATTAATTTTAGAGAATGTGCACATTTCGCTGACATCTTAATAGGATGATAAAGTATCAAAGTATTATTTGCGGTAACTAATTTTGCAAAGATTTTATTTTTTTAATGATACCGTGTTTAAGGAACTCAGCTGCCACTTGATAAGAGAAGTCCGAATGTGGCGGCAGGTTTCACATGTTTGAGTCCAGGTGCTGCTGTGCAGTGCTGCATCTCGAGGAGTTTATTGATTCTGGCAGTGTCACTTCTAAAATGTATTGATATCTGATATTTTTAATTAACAAACACATGAATGTGCTTTGTTAAAGTCTTGAAGTTTTCCATCATGAGTTATTTTGTGTAAAAGAGTTTAGACTTAGTTTTTGGTTTACTTACCATCAGAATTTTTATGTATACTTTTGTCATCATAGAGTATAGAAGGTAATTTGTGAAAAAAGAAATATATTTATCCTGTATTTTATTTTAGTCACCAAAGTTAAAACTAGCAGACTTTGTAAAGTAAAAGAAAATTACTAATGTGGATTCATATTATGTTATTCAAGGACTTAAAAAAGGGAGGCTAAGATGGATGAGGGAAACCACTTTCTTAAGTTTTGAAAAGTAGATACTTTTTTAAAGAATAGATTAATCTACTTGTTTTTACATTATCTCTATTGGTAAATTCGCCAGAAAAAATACCAGCTGATCCATCATGATCTAACACCTTATAGCAATTATTGTGCCCCTTTTAATTTGTCAACATTGATTTTTGAACTTTCTCTAGTCCCTACCCACTTCTTTCTGTCTTGCTCTGGACCTCAGTAGTCCTCCATAACAAGAGCCCTGTCTGTTGCTAGTGTACATTCCCAGACCTCAGGAACATGCAAGGTACAACTAATATTTTTAAACAAGTAGATATTTGATGAATGCTCAGTAGATCAATGAATTAATGAGTTTCCCAGCAGATGATTGATGGAATTTAAGTCTTTTTAGGGATGGTGCAGGAATGGCCAGACTGGATTTACTTTTTAAAAATTCCAGATAAAGAAATGTGTAATTTTTCATACCCTTTATATTTGACCAAGTAAACTCGCCTATCACTTTTCACATCTACCAATGTCTCCCATGTAACTAGAATAGTGTATGACATATGGAGATACTAAAAAAGTATTTGTTGGAGAATGAATGACCCCGATTCACAATATTGTAAAAGGAAAGAGAAATTACCAGACTTTGACTTAGGAAAAAAAATTGCTCATGAAAGCAGATAACATAAAAACTAGGCCAGTTTCTAAGTCACAAAGAAAAATGAGCAGACAATGGAAGGCTGTGAGTATGATTTTCAATATGTTTATACTTTTTTATAGACCACATTCTGTATGGATTTTACATAGGTAAAGCACTCTTCATTTTATGGAGGTTTAACTGTGCAATGAATTTAGATGATGTGTTTGTGATAAATAGCTGGAGCTAGCTGGTGTTGGAACGTACATTAGAGATCAGTGTGTATGGTTCCCAGGCTATTGATTTTTACTCTGTGCAGGATTGAGAACTGAGGATGGACAACAGACAGCTCACGTTGGTCCTTATATTGTATTGCAAGCTTTCAAGGTCCCTGAACCACAGTAACCAATGGTTGGGACTCAGGTCATAGCCTGTCTTTGGTCATAGCATGTCTTGGTTGTAGCATGTCTGTGTTGTCTTGTATGCATTGCTTAGTGCTTGAGGAGCCTCGGCTTTAAATGATGATCCCAGAAAGTATCCTCCTCCAGAAATTGAAAATAATCATCCAGAACCATGTTTGGCAATTCTTTTCCTTCACTACCTTCCCCCACAGCTCCCCCAGTCTGAGGAAAGTGACAACAGGGCGCTGTCCTGTGAGGATTCTCAGGTTGCTGAGGGTGGGTTGCCAGCAGCCCATTAAAGGATGGAGAAAGGGAAGAGGGGGGAAACCTCAGTCCATTGCTGTTATTTAAATTTGATATAATGCAAAGCAAGATTTAATTGTTTACATTAGAGGCAATTAAGGGGGGAAGCCCAACAAACCTCGGAGTCATTGCAAGCTGCTGCAGAATAAATGAGCATGTTTTCTCACCCAAAAAGATTTGTAGTTGGGTTATATACACATTAGTTGTAAAATATAATAATGAAGTTGTCTGAAAAGATTAGAAACCACTTCATTTGTCCCAAACTTATTGAAGTATGTGTCACAAGTATTAAATCACCCCTAGACTCTTGTACCAGGAATTAAACCTGACAGCAGCTGATATTTTATTTTTCAGCAGTTCTAAGTATTTATAGGAACATTAAAAATAATAATGTTTGTTTATATATTGTGGAGGAAGAACTAAAAATGCTGGGACTTAATTTGTATTTATTATAAGTTACTAAAACAATGAAAACCGTGTTACCTTTTCAGCATTTTGGGGCTTTTAATTTTATGCTTTACTATGCAGTTACTTACTATAGATATGGATTAACAATGATATGGCAACAGTCATAAGCATCCCTAAATAGTAAATTGTCACATGTATTTCATGGACTAATTCCTATATCCTTCTAACAATAAGACACTCAGTGTGAGCCTCAGAACTGGCTAAGCATGAAGATTTTGTTGCATGCAAAATTAATTGCCAAGTGATGTGTCTCAAGGCAGCATATCATTTGGCAAATGTGTACATGTTTAGTGAGGCCCTGCCTCTGATTCAGAAGAAATTGAATGTTTCCTGCAGCATTGAGACAGTGCATAGAATTCTTTTTCTTCTTCCTGCAAATAGCAGTCATTGACTTATGCAAATACTGCACTAGAGAATGAACTGAGCAATGAATTGATCAATGGCTTATTAATGGTAAAATTAAGAAAGTAATATTTGCATGATTATTCAGTTTCTATTTAGACACCATCATTTGCATCTTTGTTAATATAAACTGTTCAATCATTATAAATATATTTACAGCTAAGTTGGAAAATGACTTTTTCGTATCTTCTTGGATTTGAAATATTTTACATTATTTCTAAAACTTGTGAAAGCTCCCATTTACTGTTTTTGCAGAGAGCAGATTCTCCATCTGTGTCAGTATCCCTACTCCTTTTCTCTGTTCACGATTCACTCTAAATGACAAACTTAACTATGTGAAAGTGGTACTAAGTCAGCTAATGTGCTCCACTGTCTTCCAACTTCCCACCTGTATTTCATATTTCTAAAACTGTGACTTTACATTATTTGCTTTTCTAGAATGTAATTTGAATGGGTAGACAACACCAGTTGTGACAGTGCCCAACATTCTTTCCGTTATTTCCCTGCCAACCTTTCAGTTCTTACTTATTAGCTAAAATATATTGAAATATTAAGTAAGAGTTAGTGAGTGAGCTATTATTTCATTTTCTAATTAAGACTTTTACTGATACGAAGATAAATGTGAAGCATGAAAACTGGAAGCCTTTTTGCAGCTTTACTACATTGCAGCTCTTTTTTAGTCACTTTTATTTGGGGACATGGAATAGTTTCTACGCTGAAGATTATGATTTTCCCTCCTTTCCTTCCGTTATGAAGAGATCACTTTCCTATGAGCACCACAGATTAGGACCCTAACTGTTCTAGGGAGTAAGGTCTGATTATTCCTAATGTTCTGTATTTTCTCGAATGTGGGATTGGTAGTTTTAACTACTACTTTTGAGTCAACGGTTTGTTTTTTCCCTGAGAGGTAGACCCCCAGGAAAGTGAGGCGGCCTTTGTAAGTACCTCCGCTGTGTGTGTGCCCCACAGAGAGCTCCTGGGGAGAAAACTCAGCACCCTAAAAGGGAGGGGGGAGAGAGGGCTTACATCAATCCTAACTTTCCATGAAAACTCGACTGTTTCAAGGGACATGGAAAATTTCGTTTGAATTCTACTGAAAATGTTCTATGTAGATTGTAAAATTTAAAGAGAAAACAGATGGTGGTATTCAGTTCAGAAAGATAAAAGTGGCACCAGTTCTGGAAGGAATAATTTATTGAGCATTTCTGTTAGCTGAAGATTTCTTCTATCAGTGGCCACTGTGTAGATGAGGAAAAAGTGGGATTAACATGTTTTAGTAACTTACTTCCCAAAATGAAATAATCTGTACGTTAGTACAGCTGAGCTTTGGATCCAAACTGTATTGCTCCAGAGTCCATCTTACTGTTAAGGCCTGCTGATCTTGGAGGAATAGGAGAGAAATGTTAACGTTTTATGAACGTGCTTTCTTTTTCCGGAACAGGCCAGATTTTTTTTTCCCTAGTGTCTGGAACGCATTCCTAGGCTTGTCATATCACTGATTTTTTCTCATCCTTTAGGTCTTGGCTCTAATTAACATTATCCCCCAGAGATTGCCTAACGATCTTATGGAAAGTACCTCCCAAGTTACATCATCCCATTTATTTTCTTCTTAACAGTTCTGCTACCTATAAATACTTTATTTGTATCTCTCTCCCACTGTAAGCTCTATGAGGACAGAAACCTGTCATTTTTATTTTTGTCTCCTGAAGTTTTATTTCACAGAATAGTACTTGGCACACAGTATATTTAGTAGCTGTTCGGCCAATGAATGAATACAATTTACATATACCTGGCTTTTTTTTTTAAGTATATAGAGATAAACGAGTACTATTTCCTCAAAACAATTTTTTAAAGAAATAAAACTGCATTTCAGTTTTAATTCCCCCTGTTACCGTAGCAGTCAAAAGTTATTTTAAAGAAATAATAAGTTGCATATAATTTTCCATGAAAAGTATTAGAATTGTTATTAAAACTATGTTTAATTGATAGGACATTTTATACTCTTGCGTTCATTTTCCATACAAGATCCACTTCTGCGAGCAGTGTGGTTTTTTATTGTTTGTTTTTAAGATTTTATTTATTTATTTTTGGAGAGGGGAAGAGGGGGAGAAAAAGAGGGAGAGAAATGTGATGTAGGAGAGAAATATCAGTCAGTTGCCTCTTGTACATGCCCCAGCTGGAGGCGGAACCTGCACCCCAGGCTGTGCTGGTAATCGAACCAGTGACATTTTGCTTTGTGGGATGACGCCCAGTCAACTGTGCCACACTGGTTAGGGCTGCAAGCATGTCTTAATGATTGAGCTGTTAACTTTATTGTATATCTTGCACAAAATAAAGTAATATCTCACTGGGATTTTGCATGAAATAGTTATTCTCAGGACATTGTGTGTAGAATGAACCAGAATCTTACATGACTTTTAACAAACATTAACCAAGAGTAAGCTCATACTACAGAGTTATAAGTGGCAAGAAAATACTTTCATTACTAGAATATAAATTGCTATCTGTGCTTATAAATTATACAAAGTTATTTGAGAACTACATTATGTTTCTAGAAAGAAGAAAGTGAGATCTTTGTGACATAAGAAAAGTGGTTACTTTTTAAAGTTTGGGAAACAGAGCAAAGCTCCACTAATTTAAGTAGTTTTTCTTAAGTAAATTTAAGTAGCAACTTCTCCTCTTCCAGCCTTTTAGAGAAGATAGGAGAGAGAAAAAGTTAACTTTGTAAAATATTTCTAGAGATCTAATTGTAGCCTATTGACTTTGTTTTACAAATTACAGTGTTTTCACATGTCAAAATTCTTATGCCCTCTACTTGATCTTGTCAATAAGTTACTATTGTGATTAGTGGTTGATGATTACTAAAATATCACTGTTTGGAAATACCTACTTTATCCAGAGGTAACAAAAAAAATAGCCTAGATATAATAGTGTTTTTCTTTACTGGTGGACAAAGTAGCATTTTTTGCTGAGCCCCATGGGAAGAGGGAGCAGTGTTTGGGGTGTTAAAAAAACAAACCAGACTCCTTCCCTGGGGTGTTCTGACTTCCTTTGCTGTGTGCACACCAGGATGTGAGCCGTGCAGCTTTTCTTAAGGGCTGTGTCAGTAAGTCAGAGAGTAGGAGGCAACTCTTCTGTATATAAGAAGGAAAGCACAATAGAGGCTAATGAGTGAGTTTTATATTTAACTCTGTGCATGAAAGCTATTTAATTAAATAATTGTGTAAAGCAATATCTGATCATCTGCAGATTAATTCTTAGTTCACAAACATTAAAAAAAAGTATGGTTGGGTGCACTGCTTTTTCTTCACTTGGAATTGCTAAATACCTAAATGAAATACAATTATAAAGGAAAGCCAAATATTGTGAAGTCAAGAATAAGTCATGTTTTTTAAAAATTTTAATCTGTATGACATTACCAGGAGTTAACCATCTATCTATGAATAACATATTTTTTCTGTTTATTTTAGATTGTTGTTATGTCTTTATGTCTGCTGACAATTTCACCTTCTAGATTTACGGTTCTTAGTGGTTCTTAAAATTTTGGAGCATGTGGTCTCCTCGGAGAATCTGATAAAGGTTTTGCAGCAACTCCCAGACAAATATATTTCACATAGACACAAAATAGTGTGCCCTTGACATGTACTTAATAATAAAGCTCTGACACAGAAAGAAACTCATAGATACAGAAAACAAATTGATGGTTGCCAATGGAGGGGCGTTTGAGGACTGGGTGGAAAAGATGAAAGGGATTAAGAACAAATTGGCAGTGATAAAAATAGTCCCAGGGATGTAAGAGACAGCATAGAGAATAAAGTCCATATTTTAGTAACTATGGTATGTATGGTGTTAGAATGGTACACAACTTAGGGGAGTTTCACTTTGTAAGTTATATAAATGTCTAATCACTATGTTTTACACCTGAAACTAATATAATATTGTATGTCAACTGTAATTGAAAAAATTTAATTATTTAAAGAGTTTCCCTTTGGATAGGTGTATGTGTTTAGAAAATACTGTCAAATGGGGTGAATAGAAAGAACTAAAATACTGTGTATTCAGGGAGATTTGAAAGGGTGTTACTAGAGTAGTGGGATTAAGGATCAATAAGTGGATTATTTTGGTGAAAGTAGAGACAGAGAAAAGGAAATGAATTAGAGAGATATTTAAAACATTAAAACATGCCAGACTAGGTGATGGGAAAGGTGTGTCAAGGATGAGTCCTAGGTTTCTGGTTCTTATAACCTGGATGGATGTTGGTGCTGGTGCTTTTAGCTGAGATAGAAGAGGATGAAATTATTCTGCGGGGGGTTTTCCAGGTCTTACTTTCTTTTCACTTTCAAGATGTGTTTGTTCTCAGCTATTTTCACATACTGTAAGAATAGAAAAATACAGGACCTGATCAGAGTTTTCTGATTAAAATAAATTGTGTGTTGTTGTTATTTAATTAGGATTGGAAGACCTTGAGCTACTTAACTTTAAACAGTGTAAGGATATACAGATCAGCCTTTTTTTTCTCTTAATGGAGACCGTAATCTTGCTGTTTCTCTTTCCACAAAATCCATTTAATATTGGCCACCTCTGTTATTATTAGTATTAGGTCACCAGTATAATGACTCTCAGCCATGGTTAATGAACCTGAGTATACATATAAAAATATAATAGGAAAGTACGTATAGGTGTAGTTTAACTACTTCAACTACACTTTTTATAATTTATAAAAAAGTACAATTTCTCAGTGTTGTGTAGAGAGGAAGGAAGGATAAATGTCAGTCAAATTGATCAAAACCATTAATTCATGAAATGTTTATAAACTGTAAAAATACAGTGACTTAAAATGGGGTAAGATGCATTAAATGTTCACATACCTATTTTCTGTATATTCAGGTAGACATATTAGTCCCCCCGACAAAGGAGAGTTGAATTGAGTCCCCATGAAGTCATGGTTAATTTTGAATTCTTTTGTATTCACTTATAAAGTATCTGTATCTTTACATGAGAATTAGTTAGTAATTTGATCTTCATTGTTGAATTTTGTTTAACAGCCACATATCTTGAGAACTGTTGGGTGCAGCTCCATGTCAAAATTGAACTACCAGGAAGTGTATGTTTTCCTTCCTCAAACAATAACAAAAAATTAGTAACCTTATAAAATCTGTATGAAATGAAAGACTTGGCTTTTGCCAGGCAATTATTCAGTTAATTTCATACATATTGGTGTGTGTATCTGCACATAAAACTTTTGGTACATATTCATGAGACATTTTTATAAAAGGAGAATAAAATGTGGTTAATTTATTGAAAATACATTTTTCCATACTTAATATTTTTTGAAACTGAATACTTTAGCAAAATCTTGTGTTTACTCTTGTTATCTAAATTGGAACATTTGGATTCCCTAGATTGTACTTAGCAATGTACTTGCTGGAAAACAAGGAATGACCAATGTTTCTTTCTCATACTTGAAACATTAAAGAAAAACTAAATACTTCTGTTAATTCTTTTTTGGAACATTTGGATGTATTGTAACACAACATAAGACTTTAAAACGTAATAATTGCGAGAATCTGTTTTCAAATAAAACAAAGGTTGAAATGGGGACTTTTAACCAATTTCAAATAATAGCTTCTCATTTTGGAAAGCACCCATAATGATAATCTAATTTTAGCATATTTGAAAATTGTGAGTATATTTCTTCAAGATGTAGGAATATAAATTAGAAATTAATTTTGTTAGAACTGATAGTACTGATGAAAGCATTTTTATATTTATTTGTAGACAAATATTATGAAGTGATCAAGGTTCTGGTTTTTCTTGGTGTTAATACAGTTAAAACATGGCTTGTACCTGTACTTTATTAATTTATATGTTAGCTTAGTCAAAACAACCAAAAACATACTTTTTGTTTTTTCCCCATTTTTCTGCTCATGAAAAATTTTACATTTATATTAACCAGTATTTATTTAAAACTACTTAAAAAATACTTGTACATTTTTATCTAAAGGTATTTCCTATTTAAAGCATTATTAAATGATAATCTTACCTGCTTTTGTTTTAAGACAATATATATTTTTAATCTGATCAGATGGACTATAGAACTTAAACGTAAATGGTTGTTATCGGTGGAAAATGAAAAATAAAAGTACTTTTCAAGTCAGCATTTAGTAGGTTTTCATTTCTCATTGACTTTAAGTATTAATTTGCCACTAGTTTCTGATAGATTGATATTGTTCAGAAATTAAATTTTGCATTTTTTAAAAGATGAGGATGTAGATTGGTTTGTTCCCTATTGACTGACTGTCTAATCTCAAAGGAAAGGCAACAGGCCACAGTAGTCGTGAAGAGCTTGGTAGGCCTCAGCCTTCTGTTCATGGATATGGAGATGTTCTTAGGAGACTTGATTTTTGTTTGAAGTAAGTGTTTAAGTGGTAGAATCTCCTCCTGTCCCTGAAAAGATTCTTATTTTTAAAGTGTTTGGTTTTAATTTTTCATACTTTTATTTTGAAAGCTCTTGTAGTGCGGATTATTTTCATGTTCTCTGACTTTTTTGTATTGGCATTTCTATCACAAAGACATCTTTATTCACACTGTACTAAGTATTGGTGCTGATTGACTTGTGTTTTAGTCCAGCTCTTGTTATACTCATGTCAGACTAAGGAGAAGGAAGCATATGTCCTTGGAAATTATTTTAATTTGTACTTTTATTTCTGAAAAATCATTGCCAACTGAAGACACTGAGACATTTTCTAGATTTCTTAGAGCTAGTAAGTACATAGCCAATATAATCATGATTTTCTTACTGTGATGGTGTTAAAATGTGCTTTAGTGTTCACCATTATAAAGGAATGCTGACAAGTCTGTCGTGTGCAAAAATAGATAAAATATCAGAAACACTTACAATTTCTTACTAGATCATTTTATCAGCTTTATTAGTTTAAATGCTTAACTCTTTGGAGAACATGCAAGATTAAAATGAACAAATTTATGGTGTGAGATCATTAAGTGGAATGTAGATTAAAATAAGAACAAACTAAGTACTGTGTTTATTCTGTATTACTGCATTTTGTAGAGAAAATGATGAAGTTAAAGCTCATGTTTGTTTTAAGTACAGGGTCTTGACTGAAATGTAAAGGCATTTTAAGCCACCTACCTATTTCAAAGATGGTATGGATGGACCACCTGCTGTTAATATGCTGAAAGGAAAGTGGAGGGATGGGAAAGAGGTTTAGTAATTTGCTTGCCTCTGAATATAAATGAACCTGAAAATCATCTCTTATACTCTTAATAGTGAATTATTTAAGTATTCAAATTTGTGCAAAAGTGAAGGCTGTTGTAAGGGATTACCATTAGCTTTTAATTTTTTATTATGTGAATAATTGTTAATACTAGATAATCAAATATAAATAGGGTATAATACTTTTTTAATGTCTCTAAATATGGTACTTTGAGAATGTGCTTTGACTCATTCTGATTGAAATGTAGAAAAACCCATTGAACATCCTAAGTGGTAGATGAAAGTTGTGCTTAAACATCAGAGAAAAGGGAGTAGCCTTTACAAAGTATCCAAAGTAAGATTAGCTAAGGCAGTAAAAATATTTTTAGGAGTCAAGATACCTTCCATACAAGGCAAGACCTAGTAAAATATTCCAAGTATATCAGAAAAAGGCTAGAATTGTTTAAAACATGGATAGTATATTCAATGACTAAAATTACAATCTTTGAGTAGAGAATGAAGGAAACTGAGATAATCATATCATTCTTAGCTGCTCCTCAATATGGAAATACCTAATTTTTACCATCAAAACACATCAAATGAACACATCAAAAGTGCCAGTGTTGCTGGACAGAAGTTTCATTTTCTTTTAATCATCCATTAATAAAGTTTACTGTAGGCTCACATTCCTTCTGATGTTTGTATTGTGTATCAAGATGAGAAAAATATACAAAATTCTAATTTTAGATATTTAGGTCAAGAGATGGAATAGTGAGAAATTATATTTTCAAATAATCAACTATAGATTTGTTTGACATTTGGGTAGTTTTATCCTAAGAATGTGTAAAGAGTTTCCTATATCTTTTCCCACTCATAAACTTCCAGAACTACAGAACCATGATTCACTTAGGAGGGCAGCTGCTCCAACTTGCCCTCCTTATGTTCATCCACGGCATTGAAAACTTGCCATTCCACTCTTGCTGCATGCTTGTCTCTGGAAACAACTTAATTGTATGAGATTGTCATAATGTAGCGTTGTCCTTCTGAAGATCATAGGTCAAGCTGAAAATTAAAGGTGAGCCTTGCTTTATAGTGTCAATTATACCTTTTAGAGCAATGGTGGAAATAGATGAAGCACTTTAATAGTAAGTTTCAGTCCATATTAGTTTGTATTTTGTAAGGTTCATTAAAGGTAACAATCAACATAGAATGAAATTGTGAAAGTTTTTATCCTGCAGGTCCCTGCCTTTTTACCCTTAATGAAATTATTTATAAATGAAGTTTTTATTAAAATTAAAAAGCTGTTTTCCCAAAATATTTCTTCAGTTTCTATCTTCCAGATCTGAACTGTCTCATTATAAAACAGCAGGGGAGCAACATCTTAGTATTTATTAATATGTGTTTATAAATACTACTTTGTGACTAAGTCTGTCTTTCATACTAGTGTGATGTAGATTTAAAGAAAAGGATTTATGGAATAGTCATGTGCTTTTGTTGATACAGCTCTAGGATTTTGAAATCAGTTATTAAAGGAAAAAAATTGACTTGTTAAATGAGCAGAATACTTTTTGTTTTGATTTGCTCATGCTACCAAAAGAAAAATACCTGGCTTCCTTATGTTCTAAACTCTTAATTCTATAGGCTGCACATCTTTCTTCCCCAAATCCCTGCAGTAAGTGATCTCATCAAATAAAAGTGGGGAATAATGGGAGGCAGCCCAGGGTGGTGGCTCATTTGCAAGCAGCTGCTTCCTGCTGTCAGAACAAAGGCAAATCAGAGTTGCATTAAAGAATATGACAAGCAGAGGGAACAACTGTCCAACTGCCAGCCCACTTCCCTAATAATGCTTATCTTCTGTTTGGTTGAAGAAGTGACTGGCCTGAGTACCTATTCATAAGGGTATGGGGATAATGTTTCAAAACACAAGATTATTAAGTAAAGTTTACTAAAGCACCTTTATAATGCTTATGAATGAGAGAAAGATTATGAATATGTTGTGTTCAGTAGATTTTTAATTGCATTGTTATTAAGTAGGATTTGAACTGTGATGTATTTAAGTCTATTTAATATTGCATCATGTTGTGATTAGATTCTTGATGTACTTTGTAAATTGGAAACAACAGTTAAATCTTATTCTTTAGAATAGTATTTGTGTGCAGAACCCTCTTATATGTTTACATGAAAAAAAACCCATTTGCCTTTCATTTGTGACTTAATATATAACCTGCCTGTCCTTTGTGGTGTTTTTGGAGGGGCACCTGAGACTCATTGTGTGACTTCCATGCTGATGTGAAATGGAGAGCATTGCCTGTACCTGGCATTTGCACTTTTAATTGTGGCTTTAAAAATGTTCCAGGGAGGTACATTTTCTTTCACTCTGCCTTTTTAGTGCACAGTTAACAAGATGTCCTTCCCTTGAACTATTTCTCCCATAAATCAATTAGGCATTTGCTGTAGTAATTCAACTTTTTGAAGTGCATATAGGAGAATACTGTATATCAAGTGCTTGTGGAATAGTCTGTATTCATTTGAATAAGAACCTAGACCTTGAGAAGTTTTCCCATTTTTTGGGTCTTTAATATAACAGCTAAGATTGTTTTAAAAAGTTGACATATATAAAAATTGGCATATTTAAGTTAATGTTTAGAATATTGAAAAAAGGTAAACCCTCAAAATGCTTTCTACATCTGACTTATATGATACAAATGCATTCAAAAATGTTAAAAAAATTAATACCTGGCCAAAAGTGAGATTCAGGTAGGTTTTATCATATATGTTCCTGATACATTTTTAAAGCAAATACTTGCATGTTGGTCTCTTTTTTCATTTACTCCTATCATAACTTTGTATGTATTCTACTCTGAAATAATATTTCAGAATGCCAACATTTATTTTTAAGGCTCTATCTTCATTATATTGTAGTCAATATATATTATTTTCCTGTGAAGCTCTTAATTATACTAAGTGGAAAATATGTGATCTTTTATACTTATTTAAATGTGCCAAATTACTTTTTTCATTGATTCTATTAGATGATTACAGACCATGAGAGAAAACCCTGATTTACATGTAATAACAAGTGGAGCTACCTGAGTATCAGTAAATGCTTGTTTAACTCGAGTGACTAAGTTAAATACTGTAGAAGTTAAAAGGACTTTGGAGATGATTTAGTCTAACCCCTTCGTTTTTGACTTAAGAAATCGTTCATGACTTGATGTTTGCTCTGGCAGAATCGGAATAACTCAAATCCTCAGATTGAAAAAAAATCTTAATATTTACTGTTTTCCCCTGCCTTTGGTTTTTATACAGCTAACTCTACTGATGAAGCTCAGCTTCAGAAACTCTCAGTCTTAGTTTCAAAGCTATGGACTGGTGCTGGATGTACATACAAAGTGGGGTAAAAGTAGGTTTGGAATTGCAGCTAAGCAAAAAAAGTTTATTCCTGTATTATCATTTATTAATGATTGTATTGTTTTCCATAGAAACAACTATAAACCTACTTTTGCCCCCCCCACATATGCATCAACAACCTAGCTTCTTATAGAGTAGAACTGAAAGTAGAATTAATTACTTTACTGATTGAGGATTCTCTGGGTGCTCATCTTAACCACTCCTGTTGAACACCTCATCCTACAATATTGTCTTACTATTTCTTTCTCACTAATCACTCTTTTTAATGCAGTAATTCCTCACTTAATGTCTTCAATAGGTTCTTGAAAACTGCAACTTTAAATGAAACAACAATTAATGAAGCCCATTTTACCATTGGCTAATTTATATAAACAAGAATACTTTCTACAGTATATTTCTGGTCACAAAAACATCACCAGACATCTCAGTAGAGACCCCAAACCCTTCTAATGCTAAACATTGAAATAAATGTGAGCTATACATACATTTAAGGAAGATGAATAAACACAGTAAGGTAACTGCTTTCCAACCCACTTATTCCAGTTCTGGGTGGTGGGTGGCTGAGGTCTGTCCCAGCAGCTCAGGGCATGGCATGACCCCAACCTGGACAGGGACAGGACACCCTTCCATTGCAGGGCACACTCACACCCACACTCACTCAGACTGGGACTATGCAGACACGCCAGTTCACCACATATGCACATCTTGGGGATGAAGGAGGAAACCATAGTACCCAGAGAAAATTCACACAGAGCTGGGAGGACGTGCAAACTCCATGCACACAGTAGCACTGACAGGGAATCATCCCGCCCACCCCTATCATCAATATTATAATTAAACTGTATTCGAGGACCTGCTGTATTTTTATTGTCTTTTTTTTGAGAGTTCCAGCAAAGTTAACAACACTTTATTGTAATAGATATTCTCACTTTAAGATGACATAAAGTGGGATATTTCTCAGGATTGACTTTCAAACTAAAAAATGTTTGCCTTTATCTTATCTCTGCATCAAAATTTATTGCTTAAATTGAGATGACTAATGTGGCATGACATAGTACTTAAGAGCATAGTCTAGGTCCAGAAAGTTTGAGTGTGAATCTCAGCCTGTTTAGTCTTAAACAAGAGTCCTCCCCTGTTCGTGACCTTGAGCCACTTAATCTGTCTATGCCTTGTTTTACTTATATTTAAAATGAGGATGATAATAGCACTGTTGGAGGATTAATGAAATTAATATTTGTGAAGCACTAAGTCCCTTTTAAAAATCACTTGATATTTTTGAGGAAAAGGTTAAAGCTAGATCTTAAAAGAAATTCTGCTGCTGGCTTAAATACATAGTTATATGGATACCTTGCCCTTTAAAGTTATTGAGTGTAGCTTATCTGCTTAACAGCAATCAGAACTGCTGAAAGTGTTTAACTGTAGTTAATCATGAGTCAGGCTTGACAGAGGCAGTTTAATTGTGTTTGAAGGAAAGGAAAATCTCTGTAAATGAGGTTTACAGATTTCACAAACAAGACTAGGAATATTTATCAAAATCTGTAATTTTCCATTCGTTGACTATATTAGAATCCTATGTAGGTTTAATGAACAAGCATTTGCAGTTTTTGGTCTTGAAATTGTACTAGAATTTTGAGGGAAGTTTTTATTCTTCTCTGTTAATCTCTGCTAGAGATTTAGGGAAGTCATAGTTTTCCCAGTGAACACAGTTATTTTCAAAGCCCATACTTTGGGCATAGGAAGACTAGTACAGTGCCTACCTTGCTTTCCTTCCCTAATACAACCTAACGAGGTGGAGTCTCTCACTAGGTACACAGCTTATATACTCGGTATAGGTCACGCATTACACGTATACAGAAATTACTCTAACATAGATTAGAAATCTGTTCATTGACTTGACATTCTTATAATAATTTATTTGTAAATAAACAACTATTATTTTACCCAGCTCATTGAATACTGATGACATACATTTTTGGAATATGTTTCGAAATACATGAAAATACAGCAAACTATGAAATATGTTACTATATTTGTATATGTTTAGAAGATAGTTTTGTTGGGGACATAGCCTTATGTATATAACAGGTTTTAGAAGATTTCTTTTTACTTTTGATTAAAGCATGCATTTAAAAATTATTCCTTTGTTTGAAAGTTGTAAATAATGAAAAATCCTTTTTACATTGTGCTTGTTTGTTAGCTTCATGTTATTTTTCTGAATTTCTTTCATTATGATGGTCCCTTTCTCATAGCAAAGGACATTTATTCATCACTTTTCCTGAATAATACTAACACACTAGCAGATGGTCACTTTCCAAATGGTTTGTCTTCAAAAAAGAAATTAAAACATTATAGTACCAGAGAGAGATGTTGTAATGTGTCCCATTTAAATTAACAGGTTGTCCTTTCAACTATTTTATAATTGTAAAGCAGCTCAATGTCACATAAAAGGCTAAAGACTAGAGTGAGTGGAATCATGGGCAATTTGAAATAAATACAGGCCTGTGTGGTTTAGAGCCCTATGCGTGAACACCCTGGGAATTACTGTTTTGTTAAAAAGATGTACGTGATACATAATATGATAGCATTTTGGTTGTATTGGATTCTAGCACAATTGGTTTATAACAAAAATTAGCAGTCTTAAAATATATGTACATTCTGAAAGAAGATATGCCATTGAAAACCATTTAATTAAAACAATTTTAGCCTAACAATGAAATCAAATATGAAAATAATTAATCTGCTTCACTCTTCTACCCATGCCCCCACCCCATCAAGGACTGATCTCTACTTCCGATTGGCTTTGAGACTATTGAATTATTTCCAGACTAGGATTAGACTGAAACTAGCATTGTGGGATTAGAAATACAACATATACATGCATAGATTCAGTCAGTGTGTTAAGGAAATAGCTGGAGAAACTGAACCATCCTTAAAACACAGGGTTGTTATTGAACAAACAGGAAGATTCTAAAAATAATTATGAGTAAATGAAGACACTGGAATTATCACAGTTAAATAATTTGTTTCTATCTTTCTCTGTTGCTAAGTAGCCACTAAATATGTATCCTTGGGCAGACACTTGGATCTAGGCTATCATTCCTTCATCTAGCACATCAGACAACTCTTAAGTCCTTTTTGAAAACTTTATAACTATTTGATTGATGGGTAATTACTCAACCCAGAATAAAATGTTTAAAATGCACTTGCTCAAGGTATATCTCTCATGAAGCACAAAGGAGTTCTTACCATGACTGTTCTTCATAACTGGTAAAAAAATCATGTCATAGAAACTCATGTATAAAACAGGTATAATTTGATTTTCAGTTCTGATTACTAGCACTGTCACAAAAACAAGTCCTATCAATATGCCAAGATTTTTTTGATTACTAATCTGAACAGAAGAAATAATAATTTTTCAAGTTACCCTTTTTCATAGAGTGATCATTTGAATATCTTTATGGGTGTCTTTGTTAGAATGCTTTCTAGCATGTTACTCAAGCCTCACATATCATCAGGGAAGTTATTTCTTAAGTAGTTGTATGTTCCTTGTCTACTTAAAAGACATGAACAGCCTTCTCTGATTTGTGCAGAGATGGAAGATTAAGTCAGCCTTAAGTCTTTCTTAACTTAGATTGTTTTGTAGAACTCAATTTTAAGATCCCTTAGCATCTACTGTTTTTAACATGGTAGTGATATTAACTTGCCCGCCCAATAATCCCGTTTTGCAGTTTACTGGTTTCAGCTACTGTTTAACTAAGAGACACTGCTTTCTAGCAAACCTACTGAAGGTTTTAGCCAGATATACTACTACTACAATGTTCCATATAGATTCTAGGCTCTTTGGTATTCATCATAGTGAAAGTCAATTTTATCGATACAAAATTAACAGTAAAAAATACCCTTTATTCAGTAAAAAGAAATCATGCTTTCTGCAAAGCATGCCCAAATAATTAGAGCTGTTTATATGGATAATGACATAATAAACGTGAGCAAAGTTTGAAAAGTTAGAAACATTGTAAACATACAAGTTAACTTCATGGTGGCAGATAACCCTGAGGGAGAGACTAAATGCCTTTTGTTTCCATGACATCTCTTAAACTGAAAAAATAAGGAGTCTGTTTTTACAGTTCATCAGATGCTGTGCTAGTCCCTTTCAACTGGTTCTGGTAAATAATTAAGACCTAACTCATCTGTTAAATGAAATACATCAGTTTCTCTCCAATGCATCCAGATGAGCAGAATTGGGAAAACAGACCCTCAACCATTTTATGTAGGGCTTTATTTTGTGAAATCCTAGTTGAGAAAATGAGTTTTAACCTTCAGTTGCATAAAACTTCTCCGCAAATATGTTTTTGTGAGCTTTCTCTTAGATTATTTTTATTTAACCCTATTTGGTAGTGGGTAAGATGCATTGAGTATACACTATAGTCCAAATCTGGTTGTCCCTCTTTGTTCTCAAAGTTTTGAATGTTGTGGCCATATTTTATCGACAGCAGTTTTTTCTACTTAATTATGTCTTTTGTTGACAGCTCAAACTGTCTCTGTTGACTCTTAGTTGAAATGCAGCTGGCTACATCAGTTGATTTGGGGAACCAAAGCACATAATTAACCTCCCCAGTTAAGGCAAACTGTTTCATTGGGAGAGAAAGGATTTTGCAGGATATGTTGCTTTGGTCTGAGAAGTTACCCATTTTATTTTCATGATGTGTATTTTATATGAGAACTTAAGCAGAGAATTTTTTTAAAGTGTTAATACTACAGCTAATATTACTTGAGTACTAAAGTACTACAAAAGTAATTTTGGTTTTCAGTTATTGGTTGGACCAGGAAAATTAGATACCAGTATTCACTTAAGTGTCAAATTAGCATAGTGTGGACAGTAAGGAACATTTGGGATCATGTTGTTTTCACACCTATTTGGATGAGTATTGAAGCTTTGATGTAGATTTCTGAAAAAATATAAAGACCCTTCTGCCCCTCCTATTTTCAAGGACACTTTGTAGTTACTAGTTCTAAAATAAAACACAGATAGTCTTTGACTTAAAACAATTTGGCTTATGATTTTTTGAATTTACAATGGTGTGAAAGTAATTCACATTCAGCAGAAACTGCTTTGAATTTTGATCTTTTCTTATGGTACAATACTCACCTGTGGTGCTGGGCAGTGGCAGCATGGTGATTTTGCCCAGCTGCAGGCTGAGGTGATTGTTCTGAGCATGTTTAGGGTAGGCTAGGCTAAGCTGTAATGTTCAGTAGGTTACATGTATGAATTGCATTTTTGACTTAGGTTATTTTTAACTTATGATGGGCTTATTAGGTCTTAATGTGAAAATGGGAAGAAAATACGTAAGCAATAAACTTTATACTATGAGATTTCTTATGTCCTGGCTACTTTACCTAAGTTATCCTGGGTTCTCCTAATACTGCACCAGATGTTGATGCTAGATTCTCTTCTTCCAGGTATCGTCCAGTTCAACTTTATTATTTTTTCATTTCTAATTTTCTACCTGAATTCCTATAATAATTACATTATTTTTAAATTTTTAAGTAGTTTTCTTGCTTATCAGCTTAGGCAAAATGTAGATTTTTTTTTCTTTTTTCAAATCTAAGATCCATGCTATTTTTGCAACCAGAATTATAGGAATAGTAGAAGGGAGACACTACAAATAGGAAAATGAAAAAGTCTTTATTTGCTAATTTTTTATACTAAAAGAAATGTTTTGGATTAATAAGAGTTTTTTTCTCTGTTTTCAAATAAAATCATTTTCTTCATTGTTCATCCTAAGAGAACAACCCCGTTTTTGTGAATGGTTTTTAAAGAACCTTACCACTTTCTTTCCCCTAGAATTATATGTTAACAGAATATGGTTTCTTAGAGGATATTGTGGATTTTTTTTTTACTAAAGTTTTACCAAATTTTTTGATCTGCTCTTCCAAATAATGTAGTTTTTTGCCCAGTGTTTTAATTTTAAATTAAAAATGGGGAAATGGATAATGATGAAAGCTAAAATGTATTGAATGATTTCTGACTAAATACAGAGTGTGGTAAAGTAGGTTTACAGTTGTTCCTATGGCAAAGTGTATAATAATTAATAAGTAACAATATAAGAATAGACTGTCTTGTATACTCAGAACTGTAAACCTATTTTTGCCCCACCTTGCATGTATTGAACAGAGCTGAACACTATGTATGCACTGTTTCATGTACTCTCTCAAAAACTCTTGTAATCAGTGTTACTATCTTTATAGTTAGGTAACGCACCAGTTCTAGAGAAACGTGATTTATGTGTGACTCATTGTTGAGTTTAGGGAAATAAAACAGAAAAAAATAAGTACAATGAATCATGGTAGTTGTCTTGCTGTTGAGGAAGATAATTTTGATTTTTAATGTAGACTGATAGAATTAAAAACATATTCATAATATTGCTTTTACATTAGTAGTTGAGTAGAGGGAACTTCAAAATTAGGTGATCTAAAAATAATGTTCCAAAATACAAAAAAAATGAACTAAAATAGTACTTTTGAAAACAAGTAGAGTTATTTTAGAAAACAAGTCTTTTTAATGGAATGTAGTAAGGAAATCAAAATAATTAATAAATAATGGAAACTGTATGAAATTATAGACATAAAATTGTGAATTTTATTTCAGGATTTTACTTTTTGGTAGTTATTCTAAAAATGACTAATATAAAAAATTGAAATAATGAGGGAAAAGTTAAGTAAACCATTTTGAGCTATTAATAACATTTGGCACTGATTTTACTGTTTTACTTATATTTGCTTTATAAAGGTTAAATTTATGTTTTAATGTAAATATTTGTCTATATCTTTTTCAATCTTAATATTTCATCTTTATATTCAAAGAATTTTTTTGAATTGAGGTTTTTATGTTAAGATATTAATGATTACTCATTCTAATTAGTCAAAAGTTTCTACAAACACAGCTTCTATGGACTGCCAAGGTGCCTTGGTTCCATTTCTGATCTAAAGCTTGATAAGAATATACTGCTGCTCACTAGTTAATTACTGTCTCCATGTCCAAAAGGAACGGCTTTGAATTCAGCGTTTGTGTGGCTGCACGGCCCTGTTCAGGCAAGCTCAATGCGTGTTACATGATCGACTGAGAGGAATAGAAAAGCTACTCGCTCAGTCTCTGACCAGAATGCATGACAAGGCGCGGTGTCAAAAAGGGCAAGGGTGGGGATCGCAATTATTATGGCAGAGGCAAAGTAGTTTCCGTGACTACCAGATTGAGCATTCATTGTGATTTATTATTTACTACTTCAAAACCTCACTCTGTGATTTAATTATAGGTTGGGATGCCCATAATCTCCCCCATATTTGAATACCCTGTTATTGTTGTTAAGGGGTACACTGAAACAATTCCAAACTGATGGTACTCTAAAACAGGGACAAATTAGGCTTAACCATTGCTCTGTGAAAATCTAGACAGGCAGTTAACTTAAATGGACCCTATGTTGGGCGATGCTGTTAATCAGCACTTGTACAGACCTACCCATGACCCCCTTGGGGATCTTCTGAGAAGCATGGCTGCAACAAGTGCATTTTACCTTTTTTGTTGAAAGCAATTTAAAATAGTTTATATTACAATGTATCATTTTAGATGTAAATACATATTTTTGCAATTATATGCATAATTATATGCTTTTTGTATTGCCCCAGAGTTCACCTTCTTAAAGTGAGTTAACCATCAGATAATTTTGTATTTCCTATGTTTTCTCTTCCCAAATATTTCTCAGATACTAACTTGCAGATGAAGCTCTAAATTGACTACTTATTCTGCATTATTAGTAATCAAATGTGATAAGCTTTTTAACATGGGGTTTTTATTTGAACAACAAAAACCGACAAATAAAAATAATTTTAAACCTTTATTGAATTCTTATTCAAAATGAATTGTGTGCATGTACTCTTTTTAATTAAAAAAGCATCTGCTTAGCTCATTTACATTCTTTCTGTCAGAATTTCTGCCTGAGGATTCTATATATAATTAATGTAAGAAAAACAAGACAGTAATCCCTTGGTAGAAAACTGGTAATGGATTAAAAGACCGTAGCTCTGAAATTCCAGGAATGTGACACACTTTCTGAGAAAGATGCACTTAGTGCTGAAGTCTGGAGATACTGAGAAGTGCCCTCTAGTGTAATTAGCCGAAGCTAGACCCTCTGAGTATATATTGTTGCTATTTAATAGGGATTATTATAAGTAAATTTATAAGTGGTATTAAATATTAAAGGAGATTCATTCCTTTGTCCAGAGTAGAGCTTTGAGTGCTCATTGGAAGCTTCAGGTTTTTCTTGAACCAATTGGAAGAATACAGAGAATGCACATTGAGACCGTGCAGAATTGTCGCCTAGGCAGTGTGACGACTGTCTTAGAATGTACTGTCTGCCTGACGTTACTGAGCCAGTTCAGGAACTTCAGGGAATTCCTAGAGTCACCCTGAATTCCCTTTTCCTTATTTAAAGATTTGAACTAGATTAGTGCTTTTCAAATTGCAGGTTGCCACCAAATATCAGTTTGTGAAGACGGTATTTTAGTGGGTATGAGCAGCACTTAAATGAAAGAATAGCAAGCAGAGTACATCATATATAATAATATTTTAAATGAAAGTTGTATGTGAACATAATAAATATATTTTGTTTTGATGAATAGTAACATGCCTGTGGAATATTGTTAAAATATATAATGTAATACATATTAAAAAATACTAGGATGGGAGTGCTAAAACTCTCTCCCAGTTCCAATATCCCCAAATGAAATTTTAATTACTTAGATTTTTTAAGATTGTAATTAGGAAATAGAATTTATCATGTGCAAATTATTTAGGAAAAAAGATGAGTAGAAAGGTGCAAGTCTTGTTACTCTGAGAGAATACTACCTGTATAAATTTTGATTATTCCTAAGTGTGATAATTTAGGCTTATATAAAAGCTGTGGGAATGGAAAGAGTAAATGATTCATTCTGATTGTCAGGCTTAGAAAATACTTCATGACATTAGAATGTATTCTTGAAAGATGGGTATGATTTGAATCGTTTGGGGAACGGGATGGGAGAGATGAGTCTGGACACTTTGGATGTGGCTGGAAAGTCAAAACGCCTTGTATGCCATACTTTGGCAGGGTAAGCTGTCAAGCCCATTACACCTGATAGGATTGAATCTATTTCTAGGAAGATGAAGGTAACAGTGGTGCTCAACCCAAGTAGAGAGGGACTCAAGGTACGGAGGCAGCGAGTTATAGGAGAATGTTAGAAGGGCCATTCGCACAATGACGAGAGTGGAGGCTGTTACGGTGAGTCAGAAACTCATCGTAGGATATACAGTAAATTAGTTTGATGGTCTTTACACAGCACACTAAAGGAGTTTCATTGAGTTTCTCAGCCCATGGAGTTTGAATTTAGCATTTTAGAAATACTGGGACAGCTTTTGATACCATTGCAAAATAACCAAGTAAAGACACATGAAATGTTGAGTGACTGATTAAACAGAAACTATGCTGAGAAAAAATTTTTGAAGAATACTTTCAAAACTGTGCATTTCATATAATGTAGTATACTTTTAAAATGGAAGTTCTTAGAATGAAATAATAGCAGTAGGTTAAAAACAGCTTTGATGTGGTCTTTTTGTCATTTCACTTCTGGTCAGATCCTTACCTGTTTCGTGTTGTGTATTCTCAGTTTTGGAGATTTTTATATGTTGCTTTTCCTGAGGAACCTTCCTCGACATCTTTCCTGTCAAGGTAGTTTTCTGTCTTTTGTGAGGTTATTCACTTTTCTCTCACTGTATGATACGCTCCTGCTTCATACTTTTGAGATTGAGCTGCTTAAAAGCTGAAACTGCAAAATTTCAGTTCAGTATATTGTGTTTTCCTTAGCATGTGGCAACCATTCAGTAAGTCTTTCAGTGAAGAATAAACCAAACAATGGAAATATTCAATAAAAGTAAGGTAATTAATAGGAAATTGAGTTCAAAAAATTACAAGTGGAATTATCTCAAGGAATTAAAATTTAAACCTTTGGACATATGATAAGATACTGTTGGCACGCTAACATGTATTTATCAAGTACCCACCTCTTTTGATGCTGTGAATGTAGTTTGTAAACAGAACAGGAACTATTTGCACCTTCATGCAGACTTTCTCTTCCATCTGTAGTTGGAAAGCATGTGATTTCAGGTTATAGTGTGATGATGAACACTGGGGAGATATGGTGAAAAACTTCGTAATTGTACCTGAGGAAATAGTGGAGTGACTTATTAAAGGTAGTTACATAATTTTTGTTCCTAAAGATACTAGATATTTGACAACACTGTATCTCTTATTTTTGCAGACCATATAACACATATACCTAACACATTGAGTCCAAAAAAGTAAATGGTAAGAATATTTAGAAACAGTGACTACGTCTGATTATTTCGTTAAGGTAAAATTGTTAGTAAAAATAGGAGACCAAGATATAGAGTCCTTGGCAGGATGACAATCCCTACATAAAAATATAGGCAGTTTTTTTTTCATCTTCATAAAGCACATCCCCTCAGGTTCCTCCTAAAAGCTTTATATGGATCAGGAAAACTTTCTCTTTAGCTCCCTGTGTATAGAATATCTGGGGTTTTTTTTTGTTTGTTTGCTCATTTGTTGTTTGATATGCACAGAGGACATATCTGTATAGACTGACGATACGTTCTTATCACAAAGCAATGTCTGGGCAAGCATCTTTCTTCAGAAATAGTGATACAGAATTTTATTATGGTGATTAATTTATTCAACAAACTGACTTTGTACTCAACAGTGAAAGCAAAGTTCACTGAGGCAGTAGATCAAGATACAGAAACCTTTAGTCTGTTGTTGCAACCTACAGCTGTTTTACAGTCTTTGATCGTTTGGTATGGGCAATTAAAAATGCTGAGATCTGAATTGTGTAGTAATGTTACATGTAATGAAGTTACATCATCATTAAAATGTTTGTTACTAACTTTTGGATGACTTTGACATTTTGCCTATCAGAATTTCAAATAAAATTCCCACTTTTATAATATATAAATTCTACCTAGATGAGGGAATTACACATTCAAATATACAGTTTACAAAATAAGTTTAAAATAACCTATTGAAAATCTATGAAAAAATTATTTGTGTCCCTTTAAATGTGCATTTGATGGATTTAATTTAAATGCCTACAAAAGATTTGTTAGGATTGCAACAATACCCATGGTAAAACAGGCTAAAAGAGTGCTGAAGTGAAGTGACCTGGAATCTCAAAAATTAACTGCAGATAGAACTTGATGAGTTAGCATGATATAGTGAGAGGAGCATTAAAGGCTGTCTTCTGATTCCTTTTTATCAGTGTGACCCTGGATAAATCTGAATAGTCTCCATTTTCTGAGCTGTAAAATTAACATCGTTAAGTGCTTATATAACCAAGTACTGTGCTTGGGATAAAAACAGGAGTATTTATTCCTGCCTTCAAGGAATTTTTAGTCTTAAAAGAAGGAACACATAAGTACTTAGGTTTGAAGCCATGTGGTAAGCACAGAGAATGTCCATTGGTGCATTGTCATAATTAGAATTCAGTCTAAGAGCTAAGGTGTAAGATAGGTTGGGTATGTGGTCAGAGAAGACGCCTCAGAAAGGATTTCTCCTGCTTCTCATCTTAAAAAGGGAGGGAGGGGTGAGACTCCAACTAGTAGCCAGGATACTCTGTGGATTCAGCCGGGATCATTGTGATAATTAAGTAAGATAATGTACTCTGTGTGTAGCATATTCTAAGTTATTGCAAATCCCTGTCTTTTTTCCTGACCTGTGGTCCAGTGTACTGTGTGTGCATGTGCACATATGTCCCCACTCACAATTGGCACATGAACTTTGAGTCCTCAAAGTGTAAGGAATAGAGATGGGAACAATGAAGACTAGCTGATCTCTAGTGACCTGTAATTATGACTTCATAATCTGAAAATTATCTGCATATAATGAGTTATTGAATTACATCTGGTTGATAATTTACCAATTAGGCTGTTTCCTTATTTCACTGGAGATAGAATCCAGAACTTAAGCAATGGTGTCAGATGCACCACTTTTAAGAAGAGTCTGCTGGCAAAATTTAGCACTTACAGTTGCCAAGCACTGTTTTTGAAGACTTTAAAATGTGGTAATTTATTTAATCCTTACAAAATCCTGTGAGACACAGGAGTTATTATTTTCCCCATTTTACAGATAGGGAAACTGAAGTTGGGAGCTTTACCTCTGAACAGTATCACTCAGCTAGGAAACAGGCACCTAGGTTCAAATCTAGATGGTCAGTGCTGAATAGTGCACATTTGCAAAATAGCATGTGGTTCAGAAGTTCCTAGAAATAGCCTTCTTGTCCCAGAAGACCAAGACTTTAAAGGTAGAGCAGCCAAGAACCAAGTTTTAAAGAACACGGGAAACAAGCAAGCACATTAGCCAGCCTGTGGGAGATAAGTGGATACTTTGCCACAAGTTAATGCAGCTGACAAGCTTGCCAGGATACTGTTGCAGAGCAGGGCAGAGCAGAAACTGGAAATCAGAAGTCGGAAGACCAGGGAGATGCAGAGAGCAGCAGCAGGGGTGGTTCTTTGTTTCCACATTCTTCGGGCATCCTTAGGAATGTGGATGTTCTGGCTCTTTGCCTTTTCAGCAAAACTCAGCAGCTCATAAGAGTAGTGCATGTGAGGCACCACGATAACCCACAGTGACCCCTCCTTTAATGCTTTTCTCTGAAAAAAACTAGCATTTATTATAGTGATTTTGGAAGTCTTAGGCACATAATTTGTGACCTAAGTGCAAAAGTTATCATCTCATCTCTGAATCAAGCCTACTTTTTAAGTTAGTTTCTTGATAGTTTTATACTGTATCTTCTGCTAGAGAAGGCTTTAAGAGGAGGGAGCTCATGATCCCTGAATGGAGTGGGGGAGGGGAAACTGAGCATACTGTAGGGAATTCCAAATACGAGGGAATGGTATGAAGAAAGTTATGAAGGCAGAAATGCATATACTAGATTTTAGATTGTGAATAAACTATTTAAGACTCAATTAGTGTAAGTACTAAATTGGTACATTTTGATGAATTATATGGAATAAATGAGTTTTCTACATAGCACGCTGGTGTCACAGGTACCATTTGCTTCTTTTTTAAAATATGAATAGTTAATTTCATAAGAGTAGATCACTCATCCACCTTTCAGCAGGTAAGGGTTAACACACAAACATCAGCACAGCAGCAACCTTGGGATGCACTGGGAAGAAGCCTGGATTGAGTTGGGCGGGAAGTTTGGAACAAAGAGCAAGAAGGAAATTACGAGTGGACTACTAGGGTGCAGCAGCACTGACTCAGACAGGGTCCTACGAGCCATTTCTCTTGCAGCTCCTTAAACAATGACCTCTGAACAACATGAAGGTTAGGGGGTGGACCCCACACGGTCAAAAATCAGAGTATAACTTTGGACTTCCCCAAGACTTTAGTACTAATAACCTACTCTTTGGAAATGTTACCAATAACAACACAGTTAACAAATATTTTGTATTTATATGTATTATATACTGCATTCTTTACAATAAAGTAAGCTAGGGAAAATAAAATTTTATTAAGAAAATCATAAGGAAAATATATTTTATAGTATTTATTGAAAAAATCTGCGTATAAGTGGACACAGGCAGATGAAACCCATGTTATTCAAGGGTCAACTGTCACCTGTTAGAACGTGTGAAACTCAACTTGGGAACTGCATCGCTGCCTCTGCACTCCGGCATCTGTAGGGAGCAAGCAGGAAGGGTGACCGTGGGTTGTCTGTGTAGGGTCAGGGCTTCTACCCTTGGGTTTCCCACCATGCTGTTTCTTAGTTCCCTTGATGTTCGGTTTGGAAGTTAAATACAAGGAAGGATATGATTTCAACTCTGCAGAAAAGTAGTATTAGTTTCTTTTTAAGGCAACACCTTATACCTTTCCAGTGTCGGATTTAAATTGTCTCTCCATCTCACCCTGCCTCTCTCCCTGAATGTTCAGGTGACAAAGATTTGAACATACTTGAGTGTGTTCTCAGGAACCTCATCTTTTCATTAAAAATGCAACCAAAAAAAGAGAACAACAGCAAAAGTAACAAACCTCAATCTCAGAGCACAAAAATAACATCAAAACCACCAATGACATCCAAGTCATTACATTGTCATTTGAGAAATTATTTAACCTTCATATCATTTTGGGAAGCGGTTTCTGTTTTTACCTCATAGTATCACAATTAGTAGAGTAGTTTTGTAAGTCATCACTTTGCTTCAGGGAGGACTGTGTCCACTGAGCAGGCTTTCTGTAGTTTGTGGAAGCAGTGGAGTTACTTCCAACTAGAGAATTGTTAGTTTCCGTGGCTTATTCCGGGGTCCTAGGGAAAAATTAGAAAGAGCTAAGGACATAAATACAACTGGATGAATGAATGAGTAGTGTCTGAGCACCATTACCAAAGGTGTTTGTAAGAGGTTAGAAATGCTGTTTTCTGTTGGTGATTTTGATTATTTTGACTTTGCATTTTGAAGAGAAATGCACAAATGGGCTTACCTACAGCATTTGATTTCACTCATTGTCATTTTACAGTTTTTAATTGGTCCAGGAACATTGAGAAAAGTAATAGCACAGTAGTGCATTGTTGACTGGAGTAACTTTTAAACACCCTTTTACTTGGTTGTCAGTGAGTTGTTCCTATAACTGTGGATGTTTCAGAAGTTTACAACTGTTTGTGAGAGAAAAATAATCTTCAATGGTAAAGGAAGAGTCTTATGTTAGTAGTGACAGTTTTAATTTGCGTTTAAAGATTTCATGTAGTAGCGTAATTTAGAATAAAATTTTAAGCATTGTTTAGGGGGAAAGGGGAAATTTAAAAACAAATTCAGCTTAGATCTAGTTATTTTTTTGAGGTAGGAAAGTACTTCAGTAAACATTTTATTAGTTTTTCTTCTAGAACCATGTTGAAAAATGCCTTCTTACCTTTAGCAGAAAAGGCTTTCTATGATCTTTGATAGGTATTACTGTATTTAGCTGTTAAAAAAATGTCCTAACTTCAGGAATGAGTCTTTTGAAGTTTGGGGGAAAGAGTGACTTATAGCATAGAGGAACAAAGACAGAAAATTTCTCCCTTCAGTGAGAAAAAGTTTAAATGTCTGACACTTTGTAAATGATCTAATTGTTAGTGTGGGTAACAGTTTGTGAAAAGTCAAGGTACAAGAGTTGAGACTGGTTTTAGGCTATCTTTCCAACCTGAAGTGAGAAATAAATACCTCATGTATATGGAGATAGAAGGCATTTCCCTTCTAGGACATTCATTCATTCGAATCAGCTGTGGTTGAATGTGATTGCATTTGGATTCCTGTTTGGGATTGAGTGAAATGAGTGGGTGGTTCCAGTGCAGTTTCAATGTCGTTAACTCAAATACATTTTAGACTTAGTATTAATTGCCCCGTGTATAGATACCTTTAATGAGGAAGCCACTTGTTAACACGGGTAACTTCTTTACACCTTTAGTGATCGTTGTTGCCAAATAAAAGTTCATTGACATGAAAATCTTGTGTTCACATACATTGTTGTTCCTCTTGTGATTAGATTTAAATGTACTTTTTAAAGATGAAATTATGGAAATACTTACAAATGAAAATCATGGTTCATAATTTTGTGTGAATTTAAAAAACTTTTCTTATTTTTAGTTAAAGATAATAAGGCGTTGACAAAAAGTCTTAGAATCCGAATTTTGACTCTCAGATTTGGGAGACCTGCCTGGGGAATACTTTAGTGAGGTCGCCACCTCTAACCAGCTTTATTCATCAGACTGATACAGCAAAGGAAGAGAATGTTTCAGCCAGTATGGCTCTTGGGGTGAGTCACTGGATGAAGGGGCAGGTCTCCTATTTTTGCATATTTGTTTTCTTATTTAATCTTTTAAGAACAAACATTCTAAGGTTGAGTGTAGTCAACCTATGGAATTTCTGGTAACAGAAGCACTGCAAAAAAAAATTGTGAAAAGATTATATTAAATGATCACTATGGAAGTAGAAATAAATTGTGCCAGAGGAAATAATGAAATTGATGTTTTGTTACTTTGAGATTATTTTCAAGTTTTGTTGTTGTTATGAGTGAATAAATTATGCAGAATTAGTTCATTTTAATTTCATGATAAAATATGAATGACCTTGGAAATTGTGTTTCTGATAGCAACTATTTAAAGTTAAACTGGTTTTAACTAGTTATAAAAATAATAAATGTAGCCCTGGCTGGCTACATAGCTCAGTGGATTGAGCGCGGGCTGCGAACCAAAGCATCGCAGGTTCAATTCCCAGTCAGGGCACATGCCTGGGTTGCAGGCCAGGTCCCCAGTGGGAACCACATGAGAGGCAACCACACATTGATGTTTCTCTCTCTTTCCTTCTCCTGCTCTTCCCCTCTCTAAAAATAATTAATAAAATATTTAAAAAAAATAAAAAAAATAATAATAAATGTAAGAGTATTCCCTGTTTTTCTGGGGGAAGTAAAAAGAGAGGGGGGTTAAGTTGTTCTTCTGGTTTTTGTGATGCTTTTATGTGACTAAGGACCTCAACTCCTCAATGATTTTGAACTTCAGCAGTTCAGTCATTGAAGGGTGCATTTCATAGTTAAGTCCCACTGATTTGGGGATGTCATCTTTGTTATATTTTTGGTCACCTGACATCTGAATTTTTAATAAAACATTTCCTTAGCTTAAACTTCAAAATTGGAAACTTTAAAGCTGACATATAAAAAGATAAAATTGTAGTGTGTTTTCCTCTCTCCCATAAAAAAATACTTCTATTTTGTATGGCATGCCTACTATGTGCCATGCACCGTGCTGGAAACAAAGAATACTAAAGTAAATAGGACTCACTTCTTTCTGTTGAGCAGCTCGGAGTTCAGTAGGGAAGGACTACGTAAGTAAAGAGAATCTTAGGATATGTTACCTGCTCTGGTAGAGAAGGTCATGGTTGTTCATCACTTAATTTATCTGTACATCCATTTATTTAATGTACCTTTATTTCATGCCCTCTGTAAAGAGAGCAGTGTAAACGGACTCTATTAGGTTTTGGCATTATATTGGTCATCCAGAGAGGTAAGATACCTTTCCTCAAGGAGAACTCTCTTCTCATGTAAGTGACTCAGACACAGGGATCATTGTCATTTTTGTTCACTGTTATATCCCAAGTGTCTAGATGGGTCCCAGCACATAGTAGATCCTCAATAAATATTTACTAGAAGAAAGAAAATAGCCCACACCTGAGCTCAGATTTTCCTTTCTCCATTATTAGAGAAGCCTTGAACTGAATTTTGGAGAGTAATTATTGTCTAAGAGAAAAATGTGTAAAATATTCTGTGGAGAAGGAATAGTTTAAACATGGTCACTGAGTGGTAAGGGTGACACTGTGGCTTAATACAAAATTCACTATTTTTTTCTAAAATAAAGGAGATAGGAATTAAGTATTCTATATTTGTGAACTTGGAAGAAGTTGTAGTTATATGCTAAGACTACTGATAGCCTCTCTTTGTGGCATATATTACTTTTAACAGACATGCTTATTAGGAATTTTTCTTTTAGACTTCAGAATTAAACTGATAGTATTTTATAACTTTTAAATTATTTTTATGGCACTTGTGAATTATTAATCAGTGGTTTACAAGTTTTTAGTGGAGAAATTAATTTCTTTTTAATGAGGAATTTAATCCCAAAAATGTCTAGAAGGACTCATATACTTTCTCCCTAAAATATCAAGAGGACTTCAGAAGTAGTAATAGTCAAACCTAACTACTTAATGGCTTTCTAAAAATAAATTTTTACCTTTGAGTGGCAACATGTGTCCAGTATTTTGTTACTTAGTGAATCCCAAGAAACCCTTGTTGTTTCTGTAATTGGATTTAATTATGCATTCACTTTTTCATCAAGCATTTATTAGGAATTTTTTGTGTATGCCAATTTAATTCACAGTATTTTGTGTGTAGATTGATTTTGTTTAAAACTAAATATTCTTCTTAGAAAACAACTTGTTTGAAATTCTTCACAATTTAAAATATATTCAAAAATAAAAAGGAACAGCTTGTAAATAAATGACCCAAGAAGCCAAGGCATATCTATCACCTGTGTATAGTGAGTTAGTTATTGTGTACTACATGATCTTAAATTGAACGCTTTCTTTTGCACGCACTTTATATTTCTGTAAGGATTTGATTGGTGTTTCATGCTCATAACCAAGTTTACTTACACTCATATTGCTACATTTTCAAAGTGTGTGTTCTTAAGCTGGAAAATGGCATTGCATTCTTTTCTTTATTTTTGGTATGAAAACAAGTTGAAAAGAGAAAGTAGTTGTTTTTTTTCTCTCTCCATTGTCATTATTTAGGCTCCTCACATAATACTGACAGGTTAAAAGGATCATAATGTTAATGAATAAAAAGTTTAGATGTTTAGATTGATAAAGTTATTTCCTAAATGGAGTAACAGGGTAACTAAAACAATAGAGTGACAGTCTGCAAACATACATGAAGTAAGGTTTTCATAGGCTGTATGCAAAGAAAAGTTTAGTATACAAAGACAAGTTTTATTATATGTCCTTGGTTTTTTTAAGTTTGATGACTTCATGAATATGCAGAGATGAATGAACAAGTTAAACTACTAGGGAAATATTTTTACCTTTCAGGTTTGCTTTTCACATTCTCTTTTCATCAAAATTCTAATGAATGGGAAATAAGTTTTCTGGAAGCTTGTAAGCTAGAGTTCAGCTTGGTTGAAATCATGTCCCCTCCTTATTAAGTATTTTTCTCATTTCCATTTTAGGAAGAAATCTCATTAACATATATAAACAGGAATAAGTCAGAGATTTCAAATGCCAGCACTAGTAATAGGCTGTGGCCTGAGTTAATGTTTCAGCAGAGCTTGAAGTCACAGCCCCAGTCCCACAGAGGTCTCTGATAATCAGAAGTCACGGTGCTTACCGGAACCCTTGACAGCATGAACACTAGCATCCATGACAGGGTTCAGTTCCAAGTAATTAAGAAAAACAGTACCAGAAAAGTTGAAGTTTTTACATTACAGCTTAATAAGAAGACTTTTATAGGCGTGCGTGATTTTACAGGAATGTGCAAAAAGCAGACTGAATGGAGACAATGTTAGAAAAGGAAAATGTTCCCAATCAAGGCTAAGCTTATAGCAGCATGTACTATTTATTGCCACAGTAGCATATTTTCTTGCAAAAATGCTCATAAATGATGCAAAATTCAGTGACAGAATTCCAATTCTGGTCTCACAAATTCCCATCTGGTAGCAGTGCATCTGTTTATTAGGAGTTATCCCCCGAATGTGAATGATTTCAGGCCTAAGTCACTGCACCTGTTGCTGGGAGGTATTTATTCCAATCACCAGCCTAAAGCACAGAGAGTTATTGCTTGACATTTTATAGCTCGGGGGGGAAAATTGTCTTTTCAAAATCATTTGTTCAGAGTGGAGAAAATGGAGCAAAACAGTTCATTTTACTCTAAGCACCGCTATCTGGCAGTATTCACATTTGCACAGCACAAAGCTGCAGTATTGATTTTTTTGCTCGCCTCCCACAAGTTTTTTTCTTCAATTGTCAGGCCTGTAAGATGGATTGGATTACACTTGTTGGGTTACTTATTTTTTCTTTGTTGAAATAGATGTAAGTTGAACATAGATCTTAGAATAAATGTTATAGTAGTAGTGTGAATAAAAGGCTTTAATTTAGAATTTCTTTATGTTGATTATGTTGACTGACCAATTTCATCAAATACTTGGCCATCAGGCACTATTTCCTTTTCTGCTCTTCTTACTCTAAAACTAGAAGCACACAGTGCACCCTAACTATGCCCTCCACGAGGAGTCCCCAAACCTGCTGCTGATTCTCATTATCATTTGGAGAGGCATTCAAGTAACATTGAACACCATGAACCTGGGAACTGAGTTACTAGGCTTCAAACCTTCATTTCATTCTTACTGGATTTGTGATCATGGAAAATGTAATTTTTCCATGCTTCAGTTTCTTCTTCTGTAAAATGGTCATAATAACAACAATCCCTATCTCATACAATTGTTTTGAGAAAATATAGTCAGTAATTATTTGTAGTCTTTAGAGGAACTCCTGGTGATGATGGGGTGACAGGAGTGGCAAATCCCTCTCACTCCCAATCAAGGATGAACCTGGAAAGAATTGTCGACAACAACCACTTTAAGGCTCTGGAAACTAAGCAAAGCCATGTAAGAAATTGGGGGGCATTTAATTACGAAAAGCTGGCAGAACTTGTGGTGTGAACTGTGACAGTTTAAAGCCTGCCAGCCTGGGCTGTGACTGTCCCCACCCCACCCTGCAACTCCTTAGATATGCATGTCCTTTTGGTCCTTTCAGTGGGGTAAGACTGGCTTTGAAATTCAGTGACTGCTGCCAGGGAAAAGTGGCTTGGTTTGGAGTGGGGAGGGGACCCACATCCAGCAGTGTTCTCAGTAAAAGCAGTAAACACTGTGGAAAACCGATGGGGAAGACCCACAGCTCTGCCTCAGGTGGTGGTCCCAGGTGGGGAGACTGCAGGGCCAGTCCGAAACATAATCAAGGAAAACTTGGAAATGAAAGAGCCCAAAGTTCTCTGTGCTTTCTTGAGAAATAGGAAGCTATACACATGTGTCAGTGAGAAAAATAACCCAGGCTGACTTGAACATGTCCTGGATTCTGAATACTCTCCCAACACACACTCAGATCATGCCACAGAGGTTAGAGATTGTATTATGGGTTCATGGTTTTTGTGGAAAGTCTCTGTTCAATCATTGCCTGATCACTAAGCTTTGCGGACATAGGGGTGATCCCTAGGAAGCCAGGTGAGAAAATAAAAATCAGAATTAAAATGACAACAGCAGCAGTAACAATAATAAGAGTGACATAGGAGCTGCACACAATGGGGGAGATGAATTCTGCAGATTTAAATCCAGTCATGATACTAAAAAGAAAATACCTCACCAGCAATTCTCGGGGGAAAGAGATCTGAATCAAATGTTGCTAATACTATAACATTTCAGATGTCTGGTTTTCAACAACAAAATGTTAGAAGACATGCAAAGAAACTGGGAAGTTGACCCATACTCGGGAGAAAACACATTCAATATAAACTTGCTCTGATGTGGGCCCAGACGTTAGGTTTAGCAGATACATTTCAGAGTGCCTATTAAGAATATGTTACAAGATTAAAATAAAATTATGTTAGAGAATTAAGGGGAAATATGATGATGACAATGACTGAAAAATATGTAACCCCAATGGAAAAATAAAAGCTATTTTATAAAGGCCTTGGAGAAATTCTTGGCACATCTTAGTTATTATATATGAGTGTGCTGCAAATAAATTCATGTGTTCCTTCCCCAGAACAGATATTTTAGCTTCATCTGAACCTAGAGATTCTGATTGAATAGGTCTGGATTAGGGCTTGAAGATCTGTCTTTTTAAAAACATTTACCAGATAACTCTGATGCGAAGTCATGTTTATGTATCAGTCGTGTAGACTTGGCAAATTATTTGTAAAAATAAACAGTTAAGAATTACTTCATGTACACAAAATGGAATACTACGCAGCAGAAAGAAAGAAGGAACGCCTACCTTTTGCAACAGCATGGATGGAACTGGAGAGCATTATGCTAGGTGAAATAAGTGAGGTGATGAAAGACAAATACCATATAATCTCACCTATAAGTGGAAGCTAATCAACAAAACAAACAAGGGAGCAAAACACTGTCTAAAACCAGAGACATGGAAATAAAGAACAAACTGAACTGACAATGACTGGAGGGGAGGTGGGGATAACAGGGAAAAGAAGGGGAAGGGTCATCAAGGAACGTGTATGAAGGACCCATGGACAATCCAAAGCAGGGAAGGATGGGAGGTGGAGATGGAAGAAGTGGGGTGGGGGAGAGTGGTGGGGGTAAAATGGAGACAAGTGTCCTTGAACAACAATTAAAAAAAAGGAGTTACTTCATGTACAAAAGAAGAAAATGTGATTAAGAAATAGCAGCCATACTTGTGATTGTTTTTTCCATTTGACTCAGTATATTAAGTCATTAGTGTGTAGGAAAGGGGATAAATAAATGTTTAGTAATCAGTTTTGTTGAGCTTTTTCATAAGTTGTACTTAGTGAAAATATTAAATTTTTAAAATTAGCATTAGTTGCAATATTTTTATTTAAACTGTGCTCCACAGTTTTATGTCACTTATTGGAATTTCCACATAGCTTTTGCTTCAGAAATAAAGGTCCTTTCTGACACCCTAAAATATTTAAATGAAAATATATATAATAAAACTAGTTTAAGCTGGATTATTTGTGAAGGCAGTACATTCCAGTATCTGGAAAATGGAAGAAATCAATTTTTTAAAACAGATTTTAATTTATTTTTAGAGAGAGGGGAAGGGAGGCAGAAAGAGAGGGAGAGAAACATTGATCAGTTGCCTCGCTTGCACACCCTCAACCGGAGACCTGGCCCACAACCCAGGTGTGTGCCTTTACCAGAATTTGAATCAGCAACCTTTTGGTTCAAAGGCCAGCATTCAGTCCACTGAGTCCCACCAGCCAGGGCAGAAGAAAGCAGTTTTATATATGTGTGTGGGTGTGGGTATGGGTGCAGTCTGTCTGAAAAAAATCCAGCCATTGTTAATATAAGGAGAACAGTTTGCACAACATCGATGTAACCTGACAGCCAAGGAGAGTGAACTGGAATGCACATGCATGAACAATGATGACTTCATTGTAGTAGTCAGTGGGGGCAGTAGACGCCCTGGAGTGAGCATGTGTAATGTGTGGCCGTCACTTTCAAAATGACTGAGCAAGTAAAGCAGTGAATTGCATCAAATTTTGCATTAAGCTTGAACATTTCTCTGACAAAACTATTTGTATATTTAAAAAGGCCACAGCTATGGGCATCTGGCAGCTTCATCACTGACAACATGGTTGCTTGTGCATTATGTCTTGTGCAGAGGTTTTTTGGCAGAACATCAAATCACCCAGGTGACTCAGCTCCCCTACAGCCCAGATTTGGTACCCTGTGAATTCTGGCTTTTCCCAAAACTAAAATCACCTTTGAAAGGGCAGAGATTTCAGACCATCGATGAGATTCAGGAAAATATGATGGGGCAGCTGATGGTGACTGGGAGAACTGTGTGAGGTCCCAAGGTGCCTACTTTGAAGGGGCCTGAGGTGTCATTGTCCTATATACAACGTTTCTTGTATCCTGTAGCTTTTTCAATAAATGTCTATTTTTCATAATATTGGCTGGATACTTTCTGGACAGACCATAGTATATAAAGTTGATTTATGAACTTGGGGAAGTTCATAAATAAATTCTCAGAAAAGTTGGCCTATTTTCTCTTTGTCTTGACATTTTCCCAGCTCAGTTTCACTATTTCTTTTTTGATAGTGCACCTCTCCTTCCTTACGAGATACTTTTAGTGATCTTGTAAGTCCATAAACCTTCCTAGTGGAAACTTAACAAAGTTGGGGTTTTCCACAAGCCCCTACAGATTTCTGTGCTCCAAATGTGTCCTTTCCTTCCCTCTTCATTTCAACTACACCTTTGTTTTCTCAGTAAAACGGAGAGGGCAGCCAGGTTTGAGAATTGCTAATTTTCTAAATCATACTCACGTGTAACCCAGTCACCTTTTTGTATAATTATCTTCATATTATAAGGAGAATGCACGTTTATCCAGGCGACTTTATATTTCACTGAATTAGTGAGAGGCATTCAACAGTAAAAGTTAAATAGAGCAAGGTTTTGGCTTTGAATTGAGCTGTATGCTGCCCTGCTCTGCAACTGGAAGTGTGTATTTTAGAACAGACTACTTCTGAGGGTCGGTATTTTTCAGTAAGAAGGAGTAATTCCTGTGATGCAGAGTAATTAAAGGATAGAAATAAGAAAAAAGAAACCAAAATTGTTGCTAATATTTTGTAACAGGAAAAATATAGATGGCAATAGGTTATACAAAGAAAATAAAAGAGAGTTGAGGCAGTGTAGGACAAGGGTTTGACACGGCAGCGAGCCAATGCGTAGCACGCCGGCTTGGCGAACATGTGCTCCTCCCACACACAGTTCTTCTTGGCTGTCCTTGTTTTGTTTCTGCTTTTACCTTTTCTCCTGTACTCTGTTACTACTTTGGGACCCATGGTTGAAAAGTGGTGAGACTTAAAATTCTAATCTTTAATTTGGAAAGTTTTTACAGCATTCATGAACAGTGGTTATCTATACTCTGCCTAATGCAAGGTGCATAAATTCATACAGGTGTTTTTAGTTAGGCACTTACATGTACATTATCTCATTTTAGAGTCACACAGGTAGAAAAAGTAACATCACAGATGTTTTTTAATCTCCATTCTGTAAATTAGCAGAATGGAATCTTAGAGAACTTGACCCTTTCTGGGTGTTGCAACCTGCTGGACTGGACTGTCTTGGAGCAGTGCTGGCTCCTTTGAATGCCCATCTGCTGATTCTTGTCAGTTTTAAATAAAATGTATAGAAATTGAAATATTATTGTGCCATAATATGTTACTGTTACAGTGACTTAGTTACTTTAGAGGGAAACTGCTAAGACAAAAGTATTTAAGATAATGTTACTAGCAAGAATTATATGTCTACATTAAATGAGACTGTAAGGCCAGTGTATAGCAGAGTTCTTATTCCATTGCATAAATGAAAACTGCTTCTTGATTAGTTGTTAATTCTATATTTGTAAAACTATTCATTTATTAAATTTGTCATTTTTATGTAATTTAGCTCAAAACGAACCACTTAGTTTCTGATTGTGAGATTATACAGGAAGTATTTTGGTGGATAGTTCAGCCAAAGGGGTGTGTGTGTGTGTGATAATAAATTCTTGACACATGGTAAAGAACCAAGGATGTAAATAAATGCATGAATGGAAAACTTAAAAAACATAGTTTGTGTGACATCTCTTGAATATAGACCTGAATTATATTACTTGAATATGCTCTCTTTAAATAATATACATTATAAATAAGTTAATTTTACTTTATTTTATTTTTTAAAGGTTTCAGCAGAGCAGCGTTACCCTTTGGGCTAGTTAGGCGGGAACTGTCCTGTGAAGGTTATTCCATCGACCTGCGCTGTCCGGGCAGTGACGTCATCATGATCGAGAGCGCCAACTACGGTCGGACTGATGACAAGATCTGCGATGCCGACCCGTTTCAGATGGAGAATACCGACTGCTACCTCCCGGATGCCTTCAAAATTATGACTCAAAGGTAAAGATTCATGTGTTACTATCCCATTTTAGCAACTGTATCTAAATTGGTAAAATTACTATAGTAATTTCAAAGTGGATGGGAGAAGTTTATATTTCAGCCTATAAAAGTCAAGTTAGGGTTTTACCTGCCAATGTTGATTTCTACCTTATAAGTTTTCAAGATTTAAATGTTTATCATTTTTATATAAATTGATGTATCAGAAGGAATATGTAACATATCTTTTTATTTTTTAAGAAGATATAAACTAAAGGGTACAGGTATGTAGTATTTTAAATGTAATTTGTTTTTTAGGGCTTTGAAGTTTTGAAATATTTTTGTAATATCAAGAATGTTTAAATGTCTGGGTTTGGCATAAATGCACCTCAATTTTTAAATTAATAAACTTTATTTATGACAGCAAAAATAGCAGAGAGTTATCATACCCCAGTCCCCAAATGTGTGCAACATCCTCAGCCGTCAGCATTTCACACCACAGCGGTACACTTGATGGAATAGATGAACCCACGTTGGTACATCATCACCCAAAATCCATAGTTTTCATTAGAGTCCACTGTCAGTGTTGTTGTACATTCTGTTGGTTTTGGCAAATTTATGGTGTAGCCACAATTGTGGTAAGTCAGTCCCCCTTATCCAGGGATACCTTCCAAGACCTCCAATAGATACCTGAAACCTGGATATTACTGAACCTTATATATACTTTGTTTTTTCCTCTACACATATATACTTGTTTTTTCACTTAAAGGAAGCACTTTATGGCTTCTTTTTGCTGTAGTTGAATTGCCAGCCACACTACTATTGCACTTTGGGGCCATTAGAAAGTAGAGTAAGGGTTACTTGAACATAAGCCCTGAGATATCACAAGGATTGATCTGATAACTGAGACACTAGCAAGTCGGGTAGTATGTATAGTGTGTATACGCTGGGCAAAGGGATGATGGACGTTCCGGGTGGAATGAAGCAGGACTGCATGAGATTCATCATGCTACTCAGAATAGCGTACTGTTTAGAATTTGTTTATTTCTGGAATTTTCCACTCAATATTTTGCGGCCATGGTTGACCTTAGGTAACTGAAGCTGTGGAAAGTGAAAGTGTGGATGGGGGGATGACTGTAACACATAGAACAGTGTCTCTCCCCTAAAAATCCTCTGTGCTCCACCTGTTCATTCCTTCCTCCCTGCGAACCCCACGATAACCACTGGCCTTTGCATCGCCTCATAGTTTTGCCTTTTCTAGACTGTGGAACCATACAGTACGTAGCCTTTCCCAGATGGCTTCTTTCACTTAGTAACATGCATTTAAGTTTCCTCCATGTCTTATCATGGCTTAATAGCTCATTTCTTTTTAGCGCTAAGTAATACTGTAGTCTGGACATACCAGCTAATCCATTCACCCACTGAAGGACACCTTGATTGCTTGCTCTAGTCAGTTTTTTGTGTGGACATAAATTTTCATTTCACTTGGGAATATACCAGGGAGCACAATTACCAGTTATATGATGAGTGTGTTTTAATTTTGTAAGAAACTGCCAAACTGTCTTTCAGAGTTACTCTACTAGTTTGCATTTCCACTAGCAATGAATGAGAGTTTCTCTCATTCCTAATCCACATCCTCACCAGTGTTTGTTGCCAGTGTTTCAGATTTTGGTCATTCCAATAGGTGTGTAGTGGTATCTTGTTTTAATTTGCAATTCCCAAGTGACACAGTGTTGAACATTTTCTCATACGCTTACTTGACATTTGTATATCTTCATTGGTGATGTGTCTATTATTCAAGTCTATTGTCCAATTTTTAGTCGTTTCTTTGCTTATTGTTGAGTTCTAAGAGTTCTTTATAGATTTTAGATTAAAATCCTTTATCAGCTATCACTTTTGCAAATACTTCTTCCTCCATGTCTGTGACTTGTCTTTACCCTCTTTAATTCTCTTTACCCTTAGCTTAAAAAACAAAACAAAACAAACAATTTAAGTTAAGTATCTAATGTGCACGTGCTCTTTCTCTATATATACAAAGAGAGTAATAAACCATTGATTAATTTTTTGTTAAAAATGGTTTGTTGGAAAGTGTGCTATAAACTTAACATAAATTATATCTCTTAAGTGGACAGTTGCCTTCCTACATATAGAGAGAATACAAAAAACTGCCCACAATGGGGTCACTTTTCTTCTCTCTTAACACAGAGTACCTAACTTTAGGCACCTTTTCCCCCAAATTTTGGTACTTTGGGCATTTTAATTAGAATTTTCTCCTATGTATTAATATCAATGCTCCTTATGATTGGATTAATGCAGTGAATATCCAGCAATCACATTTATTCGGGACATAGAGACTCTCTGAAGAAATATTCAAGTATCACAGAATTTTATACATTATTATCTTTTATTTTGTTTACCAGGAAAACCCTTCAGCTTTATTTTCAAAGCCTTCACCCTCTCCTTTTGCTTCTTTTTTGCTTTGGACACAATATTCTACCTACTTTTATAGCTTATTTACTAGTCTCTCTCAAGGAAAAATAGCAAAATTTCTAGAGAAGTGGTCAATTTAGGCACACTGAAAACATCAAAAGGTGATTTAGAAGCATAGAAAGAAAAAAAAACCTGTGGCATAAGAGTGTGGGTATGGATTGCTGTAATAGCTGTGATTTCACAGAGGCTATTGATAAAATATGTAGTAGCATATTTTTATGGATAGTACAATTATAGTAATTCATAGTAAGTAGTTTTTAAAATGTTGATACTGATCATGGTACTTTTAAGAAAACAGACCATAAACAATACCTTTGAAAGATTTTCATTACATTTTTATTTTTATTTTTTAAAAGGGTAGTTATTAAACAATTATGGCTAAGTCTTACTTTCATAAGTGGTACTTGATAAAGGTTTTTTTAAATTTAAAACTGAAGTCCTTTATGGACTATGTAGAATATGAAATCTAGCCAGTGAAGCAAAGCATAAGAATACAACTTAACTTTCTTTGGAAAAATAGATTCAGTGCTACAGGAAAACTAATAGAACAATTTGCACATAGTATTTCAAACTTTGGGAACTGCCTCTGCTAGAAAGACAATAAAGGCAACCATTAATAATTGACCATTTATTCATTCTTTACATGTTGATCTGTTCAATGGAAGTGTTACAATTTCAGCATTTGGAATTAGGCCAGCAAGAACTAGGAAGTAAAGAATTATTCTGTATAATTACATGCTTTTTTACTAGATTGACAAGCAAAAAGCAGGGGGACTTAGTTAGAAAGAAAGAATCTGGAAGAGCTGGCCTTGAGAAATTGTACATTGTAAGTAACTTACCTTTGTATGTGGGGTTATACATTTTAAATACACAGTTGAATAGAAAAATACATAAATCTTGTCAAAGGAGAAATGTCAATATAATTATATATTATAGGAAATGTGCAAGATAGATACCAAGTTATTTTTATTGTTCCATTATGTTACAAAAAGCAGGACTGCACTTGTGGTAATTCTTTTAAAGGAATTAGAGTTTTGAGGTAGTTAAATTCTGTGAAAGCATAGATTTGTTTTCTGTTCCTTTGTTAATTAGAATCTCCAAACAGTTTATGTGTATTACTGTAAATAAGGGGTTAATTCCAAAACTGGGGGTATAACCCTATTTTTAAATTATTGTATTATATTAAGGCTTATAATTATTTAATCATCACAGTGACCTTTTAAAAATGAACATTTTATTGACAGGAAGACAATGTTAAGATAACTTAAAAATGAATTCCATAGGGGTAACTTATAATTACTCCACTCTATGTGTGTAGAATATAAACCTTAAAGGCAGGCTGCCATTTTTGACTGTTATATAGTTACAAATAGCTATAAGAAAAATAGGTAGATAGTATTTTTGCAACTGAATTATTACTGAATAATTTTTGAGTGCATGCAGCACTTGTCCCTGTTTTGTTTTTAATTTAAAAATATTTTTAGGTGGCCGGGGTGGGGAGGGAGTGGTGGAGGAAAACTGGAGACAACTGTACTTGAACACAATAAAAAAGAGAGAAAAAGATATTTTCATTATAAAGAGCTGTTTTTACCAAATTCCTAATAATTTGGCAGTTATTTCCATTTATAATCATAAAAATGTGATATTCAGTAGTATAGAAAAGGCTCTAGCTGGCATAGCTCAGTGGATTGAGCGCGGGCTGCAAACCAAAGGGTCGATTCCCAGTCAGGGCACAGGCCTGGGTTGCGGGCCAGGTCCCAAGTGGGGGCCACGTGAGAGGCAACCACACATTGATATTTCTCTCCCTCTCTTTCTCCCTCTCTTCCCTTCACTAAGAATAAATAAATAAAATCTAAAAAAATAAAAAAGACTTTTTTCTTCAACATAGAAAATTTTGTGGGGAAAAGTTCACAGCACTACAATTTTTCTGTTAAATTTGAATGTCCCCACTTTCTACCTATAATGATGGAGATTGGCACAGGATTTGCCATTATTTCAGCTATTGAGAGACAAGTAAATAATATACTTGTAATTCTGAATGTAGTGGTAGTAAAAGTATTATTCAGTTTTCTGTTTCCTATTTATTTAAAGTGTGAAATCAAGGCTCCATTAGTAACTGATACTGCATACCAAATGGCTCAGTCTAAAAAGTGAGAAATGAAATTCCTTTCTAAAATGGTATGTATTTTAATAATCACCATTAGAGATAATATTTTAGCACTCTTTGAAGATAATGTTAGTGGGGTAACTTAAAAAATATATGAACTGTTGTTAACACCTTGAATTAATTAGAGACAAATATAACCTGTCTGCTACTTTGAGGTGTTTGATGGGTAAGTAAATGAGAATTTGCCTATAATATCGGCTCTTTGCAGCACTTGGGCACAGACTAGTTAATGTCTTGAAAGTGATGTGCTCAGTTGTACCTTAGATCCTCTTCCAGTATTGCTTATCACTGTCCTTTTGTTCATGTTCTTCACTCTAAGAATCTGTGTGTTCTCACCAAGGTAGTTAGTTTGCTGCCTAAGAGTTTGCTCTATAGCATGGCCTTAAGATTTTAGCATTTTGGCCTAAAGACCTGAAAGTAAGTGTTCATTGTTTTTGTTTTCAGTAGTAAAGATAAGGTTAATGTGCGTGGGTCGGTCCAGTTTCAGAGTTTCAATATATATTGTCAATACAGAGAGGTTCTAAAAGTAGTATGTACTGTTCTCAAGAAGCTAGAATAAATGCCTCAGTTTTTCTCTTTGTTAAGAAAGGTGTATTCGGTGTAAATGATTCAAAGATAGGCTATTTATTTATTTATTTATTTATGTTGAAAATTGCTCTAGAAAAAGTAAAGAGGTGCCCTTGACCTAGAGAATTAGCCTGGCTCCTTAAAAGCTTTTAGCCAAAACATTTTAACTCACATATAAACAGCAACTGGCTAGAACTTCATAGCTAAACTATACAGGGTTCTTATTAAATAAAATTGATTTATATTTTTGGTTGTTATATTACCCATTTAAGCTCCTCTAAGTTTATTTGGGAACAGGGTGGCATATAAAAATTAATAGTTCATCAAGTATTTGTTTATATAGATATAGCACTCACAAGAGTGGTGGTTCTTCATCTAAGAACATATAGATGAAGCTACAATAAACATAAAGTTGGTGCCTGCAGGTGAACAGATGGTGCCGCCCACAGAGGTTCTGTAGTCCGAGCGCGCAAAAGCTCGCGAACACCTGCATTTAGGGCAGAGGTGCAGTTGCCATCCAGGAAGCAGAACAGGTGCTGAAGGATAACGTCTCGTAAGCCAGCAGTAAAGTATTTGAGACATACATTTTTTTCTCTTGTTGATTTGGAAGATTTTTATTCTACTTAGAGAGCTCAAGTAAAAGAACATCTTAAGATTTTCAAGATAGTGTTTTTCAGGATAGAAATCAAGAAAATAGCATTCAGCCTTTCACAGATCAAAAGAATGAGGTAGGCTCCTAGTCACATGGAACTAAAGAATGCATGAATACATCTAGATTTATAAAGTAGGGGTACAATTCAGGGATTTTAAAATCTAGCTTCTAGAACTTGTGTACAATTTAGTTAAACTAACTGCAGAATCTTATTTTAGAGCCTAGATCTTTGTCATAAAGGAACCAAATTAATCTATTTCCATTCTCTACCCCATTAAATAACTTTTCTATTCTTGAATTTCCCTTTTCCAAGTCTATTGATGTCCCAGCCTATTATCTCCAAGTATAATAATTCCATTTGATTTAACACTGTTAACCCAACAGCAACTCAGGTGGTGACCATTTCTCATGCCCATGAACATTGGAGAAAAAGTGTCATTGTATGGGTATGTGTGTTACTTTTGCTGTCCCACGGCTCTTCACGTTATGGTAGACGCAGCATGGGGCTGGGACATGAGCGCATACTCACAGCACGCAGTTAGGAATCAGGTTGCTGAAAGGACCAAAGTGTGCCATAGTCTGGAATAAGCAGAATAAACTTTCCCTCTGCCTCTCCACCTTCCTTCTTGCCACCCTACCAGGCAAGGCACATAACTAGGAACCCTTTATCGGAGGGGAAAACATAGGCAATTGTTCCTATTTTAAGGAAGTTATTACACAGCAGATTGTTGAGGACTGCTGAGGACCTTGGGACTCATCATATTCAAACTCCCTTTCATTACCTTACGGAGTCAACTGTCATTGCAGCCAGTGTGCTTCGTTCACCCTGCAGCACGCACAGCAGTCCCCCTTCTCTACAGGGATGTGTTCCAGAGTCCCCAGTGGGTGCCTGAAACCACGGGTAGTGCCGAGCCTTGTGTACACTATGTTTTTTCTATGTGGGCAAAAGTTGGTTTACAGTTGGGAGCCATGGACACAGTTTATTCTTGTATTATTATTATTATTTTCCTTATGAACAACTATAAACCTTTTGGTTTACAGGGACAACTATAAATTAAACCTATGATAAAGTTTAATTTATAAATTTGGCACAGTAAGAGATTAACAGTAATTAAAGTGGAAGTTGTAACTATACTATAATAAGAGTTACATGAATGTGGTCTCTCTCTCAAACCTTACTGTACTATAGTCACCTTTCTTCCATGATGAGGTGAGATGGTACATGCCATACCTATTACTCAATCTGTGGAATGCCCCTTACTTGCAGTAAATAGTTTGGTGTCACTCACTTCAGGGGTCCCTTGCCAAAGTTTTCATATAGGCTCAGTGCTTTCTGGTGTAGCCTTAGCTGTGGGATTTTTTCCCCCCAGAACTTTCACCTTTTCATGTAGAGGAAGCATTTTATAGCTTCTCTTTGGCATATCAGAATCACTAGCAGCACTACTCTTCTGCTTTGGGGCCATTACTAACTAAAATGACAGTTACTTGAACACAGCCCTGCAATACCGTGACAGTTAACCTAGATAGCTACTAAATGACTGGTAGGTGGGTAGTGTGCACAGCCGGGATACTCTCGCAAAGGAATGATGCATGTCCCAGGTGAGGCCGAGTGGCACTGAGCAAGATTTTATCTTGCTTCTCAGAGTGACACATAATCTAAAACTGAAGAATTTTTTATGTCTGGAATTTTTCATAATATTTTTGGACTGTGTTTGAAAGCAGGTAACTGAAACCCAGAAAGCAAAACCATGGATAAGTGGGGGCTACTGTATATTCTCCTTATTTAAAAAAATCCTTGGAAAGGAGTGGCAAAAAGATATCCTTCTTTTTATTTTGTGAACCTTTAAAAAGATTGACTTATTTGCCAGAGGGTCTGAAACATCAAATTGTCCATATCAATAACCTCGTTAATTTCTTAGTGGCATGAAAATTTATTCGTAAATAAAAAATGATTACTCTTAAATAATAATTGTTATGTAGGTTTTTAAAAATATGCTTTTGTTATCCTAATAGATATTAAGTGTGTGTGATATGTTTTTTAAAAAGGAGATGCACATGCACACAACCTTTCTGTGATGAATATTGGAAGCTTCTCAGAATTTAGCCATGAAAATCCATTAAAATGCAGTCACAGTTCGGCCAGTGTTCTCTGGCAGACTTCATGATTATAGATTTCAGTGTGGGTATACTCTCCTTGACATACAGCCCTCTCAACTTTTATATCGATCTTTCAGTCTTCATAAAGAAGCTTTGTATTAAAGTCAGAGCTATGTGAAAGAGTTTTTTTTAATTAACTTTTTTGTTTTCTGATCTCTTGTTATAGGTAATAATAAACTTCAAATCTGTATTTCTAAGCTGTTCACATTCCTTTCTTATTAATGACCTTTTCTTAGAGGGAAAAATACTTGCCCAATCTGTATTTTCACCTTATTCAATGTTTTATAATATTTTTTTGATACTCCTCTCTCACTTAGTGTGTTTATTCCCTGTATCTATTTATTCTCATAGGAACTAAGCATGCCATTTCTTGGAAACTACATTCTTATCTTTATGCTTTCTATCCCAAGTGCATTTATCTATCTGTGGTGTCAGATTTATCAACCATTTGTTCATTAAGATGAAATGTATCTTGGGAAAAATTAATAACTCAGATGCTACTATCTCATCATCTCTGTGATGTACTTAGGTTATTTTCCTTAGGTGATGGATTCCAGTAATTCTTTTACTCTTGGCTGAGTTGATTTAAGAGAACTAACTGAATTTCAGGCACCTCTCTTTACCCAAGGATTGGGCGGTTACTAGTCTGTACTCTTCAACCTTTGTACAGTAATAAATAATCATTAAAGCTCTAATTGGTATATCTAATTGGACACATACTTTGCATGTCACTTACTGATGGACATTTAAACCAAAGCATTCGTTATAGAAAGGGGTGACTATTGGCAGTAATAAACATGAAACCTATTAAACGGTCACATTTAGTGTGCAAAAAAGCCTAATAAATTATGACATGGATTAGAAGACAAATCATCTAAATATTCCTTACAACCCTGCTTAATTAGCAAATGTAGAAGAAACAATGTCACATCAAATGTGCTGCCCTACAGGGGCCTTTGTTTCTTCTTTTAAAATGAAAATTAGTAAAATAACTCCACTGGATAATGAAGACGGAGAGTAAAAGCCTGAAATGCTGGTTTTCACTGGTATTTCTGGTTATATGTAGGTTTCTACCTTTTATATTATATGTCTCTTGGTCAAGGAAGCCGTGACTATTTTCCTTAAGGATACATATATATATATATATATATATATATATATATATATATGCATGTATGTATGTATACGTGTGTATATATGTATACTTATGTATATATATACGTATACATATATATACACACACATATATATATCCTATATCACCAGTCTCCTAAGCATTATGCAGTGAAATTAAGAGTCTTGAATAATACCTTAAAAGTTTGAAATTTATTTTATTTTTGAACAGATACTGGTCAGGTGACGGAAAAGGGATTTGTTTTTAAAAGTGAAGCATATTTCAACTCTGGTGATTTTGCTTCGGTTTTAATTTTTAGAAGTTGTCTTTATTTTTGAAACCAACGTCAAGAGGTGAATAAAAAAACCAGCTGTGAACATTTTTTGACCTATACATTTCAATAATAATATTACAATAATATTTTCATAGTGCTTTTCATACTCTTAGTGTTGTTTGCTCCAGCTTTCTTATGTGAGATGAGTGTTGCAGATGAGGTGACAGCGGTAGTTCAGTACTACATAGATTGCCGTACACTTTGTAGTTTTAACTCTCTTAGAGCGTTTCCTGCTACACACTAAAGTATTGCTTTGTGTTCAAAAAGTAAATTTAAATTGTTAATCGACAGACACCAAGTCCAGTTCAGTGTTATAGTACTAAGATATACTAGACAATCAAATGTTAAATAACTAAATTGAAAGCACATTAGACCTGTTTACATGCAACTCATATAAATATTCATCTGAGTGTTTTGTTTTGGACCCAAATGTGATTTATTTTTAGTGTGGATCTACTTTCTGATGTTGTAATACTAGTGTCAGTGAAGAAATCTGGCTTACTAGCATCCTCTGGAAAAAAACTATACTTTGAACAAATATGAAATACCATATTTTTCGGACTATAACATACACTTTTCCCTAGATTTGGGAGAAAAGGGGGATGCATCTTATAGTCCAAATGTAGCTGGCCTGGCTCACTGTGGGGGGGGGCGGCAGCCTATGTTATTTATGTTATTAAATATTTTACCACGTTTTTTACTTCGAAATTTTTGTCCTTTTTTCCTCTAAAACCTGTGTGCGTCTTATGGTCTGGTGCATCTTACAGTCTGAAAAATTCTGTAGATGTTTGATTACAGTTGTAGAGAATAGAAAAGAAATTGTATTTCAGAGATTCAAATCAAGGCATAGTCATTTTTTTCCTTCAGATTTGTTTTTTTGTTTTGTTTCCCCACCCACCAAAATCTTGTAGCCAAACGCTACTGAAATGTAATATAATGCATATTTTATGCCCATTTAAAAGATGAAGAACCAATTAAGAATTGTAACTTCACTTAAGAATTTGGAATTATTTTTCATAATAGAACTTTATATTGGCATGTTTATTACTAGGAAATTAATACATGTATTCATGGAAGCTTTGGAATAATTTTACTGTCTGGAAATATGCTGTTTATTTCCCCAGCTGGTGTGGCTCAGTGGACTGAGTTCTGGCCTGCAAATCAAAGGGTTGCCAGAACGATTCCCAGTCAGGGCACATGCCTGAGTTGCAGGCCAGGCCTCCAGTAGGGAGCACATGAGAGACAACCACACATTGATGTTTCCCTCCCTCTCATTCTCCCTCCTTTCCCCTCTCTAAAAGTAAATAAATAACATATTTAAAAAATTAAATAATATGCTATTTACTATATTTTACTATGTAATAAATACTATTTTTGTATAAAGTTGAATTTCCCATTTTCATTATCTTTTTAATTTTAAATTTTACTGTTCAATTACAATTAACATTCAGTATTATTTTATATTAGTTTCAGTGTATAGCACAGTGGTTAAGCAATTATGTAATTTATGCTGTGATTCCCTGGTATTTCGTCACCATGCATAGTTATTACAGTATTATTGGTTAGATTCCCTGTATTGTACTTTACATCCCCACAACTATTTTGTAACTACCAGTTGGTAACCTTTCCATCCAGCCTCCCCAGCCCTCCTTCCCACTGGCAGCCATCAGTCTGTTCTCAGTGTCTATGAGTCTATTTCAATTTTGTTTCTTCATTTTTTATTGTTTTTATATTCCACATATAAATAAAATCATGTGGTATTTTTCTTTCTCTGCTTATTTCCCTTAGCATAATACCCTCATTATCCTTTTTATTTTACTGAGGTTTATAAATACCAGTAAGTTAAAACATTATCTATATGTTATTTGGCGGAGAAAATATACTTAGTCATTGATTTACTTCAAAGCCTTATTTCTTCACCACAATTTAGGAGCTCTGTTTTGACACATCAAAAGAGGATTGTAAATCAGTATCATTCCTACTGTACTCTAGTAACTAATTTTATTAAATGAAGAGAGAATAAGATTTGGTAAATTAAAGCAACTTAAACAGTCATTTATGATGGGCCTGTTAGTTTTTCCACATGTCACGCAGTACACCCCTAGCCCATAGTAACCGCAGCAGCAGTAACAACACTGCAGCATTGATCCTCTAATTCGTACGCATTCAAGAGAAATTATTGTAGGTTATTAGGTCTGGGATAGCATTTTACTAATGCATATTTATCTGTCTTACAGATTTTATGACCTGTTCTTTTAAATTAGCTCCATATTTTTATCAATTATCTTCTAGCAATTTTGTTAGTGTTTTAGTGCTGTTTGCTATTCCACATTTAGATTTCAAATAAATCAATAAAATATGTCGTGTAACTAATACATGTCACAGTTCTCCCAGTATTTCTTTATATGCACGTAATAAAGACGTGGTTTTAGAACTGGCCTACGCACAGTCCCCATGGCCTTGAAGAGTGTCTGGAATGAGTCATTCTGTATAAATTGGCTTGAGATTACAGGAGTGAACTTTCTGTTCTTTTTTTTCAGATTGCAGATATTTAATTGTTATTGAACTCACCTGTACTTTGTGAAAATATTACTCTGTTTCTATAGATGGGTTTACCCTGTGGCTAATGAATCTTAAAAGTCAGAGCCCTTCTTTTGCACAGGCCCCATCCAGGACCCCGTTAGGGCCACTAGCAGCGTGCTCACAGGGCCATATGGTTTTGTAAAATTTGCTAAATATGATATTAAAGAATAATCTTTTAAGGTTTTAATTTCTTTTAAGGCTTTAATTTCATTATTGGACTTCAATTTTGTTACACTTCCCCTCATTTATGGTTACTTAGGAGTAGCCAAGAGCATTTTGGGATTCTGTTAAGTGGAGGGTTCAGTTAGTGATAAATTCAGTTTGGATTTAGTGGGGTATTTTTATGTGATTGCAGACACTCATGCACCATTTAGTTATTGCTAACTAGCTCTTCTGGAAAAGAAAAATTGCCCCTAGAAATACTCCTGTTACTCATTATACCACATTACTGATCATGACATAAAGGTGCAAGGCCAGGTGTCATATTACAATATCAGTGTGTCCTTTGGCACCTGAAATATGTGCAGAAACAATGTTTGAAATGTATGGAGCCAGAAGCTAGTTTGTGGAAAATTCTTCCAGTCATTATATGTGTAAAACAGTAAGTGGAGATTTGGTTCTCATAGGTAGTAGAGCACATATAGTAGATACATAGAGAACATATAAAACATGGTACTTAGAATTTTAAATGCACCATCATCCTTCCCTCTTTTAACGAGTATTGTATCAAATAGAACCATACAAAAATACCTGTGTTTGTGGGTCACAGGCCATAGCAGGTGAACAAACATAAGTACCTATGACATTGTAGATGCATACTTTATGTACCCCAAACATCAGTAATAAGAAACAAATTTTAACCATCTGTTCTAGAGGAAAAGCAAAACCATAGAAAGTGACAGTATAAAATTGTTAGATAAAGAGATAATCATAGATAATGGAGTAAAAAATATATAAGGAAAATTTTATAAAGAATGTCAGGCAATTAAATGTATTAAAACATTAAGTTTCTGGGTGTTGTTTCTTATGATATTAGTAGGCTTTTTAAGGTGTTTTGTTTGTTTTGATTTTATTTTTTTCTAAGTAAGTAGTCACTTCGGAATCTGACATTTTTTTGTAACGTTCCAATATTTCCCTTAAAGTAGAACCCCTAAATTTTAAGCTTTAGACTTTGAAAAACTGAATCTACTTCTATCTGTTTTATTTATAATGTGATAGTTTGAGGAAATTGGCACAGGATTCCACTGACATTCATAGGTTGATGTGTGCATTTCAGGACATTTCATTATGTCTTTTTAGTATTATTTCACTGTGTCTCCTTTGTATTCTAAAAATTTGGGATTTGGGAGAAGAAAAATTAAAAATTTAAAAATTTAACTAATATAATTTATTAAGGGGCATTAAATAAGTAGATAAGATAATAAAATATTTATTCAATGGAACATTTGAGATAGAAAATACATTTTTACAGTTAAAAGAAATGCTTGATTTAAACTTTTCATGTTGTACTATAACTAGATGAAAGGGGTTTTAAATTAAATAAGGTGTAAACACATTTTTAAGAAATTACACTAATGTGCTTTGCTTTTATACTTTTCTCTCACTCTGCATTCACTATTTTTGGAAGTTTCTTTCACCTTTACCCCCCATTCCCATGGTAACCTCTTTGTGTAGAAAACTATTATTTTTAAGTTCTTTTTTTTTTGTTTTTCAGTAATTATTTCAGTGGATTTCTAAAAGACCCATAATCAAAAAACCATTTAGTGTGCCTCAAAGTTTTTTTTTCCTTATTACTCTTTGAATTTGCCAAAACAATGTAGCTAGAGGAGGTAAGAGAATGTATGCTGATATTTCTAGGTCATTTTATAATCTGATAATTTTTTTATACATTAAATTATCTTATGATAGTCCTAAGATGTTCTCATCTTTAAATTTATGGAACGCTGTATATATAATTGAAAAAATGTTTTTATAAGTAACTTTTGAAATCTAATTATGGGTTGTTATGTGAATGAGAATATACCTTTTAAAATGTATATAAAAGCGTATGTTAGATAGAGAGATAGATAATGGTAATTGCAAATATATTATCTGATAAGAAGATGTAGGACCTTTATATGTGCATCACCATTTATTTCAGCTCTTTACGAGTAGACCTTTATTAAGCTGTGATGATTACTGAATACGAAATGTAACCAAGATTATTTTTATTCAAATATAATTTAAATATTCATCAAAGAGAAGTTATGCTTGAGACTGACAGAGACTATTAACATCAAAAAATATAATTAACTGCATTGGGTATCATGAAGCAGAGTTAGTCAAATAGCCGAGAGGTCTAATTGCTCTAGAGTTAGAGAAGCAATGGTTTTATTTTATGCTGTAGCTGTGGAATTAATAGTAATGTGGTTTCCTATGTGGGCCAATTAAAAGCTGCCTGTTAAGGTTCATTGCTCTATAGGAAACCCATTGAATATCACTTAGTAAACAGGATTGACATGTCAGTGTGTACAGGAAGATAAAATACAGTAAAAATCATGAAAATGAGAAGTACAATAGCATTAAAAACGGTTTTGAAAACAGCTCTCATTAAACTCCACTGTTACAGTGTTGTGTGCTGGATAATTCCCCCTTAGGATCAGCCACTCGCTGTCTCTGCCCCAGCTGCCCAGGGCACTGCCTGCTGATGGGCTCAGGGTGGGTCCCTGCCAGGGCTGGAGGGATCTCACACTCTGCTTGCCAGAGGCAGCCCACATCGGATGCCAGAGTACAAAGGCTTGGCCTCTTTGTCCTTTTCCTCATTTTGGGAACGGAAGGGCTTTCCCAACTCCAGAGTGCCCTCCCTGAGGAGTTTTTGGGCCTTTGTTGCAGCCACACTGGACCTCTCACTGTACCCACTCCTGCTCCCTCGGCATTCAGTGGTAGTTCTGAAAGCACTGTGAGCCCCTCAGACCTGTCTGCTTCAGTCAGATCCCACCTACTGCCCGTGTTTCCCAACCTAAGAAAGGGAGTAAGTACTATTACATATAAAAAGGAGGTCTGTCAGTGGTATGGGTCACTACATACATTTCAGGAATCTGACAATTAAAAACATTTTAAAGAATATGATAAATTAGTTTTAAAGCAAAAAAGAAATGCTCAATTCAGGTCTAAAAATGGCATTTTTCACTCTGAAGTTTATCTTTGTCATGTGGTCCTTATTTTTTAATAAAGGTAATATTCTGACCTTTGAGGCTTTATTAAGCTTTTTGCTGTATATAAAGAAAGCACTGCCTTGCTCAGGCTGTAGAAATTTAAAAGTGGGCAGACGTTCTAATGGCATTTTGACATTAATGAGGTTGCTGAAACAGAAAAGCTGAAGGGTCAAAGATAAGAGCAGTAGCAAGCTCTACCCTGTCTTATTCTTCATAATGACATATCGAATATAGTTAATAAATTTACTATGATTTCTAACCTAAAATAAGTAATTACATGTGAGTGTAATACTTGAAGTATGAGAATGCATTCACAAATAAAAATAATTCTAAGACTTTCTAGCTATAAAATATGTAACTTCAAATACATTTTAGTAAATTACAACAATCTCGATTTAGCTATAACTTTTGTAAGACATGTAAATCTTAAAATAGCTTAATAGATTTTAATGTGTACAATATAATAAATATGCAACATGCAGTGTGCCTTTAATCTGCAATGATAAAGATGTTTTCCTAGCTATGCATTATTTAATATGCTTACCCTGTTTATATCTGTGGCCTAAGAGTGCACGTTAGCTTACAGAAGAGGAGGGTTGCTGCTCCACAGCACACAGCCCTGCACTCCCAAGTCTATACATGGCAAGAGCGGTGTTTAAAGCTTTTGAGGCTAACATTTTATAGGTCACAGTGAAGGGAACCTTTCAGACAAGTAACTGATATGAAGCTAATTCTGTAGGAATATAATATAGAATAGAAGCTTTCTGGTTTCATTGTAATTTTTAAAAACTTACACAAACCACATAAATCAGAAAAGTTTTAATTTGGTTTATATCTTATAGTTATGGAACTGAAAATTACTTATCTTTTACTCACTGGTTTATGCTACCAAATAACATTGAGTTGTATAATGTATAAGTTAATGTGCCAGATGCTCTCAACTTATTTATGAATGACCAGTAGGAATATTTTCAAGTCTACACACTGACATTTATGGGCTTAAATTTTAAATAAGGCACAGTGTCACACACTGCACATGGTTTGGAGGTTCTTAAAACAGGCACTAACCCGTCAAAGATATTGTAAGTGGGGGAGGAAGATGAGGTATGTGCAGGAATAATGATGTCAAATCTCTTGATATAGCACAATGAAATTCCAAAAAATGATGGAGAAGGGAAGTGATGAGCATGGTCTATTGTGCAAAAATATACTTCATGTTGAGGAAATACTGAGCATAGGTCTGATTAAGGGAGTTTTCAACATCCGTCCCCACTGTCTCAAACTTTCTGTTGTATGTAGCATCTTACCAGCTTTCTTCTTCCTCCGTGGCATTGTGAATTTTCTTTTTGTACTTAGGCTAAGGAGGAAAGGATTTTTCAAAGATTGTTTTTTTTTTATATTTCTCAAAATTGTGGAATAAATCTATAAAATTTGTTAAAAATGGATTTTAACTCTGAGTTTATTTTAACTCTGTCAATATGGAAGATAACACTAGTGTTTAATTCCCTTTATATTAACTCTGAAGCAATACGGAGTCCACTCCTTTTATAAGCAGAGAAGAGTAGTACATAGTGTTATGTTCATTTGTTCATTTATTTTTTCTGCATAGATATTGTTTGGATGTAGTATATGTAGGGTATTACTGTGCTTTTCAAAACTAGATATTTCTACACATAAGATATGTCTTATATTGCTGATAATGTCTTATATTACTGTTTCTAGTCTGAGAATGTATATAAAATTATCGTTCCCTTTCCCCCTCTTTCCCTATCATTTATCTGCTTTTAGATAATTTCTTGCCTTTGTGACTGAGATGCAGCAAGAAGACACTTCCCTTGATCTGCGTGTGTGTGTGTGTGTGTGTGTTTTTCTTTCTTTAAAGAGCACTTTGAGTAATATGCTGTGGACTGAATGCTTATGAGAAGGTGTTCAGTTATCGAGAATGCTATCAGCAAGCAGTGCCTTGTTGCTTTCTTATCAGCTACTTCCTGCTGTCAGCTTGGCACTTATTTCAATAGAAAAGGATTTGCATCAAATGTAATGCCTTATTATATACAGCTGACATGGGGTTTTTAATTGTGCAAACACATGAGACTCCTGCAGTGATAGTCAATTTGATAAAAGGATTAGATTATGAATATTTTGTCATGATTAAAGATTAGTTCTGATTTATCAGAAGTAAGCCAGTGAAATTTGCCATATATTTATCAGTCAGGTGAGACTCCATTAATTTTGAGAGTGTATGATCCACAAAGTATTCACCTCTGTATAAGTCTCTGATGGATTTGATTATTTGTATTCAAATTGTGGGTATTAAGGATTGTTTTCAGCCTTCCACACCTGCTCTACTAAGAGTGTCCCAAGAGTCTGTTGATCCAGATTTTTGCCTTTGTTTTTCACCTCTTATCTTACAGAAGAGTTAGATAAACATCTACACAAAGTTTGTGCAGTTTTTATTAGGGTGCTATTTATTAAATAGCAACTGGTATGTATCAAGGGGACATTTTGAATTGTTCCTTCAATGGTAAAATCTTAGTAAAATATAGAATAATGAGAAATCCAATTTAGAAAGTATTAATGAGAGAGTAATTTTTGCTGTAAACATGACTAGAAATTCCAGTGGATTTAAAAGAAGCCGAACAATATCTAACTGAAGAGATAAAAGGGATGGTCCTAGAAACAACTTAGGGCATTGTAGGGTATCTCATACACCAGCACTCTTTGGAAAAGAATAGAAAGAAAAAGGAGTTTACAGCTTAATTCTAAACATTGAAAATACTTGTTGAGTTAAATAACAATTAAAATGTAAAATAGAAGTAGAGATGCCTCAAAGCAGAATATAATTAATTACCAAAATAATTATACATGTAATATATAAGTACATAAATATATAACATATACATCTACAATTACTGACTGCATGGAGAAAGGAGAGAAAGATCAATTCAGGTTTGGATAATCAGGGGAGACTTTAATACTGTTTGCCCAGCACAGCATATGTGTTGGCTTTCTCTGTGTCTGCCTCCTCCTTAGCTGGGCTTCCTACAAATGTGTGTGCTTTCCTCATAGCCAAGTACATAACTGGGAGTTGTCACTCGGATGCTTGCGTACAGGGTACCACTGTGAGCTGGAAAACAGCAGTTCCTCAGACCATTAGCCTAGTGTCCTAGCCTCTGAAAATGTTCCACCTCAGAGACTTACGGTCCTTCAAATGGTCTTTGTATTAAGAAAAATGTAGTTTAAGAAGTGTACGCAGACATTAATTTCTGTGAGAATTTAGTTCCAATATAATTTTAAATGTAAGGAAACCATAAAGAACTGTTTTCATGGGGCACAAAGTTAAAACTAGATGATTAAATGAAAAAGACTTTCAGAATGATTACATAGCACTTTGTTTTCAGATTGAGTTTTCACTTTGAGCGTTTGGAGAAACATTTACATACTTCTCTGGCCTTGATATTAATTTGTTAGTTCAAGTCATATTAAAATGTCACTCTTATATTTGCATCTCCTTTTACCAAGGCATTCCTGTATATTCATTTACAAACTGTGGCACATTTTTTACTACCGAAATATTTGTAAGTTATAAGAGGAGAATAAAATACTTTAAAATTTATTAGAAAGATGTATTGATCTGAAAAATGTTTGAGGAAATAGTAGTACTAAAGGTTGTGATAGATTTTATACAAAAGTAATTCACTTTGAGTAAAGAATAGCAAGCTTATTTGCCTCTTGTTAAAAAAATAAGCACTTACAGAATGCAGTCATTTTAATAAAAAGTGAAACTTTCCTGAGTTAATTAAATACTTTAACAAAAAGTTATACTTTGTCTAAAATTTTGTGTAGATAAAAAATTTTAAATGTCATACTACCAAAATTCTTAATGATTTTGTTTCTGTGCATTCAGTTTGCTTTGTATAGGAAGTTCTGCGAACATTTGCTGCTGTGCTGTATTCAAAGTGAGGTCTGTAAAAGTGGAAATTATATTAGCTGTCAATTAGACCAGATATTTGCTTCGTTCATATGCAGAGATTTATAATACTGACAAATGACACCCCATCAAACATCTGAGGAGGCAGAAAAATATTTATGGCATAATTTTTCTGTTCATCAAAGCCATATCCAAACCAAGAGAATGAATAATCTTTAAGGTGAATTTAAAGTATTAGCAACAAACATCTAATTTACTCAGTTTGTCCTCTAAAATTCCTTTTAGTAGGTTGTTTTTGCATTATTTCAAACTCTAATCTTCTGAGCGGGTAATTAACGGACCAGAAAAGCCATTTGTGGAAAAGAAGAGCCATAAGGGTGAAAATATTTCTTCACCAAATGATCTTTAAGAAGTAAATAATTACAAAAGGAAAAGATGTGGGATGACCAATTTAAATCTGAGGATAATTAGCAGGAATAGAGAATGAAAATCAAAATGCTTGGCATGTACAATTCTCATATCATAACAAGACTAATTAAATATTTAGAAACCAAAAATCCCCTCACAATTTGAAGAAAAATAACCCATGCAAAAGGGTCTGTAACTTTGCAGATAATTAGCAAGGGTTAGAGGAAGGAAAAAACATCACAGATTGGCTCCAAGACTCTGCAAGGTCATGTTTTATTACGCTATGTCTTTTATATGGTCTAGTAACAAGTTTCTTGCTAATTTAATCTAACTAGGGCATCCCATAGTGATTTCCCATTTCCCTTGTTAACAATGTGATAGTTTCTGCAAGTTCAAACTATAGTAGGTTAACATTTTTAAAAAGCATTGTTCTTAATTGATACATGTCACAATAATTTCTTCAAGTTATTAAAAGCAGAGTTCTTGAAAATTTGGACACAAGTGATATTTTTAAAGTAGTTCAGTATTTATAGTTTGGTCTCCTCGTACATTACTATTTTCTTCCTTTCAGTAAGCAGTTAGACCTGATAACCCTGTGAATGAAACTTGGTCTCAGTGACATGCTTTGTAAATAAATACTTGTTACTTTGCTAATAAAAAAGCAAGCACACTTATGTTGAATGTGCATTTCTACAAAGAAGAAATTTTGTACTGGGTTGATAAGACTGAGTGAGGCAAGTGTAATTTGCATTAAGCTGACACTGTGGTCTGGTAAAAACTGCAAGGAATTCCAGACGTTTCTAAAACACAGAAAGTTGCCTTTAGTAGATCAGCATGGCCATTTCAAAGTGCTTGATTTGGTAATTAATGTGGGATTTTTGAAGATATTTTTTTAAGTTTCTATGGTGCACATTTAGCTACAAATATTACAGTATGCACACTCTGGTTATTATTCCTGACACAATATTTTACTCCGACACAGATGATTAAGGGAGGTGTCACTTTTACATTATTCCTGTTTTCAGCGTACTAAAAAACAGAATGACAGTCTTCTGGGCATGATCTTAAGCTTTTCTGTTAATGTGCTGTACGCATTACCCAATGCTTATTTATTTGGCTTTCTGTTTCTTTTACATACTATACACTTTCAGCCATATGGGTTTATGTTTATATATTGATAGTACAGAAAGATATTTTGTGCTTTTTGCTTATAGTTAATTAAATAATAAATTGACCTTTTTCTATGCCTTATAAAAGTACAGTTGCAAAAATTTAAACAGCATTAGGTTTAAAAGTTTTGAAAATAATAGTATATAGAAAACTAAAAAAAACGGAAATTACTTACTTTTCCAAATTATGTACCCATCATACATGCACTGATATACAGGCATATATTCCTACAGATATTGGTAGTAAATTTATTTCAGTCATTCAGCTTTATTTCAATGGTTTTAAAATTCTTTAAATAACACAATATTCTTAATGTTTAGAAAGTACAATATCCTCACATACTTCCAGAATTAAATAACTTTATTATGAATACAAATCTTCTAGAATACACAAATTATCAAATAATGAGATCACAGTTATATGACAAATGGGAACATTACTATAGAACACCTCTTTTTTTACCATATTAATTATACACCATTTAGCTTCCTAATGTTATGTTTACCTTGCAATTAGTTAGGCTCACAAATCATCATTAACAAATATTTAAAGAAAGCAGGAACCACTTTCCTTAGCTTTAAAAAGAGAAGTTTAGATTATAGAAAAACATCTCAATATACACTAAAAAATAAAAGGTTTGGTTTAATATTCAACTCAGTTTCTCTCTTTAGCCTGTGAGGATGATTGCTACCTGTATCTTCATATCCCCACAGTGTATTTGATTACTTTGCTTGAGCAAATTATTTGGATTGGAACTTACCTTTCATGTTTTAAGATTGTCTGCTATGTGTATGAAATTTTATTCTAAATTTAGGCTTACAAAGAAAGGAGCTTTGGTGTCTGCAGTACTATGTTCCTTGCTTATTCGGAACTGTTAATGTATGAAAGTGGTTTGGAAGCCAAAGGGTACTTTTTCTCCTTGCTCCTGTAGCAGACCTATCTCCCAGGCGTTATTTGGATTAGCCAAAAATTTCTTTTGTTTTTTGTTTTTTTCCTGTACAATGGCTCTACTAGTGCTTAGTTGTCTAACTCCATTTGAAACAATTTTTGTTAGATTGAATTGTGACAGAAGTCATATATCAGTGTGCATTTTTAAAAAAGTATCAAAATTGGTGAATTTTTGTGTAGTCATTTTAATATTGAAGATGGAAGTAAGTATACATATTCAGGATATTATGCTTTATTATTTCAAGAAAGGTATAAAAACTGAAACACACACACACAAAAAGATCTTTGCAGTGTATGGAGAAGGTGCTGTGACTGATCAAATGTGTCAAAAGTGGTTTGCGAAGCTTCATACTGGAGATTTCTCTCTGGACGATATTCCACAGTCAGGTAGACCAGTTGAAGTTGATAGCAATCAAATGGAGACATTAATTGAGAACAATCAATGATATACGAAGCAGGAGATAGTGACCTATTCAGAATATCCAAATCAATAAAGTTATTGGTGAAAATTAAAAATGTGTCTTTTATGGAAAAAAACTAAACAGATATTTTTGACCAACACAATATATTACTGGCTTTCATGATACTAGGCTATGTCCAAATTGACAGAATTCTCTGAGAATCAAGTACAGCTGATTGAAGCAGAATGCGACGTCTAGTTTTATTTTCTACTAAGTGCTTATTTATCAGCAGAAATAAGTTAAATGTGTATCATTATCTCATTTATTTTTTAAAAAATTACTGAATTCCTGTTACATATCAAGCATATAATCACCTTGATAAGAATTTGTCAACTGCCAGTGTTTTTTTCTTTTTCTTTTTTACTCTCTGTGGTAACGTTTCTCAATTTTTTTATCTTCTATACCTGAATAGATATATAATACTTTTATTATTTGAAGCTCAAGGATGAATATCATTTCTATTTCATTAGTAAGAATGGATTTATAGTGCAGTAATTCAACCGCATATGTTTTGTTCATTTAGAAGCTATGATTCCCCATGTGGATATAGTTTAAACTCTTCCAGGGTATTCCTATGAATGTTCTGCTTATTTTTGGCACTTTGGAAAAGGGTTTCATTACATGATACCCTGGTACCTTGAAAACATTAATTTCATCTCCAAAACATGAGCAGTTTTAACCAAGACAGAAGGTAACTCAGGAAAAGAAACAGACCTCTTATTGGTAGTATTTTATGTTTGAATTTTTTAAATAACGGTTGCCACTGAAACTGAAATTGTTGAGGCAGTCTTCACTGAACATACAGACTCTGGAAAGAACTGAATTAATTCTAGAGGATAACTCCAAATTTCAGCAAACATTAATTTTTAGTTTCTGTCGTGATATAGTGAGGTTTTCTGTTGAATGCCAGAGTATTTGTTCAAGTTGGTAGATTTTGAATTTTTAATCTTCCTTAGAACTGTGGTGAATAATGGCCCCTGGCAGGAGATAATGAAATTTTCTTAATTTATATTTTCAAGCAGAAGCTTCAGTTGAAAATGGCATCCTATGGCCTGGAGACATAGCTCTAGTGCACGTTTAGGGGAGATGCAGTAATAATGCAGTGCCATCGAGACCAGGAATGATGGGACAGTGAAGAAGTAATTTAAGGAAGAAAAGAGAATGTACCAAAGCTTTATTGTAGCATATCTAATGATCTGCTGAAGATTCCCAATGGTTTTTGGAGCATGACTGGAGAAACTAATGTTATCTTGCCAAAACAGAAGCGCCTGCTTAATCAGCAGAACAGGACTATTGATTAAAACACCTCTCACAATAGATTACACATGGAATCTCATCTCCATACTTTGCACTTGGTAAAGTGTAATGATGAGCGTAAGATAATCAAAAGAAGAGTAAAAGCAATTTGTTGGGCATTATAAAATTCAAGATTAGAGTCGGAAAGGAAACAAATTTGCATGCATAGTTTGGCCTGTTTTTAAAGCTGTACACAGGAAATCGTGCACAGTAGAGGGACTAGGGAAGAATAAACTTCTACCTCTTTGAGGCTTGCAAATCTAGGTCCATCTTATACAAGGGAGTAGTTATCGTTGTTAATGTTTTTTTGTTTTTGGTAATTCATATTTGTTGAGGGATTATGCAAGGAGTTTGTCTGCATGATCCCATTTATTAACAACAAACTTCTAGGGTAGGCATTATGTTTTACAGATGAAAGAGCTAAGGTTGAAAGTTTTAATACATTGCCTGTGGACACACAGTTAAGTAAGCAGTCGAGCTGTAAATTTCTGATTCTAAAGCCCCTGCTTTTAAAAACTAATCTTCCCAATTAGCAAATGGTTTTGCTTCCAAACAGTTAAATATTATACTATATTGTTGATTTTTGTAGTTTATTCACAGATTTTAATAAGTAATGTGTGCATGGTGCCTCTCATTTACAGTTTTAAACAAATGAGGAAAGCATATTGATAGTTTGTTTGCATTAATATTTCATTAATGGTGAAGCACTATTACTCCAAAATAAGAGAAGATGTTTCTTTAAAATACTATAGTGCTGTTATTCTGTGCACGACAATTTCTAAGTAAATTCCATATACAAGTATGTAAATTAATGATGTTGCACATTTATAAAATGCCTTTCCATCAATTACACATTTTCTTGGCAACATTTATCTTAATTTAAAAAATATTGTGGCTGCCTTCATATTTATATTGAAACCTAAGAACATTGATTACATCCCGAAGATAAAATACACTGTTTTAATAATTTTACTTTTTACCATCTCCTAATTTTGATGGTTGAAAGATTCAGTAGATATTCACTGAAGTATTTTTTCTTAAATTACTGTGTGCAAATCTGAACTTTAAATGTTATATTGTAAATTTTGCTATTAGCAAATACATTGCTGTATCCCGGTGCACAGGAAGTAAATTAGTAAACTCTTAATCTCCAGAATTACTCGGTTTTATTTTCTTCAAGTTTTGAGATGTACATTTGGCTTCGTTCTGAGAAGTTTAGTACTGTTTTAATTTAAAGTAGAAAGACTTATGAAAATGACTTTTAAAATAATTTTTAAAACTCAGTCTTTTTGCTCCATTTAAAGCAGCTTTATGCTGTAGAAAGCAGGACTTAGATTTTCTCTGTTGGAGTTGATGGCTTTATGATTAAAATGTAAGATATGACTTAATGTCAGAAATACTACTTTTATTCTGGCATTTGAACTTGATAATGTTACAAAGCATCTATTATTGGATTTAATTTAGTTACATATGGAATTCTCAGGATGAGTGTTGTATTCTATGTATATTTTTGATTAGTAAGAAGATTAGAGGAAAGAACATTTATTGTCATATGACAAAAAGTTGAAATCTAAAATAATGTATAGAAATTATATATAGATGATATTTTTTGAAAGTGCTTTTAACCCAGTGTGAAACAATGATTAGCCTTTTGTCTATACATGCCAACTTTTGGAAATTTTTGGAAGGTCATTAGAATGAATATTAAGAATGATTAAATGTTTAGATTTTGAGACTGAACACCTATGTACTTTTACATTTATTTACTAGATGTTAAATCATACATTATGCCCCAAAGTTGCTTGGACATTATTTCCAAGGACTGCCTTTATGCCTCTTGAATTCTTTTCTAAAGACAATCATATTATTTCTTCCTATAGTTGAGCCACTTTGTCTAAATTTATTTGAATAAATAAGTCAAAGGCTGAATTTAGAAAACTTTGTAATGACTACAGTAAATCTTTTTTTGTTTGTTATTGTTATTATGAATGGTCTCCCAGAGAACACAGTTTATTTTTACACATTGTCAAAAAATATTTATTTCTAGGTTTATTTGGTGTTAGGAATTTCCATTGGATTGCACATTTTTAGTAAAAGGTTAGATTTTCCCTGTGTTGTTAAAAATGGGCTTGCATGTGATATATGCATGTTCCTAGAAATTGTACTTATTTAGACCCCTCACATTGGGAATTTATAAATAACTAACCTGTTTGCTCAAAATTCAAGAAACTAAGACCCTTGATTCTTATGATGAAAATAGCAAAGGCAGTCATTTTAATATTGTAAACTCTATTATGTACTTGCTGCATAAATCATATTCATCACTTAATGATTTTCTATTTCACTTGTATTTTTATAAAGATGTATAGAGCAAAAAGCATGAATTTCCATCCCTTTTTATTCTTTATAAAGTACCTAAACCTTTCTCTAACCCAGTGGTTTTTATTCATCAGAATCACCTGCAGAGCTGATTAAAACACAGATTGCTGGGTATGTCCTTCCAATCTCAGTCTGACTGTCCTGAGTAGGGCCTGGAAATGCATTTCTACTGAGTTCCCAGTTGATGCTGGCACTGCTGCTCTGAGGACCACATTCTTTGAGAGTCAGGGCTATCCTAACTCATCTGTCCATCTTTACAAATACAAAGTAAAATACCAATTTTTTAAAAAGTTGAAGTGTGTAAAATATGTCTAGAATGCATTTTCTTTATGATGAACTGTAATTGTATTTCCTTCAAGTTGTGCTCAGAGGTCCACCTATTTAAAAAATCCACTTTCTTCTCTTCTGCCTTGTTCTCTTTCATACTCATTTTTATTTAACATTTGAAGTAGAATTCTAAAAGTAGAATTTTAATATAATTCACATGGTATTACTAAAATATACTGATACTTTCATTATTAGTACAACCATACTAGGGTGGGTTGAGAGAGAGAAAATAATGCCAGGAACTATGCCCAGGGCTGAGAATCCAAACGAATGAATGTCTTTCTGTTCTTGGCTTAGTTGTGCCTTTTCAGAGCAGTTGGTGGGAATTTACTTTGCTTCTGTGGCTAACTTGCTTTCTCTTTACCAATCATCTTAAATTTTAGCAGTTTACAGTTTACAATCCTACCAGCAGTGAGTTGGATAAGAAGTTTTTAGTTTTTGTTTTTTTTTTTAATACTAACGGCTCATCTTAGATATTTTCTTTTCCCTGTGTGCCGTACTTACTGTATTTGGAAACTTAAGGATACCTGCTTCATTCATAATTGAATGTACATAGTCTGTATTTTTATTTCCATCATTTGGTTCTCTAAAAGCTTTGGTTTCTTTGTCATGAATCAAGATACTGTTATATAAATATGATGCTCCTGTATTTGTGCATTCTGCTTCTTGATGATCCTTTACCATTTTAGCCCCTGAGTTTCTTTCCCCCCTCGAGATTAATTTTCTGAATTTGTGATGAATAAACTGAACATTTTTGACATCTAGAGAGGCCACAAATTCTAGAAATATCCATAATTATACTTGCAGGAACTCCATTAATTCTCCTTACCTTTAATTTTACTTAGGAATATAGCCCAAGAATTAACACCATTTGCTTTCTTAAAGTGAATATTTTGTACAATGTGATTATTAATTATGGTCATTGCTTTTGACACTTATTTGAACCTGTAATTTTGGTATGATGACTAATGCAAACATCATAAAAAGTAAATTTGAGCAATTGTTTTTCATTTAAATGGTGATGGTCTTTAAAAATACGTGTGTGTGTGTGTGTGTGTGTGTGTGTGTGTAATAGGAGTGGTAATTCTTTATCCCTTGTATACTTCTTGGAAACATACTGTGACATTGAGAAATGTAGAAGAAAGTTTAAATTCCATATTAAAGTCATATTTATTTTTATGATCTTCTAGTGGTAAAAATTAGGTAAGCTTCATTTCCTTTATTTTTGAAAAACCATATAAATTCCTAGATCCTTTGGGCTACATACCTCTTTCTTTACCTTGGCCCACAGTCCTTCACGCTTTTTGTGCATTTCAACCTTGAGCACAGTTCCCCCTTTCTCCCACCTATTCTTGGTTTAATGGTGTGGGAGGAGGCTTTTGTGGGAAAGAGGGATGGTGACAATGTATATGAAAAGGTCACTAACAAGTGGAAGAATTTTTAGGGGATTTTATCATGAATATCTTTTAGATATGTTTTAAAACCAGTTGCAGCATGGCAGAGTCAGCATTCTTGAGTGGTTATAAAATGTATATTGAGGGGGTATATAAAAGGCATATCTTACTCACATGAGTTTGGATTGCTATTTTTTTTTGAAAGGTGCAAAGGTGATATAAAGGGAGGATCCTTGTAGGTATAAATAAATACAAGGAAGAAAATAAAAGAACTTTAGTTTTTCATGGGGACAAGGTTAGTGGTTGAGGGTTCCTGGGAGATCCAGAAACTTTAAAAAAAGTGATGAACTCTCTTTTGCTGTAAAATTTAACAAAGGAGAAAATAAAACATTGGTTGAAATATTAGATACTATTAAGAAATCTTAAATCCATCTGCTCTGTTGTTTAAAATTTTAGGGTATAAAGTTGGTTCTGTGTGATTCATGTTAAAAGAATTCATTTACACTAAATTGACAGCCATTGTCAAATTTCCTCAAGTAATTGAACCAATTCATGAAAAATACAGACTAATAAGAGTAAAACATGATGTTGTATAGGAATGTGACAGGCACCATTTATATCATCCATGCTCTTGGGAATTATTTTGTATGGTATGTTTTTTAAAAATATGGCCCAGAGGGGAGAGGGGAGGGAATTTCAGGGGAGAAGGGAAGGGTTTACAGGTACAAATATAGAGGACACATGGACAAAACTAGGGGTGTTGGAAAGGGGAGGGATGGGTGGGTGGGCTGGAATGGAAATAAAGGATAGAAACTGTACTGAATAAACTAAAATAAAAATAAAATAAAATAAAATAAAATTGCACTGAATTTGTAGGAAAACAATAAAAATACAGCATAGGGTATTACAGATTAATTATGATAAAACTGATCATAAGTTTAATATTTTGCACCAGCAATATTTGTTATAATTTATTTAACATTTAAGACCTTTGTTAATAATATACCTTGCTCTGTAAAAAGTACCTTTTTGATTCTGTAGAAGTTTTCAGGTCTTGCTGCTCTTTAAAGAAGAGTCAGCCTGGCTTGAGTTGAAACGGCTCCAGGATGCCCGACTTACCATACCTGTCCCCCCTGACACAGCTCTCCCTCTACCGTCCTTTAGTTACAGTAATTGCTGTGCTAGAGGCCAGGCTCCTTTTTCATTCCTCACTTGCCATGTTAAAGTCCAGTTATTTTAGGCACTATATAATGCCTGGTGTTCAAATTGTTAAATAAATTTTGTTATAATGCTCTTGTTCTGCTTGCTTTGCCTTCTTAATTTATATAGTATTGGAAAATACAATAAACACCTATAATATTACCTTTAAAGGATAGTTCTTGCCTTGACAAAACTTATAAAAAATCATTTGGATAAAATCATGGAACTAAAATATCATCTTGCCTGGAGTTCTAACTTAATTCTAATAATCGATAGTTTACTGACAACACAAAAATAAGAAAGTATTTCCAATAGTAGTCAATAGGACATCCTAGGCATCATGTTAGTGACATTCTTTTTAATGTTATATTTCAGGGAGTCTTAGTTTAGAAGAACCAGTGTTCATAGTTGTACCATATTAATAGTATAAGCACATTGATCTATAAAAATACAAAGGGTAAAAACAATGTTTAAACCCTCAATATGTATTGGGCACTGTGCTAAACACTTTAAATGTATTTTATCATTTATGAAAACCATAGCTGGAGAGGGCTATGGTGTGTGAGATCCAGAGTATAGAAAGTGTCTGTGATAGAAAACTTAACACGAAACTGGGTTTAGAGGATAAACTCAAAAACCTGGCTCCTCCTTTGTTTTAATATGTTATCCAAACTTACTTTAAGCTGTTAATTTGTGTTTGTATGTTTCTGTTCTATCGTAGTACCCTTTTAATTCTTAGATGGGAGTATCTTCGTATTTTTTCAGTATATGTTGAATATGTTACAAGTAAAACATAATAGAATAATAGAGAAATATTAGCTATTTTCTTTTTACTTGGAGTTAAAATTTAGTGTGACCCACAATACAGAAATATCACAACACAAAGAAAATACGACTTTTGTAACTAATAATGATATCAATTTTTTTGTTTCATGGTGCTAGTTATTTTAAAAATATGAAACCCCTCAATTATTATTTTTTGTGAAAATATGTGACTAAATTATCATGTCACACAGTTTGATTTGTTTTATTTTCCAGGTGCAACAATCGAACACAGTGTATAGTAGTTACTGGGTCAGATGTATTTCCTGATCCATGTCCTGGAACATACAAATATCTTGAAGTCCAGTATGAATGTGTTCCTTACAGTAAGTATGAAATTTGCATTTTTCAATTTCTCCAGCATTCCTTGTTGATGCTGAAAGACTACACATGTGAAAGAAGCATATGTTTATGGCCTACAAAACCATTATGCATGCAGAGCACTAACAGACTCAGGCCTCCAATTAGCTTCATGAAGTGTGGAAGGAAGCCATAGTGTGATGCTGGCCAAGTGTCTGTCTGTGTTCTTAAGTGTTTGGCTTTTAAGGCTAGTGTTTTTCCAGAAAACAAACTTGAATTAGCTATTCAATAGGGCAGATAGAAATCTGTACTTTTGCCCGATACCAGTTGCTGACAAATTGGTTTGGCTCACGGTTTTGTAAAGAAGGAACTGACTTTGGTTTTAATCGTGAGCTACTTGAATGGCTACCTGCTGTCCTGGTAACTTCAGTGCCTGGGAAAAGCTACCATTGCAGTAACTGAGGCAAGTGCTCTCTTTTTGTTCCATTGTCCTTAAGGGAGCATTTCTTTGCCATATTCACAGATGAAATCTTAATACTGAATAAAATAGATACAACAAAACCTTGTACATATTTCTATTTTTAATTTGGCCTAACACTCATTTTTTGGTGGGGTCCATAAAGGGATATTTAAAATGCAATTGGAGATTTCATGAGTAGGCTTCAGTTTATGTTCTAATTCTGTGTAGTTTTCCTTTGAACCTCAGAATTCACACTTCTAAATTGTATTCTGTACTTTCATTGTACATTTTATACAACAAAAAAGTTCCAGTATATTACCTAATTTTCATTAAATGTGCATGTCACCTTAATTCCTAAGCATGTGAATGAAAACTTCATTAGCAATTTTACTGATTTGAGATAGTTTTGGTCCACTTCCTTCCTAAAAAAAAAGTCAGTTTCAAACTAAATAATGAAATTGCTTTTTCTAGAACCTCAAAAACTAGATCATTAGTTTTGACAGGTTCCTATGTGAAAACCATGAATATTTCTATAACCGAAGGGCCGAATTCTAACAGATGTCCAGCATGGTAGTAATGCATCCTTACACATCATGTGAAGGCGCTGTCTCTCTTTTTTCTGCCCACAGTTTTGATCAATTGGCTTTTTGTAGGGTATCCGTTAAAGGCCAAACACAGCTGATCTTTCCTTTTCATTCCTGCTCTGTATTCCTGTGTCACTGTGAAATGGATGCTTTTTATGTTTTCAGTATTCTCTATACCATTTGTAGGATTGGAAGCCTACTGAGTGCACTGATCGTTGTATCATTTCTCCTGTGTGTAGTGTTGGTGGCTTACACAGTCATTCTCCTGTGCCACTAGAGGAGCATTGTATTCTTTTGAGCTAACCAAAATTTTGTTTCATAAAGTCACTTTCACTTGAATTTAGCACAGTTTCTGTCCTCACATTAGAAAAGGAGTACAGCATCCATTCCCAAACAGTGGAATCAGTCAGAGCTGCCAAGAATTGTGTCTTTCTGGAGCCTGTTCCTGTAACCTAGTCTATAGACCAAGAACAGTGTTGTTAAGCAAATATCATTTCCAGACTCTTAAGTAATTTCTTGTGCTGTTTAAGAAAGGAAAATGTGGATACCTTCTGGAACATCTAACTTTCATTTTTTTCTTACTTTTTCAGTTCTCCAGAAGTATTGTACATTGTGCACTAAACTTGCAAATAGTTATACCCAAGAGAAGTATTTGTTCTTTATAATTTTTGTCCTTTTAAAAAAAAACAGGAATTAATTTGATGTTACCTTTCTAGATGTTTGCACAAGGCAGAAATAAGTCTGTGGCTTTCTTAAAAACTACTTCTTGCTTAAGGATTGATGTAATTATAAATTCTGTATACCGTATAGTAGTGACACACTATGAATTGTAGGACTGTGTATTTTATCTCTTTTCCTCTTTTTTCAATTCTTTTGTTTCTTATGGTTCTATTTGTTGTACCAATCCCTTACACTCGCTTTTATTTTAAGTGTGTAGCCTTAACTTTCCCCTTGTTTTAATAGTGTTTTTTACTTGTAATATTTGCATACCCCCACACTAAGTTGATAAAAATTGTCACCATCACATAATATTTATGATATGTCTCTTACCATCTTGCTTTATGCCAGTTTCTATCCAGAGCAAATTCTCCAGGAACATATACATCCCAAACTGTTTTCTCCTCTTTTAAAGTATATTCAGACAATTTTTTGTGATTTCTGAAAATTTTATAAGTACTTTACTCAACAGAGCCCATTACAAATACTGTTTCTTATTTTGTGTGTTTAAGACAGGCACATGTCTTATATGTGACATATTTCTGCTCAGACAATGTCTGTGTCAAAAATAGATGTACACAGCTCATCCTTTATCATTAACAGAGGTAGTACATGTTTAAAATAATTCAAAAGGATCTTGTAGGAAAAAGGAGAAAAGTCTGATTGGAAATTCATATTCTGTAGGCAGGATTTGGCTTTGATTTTTGTACCCTATTATTTCAACTATCATTAAATTATAAAAACTAAAATTATAGCTACCAGTTTTATTTGATGAAAAGAAAGAACCATTACTGTTGATTAAATCATATTAATGAATAAACATGAGATTATTCAAAGTGAAATAGTGTGTCACTTCAGATACAGAGTATATAGGCGTTAGTTTGTTTGGGTCAGTTTCTTGTTTTACGTGTCCATGTAGTCTTCCTCTGACGTTAGTGGGTCATGTATTTATGTTTGTTTGGTCTATAGAATAGCAAACATGTTGTGAATTAATTCATACATTCTCTTAATTAAGATAAGTTGCAGTACCTATTTGGCATGTGATGAAGAATGCTAATTTCATCAATTTTATTGTGACTTTATATTCTGGGTTGAGAAATTTTAATTGGCTGACTTGACATATACCTATCCTTTGGGTTTCATAATAATCATAATGTAAGGACATTTGTTTTAAATATCCATATATTATTTGATTCATTAATCATCAAAGGTTATATTTACTTTTTATCCTTCAATTTTAATATTCTCAGTTTTCATCAGAATTATAAGTTAGATACAATTTATATCCATTTTATTTTTAATATAAATATCAGTTAAATTACAAAGACTTCTCTATTTAATATTTTGCTCAGTAACTGCACTGTCATTTTACTTCATCATATAGTAAAACCCAGCCATTTTCAATTAATGGAAAACAAAATATACTTTCTATGTTCTTTATGGAACTTGTTTTAAGTATGTAACATATGTTAAAGTGTATTATTCCCATCCTTTATATTTAATTGGTTTATTTCAGTAAAGTCATCCTTTTCTAAAATACAGCAGTATGCAAATATAATCCGAGCAGTCACGACACTAATGATTTCTCTTGCCCTCACTCTCCCACCACGCCCTTCCATTATTGATTCTAAGCAGGTATAATAGAGCTCTTCACTGTGGAGTAATTTTAGGACTAGCGGTTTATAAAATTGTTTCACGTCAGTAACACTTAATTTCTTTTTACCGGATGCAGTCAGAATTACACATTATAGAGCAAGTATGTTTCCTGAAAGTAGTTAAATAGGCCAAGTTGGATGGGGGAGGCGGTGGCTAAATGTGGAAGGATTATGCTATTTTTATGGCAAAAATATTTGTGTGATATTTCTCCCTAAGGTATTTCAGGAGGTCAGTAGTTAATCTTGATGAATTATTACAAATTTAAAAATGAATCAAGCTAAGACATGTAATGAAATGTGTAACTACAGTACCTTTGAGTAATCAGTTTGGAGATACACTACTAGCACACCCTAATGCATTTTAATAAGGGAAGAAGCAGCATAGACATTAATCTGGACACTTTATGAAATTCAGGCAACATACTTCAAAGCCTACACACAATTTAAAATAGTGCTTTACGGTTTGTAATTATTAGAATACTATTTACCAGCGAGAATCTCATGTAGCACCCTTTCTTAAGAGCATAACCTATTTCTTTAAACTTCTTGGAGGGAGGATTTTTTTCACGTATAACTGTACTAATCAGGTTTGTTTTATGAAAGCATTTACCTTTTCTGGGGTCTGTGGAGTCAAGGTATTTGCTTTGAATGCTTGGTATGATTGCTTTTGCATGCTAGCTTGCATTCTGTGTAAATTGATGATAGAAGACAATGTCACAATAAGCTAACCATATTCTTTCTTCCTTTTTCTCCTTGCCTACTGTGCTTGCTTTTTCCTTGTATGTATTTTGCTTACTTCTTTAAAATAGTCTTAGCATTACAAAGCTTGAGATAATGTACTATAGAGAATTTAGTAAGAATTTTATGATATAAAGTATACATAATTTTCCTGTTTAAATTTTCTAATTATTAGTGGGGAAGAAAGATCTAATCTACCCCACACTTCAAAGTCCCTATTGGGATAGGTGGGGAAAATTTGCATATTCCTGTAAAGGAGGCATTTTTTTATGGTTAAGGTATTTTTTGTAGAAATAGAAATAATAGAAGAACAATTGAAACATATACTGAGATGCATAAGTATGTATTTCTTGTGACATAAATACATTACGTAAAATGTAAAAAGGTAGCCATATTAATACTTATTAATTTTGACCTATACTCCAAAATTGAGTTGTCATTTTTATAAATACATCGTGTTGTTATGCTTAGTCAATGTATTGGATATTTTAATTTTAGTCAGTGTAATAATGAGTTTACACAATTAGATAAATGCGGATGATCCGCCTATGCATGCGTCTGTGTCTGTAGCCTACATATATTAAAGTAATACTTGATAAGAATGCCGAGTGACTTTGGAAAGGCAAGAGTATGTATACCATGCATTAGTGAAGAATTTCATTATTTATTCAGGTACACTAAGTGAAGCAGCATGCCAACATATTTGTATTGCCTCCTTAATCTATTAAAATGATTGATCCATGTTTTTTATGTAACTTTAGAATCTTTTTCCTGCTAGGTTTTCCTGTTGTGTGTTTCTCTTTGTCCAAACTAGTGCAGCTCTTATTCTTCCTATATTTAGCATCTGTTACAAATTCAATCTTAGACTAATAGTCAATTTATTTTAATCTTTTTTCTTTTTTCCTTGCACTCTTTTTATTTTTCTTCCGATGCTTAAAATAGAAGTGGAGCAAAAAGGTAAATAACGTACAGTCTGCCCCCCAGCTCCCTGTTATGTGCCTTATGGATGTCACCTCTCCCTTCCCTCCCCCCACTACACTCCTGACATTAAATAATCAGCAGGATCTCATGAATGCACTTCATAAAGAAATCAGCTGTTTGCAATGAAATTTTATGACTGCTAAATCTGGTGATGGGATAAAATTTCTGAAGTCGGCGAGGGGGAACTGTCCTTTCTCTGTGTCTTTTTCACCCTTTATCTCTTTTTTTCTGAACCCCTTGGATATTTTATTATTAAAGTGTCATCTTGCCTGGTTTCCAGAGCCCTCTCCATAGCATGCCATGGTTCCAGGGCCTCCTGGTCGCTTCATCCCTGCTTTCCTTGTGTTTACTTTTCTCTGCTCCTAATTGCATTTGCCAAATATTTATGTTTCTTCAATCGAAGCTTCTTTGGTTTCAGTCTGACTTCTGTAAAAGTTCTAAATAAGCCTTCACGTTAGGTTTTTTGTTGTTGTTGTTGTTGTGGTCTGTTTGCTTTACTTTGGTCCTTCGATTTTGGGTTTTGAGGGATGATAAGTGGGCCAGGGAAGGGAGAGTACAATGTTGGGACTAAAGGAAGAACATTGTATACTGTTGTATACAAGAAGCTCAAAGTTTTAAAGAATAAATTACCAAATTATCAGATAAAAGCACATAGCAAAAATGTAAGTTTTCCACTCCATTGTGAATGACCTTAAACTCAGGTTTGTATTTGTGAAAATAGACCACAGCCACTTTGTGCGCTGGAACTTCGATTATGGGAACTTAGGGGAAGAATAGTACACTTGTATTAAGGATATATTTTGGTAGAAAGTTAATAAAATGAGTTTTTCTCTTTGGATTTATGATCATTAAAACTTCTGTTTACCAGTGTCATTTTTTTAACTTGACTTAATTCTTGTCTTTTCTCTGTGACTGTCAGTTTTTGTGTGCCCTGGGACCTTGAAAGCAATCGTGGACTCGCCATGTATATATGAAGCTGAACAAAAGGCAGGGGCGTGGTGCAAGGACCCTCTTCAGGCTGCTGATAAAATTTATTTCATGCCCTGGACCCCCTATCGTACTGATACTTTAATAGAATATGCTTCCTTAGAAGATTTCCAAAACAGTCGCCAAACAACAACATACAAACTTCCAAATCGAGTAGATGGTACTGGATTTGTGGTCTATGATGGTGCTGTCTTCTTTAACAAAGAGCGAACAAGGAATATTGTGAAATTTGACTTGAGGACTAGAATTAAGAGTGGAGAGGCCATAATTAACTATGCCAACTATCACGATACTTCACCATACAGATGGGGAGGAAAGACTGATATTGACCTAGCAGTTGACGAAAATGGCTTATGGGTCATTTATGCCACTGAACAGAACAATGGAATGATAGTTATTAGCCAACTGAATCCGTACACTCTTCGATTTGAAGCAACATGGGAGACTGTGTATGACAAACGTGCTGCATCAAATGCTTTCATGATCTGTGGCGTCCTCTACGTGGTCAGGTCAGTTTATCAAGACAATGAGAGTGAAACAGGCAAGAACGCCATTGATTACATTTACAATACCCGATTAAACCGAGGAGAATATGTTGATGTCCCCTTCCCCAACCAGTACCAGTATATTGCTGCAGTGGATTACAATCCTAGAGATAACCAACTCTATGTGTGGAACAATAACTTCATTTTACGATATTCTCTGGAGTTTGGTCCACCTGATCCTGCCCAAGGTAAGAATGTTTGCTTGCTAACGTATATGTCTTTCATGAATAGTGTACTTTTAAAAGTCTTAATTTCTTTCCTGTATATTTTCTGCCTGTTTTCATAGTTAAAGCACAAAGGAAAATGGTGTGCCATTCCATGTTGTCATGTAGTGTATACATTGTAGCTTTATTTTAGTACTTTTTTCCTGAATTTCTTCACTTAACTGTTGCCTTCAGAAAACTGAGGCATCATTCATTGGTCATTTAGTTTTTCACTCTAAAAATATAATACCAGCTACAAACCTGTTAACCTTGCTTTTTTTCCCCTCTCTACCTGACTTCTGAATTGATTACAATCTATGTGCAGACCTTTTAACTTCTTGGCGCCAGTGGGTAAGGGAAATGTGTGTTAGGGTGTCCCAGGAGAACTGCTAGGCTTGATGTGCAACGCCAGGCGTTAAGTGTTTTGAAGTTTTGGCGTCTACTCTCTGCAGGAGAGGGAGTCATCCAACATCTTCCTAGATCGTCATGTAAAATTACACACTTTTATTTCCTGAGAAATTAGCAATGGTTTTAAGTCAATATTTCTGTGACTTTGTCACATGTGGATTAAACATTAAGTGATTCCATGTGATGATTTATGACATACCTGCTAGCATTTTTTGTGTGTTTTCTTTAACTTTATGGAGGACCATTACTTCAGAAAGTAATGCTGAATCCTTGGGAATATACTTTAGTTTATCAAGTGAATTCAGTTCTGTGGGAAACAATTTTTGAGGGTAAATTAGATGACTATTTCATTAAAACAAGATTACCTCATACTCATGATAAAAGAATAACCTGTTAGATTATTATAGAGCTCGCACTAATTATGTCTTTTTCTATTTGAACAATATTTGTGTATTAAAATTCTGAATTAATGTTTTGATTTACTGAGTTAATTGGAATTCTCACATTATTGTGTTACTTCAAAATTTTACGAACCAGAATATTCTATGGAATGATTAAATCAATCTCTTCAAAAAGGTGGAAGAAAAATTAATATTTTTTTCTTCTATTAAAGCAGTACCTATCTACACAATTAAACATAACTACATGTACCCACACATATTTTAGGATGTACTATTACTAAGTTCTAAATATTGTCATGGGATCAGAATCTCAAAAGTGGAAGTCATAACCTTTTGTAGTGGAATTTTGACTCATAGAACACCAAAATCTGTGTTGTGATTTTTGTTCATAAGAACAGTAGCAACACTGACTAAGGCCACTGAAAAGGAAGGGGCCTTAGTGCAAGGCCCCTTTCACTCCAGTTCATATATGTCAAGAATTTTTTGGCCTAAAATTGTAGCAGTAATGTCCTATTACATTTTTAACAGTTAAATCTTCTAGGGCATAAATATTTTTACTGGTAGTGTAACTCTGAATTGTTTATTTTTATAATTAGACATATTTTTTCTCTGGAAGACAGCAATTCAGAATGTTTTCTGTATCTCATTTGTTTTCCTAAAAACAAATACCATGGTTCTCCTTTATCTTATAGGCTGGTAAAAGGCAAATGTCAGGAATTGACAAAATTGGACATTGTATTGATTCTCATGGTAGCTTTCTTTGGTAAATCTTTACTGCACTCAAAGCTGTTCAGTTTGTTTTGGTTGGTGATACATCTCTTCCCCTCCATTAGAAATATAAGATAGAAAATAGTTTTTTAAAATGCCAATTCATGATCAGGCCACACCTGAAGGATTCTGAATAAAGAATCATTGCCTCATCTAATTGTCACAAAAGTACTTGAGTGAATACAAGATGAGTAATGTCATTTTCCACAGGTGGCTTATATTCTTATATTCTAGTAAATAGATTCATTACAGATGAAGTCTGATAATTTAGATGCTTTGGGGTTTTTTTAAAATATTTTTTTAGAGAGAGGGGAAGGGAGGAAGAAAGAAAGGGAAACATCAGTGTGTGGTTGCCTCTTTCACGCCCCCTACCAGGGACCTGGCCTGCAACCCAGGCATGTGCCGTGACTGGGAATCGAACTGTGCCCCTTTGGTTTGCAGGCCAGCACTCAGTCCACTGAGCCACACCAGTCTGGGCTGGATGCTTTTTGGAAAGAGCAATTACCAACTTTGAAAATGAGAAATTTAGGCACATTTAGTAAGTGTGTTTCTACAGTTATGTTTTGTTATCCAAAATAGCCATTCTTAAATAGTCCCAGAAAGTGAAAATTAATTTTGGTCCTTTATTAAACCCTTAGTGGTAAAAAGTTTTATCTGACCTAAATTTTTCTTGCTGCTGTTTGAATCATACTCTCTTAGTCTGTTTACTTATAATTTATCTTCATATGCTTTTAGAGAGACTTCAGTTCTCTCTCATCTAAGATGTGTGCTGATATCTATATGGGGCTTTGCAGAACTGTTCTAGCCCATAAATTTAGGCCAGACCACTAAGCCACTGTCAGCATTCCAACAGCAAGATCTGAGGGACTGATGGGACAGAGCAATTAGAGATCAGGTCTTCTTGCCTGTCCTGCAAAGCAATGATTGACTGGTTTGGCAAAAATTCAGTCTTATGTACTGGATCTACTACAGTGTATGTCACCAAGGTGTACATTGTGCCATAAAGTTATTCATTCCTTTCATTTTTCACTGTGACCTGCTTTGTAGTATATTAGCTCAATACTTTTTCCTGCTTATAAATCCAAGCAAGCATTTTTGTTCCTAACAGCACAAATGTGTTATTTATTTGCCTGGATCATGGTTTTCAAAGAAATCTTTTTTTTAAATTTAGGTTTCAGCTTTTTGTGATCTCTGTGCCCTTAAACTAGATCTGCTTTTCCTTTCCCCTTCTTCCTCCCTTAAGTGGGCTTAGGGAAAATCCATTTTAGTCTTATTTTAACTCTTCTGTTTCTTAATCTGAATGTTTTATGTTTACATAATCTGTGTGCAAATATGATCTCCCAAATGTAATAAAAAATATTGTGTCTTGGTTTTGACAGCTCCTAAATAATTACTCTAATTATGAAGTACCGTATTTTGGAAATACGAGGGAAATTTTTTATCAGGAGAGTCAGTTGATTTTTTTTGGTAGTATTTAGCATAGGATACATATTTCTTGAAATATCTTCCCACTGATAATGAATCCTCTCAAAAGATGGCCAGTATTTTTAAACATTAAATAAGGGTAAATTTAATGAATGTGCAGTTTTGCCTTACTAGGCTACCAACTCACTCTAGCTGGAGTTCATTTAGTGAATAGTGGGTTAGTTTTGGGACCTGGATGATGAAAATACTGCCCTTAGCATCAATAGTATTGTCCTTAAATCTTTTCATGCAGGAGAAAGCTGGTAATAAATAGCAAGTCCTTAGTAAACACTACCGTAGTAAACTGAACCATTCTCTATGTGTCTGTCAGATCTTCATGGGTTCCTATTAAATATGTTGATTAGCATGTTATTAGCACCATTTCTAGGTCTCTGTATGCAAATGATAACAATAGGTAAAATGCTGAAGCAGTTAATCAAGATGCTTGATATGGCATCCTGATAACTGGGATGCAGCTCTGTGTAGTAGGGTTTGGGTTTGAAATGGAATTCTCTTGTGAGTTGCCTTATTTTCTGTTACCATTTGTAGGCTATCCTAGAGTTTTGAACTTCTTGCCACATAAATTTCTGTGTGGAGCTTTACAGTTTATTGCTCCCACACCTTACGCTATCCTTCCCACATCTTTTCTTCTCTTAGAAATTTACACCGAGTACCAGTGTCAGTTAAATGTTCCAGAGTAAGGTCAGATTGCTTTGTGGGATGCTGTACTTTACCAGGGTCTATGAAAATCTTACCTAGGAAAGTAAGATCGTAGCATTTAAGAGTACAGGCAAGTGACCTTGAACAAATTGCGTAACCCTCTCAGTGACTCAGTTTCCTCATCTTTAAAAGAAAGATCATCACAATGCCTACTTTATAAGGTTGTGGTGTGGATTAATTAAGGTGAGCCGATGATCTTTGAGTGCTGATTAGCATAGAGTCTGGTACATAAACGCTGAATAAGTGTAAGCGTTTATCATTATCAGATGCCCTGTATTCACCTATGGAAAGAAATATTAATCTTGAGAAATATCTTTGCGTTTCTAACTTCAACCTTACAAAAAATTGCTTTCCTGGAAGTTGCTAAACTTTGGCCTTCCAAAATCCCAGGAATTCTAGTTGTCCTTCAAAAAAAAGTTAAAATTTGCCACATAAAGCTTACTTCCAGATGTATTGTCACGATGTCCCAATATTTCAGTAATTTGCCTTTGAATAATAATGTGTTGATTCCCTTTGAACTTCTTTTGTTAAACAAAAGGTGAAAATGTATGAAAATTATCAAAAAAACACATGGAAATAAACTATAGAATATCTCATGAAATTGTGTACATGTAATAGAGGTCATTCTATTACCTACCTTCAAACAGTTATTATGCATCTTTACTGATGCTTAACTAACAGATCACTAATTGTAGCACTGTTGGTACATATTCAGTGATTAAATATGTCCTGATTAGTTCGGTGTCGAGGGAGACGTGAGACAGCCTAGCAATAAACCACTTTGCTCTGCCTTGTTCTCTTTTTGCTCCGATTCTCCACTCCCTTTTAAAATTGGATTCAGCAGCAGTCATTTGACACTTCTGCAAAAGATTGTGATGCTTTTGACAAATGTTAATTGAGAAAGCACTGAAAGCCTGGCTGCATTGTAATCAAAAGAAAATTACAGAGGTTTAACAAGATGTCAGGCAAGGGCTTTTCGGAAAAAGATAGACGGGTTTGAATAGGTTTCTGCCGCAGCTGGCTGGGCATGATGTTTGACTAACGTACATAAGCATCTCTCATACAGTCAATAAATTATGCCCTGGAAATAAAACATATGTTTAAGAAGTTTTTCTTGCTATAGAAAAAAAAAAGGTGTAGAAAGTATATTGGTAACAAGAAGTTTGTCACTACTAAAGTCCTAGAAACAAGTTTTTCTGATAAACTCAGCATACTCTCTCAATAGTATCAGAATTATATAAACATCTATTTATGGACCAGAACCTAAAATATGAAACATAGTAATAATATGAACTTGTTTTCTAATCAGTTTTAATGTTCTAGTTTGTTTCTTATGTATAGAGAAAGCATAAAACAGTTAAATTTTATGAGATTACTTGAAATCATTATTTTTAATTTGCTGTACTCTTAATCATTTAAATTTAAGGCATCACATATGTAAGATTTTAAGAGCCAGTAACTATAAATGTTGATAAAACTTCAGTGTGAACACCTAATAGAGTTCAAATGATAGTATTAAAGTTTTACTGACAGATGTTTTGTTGTTTAAACTAAGTAAATGGTAATTAATGAAGGAGACATAAGCTCCATTAATTTTTTAACCTACTGGATTTAACAGTTTGAAAGTAATATTGGAAGTCAAAAAATAACCTTTAAAAACTTCTTTGTGAATTTCTACTTTTAAATGTGTAACTGTAGTCCTTTTATACTGTTAAGGGTCAGTAAGAGAGCAGGGCTGTTTTTGAATTAGGCACGGTTTGATCTAACCTGCTATCTTGATAAACTATTGCATTATAACCTCTTATCAGAACCAGTTGCCCTTTTCATACCTACATTTTCAAAAGCAAAGAAGCTGAAGCCTCCGATGTGTTTCCTTACTAATAAAACAGCACAGGCATGCCACAGTTACATCCCATTTAGGTCTAACCAGGCGTGCTCAAAAGTCTCTCAAGCAAGAGTAGCTGCAGGATAGAAAGATGTCACAGATGTCACATCTTACTTTCCTGTAAGATGTAGAATGGGTGATTGTCCTAATTAGAGGTAATTGTCAGACTTTTGTTGATACTTTGAGTTTGATTGTTTAAAGAGTATGAATTTATACAAGAAAATAATTTTTCTCTTGTTTACTAGTGATAGAATACATTCAGTTTGTATGTTGAAACTTTATATAAAACTGTCCATTTCCTGCTAGATGATATATAATGAAATTACACTTACACTGTGTTATCAAATATCTCATTGAGAAGTAAACCTAACACAATTAGAGTCATACACGAAAATCTAAAATGAAGCCTAAACTGCCTTTGCTTGACTAATAGTGTAAATAAATTGGAATAATTGAAGAGATTTATTTTTCCTCCCCACTACTGATGTTCTCAGTGGTAACACTCATTTTGTTGGTTTTGGAGAAGTTGGATGGGTGGGCTTTTATGTGTACATGCATGCACATATTCATGTGTGTGCATGCATGTGAACTTGAGTGTGTCTTTGAGATTAACATACTCATCTTTTTTCCATAGTGCCTACCACAGCTGTGACAGTAACTTCTTCAGCTGAGCAATTCAAAACCACTGTATCAACCACAAGCACTACTTCACAGAAAGGCCCTGTGAGCACAACTGTAGCTGGATCACAGGAAGGAAGCAGAGGCACAAAACCACCTCCAGCAGTTTCTACAACCAAAATTCCTCCTGTAACAAATATTTTTCCCCTGCCAGAGAGATTCTGCGAGGCATTAGAAGCCAGGGGGATATGGTGGCCTCAGACACAAAGGGGAGTAATGGTTGAACGACCGTGTCCCAAGGGAACAAGAGGTATTTTCTGTAAAATACTACATATACATTTTAAATTTTACTTTAGTTAGATTCTGAATTACACTGAAGTGATTTTACTAGATGAAGGAGCTATTTATAATAGTGAACTTTATTATTCTTGTTACTTGGTAATACAGTAGACAACTTAAAGGTTTTTAAATTGTAAAAATTACCTAAGGTCAGGTCCTTAATTACCTCTCCCTCTTAAAGACCGGGGTCAAGCCTGAGATTTTTGCCCATGGGCTCTAGGGAGTGTTCCTAACAGCTGTCTTTCTCATTGTAAGTATCATTTTGGATGAGTCCCAAGAAAATCAAGAGCTTTTTGTTGTTTGTTGTAAATGTCTGATGTTTCTGTGCTGACTTTATATTTTCTGTTTATAATCTGCATTCACCCTACTTTTTTGTCAGTTATTGTCAACTACTTCCATTAGCGTTTATTCAAAATTGAACATGCAGGGTAGGATCATCGTAGCTGATTTCCCAAATGCATGTAGAAAAATGGTTTCAATTTCACTGTTGTTTTCTACATCTGTTGTAGGAACTGCCTCGTATCTCTGCATGGTTTCCACTGGAACATGGAACCCTAAGGGCCCCGATCTTAGCAACTGTACCTCACACTGGGTGAATCAGCTGGCTCAGAAGGTTGGTTGGAACCTTTTATTATGATACACATCGGTGATTAAGGGCTTTAACTTCTAACATAAATAATTTAGCTTTGTATGTTAAAACCAGCTTCATTACTCTTTGTTCAGTATAAAAGTAAAAAATTATGCATAGTTTTGTCTGTAAACTCTTTATTCAAAGTTACATATGTTTTGGGGCATGCTGGTTTTTTTTGTTAAGCTTTTTAACGAGTACATACTTGCTTAATTTCAATCATATTTAGTTAGCTCTGTTTCTTTTGATGTTTGTAAGACAAATAGTGCATTGGCCTAATAAATCAAATATCATTATGTTTGCAACTGAATCCACAGAATGCAAGCAGATGTTTATATCATAGACAGTTATGAGAGAGTAAGTAAAAATATTTACAGTGAAATGTAAGTATTTAATATTACAGTGGAATGCAGTGACATTTTAGTTTTTCCTTTGTCAGCTACCTTTCTGAAGTGCAAGAAGTAGATAATAACCCTCAGTACCATACTGATTACATTCTGATTTAAATTTCTGGATCATTGGAATAAATAAATAGATTTTTAAATGGCAGTTTAAAATGGTTACAGCGAAATGAGAGAGCTATCTGAAAACCTTTACAGAGGATTTCTGGTTTCCTCCCACCTTTTGTTTGTCTTAAATTTCTGATTAAGAATTTCTTTTGTGTTGAGGATATGAGAACCTTTAATCATTTGAAATGAAGAGAAAGTTATTTGTCTCAATTAGTTGCAGATTTTGACACATTTGCAAATACATTTCTCACCATAACAAAGATAACTCTGGAGAAGAACAAGAAGCCACAAACAGAACAAGAAATATTACTGAGATAATGTAAATTGGCATTTCAGATCAGAAGTGGAGAAAATGCTGCTAGTCTTGCCAATGAACTAGCTAAACATACCAAAGGGCCTGTGTTTGCTGGGGATGTGAGTTCTTCAGTGAGGCTGATGGAGCAGTTGGTGGACATTCTTGACGCACAGCTGCAGGAGCTGAAACCTAGTGAAAAGGATTCAGCTGGACGGAGTTATAACAAGGTAAGTAGGAATTTTCTGTTATATTCAACTCGACATTTTGTACAGCAGCTCTGGAATCAACAATAGCTGTTGCCTGTCAGACCTCTGGCCCCTTTGACATACACTTAGAGACAAAAACTTCTAATTTGATTTACATCCCAAGAAAGAAATACAATTGAGAAAGGAGCAATGTGGCTTTAACCAAAAAGAAAAAAAAATTAATTACCTGAGAGTGATCTTAGTCGGTGGCAAACTTCACCTGCCTGTTTGTGGTCAGTAGTTTCATTTTAGAATGTATTATGTGCACTTGGAGTCTCATTTTGGAATGTATTATCTGCATTTGTACAATACATATACTATGTATGATACAGTACATTCAGCTCATAGGTTTGCAACACAGTTGTGATGCATATAGTAATGCTACCCACTGAAATACTGTCTTTAGTGGCAGGTTTTGGGAGAAGGACAAATTTCCCTCTCTAGGGTTATGGTGTATTAGTTTATTAATTTTTCATACTGTGACAAAAATTTGATAGCTTTTTTTAACCATACTTTAAGTTTTCTGATGAGATTCACATGACTCCAAAATCTGTGGCTAATATAGTTTTATAGGGAGAAAAATAGGCATGTTTTTCCTTTTGACCACATGTTTTGTCCCCAGTTTTATCAGTATACTTTGGATTAGTATACTTAGTAACATACAGCTAAAAACTAGACAGGGAAAGTCGGCAGTCAGTGCAGATCCACGAAAGTCCAGGAGACCAAATACCTAATATATACTCTGAGTTCAGGAGCACCAGCTTAATTTTTGAGGATTTCTTTTTTCCTCATTTTCAACAGATAAAATCTAACCTCTGATTTTCTTTTCTTTCACTAAAAAGCTCCAAAAACGAGAGAAGACATGCAGGGCTTACCTTAAGGTATCTCTCCCGTGCTGTCACCCTGCTTTCTCCCTTCTTCAGCTACCTGCCACGCTTTATCATCTTGCTGCATGATCCAATGTATTTCAGTCTTTGATAATTATATAATGTGCCCCATATCAGCTGTACAAATGTTGGCTTTTCGCAGGTATATTACTCTCAGAATAAGCAAATAATTTTTGTAATTTTTATAAATTTTTATAATTTTTGCAGTTTTTCCGTTCATCCAAATGTACCAGAATTTTAATGACATATCCTCTGAATTGGGGAGTAATCATACAGTCTTTTTGTTTCCTGTTGTCATCTCTGTGGATTAAAAAACAACTTGAGTAACACAGCTATGATATATTCTCGGCAGTTTATCATATCAAAGACTGTAGAGTCATAATGTATGTGCATGAAAAAGTCACTGCTTTCTTATCTGTGTTATACTGTTAAATAAAATAGGCTTTGTCCTGAAATTTTTGGGGGTCATTTCTAGTATCAGGTTGATATTAGAAAGGGTCACAAGAAATGAAATATAAATAATGTGACAGTGCTATCGATGAGTGTTATATGTTGGTTTTTGTCAGGCTGATAAGAACAGAAGGCCACTGTTTGGTTGAGAATGCTTGCCTGTTCCGGCCGTTTTTTTTCCCATGTGTATCCAAGGAATAGGGAATATTCGAAGTGAGGCCAACAGAGGAATTACGCCATGCTAGTTCTGTGTGATAGGTCAAAATAATACCATATTTCATTTTGTTTCATTCTAAAATTTAAACCTTCTTTTTGGAGGATAGTACCATATCACTAGTAAATCAAACCTAGAACTAATTCTTAACACGTGACAACAAAGCAAAAGAACTTCGTAGTTGTAGAACAGAGGTTACTCAAAAGCTACTGCTTCGCTAGTATTGGCTGGCAAGGTCTCGAAAAGAAGAATGGCATCTCACTAACAGACATTGTGGAATCTCAGAACTTTACAAGAAAAGGTGGTGGGAAAGTCTTTTTAGGTAGTAATATTCTGAAAGTCCCTTTTAGCCTTTTTAATGGGGGCAAAGAACTGCTAAAGAATATGGAATTTGTCATACTGAAATTTTCAGTTCCCCATAAAGGTATTCATTAATGTGTGGAATGTAATAATTGGTATGTTGCCCAGGACATATATCTCAGTGGGGAAAGAATAGCTTTTTTTCTTTGGCAGGGAGAGACTACTTCAGGAATATGATTAGGCTAATGATCATTTTGATCCCACTAGAAAAGTACAAATGCTAATAAATAAGGAGGGTTTCAAATTAATAAAATCATGTCATCAGTGAGTTATGTGTATACATAGTAAATTTCAGCATGACCTTAATTTCTGACCAGTGTCATTTTCAGTATGTCACAAATGAGTTTCTCTGTTCAGATAAGACTAATAAAACTCTTTAAATTACAAATCAGAAGCTGACTTACACTATGCAAATGAAGTGGTTTCCAGCTTTGTGACAGAGGATTCATTTGTAACTTAGATTAGAGGCGCTAGTCTGTATTTCTTGGTGACTAATGAATCTGGCCTCAGCAGACCAATTTCTGTTCCACTCTAGTTAATGGCTGCAGCAGTATCAGTGTGAGCATTTTGACTATTCTATCTCCCATTAGAGAAAGAAAAAAGCCTTTAACGCCACTTGGAAGTATCTTCACCTGCCAGGAAGGTCGTGGTGGCTCACAAGGCAGACAGAAAGAGGATATTAAGATGGATTAAGCTAATTAATCTTACTCTGACAGTAGCCTCAAACAACTTTCCCCCTGGTTATTTTAATATAGTACCTCAAACTAGCAATTTTTGTTGTTCTTTGTACAATGTATGTTCTTTTTCCATGTGTGAGTACAAGTAGATCCAAACAATTTATGTATGGGCTTAATGACACATTACGAGTAGGTAAATGGGATAGAATAAATAAACTTAGTGATTTCAGCTCTTTAAGCCATAGTGCACAGCTAGAGTAACCATCAGTGCACAAGCCTGCCTTCAGTTGCTTAGCTGCCTGAGTTATATAATTATTTAATGTTATTTTCCGCAATAATAAACTAAACCTATATATATGTGAATATTTACAACTTGGATGTTTATAAAGACTTTATTCTGCTTTTCTGTTTCCATCAGATTCTTAGTCTAGGCTTTAAATATTTTGATTATTTTCTTGATTCCTTTAAAAACAGATCATTATTATGAATTAAGGTGTACTCTCAAGTGTTTAATTTTTATCTGGACAGGGAACTGAAAGAGTGAAAACATTCATAGATAGAGAATTTACAAACTTTCAAATAATCTTGTTTTTTTCCCCAATGGTAATAAGCAAATAGTGTTACAAAGCACAATTTTGGTTATTAAATTTTGGTTCATGTTCCAAAACACAGTGTTTTATTTTTCAAGCATAAGTATTAGGCTACTCCAGAGGCATCAGTGCATTCTCTTTAGAACCTGAGTTTTGAGAATACAAGTAGAGATGACTATGCATGTAAGAGTAATACTACTGGTTTAGACGCTGTTTGTATTTTTCTTTCCAAAAACTGAGATGGTTAGATAAACACAAAAGCCATCTTTTTACACTTACTCTTTATAATCAAATAGTAATCTACTAATCTTTAGTCAATCCTATCTTGAAATAGATTGGTTACAAGTTGATCAGATAATATGTTGTCTAGGTGTTCTTCCATCTTGAAATAAGAGTAAATCATCATGATAGATGTTACAGTTGTGACTAGTCAGTGATTGAAAATCACCTTGGTACTGGAAGCATTCAGACCTAATGATTGTTTTCTCATGGATGCAGGCCATTGTTGACACAGTGGACAACCTTCTGAAACCTGAAGCTTTGGAATCATGGAAGCACATGAATTCTTCTGAGCAAGCACATACTGCAACTATGTTGCTGGATACGTTGGAAGAAGGAGCTTTTGTCCTGGCTGACAATCTGGTAGAACCAACCAGAGTCTCAATGCCCACAGAAAATATTGGTAAGTGAATCTATTGTTAGGTTTCACTTTGATTTAGAAGATAGATGTTTAAGAGATAGATGTGTCCATTCTGAATCTGTTGAGTTATTTCCCAGCGCCAAACTTCTTTTTTGTTGATTATTTTTATCTATTAACAAGAGATATTATTGATCACATTTCATAATGCAAAAGCCAAAATCTGTCCTGTATCTTTTAAAAGTTGGTGTCCTGTGGTTTCTTTTTCTAACTGAAAAATCGTTAGAGTACTTAAATGCCTGAATATGGATTGCTTAAGTAATGAGAGTGCTTGCTATGGAATTGTGGCAAATGCTTCTCCATTTGGTATAATATGTTCCTAATGAATTTAAATTACTTTCTGGAATGTGTGTTCTCCCAGTCATATATTTTAGGCAAACAGAATTTGAGCCAAATGTTTATATTAAACACAGTTACCTTCAGGTGAAATTGTAGTCAGTGAACTACATCTTCTACGATGCAGAATATCCGTGCTTCATAGACTGCAAAATAGCTGCCGATAGTTTTGAAGCATGATTTAGAATGGAAAGGCTGACAACAAGAGGCAGGAATTAACTTGATGGTATTTGAAACAAGTACAGTAAATACAGTAGAATATATTAATTTAGGCTTAGCTGATTTAGAATTATTGATTATTCAGTGAGTTTGACCTTAGATGAAGTTTTATAGTATCCCTTATAGTAATGTAAAAAAGTTTCCCAAGCATAAATGTAGAAAAAAAAACCCAGAAAGGGTCATAGACTAATCTCTTTTACCAAAAAAGTATATATCTGGAGCATCACATAGTAAATGAGGTCTTGCTGTCTGAGATGCTGTATCTCATTACCTGATTGTGTCTGCCTAAATCATGGGACTTTATATTTTAAAATATAGAAAAGTAAGGTATTTAGAAGAAATAGACATTAATCAGATTATTGTACTTGTAATTAAAGTCGGACTTTAACTTTATTTAAATGAACAAATTTTTAGAAAGAAAGAAACTTATTAAAATTGTGTTTTTATTTAGTGTGAGGTTTTGGAATTATAAATAACTCAGTAACTTCAAATTAAATGAAGTCAAAATATAATTTGGCCTGTCACGATTTGGGAGACCAGTCATAAGGGAAATAAATGATTGCCACAGCCTTCGTACTGCAGAATTAACACGGCTTCCCCTTTCTCTCTAAAGCTTTTTATTACTTTTAAGGTTAATTTGTTTAGTAGGCAAACGAAATGCCTAGATATACCTTAAACAAGTGTTCTCAGGTGTTCCAGTGATGTGCCTGCCAGGATAAAGGAGTGTGGGCCTGGTCATCTTAGGAAGATGATTCACAGAAAATACTATCCGAAGTGGTGTGTCCTGACCTCAGTTTGTTTTCTAAGTCTTCAAAAGCTATTTTTAAAACAAAACAAAACAAAAAAACTCCAAAAATCACAAAATTTCCTTCTTATGCTCCTTCCAGGAGTGCAAGGAAATTTGACAGGCCATGTGGATAGTCTGCTCCCATTAGCATCACATAACACAGAGCAACTTTTATTATGTGTTGGAGATACTGTATTCTCAGTTTGAGACAAGTCTGAGAGCTTAAATGTCCAGGGATATATTTTTTTCCAATGCTTGTGGTTTTCAGAGCATTAAGGATTATTCTTCATACTCTCTTCTTCATTTTCAATTAAGGAGAGACTATTATGGGTGGGGATGAGTACACATTTTTGACTTCTCAAAAATAATTCCTTTAATTTACTGTATGCATTATGGATTACCCAAAAATGATCACTGAAGGTCACTTTATACATTCTAATACAGTTATATGTTTTTATTTCTAAGATATAAACAGTTTTGTGACAAACATTATACATCACAGGTGGCAAACACAAGGCCCCCCGGCCGAATCCAGCCCTCCACCTTGTTTTATCCGGCCCGGCACCTTGTTTCTACCAGCGGCAGCGCCAATCTCCTCGCCCCTAGTTAAGGAGTAGTTACGTTTACACAGTCCTAAAGTTACATTCGCCACTTTGAAGACAACCGTGAGTTTGATGTGGCCCCCAGTGAAAATGAGTTTGACATCCCTCATACACAGGAGTTAGTATGAGGAATATACTCAACTTTTTGTTAAGATTTGTTCTCATTTTAGATGGAGGACTAAAATGGCCCATTACCCTTTTTGTGTCCTTCCTCTTGATCCTCTTACCTAAATTTAGGATATGGTTGCAATCTTTAGTTATTAAGATAATCTGATTTTTCTCCTTAGTGATTTCTTGAATCCTGAATTTATTCTATGTTTTATCCCTATGCATGACCTCATAAAAATGGTATAATTATATCTGGCATAGCTTTTAAAAATCAACTTTGGGATTTCATTTACATACAGTAAGAACAGCTGTTGTAAGCGCACAGTTTGATGAGTTTTGGCAAATGCACACCCATAGAAGCAACATCACGGTCAGCACTTCTGTCACCTCGAAAGGGTTCTTTATGCTCTTCTGCAGTCAGTCTCCGCATACCCGCAACTTCAGGCAGCCACTGGTTTGTTTTCTGTCACTATAGTCTAGTTTTGTTTTTTCTAGACCTGCAGTTGAGTGGAGAATCATACAACATATACTCCTTTTTGATCTTGCTTCTTTTACGCAGAGTAGTGTTTTTGAGATTCATCCGTGGTGGTGCAGGCATCAGTAGTTCATTCCTTTTTATGTCTGGATATTGTTCCATCACAAAGAGTACCACTATTTGTATACTTACTCACTTGTCAGATATTGAGTTTGTTTCCACTTTTTGATTGTTATTATACCGCTCTTTGCCCTTGTCATTTTACCATTTTATACTCCAACAGCAATGGCGGTTCCAGTTGCTCCACATTCTCACCAGTATTTAAGATTGTCTTCTCAAATGTCTTTTTAATCTTAGCCTAGTGGTTTGAAGTGGCAGCTCATTTTGGTTTAGGTTTGCATTTGTATGATTGCTAAGTTACATTTTGTTGATAACTGTTCAACTTTACATGTGCTTATTGGCGTTTCATACATCTTTTTGTGAGGTGTCTCTTCATGTGTTTTGCCTGTTTTTAATTGGATTGTCCTTTTTAGTAATAAGTTATGAAGACTCTTTATATATTCCTGATATAAATCTTTTGTGTATATGTACTCTGAATATTTTCCCTCAGTGTGTGACTTTAAAAAAATGTTCTTAATGATATCTGGAGAGCAGCAGTTTTTAATTTTGATAAAAAATTGTTTATTACCCAGTTTCAACATCTATGCTAATCCTATTTCACTTATTCATCTCACCATTGTATTATTTTAAAGTATATACTGACATATTATTATTAATATAAATACTTTAATAAATATTCTATACTTTTTTAAAGAAAACACAATATCATTATCACACTTTAAAAATTAACAAAAATAGTTTCAAAAGATAACAAAAATGTGCCTCAATTCACTTAATTTTTATATATGTATTAATACCTAATTACCAACTTTTTAAAACAAGGATACAAACAAATCATGATGTACATTTGATTGATATATTTCTTGAGTCTCTTTTAATTAAAAGCATTTTCTCCCTACAACTTAGTTTTTCATTTTTGTTGAAGGTATTGAATGGATAATTTGTTCTGTAGAATAGCCCACATTCTGGATTTTGTTTATTTCATACTCATAGTACTATTTTACCATGAATGATATATATTGATAATTACTTGTAGATCAGGAGTAAATCAGGTCAGGTTTAAGTCCCCCCCCAAGAACTTTCTATTACATCATGTTCAAGAGGCACATATTTGGTTGTCTGTCTTTATGATCTTATGATTAATTAGGTAGTTCAGGTATTATCAGCCTAATTCATCCATTATAAAATTCTCTGTCATTTATTTTCCCAGTGGGCTTAGCAGCTAGCATGATTGTATCCACCAATTTAAGCTTAGTTACCTTGCAGTAACAAAACCCCCGAAGTCAGAGCAGCTCACAACAATAAAGGCTCACACTTCTTCCTGCCACATTGCCCTGGAGGCTTGGCTTGGCTCTGCTGCTGTCCTCTTCAGTGGGCTCCATGCTGTTTTCACCTGGGACTCAGCTTGATGGAGTGTGGTGCGGCTCCTGGCGGAAGCCATAGTTTTCCCCGTATGCTCTCTCATGCTTCGTCCCCTTTTCTCTCATTGTAGCAAATACTTTGTGATAAATTTAAAAAGTAGAAGGACAGAGGAATATGTTGAAATCTGTGTACAGCATTGGCTTTGAGTGGAGCTCTGGGTGGATCTCCTATGAATCAAGTGTAGGAGGGGGGACCCCAAAACCCCCAGAATTTATTTATTAAAAAATAGTGTATTTATTCTTACATGTTTAAACTTCAGTCACCTTCAAAGTACTCTCCATTTGATGCAATACACCTATCCAGACTTTTTTTCCACTGCTCAAAACAGTTTTTGAACTTGTCGATTTTGATGCCTTTTAGTCCCTGTTTGTTTCACCTCTTCCACACTGGCAAAACACTTCCCTTTGAGGACTTTTTTCATCCAGGGAAGCAAACAAAAAAAAAAACAGTCACTCAGGGCACGATCAGGTGACCAGGGAAGGTGGGGCATGTGGGTTATGCCCCTTTTGGTCAAAAACTGCTGAACACTCAGTGAGGTGTAGGCAGGTGTGCTTGTAAATCACCCATCATGAAATGGGCAAATGTATTGAAAGAGTCTTCAGAAAAATTCACTAAAGCTGAACACCACTTCTCATAACAATGCCAGCTGGTACCCTGATACAGATGGGTCCCTGGAACACTCACCTAGCCGGGAAGGCCTCTGTAACAAGGGGTCCCCTATTGTATTCACTTTCAGAAAATCTACTGAACAAGACATGTATTATTTCAAGCACACACAGAGAGAGAGTAAGATAATGTGTAAATCCCCCGGTGTCCTCCTTCCTGAACAGATCAACTAGGGAGTAACCATCATCCTTAAATTTTTGTTAGTATTAGTAAACATTTAATAAAAAATGTTGCTCTACAGGTAATGTACATTTAATAATCATTTTTTACTTTTTTAAAGTTAATGATTCCACACTACAAATGTAATTGTCTAATTATTCTTTACCCTGGTGGTTTTTGTGTTTATGCATAGTTCATTCACCTGATCTAAGAAGATTTTACAATTATTTAATTGTGCCAGTGATAGATATTTTAATGGCTTAAGCTTTTTGGCTGATATTATAAGGAAAACTGCAGTGAAATTTTTTGTATATCTGCTTCTTGATGTATGTGCCTTCTAGACATACATGCACACATATACTTGGAAATAGAATTTTTGAGTAATAGAGCATGCCCATCTTCAACTTTACTAAATACTGCAAAGTTACTTTCTAATACTGGTTTACCATTTTATATTCTCGCCTGTAATGCCATTAGTCCCAGTCATTCTCTTTACTAACACTTTATTGTTGACATAAACATTGTCCTGTTAATGGGTTTGACTTGATTACAGTATTGTTTTAATTTGCAGTTCTTTGACTACTTAATGCGTTTCTTGGGTATTTTAGTTTTCTCTCCTGTAAATTTGTCCTCTACAACTTGTTCCTGTTTATCAATTTCGCTGTGGTTAATGCATTCCGGACACTAATTAGTTGATGACTACATACCGGTTAGTTTGCTTTGTTACTTTGCTCATGGTATCTTTTGTTTTACAAAATATCGAAGTAAAATCTATCAGTCTTTTCTTTTAGGGTTGGTGCTTTTGGTATCTTATTTAAGAAGTATTTCCTTTTTGAAATACTTCTTAAAGAAAATGTCCCACTCAAGGAAATTTTCTCCACTTTGCAGTTATAAAGATCTTTTATAAGTCGTTGAAAATGATCAAACTTTGTAATTTTACAACTGTCTTTTATACACCTGAAATTTATTTTTGTTTATGATATGAGGGAAGGAACTAATTTGATTTTCTTATTCATATGGACAATCAGTTATTCAGTACTTGTAGTCGCATAATCCATTCCTTCTCCTAGTGCTTTGTAATGATATCTCAGTCATATATCAAGTTTATATGGACATGTTAAGTGTATGTGTTATGAGTTGTTTTTGTTTTGTTTCAATAATATCTGGTGAGTTCTTTCAGTCTGCTTCTTGAGGAATTAATTGCCTAGGCTGTTTTGGGCATGCCTCCAACCCCCCATGTGAATTTAAAAATCAGCTTGTCGAGTTATATACTAAAAAAATCTTGTTGGAATTTTTATTAGAATTAGACTATGAATTTATAGATTAGTTAAAAAAAGTGTCACAGATTTACTTGTTGTGTTCTCCCAAGTAAGACCATGATATAATCTTCCATTTGTTGGTAGGTCTTTTAATAAATTCCTGCGTTTTTCCCATTAACGTCTTGTACTTTTCTCTTATTAGGTTTACTCCTTGGTAACTTAGACTATTTGTGTTTATTGTAAATGAAATTAAATTTTACTAAATGTAATGATTTTAAAATTACATATTACAAAATTTTCTAAAGTTACATATTCCATTTGTTTATTGCTTGGTCTATAGGGAAACAATTCATTTTGCTTATTGGGGTCTTGCTAAATTCTTTTACCTCTCATATAGTCTTCCTCAAGATTACTGTTGTTAATTACATTTTCTGCAAATAACAACAGTTTGCTTTTTCCTTCCAGTATTTATATCTTGGTTTCTCTGCATTAGCTGATATTTTAGTACAATGCTAAATAAAACCTGTGATAGGGGTGATCCTGACTATAAAAGGAATGCTTCTAGAGTTTTCTTTTTTTTTTACCACATTTTGCTGTAAGTTTGGAAAGATAACACTTATCTGATAACAAAAGCCTTATCTGAGCAGGAAATTTTCATTTTAATTCTATTATCTTGTAAACATTTCTTATATTGAATGGGTATTGAAATTTGTTGAATTCTTTCTCTTTTAATTTCTTGATTTGGTATACTACATTAATATATTTTCTAATGCATTAATTTCTGTAAGCCTTTTTGAGTTAAACACAATTTGTTTAGAATTGTATACTTAAAGTGTATATAATTTTTAAATACTTTTGCATCTGTATACTTAATAGATGTAACTTTTAAAGTGTAATAAGCAAACAGTTGTTGAATGAAATTAACTCTTTGTACATGTATATCTGTATTTGGAACATTTCATGAAACTCAAAGAATTTTCCTCTTTTACCCTGTCTTCTCTCCTATTTTAAGAATAATAATTTAGAGTGCATTTCAGTGAAAGGAAGAGAGAGGTGTATATTAGATACATAGTTTTGTCACTCTTCTTTGCCCCTTTACCTTCTACTGCACACGGAACCTGATACGAAGAAAGGAGATCATTTACCTGCCCACCAGCTTAATCTTTCTCAGCATAGACCAGTAAAATAAGTATCTCTCAGCCAGTTTCTGCAGCAGATGGATTTCTAAGAGTCATGTGACTTTCATTATAAATTTGTATTTTAGGTGCTTCGCATGTAGTCTGATAGCTTATAAAAATCACCCAGTGTTAGAGTTCCATATTTACAATGAAATCTGTATGTATTTTATAAAACAAAGTTGTAAAAGATAAAAATAAATAAAATAGTATCTGAGAGAAACTCTGTAATGGGATACACCACACCCACTTTTGTAAAAGGAAAGGGAATGGGTGAATTGATTGTGTGTGCACATATCACTATGCAAGGATATACATCATTAGGGTGAAATTCAGAGAAAATACACGGACAGTATTGATTGAATTATTAAGAGTATGTGTTACCCTTGATTGGCAAACTTTTACTGTGAAAGCTCAAATAGTATGTATTTTAGGCTTTCCAGCCCATGTTGTTTAAGTGACAAATGTTTAACTGGCATGGTGGCACCAAAACAGCCATAAATGATATGTAAATAAGTAAGCATATCTGTGTTCCAATAAAACATGGTGGCAGGTCAGATTTGGCACATGGGACCTATTTTGCCCAACTTAAGTATGTAAAGATTGATGGTTACTAGTGAGAATTAATTGGGAGTTTTAATATCATGCCAGACATTTTCTCATAAATAAGCTGTGTTAGCCTTCACTACTTATAGAAATTAGAGGAAAATCTATTACCGTAAACTGGTCTGTATAGCCTTAAGAATTAAAATGTATCCTATACATATAAGTAGGTGCATGCATGCAATAAAGACATTCCAATTTATACTTCATGGTTTTGCCATTGACAAGTAAATGACCATTGAAGAGTTATTTAATATCAAGAGCCAAAAAATCATTTTGAAATATTTTTGTTTAATGATTTAAATGGGACTTTGAAAGTTTTGTATTATGAATTTAAACACTTTTCATATTCAAAGGCTAAAAGTCTGGAATTAGTTCATGACAAAAATAAAAAAGTATAAAGAAAATGCTTATATGAACTATATGAAATACACACAAATGATTTTATGAAAATATTTAGAGTAGTCAAGGCTTAAGAACTACTTAGAGTAATTTAGTTCACATTTTATTTAAATCTAACAATATTGTAAGTAGATAAAAAGAAACTGGTTTTCGTGCAATTATCATTTGCTTTTTGTAGTTTAAAGAATGCTCTTTAATTCCTCCTCCATATTCCTTTGCCTCATCCAGTTCTGGAAGTTGCCGTACTCAGTACAGAAGGACAGGTCCAGGACTTTAAATTCCCTCTGGGCATTAAAGGAGCCGGCAGCTCAATCCAGCTCTCTGCAAACACTGTCAAGCAGAACAGCAGGAATGGTAAGATGGAACCGTCTTTTAAAAATTGATGTTTTTTTCTTTTTGTTCTGTTAAACCTGTTAGTTCTAAAATGCTAAATAAAGATTCTATAAGGACTTTTTTCATTTTTATTCTTATTCAAATGTATTTTTTTATTCATAAGCCTATTTCCTCTCGAGTCACATGAGTTTTTACTTTCCTAGGACTTGCAAAGTTGGTGTTCATCATTTACCGGAGCCTGGGACAGTTCCTTAGTACAGAAAATGCAACCATAAAACTGGGTGCTGACTTTATTGGTCGTAATAGCACCATTGCAGTGAATTCCCACATCATTTCAGTTTCAATCAATAAGGAATCCAGCCGAGTATACTTGACAGATCCTGTGCTTTTTACCCTGCCACACATTGATGTAAGTTATGTATGTTAATGAAGTAGAGGCAAGAAAGCAAAGCTGACATGCTGGGATGGGGAGAGAGGGAAGGGGGGATAGCTGAGTGGAAAGAAAGGCCCTTTCCATTTGAATTTCAGATGTCATACTAGGTCAGAGACACAAGTTTATTTAAGTCTGTGAACATAAAATTAAATGAGGTTCCATGATTATTAGAACTTAAGTGTATTCTTAATAAGAGCTAATACAGTAATCAATAGGAAAATGTAAATGACTATAATTTGTTTTAGAATGAAAATTAACTCTTACCTTAGCAGCAGGATAGCTGAGTAGTAACTGATAGGACTCTGCTGTCGGCGTGTGGCAGATCTATTTTGGTGTTACTGATTGCATTTGACATAATTGTTATCAAGCACTGTGCCTTTAAAAATGGACGATTGAAGAGAGATGACTTAGAATGCAAGTTGGTAGTTAAAGAATTACACTGTGTTGGAAGACTGTCTGCAGAATTTTGGCTGTTATATGTAAAGTGAGTAAGTGCCCACAGGAGAGCCAAGAGGATCTCCAGTATTGGCAAAGAAAAATAAATTTGTGTGACTATTCTCTTCTTATATCTGCTGTAGTATTCACTCTTTTATGAATCCTGACATTGCTAATGTGTCACCAAGAACAAAAATGAGCCCAGTACGGAAAACGAATTTTAAAACACTTCGTCCTTATAGGATTTTCTTAGAACAGATTCATGGGTCTAATGTTATTGGAAAAGGAAAAGAAATGATTCTAATGTATGACCAGTAGTAAAATCATAAGATGGAAATTGTAATGGTGTAAAATGGGTCTTTGGTAATTTAGAGTACACTTCAGAATGTTTCGGATTATAAAGCCCCTTTTAAGTTAGATATCTGCCTTGTATAACATAGTCTACAATTTTGCTGATGAAAAACTTTATAGTCCGAAACATGCAAAGTTTAATCTAAATTACATTTTACTCATATTAAACAATTGCTGTTGCCATCTTACAGTGTAAAATCCTAATTTTATCTTGTCATTTTATTTCCCAGCCTGACAATTATTTCAATGCAAACTGCTCCTTCTGGAACTACTCGGAGAGAACTATGATGGGATATTGGTCTACCCAGGGCTGCAAGTTGGTTGACACTAATAAAACTCGTACAACGTGTGCATGCAGCCACCTAACCAATTTTGCAATTCTCATGGCCCACAGGGAAATTGCAGTAAGTATTTGCACTTCTAATTAGTAGCAGAGGAAAACCTCAGAGATCCAAAACAGCTTGTGTGGTAATCCTTCTTTGGGTGCTAATCATAACTAAAAAGCAAACAAAGTAATGTAGCTTTCTAATTGTTTCTACAATGGCCATAAATTTTAGGAAGCCGTGGCACTATATTTATTGTTATTTCTCAATATCATGTGCTTTACAGACCTGTTCTAAGATTTTCCTCCTTTGGGCAGGTGTTTGGCAGAGGTGGTTGGGGACTGAACAGCAATAGGTCATACTAAAGAGAGAGGACTCTAAAATTTAACATACCGTCCTCATCTTGAATGTTCAGATCTCATTTTACAACTTGTACTTTAAGTTTCCTCATCATTTTGCACACTACAGAACTGCTGATTTTGAAAGGTCAGAATGGCTTCTGGAATATTCCTTAGCATTCTTTTTTATGATTAAGAAAATGAAATAAAGAACAATCTGAGAGTAATCAGACAGGAGGAGGGAGAGGGATAATGGGGGACCGTCAAGGAACATGTATAAAGGACACATGGACAAAGCCAAAGGGGGGTGGGTTTGAGAGTGGGAGGTGGGGATGGGTGGGGAGAAAGGGGTGAAAATGGAGACAGTTGTACTTGGACAACAATGAAAAAAATGATAGCCAGAAGATAATAAATATTTTAAGAAACATAGCATGAGAGCTCTCAGATCTGTTGTGTACTTGATTCTTAGTAGAGATAGTTAAAGCTTGACATTTGACTTATGTGTTAACTTGGAAAATCATGTAAATACCAGTTATTTTTAATCATAACTAAGTATCCTTTATTCTTTTATATATTTTCTATATGTTTATGTAGATAATTATTTTAATCATTTTGAAATAAGTAAGCTCTCACATTACTTTCTAGTAAAATCTTCAACTTTCATAGGTCATTCTTTGGATATAAAGGTTGATAATACCGAACTCCATTATATGATCAAAATTTCATTTTCAGTATTGAGCCCTGTTTGAACACACATGAAAATTCAGAGAGCGTAGTGTTATAAGATGAGCTATTATATTTGGAAGCTATCTCACCTTTAGTTGATGTGATGCAGGATTATTAATGTGCCTTATATCTTTTATTTTCAGTACAAAGATGGAGTTCATGAATTACTCCTTACAGTCATCACCTGGGTGGGAATTGTCATTTCCCTTGTTTGCCTGGCCATATGCATCTTCACCTTCTGCTTTTTCCGTGGTCTGCAGAGTGACCGTAATACTATTCACAAGAATCTTTGTATCAACCTTTTTATTGCTGAATTTATTTTTCTAATAGGCATTGATAAGACAAACTACATGGTAAGCACCCCTTCAGTTAACTGACCTAGGATCTCTGAAAATTTTTATGACAAGTATGAATCCATTTATGTGCTGATATTAGTATTTGACCTTGTAACAGTATAAATGACATGGCAATATTGAAAGATAATTTGTAATAAATTGAAAGACAGCCCAATCATTAAGTAAAAGTATTACGGGTTAATTCATTTCTCATATTAAGGTATAGTTGCATTTTTCTGGGTTGTTAGTAAGACATGTAATTTGATTAGAAGAATGCGGGGAATACTGAAAAGGAAAGATCCTATTTTTACAATTTTAATTTTCTCACATAGTTATTCTGACCAGTGGCCATTTCTTAGCATTCTGAGTATTTTATTCATCGTGAGGTTTCAGTGTTAGAAACAAAACTTAATAATTAGTCAATTTTTCACCCCATCTCCATCTGTGTTGGGTTGAATTTAGAGTGTTCCACATATGACAGGAAATGATGGTAGGTAATTAGAGCAGGGGTATTTGTCATTAAAGCAAATTTTTAAAATTCTGGTACAGAAAAGGTGGAAATAATATATTTGGAAACAACTGTTCTAAAAACTTACGAAATAGATCACCTACAAGTAGAATATTCAGATTGAATAATAGATAATTCCAGAAGAGAAATTAAGATGTTTTCTTATTTCTTGATTTTTTTAAATTTCACTACAAATAGTAATGTCTTATAGTGATAAAATTTCTAGCACACCTGACGTTATACTACAAGCAATAAATTCCTCAAGTTTGGCTATGTCTGTAACTCGTTTCCATTTTTGAAACATATTTTCAGGAAGCAGTATTTAAATAATGATGTATTTTAAAATCAGTAGTGAGCACTATCGGTGACTATTTCACAGTTTTGGAGTGGGCTGTTTATATTCACGGGTTTTCCTTTGTGTTTTTTGTTCTTTTGCTTTACAGATTGCATGCCCAATATTTGCAGGACTTCTACACTTTTTCTTTTTGGCTGCTTTTGCGTGGATGTGCTTAGAAGGTGTGCAGCTCTATCTGATGTTAGTTGAAGTTTTTGAAAGTGAATATTCAAGGAAGAAATATTACTATGTTGCTGGTTACTTGTTTCCTGCCACAGTGGTTGGAGTTTCAGCTGCTATTGACTATAAAAGCTATGGAACAGAAAAAGCGTAAGTAATTGCAAGCGACCTGAGTGTTTTTCAAGTGAATAATTTTTTTAAAGCCTGTTAGCTGTCAGTGAGGTTCCCTGACAGACTAAAATAGCCTCTGAAAGCTTTATTGGTAAGAGAATGGGCATGCCGTGCACAAATTACAATCAAGTCTTTTGTAATTTCCTAGGTTCAGAGGATTTGTACTCTGGCGAGGCAGATACTAAATTATGGACTTTCTTTTTAACACAAAAGATTGACCTGAAACAAATTGAAAAAGTAAATAACTTTTTGGCCTTAGAGAGATATTAAGTAAAAATGCTTCTGAACTTAAAGCGTCTGACAGGTTTAACTACTCAGTTTTAAGTTAATGCTTCATTAGCTCTCTTTGTGCAGCCGGCCCTCTAGCCAGCTCTCATTCTGAATTGTGAGAGTAGCACATTCCTTCCCGTATGTTTTACTTTGATAATATTTTATCAGGCAGTTTGAAAGGATTAAAATAAGTACTGTCTTTCATTTATAAAAACCCAGATATTTATGGAACGTGACAGAAGGTACACATAGCCATGTTTCTAAGGATTTTATTTGCTAGAGGCATGAATTTGCTTTCCAATTCTGTTTATTTTTTCCTTTGATAAAATTAGTCATATAAAGATTCTTTGGACTAAAGAAAGCTTTTGGACTGTACAGATGATGAAAGACAAATAAAAGAAATTCAGTGGGGATTCGGTGTTATATGAAAAATGAACCACTAAGTAAAAGCTGTCTTAATAAGTTTATGCATCATTTACTCTAATACTGTATGAGTCTATGCTTTATTTTTTTCCTAGTATTCACCCATTACCAGTTGAAGTATTATATTTATACTATACAGTTTTGCAACAAACATAATGTAAACTCTTTTGTCTTAATGTTTCTTAGGGCTAAATATGTTAGTTCATATATAGATTTGAAAAGCAAAAATTGAATATAAACTTTAAAATGATGAGACAATTTGGAGTATTGAAATTCAAGTTTTTCTTAGTAAAGTCAGAAGTCTTGAGAATTAAGGATTGAATGCGGTGGGGTTTATTATTCCTTGTACAAGCATAAGTATGTCTTTATCAAATTAAAACCTGCACTGAAAACCAGTAGGCTGAAGTAGTTTAATTACTACTTTTTAAGTCAGAGCCAACCCAGAATTAATAAACTTGATAAATGCATTTTCAAAGGCAAATATAAAGATAGTTTTGTTAGATTTTTAAATGGTTACTTTCATTATGGTGTTGAGGATCCATTGAAGCTACTTAATACATATTCTTTTCTTTTCATAATAGTTGCTGGCTTCATGTTGATAACTATTTTATATGGAGTTTCATTGGTCCTGTTACCTTCATTATTCTGGTAAGCAGACTCTTATTTTCCTTTCACCTTCAGCTTGCTGCTTTAGCAGTGCTTTTAAAAAGGGAATAATTTGTTTTATTGTCAATTTATCTGGGATTTAAAGATTATAAACACATCTAGTTTACGGGATAAAATTATGTAGTGTATTTTAAATATTATGCCATTATTGAGAGGTTATACACTTAACTAATTAGTAATGTGTTTGAAAATCCTCTCTCCTCTAAAAAGTACTTACTCTCATTTCTACTTTTGTTTTATAAAAGTGTCATGTCATAATCTTTGAAAATCTATTCATATATAAGCCATGTTAAGATTGTATGATTTGAAACTAATTTGATAATTAGAAAGGAATAACTGATATGTAAAGCACATACTGTTTTTGAGTAGTAGAGTTTTTTGCTAAGAGTTTTAATTCAGGAAGCTATGTCTTCCCAATCTATAATATTAGTCCTGTACCAAGCCTGTGTGGCGTCTATAAATTAAATGAATGTTTTATGGAAGTGAAAGAACATTAGCTTAATATTTGTATCTTAATTTACACACAGTAATTTAGTGCTTTTAAATAAACATCCATGCCTAAATTCTTTTAGGGTAGTTTATTTTAAATTTTATTTTTCAATTACATTTTGCATTCAATATTATTTTGTATTAGTTTCAGAGAACAGACTGTTGGTTGCCAGGGGGTGGAGCTTTGGGGGTGAAGAAGGTTAAGAGATTAAGAAGTACAAATTGGTGGTAACAGAAGTCACAGGGATGTAAAGTGCAGCATGGGGAATGTAGTCAGTATATTGTGCCAGGTGGATACTTGAAATATCAGGTGAACCACTTTGTAAAGTATGTGATTGTCAAAATGATCTTGGAAGCTTAGATTAGTGAATGAAAAATAAATCAATTTTAGACTAAATAAAATTACTTTTCTAAGACTTAAAATACCAAGTACTTTCACTTTAAAATAAATTTGACATTAATTATAGTGACATGAAAGCATTTTTAACTTATTACATTATTGTTACAAATGTTTGAAATATAAAGTAAAAGAATGTAGCTAAAATATTTGGAATTCAGTATTTAAAATGTTTTACTCAATTATAGGATTAAGCTTTTAGAAATAGGTGTTATTGACCATTATAAAATTATAAAGGAAACATAAACAAGTTTAACTATTGCCTACATCTTTTTATTACTATTTAAGCATTCTTTTTTCTTTAATGAGCCTATTAAAATATTTCTGTGATTAACTAGTGTTTCATAAAATTGAGAAAAAGTTTAGTAGTTCAAAGAAATTTGAAACTTTGTATATGTACATTTGTCATTAAAATGAATTTTTTACATACTTCTACAAAACGAAAAGAAAATTTGAGATGAATGCCGGTATGATGAGTTCAGCTACTAAAACATTCTCAGATGTTCCTAGGAAAACTGATTTCTTATCAAAATTATTCAATGCAAAAAATTGTCCCAATTTTTTTCTCAGTTTATGTAAATTTAACACAGCCAAAGTCTATCTTGAATTATAAGATAAATAGCTAACATGAAAGGATTTGGTCCTTAAAGACTCAGGGTTCTTTTTTGCCCCTCATCCCTTGGCCAAACATATTGATAGTTTGAAAATTGTAAAGGCTATTGTAGGGATATTTGGTCTACAAAAGTATTATGTGTTTACTTCTTTTGTACTGCAGTTTTACTTTCTATCTCTAAAGATAAGTACTGGCTTTGAGTATTTCACTTAGTGAAAGGAGTTAATGTTCACATATACCCAATTTCCAGTAAGAAAAGAGGTAAAGGACATTTTATTGTATTACCCATTTGCACTGTCATTATTATCCTCCACCAAATCATTTGAGATGTGAAGGGCTTTTGGAAGCAGTGTTCCCAACTTAAAACAAAACAAAACAGCAGGTAGCAATCACAGTAAAGACCCTGAGAGTAATTCTTCCCTTGCAATTGCTTTGCCCTCTAATTGTCCTAGCACAGAGACAAAGAGTGGAATAGAGCATAAAACAGTATCTTGCATGTAACCTAAATGGAGCTATGACATAACTGTAGAATACGTGTTTGTTGAATACCAATCTTTTGGGAATACAGGACACTTAAAAGTCAAGTCAGACACAAATTTAATAATATAAATTAGATAGTATAATACACTTTTAAGGAGTACTCCTGTAACACATTTTGCATTTCCAACTTTTCTGAATTGAAACCATTTAACTTAGTAGTATTAAATCAGTGTACCTCTTTAATAATGTTCTATGAAGAAAAATAACATGCTATGGAAGATAAAACCTCCTACTTCGTATTTCTTTTGAATGTCTCGCCTACAGGCCACTAGAGTTATTATATCTATGAGAAAAGTGCTTGTAAGTAATGAGCAGTGGGAAACCATTAGTATGCCTGAAATGGTTTAATGAAAGCTTGGATCATGACACTTCAGAAGCTATTCTTATCATTTGGACAGCTCCATCTGCATCGTTAATAATTAATTCAGTTCAGAAAGAGTTCAGCTCACACACTCATTTAGAAGTCTTCTTCAGAGAACACCTCTCTGGCTGCTAGTCCCTGGGAGAAATCGGTTTCTGCTTGGCTTACAGCAAAGATTTGGAGATACAAGTGCAGTTTTAGAGTTGCATTTGCCAGGTAGCAAAAGCTCTGGGGAGGACAAAAAGGGTCAGAACATGTGCAGTTCAGTTAGGTTACTTCAGAGTGGTGTTTCTGTTCTTCTGTCTTATCATATCCATGTCAGCACTGCAAGCTGTGGAATGAATTTTAAGCTGCTAAGCTCAGGCGGATGTGATTCAATTGAGCAGGTTGATGACTGTAACACAAACTGCGCATTCCTATAATCTGTGAGCCTCTATTTTTAAATATCTCATGTCATCGATACGGATGATGAATAGCTATGCCATATCATTAAGCAGCAATGAATTTTATCAGCGAATTATACTGGAAGATCATTTAAACAGTAATTTATAAAATTGTTATTTGGGCATAGGTAAAAGAGCATTATTTGTCATTGGAAGAAAAAGAATCCCCCATTTGGTGACTTGATCTTTTTTAACTAAATAGGACAACATTTTTCCTTTGAATTTGCTGTCACTCTTTCACAAAAAATTCTGTTGAGATGTGTATATAGCTGTTTACCTGTGAGCACGTGCAAACGCGTGCACACACACAAAGCGAGTTAAAATCTGATTAATTCCTGGATGAGTTGCCTCATCTCTGAAAATAAGTACCAGTATGGGCATTTAGGCCGGTGAGTTGATGTACAGCACATAACACAGTCCTCTAAACCTGTCCTTACTGGGGGCTTCTCTGTGAATGATTGTGGAATGACATGTACCTACCAGGTTTAGACAAATCTTTGTGTTCATAGCTATAACTCCATCTTTTTCATTTCTCACTGATGCATAACACCTTTCAACCTATCCCAAAATACCGTGTTTAAACTCAGTAGCATTTATGTTGGACGGAAAAAAACGAATAACGAGCGTGCAAAGTGGCTGCGTTGGAACTGAAGGGAGAAGAGCTGCGCTTGGACAGGCGAGACACGCTTCTCACCTTGTCTTCTTTGCCTGCTTTCCAGTGAGACATAGGAAGACTCTATATTCCATGGTTTTGACTTATTCTTTAAATGCATACCAAAGGCAGGAAAATAAATTGGAAGAAATAAAAGTGAAAAAGAAGGAATCCCTTTAACAACAAAACAGTAGCAACAAAAAGAATAAGAAGCACAGAAGTATACGGCTGTGAAGAGTCACTTATGCCATGGGAAAAATACAAAGAGGAAAGAACTCAGAATCACAGCCAGTGCTTTATCTGCAGTTCACCCTTTTAGGTCTTTAAGTGGCTGTTTTGGATGATAGATTTTTAATCAGAGATGTTTCTGTTTGCCTATTTGTTCTGATTTCCAGTCATATTTTAAGAGGACAAGAATTGATTAGGAGAGAGGGGGGAAAATTTGTTGAAGTATTTTACTCTACAAAATCACAATTCTTATTAGAGTATATTATCTCTTGAAAAGATCATAGCAACAGTGTTTATCCTCTGAAAATAAAAATTAGCATTTATACTTTAAAGCATCGGAAAAATAAAAGAACTCTAAATTCACATTTAAAAATTTTGTTTAAACTTCAGTCAAATACCATATGATCTCACCTGTAAGTGGAACCTAATCAACAAAACTAACAAGTGAGCAAAATAGAACTAGAGACTTGGAAATAAAGAACAAGCTGACAGTGACCAGAGGAGAGTGGGGAGGGGAACGGTCAAGTCAAGGACCATGTATAAAGGGCCCACGGACAAAGACAATGAGGGTTAGGGTTAGGGTTAGGGTTAGGGGGTGGGTGGGGCAGGGGAGAGTAATGGGGGGAAATGGGGACAACTAATTGAACAACAAAGATTTTTTTAAAGATTATGTTTGAACTTCAGTGTATGTTCTATTTAATTTCAGAAGATACTTCACTGCCATATGTTGGTGGTAACATTAAAATGTTCAATACTTAAATGATATATATTTTTAATTTGTCTAATAAAACTAATAAATATGTATTAGTGGAATGTTTTAATGAGGATTGCGGGAAAGCATCTTAGCTTTTTTTCCACTTTATATCCTGATTTACAGTATGTCTTGATGCCTTTTTTCATAATTTGACTTGAAATGATGTTATTTCAACTTATGAAAGATACCATTATCTCACCATTTGTCCACCTTCAAGTCCTGTTTCAAAGATTAAATTACTGTTGGACTTAAATATAAGTTTCTTGGGACCTAAACATTAGTGGATTGCTATAATTTTATTTTTAATTTCTTTAAATTGGAGAATTCACAGACACTTCTGAAACTATCTGAGTCAAATATCCTTCTGTGGTTTTATGATTATTTTTAGTTGCTTTTAAAGAGACTTGCTTTAAAAATGTCCTTTAGAAACATTTAATATTAAGTACCTTAAAAAGAATAGCCCTTATTTTTGCACTCAGCTTTTATGGCTTGGTGTGATATTTAGCTATGTGCGCATAACACAAACAGGTTTGAGAAAACACAACTTTCTGTTACACGTACAGCTTGGCTAGTGGGAATAGAAGTGTGTGGGCCTTTTAGGCACTTGCTGATGATGGAATGGTAGTGTTTTACAAAGGAAATGGAGGATTAGTTATTTGGACAAGCCCATCAAGTAGAAGGCATTTGACAAGCACACCTCGTTATTTAGGATTTCTTTGAGGCCGTATTTTACACATTAACTAACTTATTATTTTTCTTCAACTCATTTATCATCTGAGTGATTTATAAATTAGATTACGGTAGATAAAAGTGGAATGCTTCTTAAAATGTGAGCCTAGTGTATCTTTGTTTTGTTGGAAGGCTCATTTTTTTCTCCCAAAATAAATTGGTTAATTATTTGGAAAAGCTGTGGTCTGTGGAGCCAGCCCCACAGTATACAGAACCTCAGCACTGACATTACAGTAGCTGAGTAGTCTTTGGCCAAGATACTTAACATCGCAGATAGGTTTGTAAAGTGGGTCTCCAGCTGTATTTTAAAAGAAGGAGAAAGGAGTAAGTAGTAGGGGCAGGGTGTTGCTGCCTGTGACTACCTCGGAAGATAGATTGTTGTTCGTTTTTTTCTCTTGTAATTTTGTGAACTTTATGTATGATGAATGTATTATATTTGTAACTAGAAAAAAACTAAATGTGTGTGCGTGTATTTATATACGTATATAGAATGTTACCCTAAGTAAGGTGAAGGAAGAAGAAGGGAAGATGCGTCTTAACAGTCTGTTTTTTAAGGATTAAACGAGATGTGTGTCCTGTGGCACATTCTGCAATACTGGGTTAGTCCTCAGTGTTTAAAGGACAGAAATGTATTTGTATCTTACTTTGCTTTAATTCTACTTTTATGTAGCAGGTTTTATATCTATTGGAAAATGCGTTACAGACTCCTTTTACCTGATTTTCTTCATTGAAAAACATATTTGGAAGGGCTCACCTCCAACATTTCACATTTTCTACTCATTTTCTTTTCATAGCATAATGCTTTATGCATCCACATTTTTCACATTCATGTTTTTTATTTTCTTATAATTTATACATTGTAGTGGGTAATAACTTTTTTTTCCTTCCTGGAATATATACTGTTGTTATTATTTTATTCCTTAGGGAATAATTAATGTGCATAGGAAGTAGTGAATACCAGGTTGTGGCTTCATATGCTTCAAGGAAATGTTTAAGAAAGAGGAAGGTTGGGCAACAACCTTAGGTCCAGAAGTTTGGGGTAAAAGGAAGAAATCATTTCATTAGGACTTTAAAAAAGAAGGGTCAAGAGATTTTAGGATTTTAACTCTGCATCTGTAAAACAGCCTTTCTTACCTACGAGTTGCAGTCATTTTGCCCATTTACATGGGTTTGGGTTGGTTGGTTTGTTTTTAAGATATTTGAGTTCTTATTTTTAACTATTCCTTGAATTTACTAGTTAAGGCCTTCTATTGCATAAAATAAATAAAAACACTGTTGCTTTTGCCTTTTAAAAAATTAGAGATACACTGTGTCATAATTTTTTAAAAAAACCAGATCAAATGTTTACTTCCTGCCAGCAGGATTTGTCTAATTTCTCAAAGGCAGTATTTATGTCTTACTCACAATACAGTAAACTCATTCTTGTGTGGGGCAGCAAAGTCAGTAAATATTTGTTGAATAAAATGTATCATATTATAACATCCCTTGAAGTGTAATCTTTTATTTATATTGTGACCAACTAGAATAATACTCCAAATGTGAAACTAGAAAAGTGTTTCTACAAATGTGTTTACCTTTTCTCTATACAAATATTTTAAGAAATTAATTTTAAGTACCATTTTAAAGAGCTTTTTTTGTCCTCAAGTAATTAACATAGAATACTGTCTGCCAACACTTGCACATTATGCCCATTAACCTCATTTTCTCCCTTAAGAAGAAATTCTGCAGCTAAGAGCAGTAGGCACCGAGAACAAAGTGACTGATAAACAGCTTAGATTAAAGCCTTTGCTGTGTTCCTAAACTCATTAGGAAGAACTTGGAACTTTTATTTATTGCCCTATATCACTTTTCCTAGTAGAAAATCAGAAATACTAATGAATGGCTAAAGTACATTATCACTGTCACATGGTATCGTGATAGTAAAAATGGTCATGTTACTGCAACAAACATGTCTGTTATCCGCTGCCAAGAAATTGCTTCTTCCCACATTCAGTGGGTCTTTTTCTGAATATACCGTTTGGACTTGCACTGTCTTCAAGTCATAGGAAGCTCACAATATAATTTTGTTTCACCTTTTTTAATGTAACAATCTGAAGTAAATAAAGTGTCAAAAATCCAGGACCAATCTAGTTTAGTTGTACTTTTACTGCATAAAAATGGAACTGCCTTCCCTCTGTCCAGCGTTCGGCCAGATGACTATAGAAGCAAATGCAAATTACAAACGTGTACCTCTCCTCAGTCAAAACACAACTCCTTTCTTCTGAGTGCACTCTTGTTCATCTCCCAAACGTCCATCATATGTCAGGTTTCATCTTCCCCAGTTTGCTTTGGTTAGCACCTTGTTTTTTTGCACAGCCGAATGTTTTAGAGGGACTCAAGTGGCCCTTGGAGACTAGGAAATAGGAACTGATGGCTTTTGGTGGTCAAATAGAAAATATATATGTGTATATAAGTTTATCTTTATATAGCTAACATTTTTTATATATTTTATTTCATCTGAGCATCGCAATTACCTTACAAATAGATTGTGCAATTGTTATCACCCTTATTTAAACAGGCAAAATGCAAAGCCAGACTCAGTCAACTAAGTGTTAGGGTCTGGAATCCAGCAATCCTTCCATTATAATCTACATGATTTAGTTTTTTCTAAGTAATGTACTTCAGTGTTTCCTAGATGGCTTTGAGGCCCTGGAGTACCTCTAGCTCAGGGGTGTCAAACTCATTTTCACCAGGGGCCACATCAGCCTTGAGGTTGCCCTCAAAGGGCCAAATGTAATTTCAACTCTTCAACAGTTAAGGAGTAGTTACATTTATGCAGTCCTAAAATTATTTCAGCCCTTTGAAGGCAACCTCGAGGCTGATGTGGCCCCCGGTGAAAATGAATTTGACATCCCTACTCGAGCTAAAGAAACTAATTTAGGTATCTAATTCATGGAATCATCATCACATGATACTAATTTAATGAGGCTGCAACTTCATGTCAAATGATCTATTGAAAACTCGATCATACATAGCCAGAGTATTCATTTTTTAGACTTGCTCATTGTATATATAAACTAAAATTGGATCATTGTCTATTATATACTCATGTCATTGATATTTAACTGCATTAGTTCATTAAATCTGCAAAAGCTTTTTTTGTATTCTTTGGTCATGGTGGTCTAATTCTTTTTTTTATTTGTTATAACAGCTAAACATTATCTTCCTGGTGATCACATTGTGCAAAATGGTGAAGCACTCAAACACTTTGAAACCGGATTCTAGCAGGTTGGAAAACATTAAGTAAGTGTTTTGTATTTTAATTTTAGTGCTTGACAAACTAAGTGAAAGCTATTCATTCTTCACAGGGAATACATGAATACCTTCCATCAACTGTAGAAATTACTCAGAATGAGGTTTTACTGATGAAGGCTGAGATCACTGTGACCATGTCTCAGACATTGCTCAAAAATTAGATAATACTGTCTGCCTTGATCCAGAGCCAAGAAATTGTTTCCGTAGCTCTGTGAAACTCCCTGTCACTGTAGCAGTTTCATTTGAATTTAAAATGCAGATCAAAATGATGTTCCTGTTTGCATGGCTGATAAGATGTATTAAGTTTGTTTTGTTAAGTGACTGTTTTTGACTTGAGGATCCTGAGCACAGTTTCTACTTCTAATCTTGCTTTCCTAAGAGAATACACTCTATTACTATTGTTAACTTGGGGATTATCTGTTGTTTCCGTGATAATTAAATAAATGTCTACTTTATTTCAATGTTGAATAAAAACGCTATCCAATTAACAAAAAATTGATAGCTGTTGACTCAATTAAGTAATTTTATGGAAGCATTTTTAGTTAATGTTTAAATATGAGCCTTAATTTAAAGTTTGATGAAGTATTACTCAAGTTGGTTTTTAATGGGATTGTGAAAAATTTTTTAACGTAAAAAAATGGCAGATCTATAGTAAGGGTAACTTTTTTTAAATTAGATATTTTAGATAGGTTAGTGCCAGCTTCATTGCATGTTGCATGGTAAGAGAGAGAGCTAATCTTTAGCATCTCTCTCTTTTCTTCCTTTTCCTCTTTCTATCTTCTCATCTACACCAGTAATTACCGTGTTTGTGATGGCTACTATAATACGGACTTACCTGGGTAAGGTAGAACCCTACATTAACAAATTTATGGCATGATTTATATTTTTTACAAATCTGTCAATATCATGAATTGCCCTTAATTTTTATAATTATTTTGGAATATCTAATTTGCTATAGTATTTTAAAACTATAATATGCCTTTATTTTTTTAATTGCTTGCCTCTGCATTTTGACTTTCTTAATTTTGAGTAACTTATAAAATATATAAATGCTTTCTTATTACTTTCTATTTTAATTCTGTCTAATAATTTTGTTTCTCTTTTCTGCTTATAATGCTTTCTAGCTATGAAGATAATAAGCCATTTATCAAGTAAGATCATTAGTTAGACATGGAATGCACTGACTTTAAATCCTTCTCATTCCGTCCTATTTTCCGCAGTTCTTTTCTCCTTAAGCTATTCATGATGAAATCTCTCCAAAACTATTTTATTTTGAAGTTGTTCTCATGTTTTTGTCCCATTTCAGCTAGGCTTCTTCATGCTTTAGTTACAAAACCTGAGGTTCACCTAAGATGAGTTTATCAGAATCTGAAGTTGAGGTGCTGATTATCTGCCATTTAACCTTTCTGTATGTGTCACATTGTCCAGTCATGGGTACACCGCAGGAATAGAAATATAGGAGTAAACTAATTGAGGACTCCTAATTTCTTAGACCAAAATGCACATAAAAGATAATGAAGTCCTGGGGGATGTTGTACAGCTTGTATTTTAATATAGTTTTGATACCTTGTTTATTCTGGAGTAAAAAAAAGGTTATACCTGCTGTTGCTGTTTTCACTGGAGGCTGCAGTACTAAATGCTATTATTCCTTCTTTAATCAGTGAAAGGTTAAAGCCAAAATGCTGTTGAATTTGAATGTGAACATAGAGAAAGTCAACTGCTACTACTGATATGTTAATATTTAAGTGTGATGTATATCGTTCTCTTATTGAACCTGTTAATAAAATTCACTCTATTTTTTCAGGTCTTGGGTGCTTGGCGCTTTTGCTCTTCTATGTCTTCTTGGCCTAACCTGGTCATTTGGGTTGCTTTTTATTAATGAGGAGACTATTGTGATGGCCTATCTCTTCACCATCTTTAATGCTTTCCAGGGAGTGTTCATTTTCATCTTTCACTGTGCTCTGCAAAAGAAAGTAAGTGAAAACACCGTGGGATTCTGCTTGTGTGTTCTTTTATTGGAGATGATAGTTATAATAGAGAAGATTTTAAGTAATAACTGGCATATTATTAAATAGCATTATATTTTAATCAAATTAATTGTAATGCATAATCTGGAATCATTTTTGGATCTCAACTTCAGAATGTTATAAACTAGATATTCTTGTTAATATTTCTTTTTTTCTAGTGGGGTCTATAAAAATGCTTTGTACAAAGGGTATGCAAGATAAAGAAAAGGTTAAATAAAATTGAGTATAAGGATAAATGCCCTTAATTTAAAAGCACCAGACATACAAAAGATTAATATTAATGGTGCCTTTTGATTAATTTTATTAGATCCAAAATCCAATAACTTATTATTTCACATTTTGTTATTTAGTCTCCATTTTATATTAAGTGGAGTCAGCAAAAATGATTCAAAACTTAATGTTTGTTTGAAGATGAAAAATTTCAATACATTGCAAGAAGACACAACCCTAAGAGGAGCGTTTAGCACCATTGAAGTTTAAAATTTCTGAGCCTTTCACTAGGTATCATCCTTTTCCTGCCTGCATATCCAATGTAGTTCTTTTATTCTGTCATTACTAGTTGGTCACTTAAATCGAACAGAGAAATTGAATTGCGAAAGTGAAAACTATTATGTTTTCAGTCCTGACAAGATGATAGTGTTGTTACTTCCATCAGTTTTGAATAAGCTATAATTTTGAGATAATGACAGTGGGATGTGTGGTACTGACAGATAATGTACATTCACAGCAATATAGGCATTAGCTAGAACCAGCACCAGAGGGTATTATTTGGATAAAATACCATTTTGATTACCATTGTCATGGTTAAATGGCATTTCAGAGCAGTTAATAGCCATTAAATATGCAGAAATTTTTAAGGTATTTAATAACACTGAAGTTTAACTTTTTAAACATTATTCAGGTGTAACCTTTGTAATTACTTTGGTTTTTATATATTTCTTACTTTATAAGTGAGCATTTTATATACATGCATATGATCACAATTGTAATTCCTGCCAAATTACTTTGGGATGAAGCCTAAACTTAGCCATTACTTCCTCACAGAGTTATGTGTATTAGTTGAACAGTCTTTGCTCTGCTTTTCATTAGAATGACATTTAAAAGCATCATGTAGCCCTTTTTTGAACATGTTCTACTTAGTCCTGGAAACAGCTTCCTGGGTACTGCCAGGGTGAATTGTTAAGAATGTGATCTAAAATGATTTAGTTAAAATCATGGTTTTTACCACTTCAGTGAGCATATTTAGGCAAAGAAAGTGCTTTGAAAGTTTAATCCCATTGTTACTTGTTCTAATAGGTGTAATTAAATAAAGGAAGAGGAGGAAGATGCAAGTGCACTTAAATTTAAAAGGTCATCTGGAGACTTTAATTATCTAACTTTGCAAGGAATAAGTGTCAAAGTCATGGTCTCTGCAGGCACTCAGTGTAGAACTGAAAGGAGGGGGAAAACCTGTGACTGTTTTTGTAACTGACTCAAAAAAATAATTTTTATGCAACATCTTCTTATCTGTCTTATCATTTCAAAGAGTCTCTCTCAGCCACAACAGTACATATTTATATGCCAATGTAGATACATAGAATCTAGCATTCTCCCCCACTCTTCCCAATTTTGTGCCAACTCTCCAGGTTCCCTATTATTTAGTGAGTATTTGGACTTTATTTTTATAATAGATCTTTTTATTTATAGATTTTGGGGTTTTTTTTAAGAGAAAGAGAGATAAAGGGACAGTGGGGGAAAGAAAAACATTATTTGTTGCTCCAGCCATTCATGTGTTGTGTGTGCCCTGGGCCAGGACTGAGCCCAAAATCTTGGCACATCGGGACCATGCTCTACACAACCGAGCTACCCAGCCAGAGCTGGACTGCACTTTCTAAAGTTTACTTTAAACTTTCTTTTAGACCTAACAACTTCTATCTGCTCATATATCCAAGATTCGGGGGGAAAGGGAAACTACCTGGGTAACTCATTAATGAGAATGGAAATTGTATAAATAGTTCTCCTGTGTGCTAATGAAGTGAATAGGCATCTGGTACTCTCCACACTGAATGTTAAAGCTAGACATATCAGAAAATGAAGAAAACATTCTATCCTAAATAATGGCATATTATCAAAGTACTTTTTTTCTTCATTCTTGTACCAAAATAGTCTTGTCATTATAAAGAGGTTACCCACAAAACTACACAATCCAGTAAAAAAAGTTCATGCATTGACCTACCTCAGAGGACATGAAGCGTATGAAAGTTAATGACTGAATACAGGTGGTAAATTGTAATTAAGTGAAAAAAATTTTGTCCTATTTTCTTAGCATGAATTATAAAATTGGGGTTATTAAGTATATAGATAAAACAAGTCTATTTAAATGTTACTATTCTATTAATAACATTTGCATGATAGGTTATAAAGCATTACTATATAATATATAACATTTTAAAGATTTTACTAGCTAGTCTACTGGACAGAGAATATTTTTCTGGTTATAGCAGTTTCTATTGAACTTGATTTTGTAAGTGTAAGTTATTTTCTCCATGGAAAAGGTGTTTGTGGAACTTCTTGGTTGTCTCCACTGCTTATTCAATGAGAGAGGGAGGGAGAAGCACGTATGTTTATATTAATCCCTCTGTCTCCTGGTTGTTCATTTCAGGTACGAAAAGAATATGGCAAGTGCTTCAGACATTCATATTGCTGCGGCGGCCTCCCAACCGAGAGCCCCCACAGTTCAGTGAAGCCATCAACCACCAGAACCAGTGCTCGATATTCCTCCGGCACACAGGTAACAAAGAATTTGACAGCATCTTTAATTAACCTTCTTTATAGAAAGCCTACTGAGACAGGTTCTGTTCAGATGCACTAATTGTCTCATCATTATAATGATGTCTAGATAGCAAATACTTGCTTTTTTAGTATTTTGGTTTTAATTTCTTCTTAAGTATTTCTTCAAGACGTTTCTTTCTGTGTGAACATGCTTTTTTGAGAGGTATACTTCTTTAAAAAGTATGTCATAATCATTTCATATCCTAAGCTTATACAGTACAGTGCTCGTCGTGGGTACTCAGTAAACATTTGTTGAATAATAAATAACCTCCATGTTAAAAAAAAGGGGCAGTAAAAGAAAACTTTTTAAGAGTAGATTAAATACCCGTTAGTAGAAAGTTAACAGAGCAGTATAGATTTCCTTAGTTTTAGACCAAAATCAACACACATTTTCTTTTAAAAGCCCAACAGATAATACTACACAGATTGTTAGGGTGGATCTTTGTGTGTCTTTAATAAGGTAAGCTTGGGGAAACTAACATAATATATGTCTTGCTATTTTATGTTAATAGAGTCGTATAAGAAGGATGTGGAATGACACTGTGAGAAAACAATCTGAATCTTCTTTTATCTCAGGTGACATCAATAGCACTTCAACACTTAATCAAGGTCAGTTACTAGGAAAATTTGAGTTTACAATATAAATTTTGTACCTGCTGCCAATTTACAACAATTCTAGAGAAAAAGGGGGATTTTTCTCTCAAATGGGTTTATATTACAAGCTCCAAAACCTGTTGGAGTCAACTTTTATCCTTTGTTAAAGTACATATAATTTTTTATTTAATAATGTAATACAAAAAGTATAATTTTAGACTCCAGCTTAAGAGTAAGGCTAGAAAAAATAATTCCTGAAAATATACTATGCCACTGATTAAAATGTTTACCTGGTGAGTACAAATTTATCCTTCTGAGACATTTATGAGTTTTCCTCTTAAAACATTAGCACAATTATAATAACTACTCTTCACTTTAAACAGTGCCAATTTTGAAGTGAAAATTCTCATTTGCAAAATTTTGTATTTAACATTTCTTTCGAAAACTAAAAAAAGTCAGCCATTTAAAGTAAATCTTCGTAAACAAGTAATTAAAATACATGAGAATTTACAAAGTAATTTTCATCTGAATTACTATTTTTGTGTGTCTACAATTACAACCTTAAATGTATCATCAATATAGTTGTTACAATAAGTTGGCAAATAAAATATTGTAGTCAGATAAGGAAGCAAGTGCATGTACACACAGACTGCTGAATGCAAGGCTAGGAAGTTTCTATTTGGTATGAAAAAAATATGTTATTGTAAGCCATGTTATATAAGCCATGGAACGGTAATTTATCCAGGTAATAGCAGTTTTGTTTTACTGATTGGTAATCTAACATGTTCTATTTTATCACAATGATATTTTTCATTGTTGACATTGTTTTGATGAGAGTTGGTTTAAAATGAGAAAAGGAGTATGTGTGATCAAAACCAAGTTGACTTTTAAGGTGTGTTAGTCAGATTACATTAGTATGCAAGACATGTTTGATGAATATTGAAAGGTTTATAATTTCTCAGTTGCAATAAGTGAAATGTGTGTTTATTTCATACTGCTCTAATGTTTTACCTAGTTTTGTTAAGATGACTATCAAAAAGGAAATGATCCAATGATTCATTTTTGAATCCTGGCAGATAAAATTTTCATTATATAAAATTTGTGAATAGTCTAATAATTCATTGTACCCAGCCTTTTTCTTCCTTAGCATGTGTGCTCTCGCATTTACTAAGAGAAGCTTTGTGCAGTGTGTCGTACTTTTTACCTGTTTGAAGTTGTTTTCCTCCTGCTTGTATCAAAGTTGGTATTAACACAGATGTTTTCATGAGGGATAATCCTACACCTGTAAATGCTGAAAGTTTGAGATTCCCTCTTCTGGGCCTCAGTGGTTAGATTTTTAATATTAAGCAGTAACATCTTGAAACATAATGTTGATCTCTGTACATTTAATTGCCATTTTTGTTTAACAGTGATTTTGTATAAATTAGTAAATGTCATCCTCAGCAGGTGTTTACTTGGGGGACATAGAAAGCACCTGTGAATTACTGAAATTTAACTTCCCTCTACCCTTTCTCCTTCAAATTAGTAGTACAAATACAGTCAGAAAATTTCAGCAGATTTTCCATTGCCAACTTGTCCACTACCCTTGATGAATGCAAAAAGTACTGTACTGCAACTGTAACACTAAAATAAGAGAACTGATGTGTTCTTTTTTTCTTTTCTGTTTTTTCTTTTTCTTTCTTTCTTTTTTTTTTTTTTTTTTTGCTTTAGGAATGACTGGCAATTACCTACTAACAAACCCTCTTCTTCGACCCCACGGCACTAACAACCCCTATAACACATTGCTCGCTGAAACAGTTGTATGTAATGCCCCTTCAGCTCCTGTATTTAACTCACCAGGTGTGCTTATACTTACAAATAAAACTACCTTTTCTTTGCTGCTAAACAGAGCTCTGATCTTTGCCCTTTTTCTAGAATACTGAAGTGCCATATATTTATTATTATATCCTTAATTTCTCAATTAAAAAAGAAATGGTGTTGACCATGCCAGGCTTCTAAAACTGCACTATATTATAGTAAAAATTTTAGTCATGATAGTATTTACCAATAATTATCCATGTTTTTGACACAGGTGGCATAAATCTTAATATATTATTACAGGACTGACATCACATGGTCCGAGAGCCCATCTTCAAGATTTATATCACTTAGAGGTATCCTATCTATGTAATATACTGTTCAGTTGACTCTAAAGTTTGCCGACAGAATTTGCTTTTGGAGTGAATTAGCTAATAAAGATCATTTGGATGCCTAGGTATAGAGAACTACACCCAGCATTATCAATGTAACCAAACTATAGTATAGTGCAGCTTTATGGTAGTTTTTATTTTCTCTTAAAATAACTTTGGAAATAATGTTACTATTAGTCAGTTTATACCTATAGTTTTTTTTTAATTGGGGGAGGGGGAGAGATTGTCACTAACCCATCCTGTGTTACTGTTTTCTAATAGCTTATTTTATAAAAAGCATATATATGTATATTTAACAGAATTTTCAAGATTTTGGTAAAAGTTATTGCATAATTACTGCTAGTATATAATACTTCATTTGTTATTGATATTTGCCACTAAATTTAACACAGAACTCTGTTTCTGTTTTTTTCCTTAAAATTCCTTTTTAATGTAACTGTAGCTTCTCTTTTCATTCTCTTGTTTTTCTTACTTCCTTATGCTTTCCTCTAGCAACCTACAGAGAGACAAGTATGGGAGTAAAACTTAACTTTGCCTATCAAATGTAAATTTTTTCAGCATGATTTTTAACCAGCACAATTAAAACATAACTAGCAGTCATGAAGTAGACTCAGCGGGCAAGTGGTTCACAATTTGCAACTAAAATGTTACCAAATTGGAACAGTACATCTATGTGTACTGCCTCTTGTCAGTAATGGAGGTCTGTAGCAAATGCTGTCCATACTTAAGTAAACGCAATGCTGAAATAATTTGCTCTTTAAAGCCTGAGGTACTGTTAACAAGAATGCTTAATAATTGACTTATCATTTCTGCATTCCCACAGTAATCTTGCTACAGGCTGTGGAAAGTCTTCAAGTGAATTGCCTGAACTTGGCAGAAAAAGTTGCCTCTTCAAAACCAGTCAAAGATGTGCTTAAATCTGCAGTATATCATAGAAAACACCTTCTGGATTATCCAGTACATATTTTTATATTTATTAAGCAAGAATAAAAAAAGACAAGATTAAACCTCTATAGAGGAAACCAGTGCTTAGCAAGTGATTTCATGTGTCACCTTAAAACACCAAGTGTTTTCTATTGGTGGATCTTATAAACATAAGGTGTGGTGCATATATGAATTTAGAGAGCTAGAGAATTGTGTCACCCAAGCTAAAGGAAGCCTTACAAATAACTATCAGAACTTTGTTTTCTTATACGTGCAGCATGGTATTAATTGAATTGTCAGTGTGTAGAAGTTGGATCAGAGTTTTTAAAACAACATGAGTGACCAACAAATATAATCTCCCCATTTTCTCATTTTCTACTAATGATAATTTGTCAAACAATTATCATATATTTATTGGTCATGAAATTGAGTTTTCTAGGATAATCTGCAGCTTTAAGAGTGGAGTGAGGACTAAAAAGGGAAATTTTCTATTTTTTTCAAGAATTAAATTTTTTTTCCTAAACTCCTCCAAGCCTTGCATACAATGCAGCAGCCTCACAGTGGTCAGTTTCATTTCAATTTCAATAACATCATTTCATTCTTTTTTTTTCCAGACCTATCTGTAGACAAGTGATTTGTTTTTCTCTAGGATTTTGAGAATGAATAACCTAACTTTCCATGGTGCAGACCATTTAATTTTCCTCTTAATTTTTTCTTTCATTTGCCTGAAAAGCACTGTGATGTCTTAGTTTACATGTTTATGTGTCTGTAGGAAATACAACTCTTATTCAAAGAGAGCATGTTACCATATTTTTTTTCTTCCTAAATCTCTTTTCATATCTTCAGCAGACTTACCCAATCTTTCATTCCTTTAGAGATAAAAATATATTAGCCAAGGCTGACACCCTTTTCCCATTCCATAGTTAATATTTATTCTTGGTTTAATTTCTGTGACCCATACTTAAGAATCTCGAACATTTCTGCGTTTAACCTCCATGCCCATGGTGTCTGTGGGCCGGTCTCGTGCAGTAGACTGCTGGTCCACTCGGCGCTGTCACTGTGACTGATGCAGACTGCAGGGCTGCAGGCACACACTTTGACCGCAAGGAGCCTGGAGCCATTGCTATTCGAGTCTTAGTACCGAAAAAAAATCAAAATAATAAGAAACACCAAATGAAAAAGTAAAAGGCTGCTATTGCTGGTAATCTAATTTGTTGAACCCTTGCTCTGACTAAGTTGCTGAGAAGCTTAGAAATTCTTCATCGTGTTACAATAAATCATTTTACTTTCTTTTATATATCAGCTACTCTTAGGCCAGATAGCCTGAGCAGACAGACATGATGTGAGTTGTCCAAAGTGAGTCATCCCACCTGCTGTCTACCGTGTTGTTGGATGGTGCTTGTGGGCCCCTGGGCCAGTCAGTGTGAGAGACGGCTGTCTTTGTTTGACATGGATTCTTTGTATCTGTCCATTTTCTCATTCTTTTGTTTATTTCATCTCCAGAAAAAGGAAATGTTAGATGTTGTTTAAAAAGTTGCTTGCCACTTATGTGGGTTTATGTTGTACATTTGCCTTTGGTTTTTGTATGTGACTTATCCCTTTTTAATTTAGTGTTGTTTAGGACAAATTCTGTTAATTTTATTTTTATAAATCATAGTCTCGTACCTTAAAATGTAATTGTCAGTATTGAATTGCTTTGCATTAACTATGCAAGGGCATGGAGTGAAGTCTTTTTTTGTAAGAGTGTCAGAGATTTGACCCAAAATCAATTAACTACTGTTTCCCCGAAATTGATCAAGTAATATTCTGTATGCCATCTTCCCTCCCTTGGAAAACAGTATTATTCTTTCACACTTTTTTGCATTATCTAAGGGGTTGCAACTGTTTACAGTTGGGAATGCGGGAAAGCCTGGCACTTTGCAAGTGTTAGCTTTCAAATACAACTTTGTCCTGAACGACATTAAAAAGTTTTGTACAAAAGAATGAATGATTCTTTAGGAAGTCACAGAGGTAATAATGGACCCCCCGTTTTCTGTTTCAGGACATTCACTGAACAATGCCAGGGACACAAGTGCCATGGATACTCTACCGCTAAATGGTAACTTTAACAACAGCTACTCTCTGCGCAAAGGGGACTATAACGACAGCGTGCAAGTTGTGGACTGTGGACTAAGTCTGAATGATACTGCTTTTGAAAAAATGATCATTTCAGAATTAGTGCACAACAACCTGCGGGGCAGCAGCAAGGCTCACAACCTGGAGCTCACACTACCAGTCAAGCCTGTGATCGGAGGGAGCAGCAGCGAAGATGATGCCATCGTGGCCGACGCGTCATCTTTGATGCACAGTGACAACCCAGGGCTGGAGCTCCACCACAAAGAGCTCGAGGCCCCGCTGATCCCTCAGCGGACTCACTCCCTTCTGTACCAGCCCCAGAAGAAAGTGAAGCCCGAGGGGACCAGCAGCTATGTGTCCCAGCTGACAGCCGAGGCCGAGGACCAGCTGCAGTCCCCCAACAGGGACTCTCTTTACACAAGCATGCCCAACCTCAGAGACTCCCCCTCCCAGGGGAGCAGCCCGGACACGGAGGAAGACCTGTCCCCCTCCAGGAGGAGTGAGAACGAGGACATTTACTACAAGAGCATGCCGAATCTCGGAGCTGGCCATCAGCTCCAGATGTGCTACCAGATCAGCAGGGGGAACAGCGATGGGTACATAATCCCCATTAACAAAGAAGGGTGTATCCCGGAAGGGGACGTTCGAGAAGGACAGATGCAGCTGGTGACAAGTCTTTAATAGTGCCGATAAGGAATTCCAAGGGCCACATGCAAGTATTAACAAAGAACGAGTCCATTGGCCCAGTGCAGCTCCCTCAAACTTGGCTCGAAGTGACAGCTCTGACGACCTGTGGTTCCTCCGGTGTAGAAAAGGTGACTGAACCTTGCAGTTCTGTGAATTTTTATAAAACATACAAAAAACTTTGTATATACACAGAGTATACTAAAATGAATTATTTGTTACAAAGAAAAGAGATGCCAACCAGGTATTTTAAGATTCTGCTGCTGTTTAGAGAAATTGTGAAATGAGAAATCAAAACTTTCCAGCCATTTTACTGCAGCAGTTTGCGAACGGAATTTGTAAATACGGCTGCACCGTTTTTGTAGGCCTGCATTGTATTATATACAAGACGTAGGCTTTAAAATCCTGTGGGACAAATTTACTGTACCGTACTGTTCCTGACAAGACTTGGAAAAGCAGGAGAGAGATTCTGCATTAGTTTGCAGTTCACTGCAAATCTTTTACATTAAGGCAAAGATTGAAAACATGTTTAACCACTAGCAATCAAGCCACAGGCCTTATTTCGTATGTTTCCTCAACTGTACAATGAACTATTCTCATGAAAAATGGCTAAAGAAATTATATTTTGTTCTATTGCTAGGGTAAAATAAATACATTTGTGTCCAACTGAAATAGAATTGTCATTAAAATAATTTTAACGAGTTTGAAGGAAATATTGTGAAAAGCTCTTGGTTGCACATGTTATGACATGTTTTTTCTTACACCTTGTCATGGTAAGTTCTACCCACTTTTACTTCTTTTCCACTGTATACAGTGTTCTGCTTCGACAAGTTAGTTTTATTCTTACATTTAAATTTCTTATTGCCAAAAGAACGTGTTTTATGGGGAGAAAACTCTTTGAAGCCAGTTATGCCATGCGTTGCACAAACGTGGTGAAATCGAGAAAAGATGGCATGCCGCCCCGCTGTTTATTCTCGAACAGCGGGCAGAGAGGGCGCTGGGCACTTCTCACAAACTTGCCAGTGAACAAAAGGTGCCTATTCTTTTTTAAAATAAAATAAAACATAAATATTACTCTTCCATATTCTTTCTGCCTATATTTAGTAATTAATTTATTTTATGATAAAGTTCTAATGAAATGTAAATTGTTTCAGCAAAATTCTGCTTTTCTTTTCATCCCTTTGTGTAAACCTGTTAATAATGAGCCCATCACTAATATCCAGTGTAAAGTTTAACACGGTTTGACAGTAAATAAATGTGAATTTTTTCAAGTAGTTAACGTGCACTTTTATGTATGATACATAATTGGCTTTAATACACTGGTCTTTTCCCACTCCTCCCCCTTGCATATATTTAGGTCCCTTCATAATACAACTCATGGATAGGTGAGAGAATACAATTAAGTTGCCTGATGGTTTTATATGCTAAAAGGAATATATTTGTATTTTGATCATCCATTATCCATGCTCAAAATTTGGCAGATAAGTTTCAACAGGGAAATATACTGACAGTTTTTTGTTTGTTGGATTGCACCAGAACTTAAAAAATAACAATGAAAAAAGGAATGTTAGCAATTCTATAATCAAATTTAGCTTCATTTTTAAAAAAATGAGTTTTCAGCAGTATTGAGAAGAAATTCCTAAAATATACTTTTGCCTTTTAGGATTATAAGTAACCCTATAGGCAGCTGTGAATGACAATATCTGTTATCATGGAAAGGCTCAAAAATCATATAATTGAATCTCAACAAACAGATTTTTCCTGTCCACATAATAAACATTTATACCAAATTCTTCTGCAGCTTAGGTTTTCTGTAGTGACTACCAAGTTATTTTATGTGGACACACTTAGTCATACCTGTTGAATTTAAAAAGAGTAATGAGAAAAAATTTTCAAGTATATATTTATATATCTAAATGTGTGTATAGTAAGGTAGGCACTATATAATAAAATATCAATATTTAATAGTAGGGTAACAATGGAGGAGTATATTCACATGTAGTTAATACCTAATAAGTTGGAGATTGTAAGAAATTATATTCAGATTCAAACAGATTTAATTCTCTTGAGAAGGGTATTCGGTATTCGTATTTCTTTGGCTAAAATTTTTCAGCCATTTTCAAAATTTTATTTGCTACAAGGGGGTATTACATAATTAAACATTTTCATTTTCTCCTTTTTTTCTTTTCAAAGCCTGAAACTACAGTGTGGTGTGATATGTATTTCCCAGTATACAAACTACGTAGGGTCAGGTTGGTTTAGTAATAATGGATTAGCCAAAAAATATATTATTAAGTTAGAGCTGTTTTTCTTGAGGCAGTTCTTAGAATTGGTATGATGTGAACAAGTGCATAGTACCTAAATGGTTAATGTTCTCTTTAGAAAAAGTAATTTATTATGAGTCTTTATAATAGAGAATACAATTTGGAAGCTATTACTCATCTTTGTCACCAAAAGAAAAATTGTTTTTACAATGGATTTCTTTTTTAAAATGTGTAAATGTTGCCTTAAACTCTATCTAGGCTTCCTCCTAGTCCAGGTTAATTTCTTAAGTTTAACATTATTAATCTACTGACTGATGCATTACTCTCCTTATTAGTCCAGTAGGTTCTTGGGGTCTGCCCAGACTTCACATGGATACACAATTTCTACATCCTTGATTGTTTCTCTTTGTGATAGTCATGACTGTGAACTTTTATAAAGTCACATTATCGTACCTCTGTCCAGGGTCAGTTGGTCCACTGCTCTGTTAATAATAAGGAATGCTTGTTCCCATTTGTTTCAGATGTAGCTTGATACAGGTTAGCCCAGATTGACTTATTTTAAAATAGAGGCTTGTGTTTGTTCTATTTACAAAAGAAAAGTACAGCTTTTCTGTATATATTTATCTTACAGGCTTTTAAAATCATTTATGTGGAAAAGAATCCATACAGGTCTGTAAGTTTCTTGGATATGTTGTCAACTCCAACTCATCCACATTGATTTGAGGTAGTTACATACAGTGTTTTAACCAGTGTAACAACTGGTTTTAAAGTAAAGGGACAATTATTTGACAGAAAATCACCATCACTATTCTCTCCCCTAAGAGAAAAGCATCATGCAAAAATTCATTGCCAAATTTCAAAAGAATATTCATGTGCACTTGTTATAATGGTGTTTTCAGGATGCCTGTTTTATGTATTTATTTAAATGAAAAAGGAGAAAATGTACTTTTCCATCAATTCAACTTTGAACCTCAGGCTTCAAACTGACCTTTATGATGCTCTCATGGGATAGAGTGTTTTTGTAAAAAAAACTTTAACTCACTAAAAATTTTATGGTGGTTATAACCTAAGTAGAAAACTTGAAAAAATGCATACAAGTTGAATTTTTGTAATAAAAATAGCTCTTCGTATTTTATTGATACTGAAATTTTCTTTAAAGACAGTTATTCGTGCAGTGTTTTACAAATAAAACTACCTGTGTTTCAGATATTTTTTTCTCTTTCCATGAAATTGTTGCATTAAATCTCAAACATCAGTGTGAACAGGTACTGACATGTTGAATACAGATGAGGATTGCTGCACAGGGTAATAAACTTAGGGTGCTTTTTGGTGAAAATGCTGTATCACGTACTTCCTTCTTGTAAGCATCAAATTGATCATGAGCATCCTTAAGTAGCAGACTGGACAGAAGCAGAGCTGAAGGATGAGTGAATGGTACCAGGTTTGGAGATGAATTCATGACTGCCTTAATTATCATTTGAATGGTATGGAATGGGAATTTTCTATTATGTCACTTTGGGTCTCCAAATGATCATAGAAACCCATTATGTTAGCTAAATGCACCAAACAAAAAAACTTGAATATTTAATGATATCACATATTTAATTGATGTGCACCTTGTCCACATTACTGATACCGTGTTTCAAAATGTGTGGCACCGATGGAAACTCCATTTCAGGGCACTATGGTCACCACACTTTCAGGCCAGGGTGACATATCTCTGTCAGAGGGCATTAATAATAAGTTTAAATGCACCGTGTAATCAGGCTAATTAAGTGTACTTTTCAAATATTGGCAACAGACCACCCCTCATCTCTTCAGGCTTCTGTGGAGTCTTCATCATTTCCCTGGTGGTATTACTGAGTGTGCAGTTTTCTCAGAAGTCTTCAGAGGTCAGTCCGATATTTAGAGCCAATTTTAACTGGTAAAATTTTTCTGAATTAAAGCATTGTGAAATGCTGTTGGGTATACTACCTTTTAATGTTATAGATTATTGTTTCAAATTACAAATTGCAAAATAGGTAACCCGATACAATTGAACCCACCAAAATCTTTTCCTGCTGTGGAAAAAAGCAATACTGACCCATGAGTCTCTCACACATTTCTCTATTATGTGCTTATGAAACTGTCATACCAAAATCTTAGAAATGCATGGAAGGCATAGTTCATCTCAAACAATGTTGTGTGAGAATAAGAAATGAGTGATTATCAATTTTTGAATAATTGAACCTTTCTCCGTAAGCATTGTTAAATCATATATCAGAACTGAGCTTTTTTAAAAAGCATTTTGGTTCTCAAGCAACATGGCTTTCTTATTTGATTTTATTAGCAAGAAATGACTGATCATTTGATACTTTCATGGAAAAGCTGGCAGCTATTCTATAGAATGCCCAGGAGCAATAATGATAGGTATCAGAGATATTGATTAGATGAAAGATCCATTCATTAAATGTTTTTTTCTGCTGAAATATCAATCTGAATGAATAGATGGCTTTTAAACCAAAACATAGCAGTAACACATAGTAAATTCTTTTTAATACTATAAAAAGCTACAGAACAAGATGTCTAATTTTTAAAGATATCACAGACTCACTGATTTTGTCCCACTTACTAATTTTACATATCACAGTAAGTATGAAAGTGCTAGCTTCTATCATTTAATAGATGCTTCATATATGCCAGGCTTTGTACCTGATGTGATGGGCTTCTTTATACTGAGTCCTCCCAACAGTCCTCTCAAAGGGGTCCTTATGATACACTTTTGCCAAAGTAAGAAAACAATTTGCTCAAGGTCTCACCTGGGGAGTGGCTGAGCCTAGACTAGCCTGACACTTGTTTGACCCCGGAGTTGGAGTGTTTATCATGTGTCACCTTTGGATTTACTTTGAGTTCAAGAATATCCCTTGCACTTCATGAATCCGTTGCTGGTGGGGAGGGCTGGTTGGTTTGTCTTGAGTCTATAGAGCTGTACAGTAGAATGAAGTGAAGTCCATCAGCTGGTGGTAGGAATGTAAAGTCCTGGTTACTGATTTGCCCCCTTTGGAAAGAACAAACAAGGTCAGCACGAGGGAGTTGTAGCAGGGAGAAAAAAGATCGAAGATTTTGATTGAGGATGTTAAGTTTCTGGTCCTCATTGGATCCATAAAGTACTATTCATTACCTTACCCAATTAGCAGTGTGATCAACAAACAAAAAATGAAAAACAATTTATCCCAGGGTGCGCCCTTTGTTTTTTTCACATCTATGCCGCAACAGCAGCGAAAAAGTCATGTGAAATGTCAAAATATTTGAGTTCCTTAAATTATTTTAAAAGTTAATATTGTTTTAAATTTAAATGATGGGGGCGTGTGTGTGTGTTTCAGTATTTAGGGCTTTTGAAATTCATAATCTAGTTTTTAACATTTGTCTAGAGATCTCTTCTTCTGAGAAATGAAGAGTTTGACCTAAAACAGTATTGTATTTTATTCTCCCCAAAATTTGTCCTACAGAGTCCCGGAGTTACAGGGGTACTCAGAAAGGCAGGTGGTTAAGGGTTTTCCCTGTGAGTTAAGCTGTAAATGCAGTCTACTAAAACAGACGTTTTGCTGAGCTGTGTGATGTATTTCATTCATTCTCAGAATGGTAAGGAACCTGCACCAAAGCACTTCAACTTAGCCAGCTCTAAAGTAGTGGCTGGAAATTGCCACTTTGCCTCATGCCTGAGCCCAAGCACTTGAGCACAGTTTAATCCTGTCTCTGGGGACAGTCTGGCCACCTAGAGCCTCCCAGAGTCCCCCGGAAGCTCCACAGCTAGTTAGCTAGCACCAGAAAGCCACAGGCACTGATTTTCTAGGGAAGTGATCATTATGTAGCTGGCCCCAAGGTCACAGAGGAAAGGAAGATTCGCACATGAGGAGTGAGTGTGTGTCTGGTGGATGCTACCCCGGATGGACGGTCTCTTCTGGCCACTGCACCTGAGGACCATCTGAAGCCGAAGGACCTTGTGGCTGCTGCTCGTTTCTGCCGTGGCTCCTGCTGCCTCCCCTAGCCCCGAATGACCTCTGTTTCTTTCCTCTTCAAACTTTCTTTTTCTCAATTCTCTCCTTTCAAAAAAATTATTTGATTTTAAAAACCATTTAAGATCTTAATCATATCTCATTTTATGTGTCCTTTTGTTTCATTTCATGAATTTTAGTCTTTTTTTCTTCCTAGGATATATACAGGATGGGGCAAAAGTAGGTTCAGTTGTTTGTATGGAAAATAATACAGTAATTAATACAATAATAAAAAACTTTCACATACAACTTCAATCTACTTTTTGCCCCACCCTATATTTTAGTCTGTGGATTTCCTCTTTCATCTCATTGCCTTCTGGTTTCATATGCTTTTTTAGGAAATCTCTTCTAATTTGTACTTTTTATTAGCTCTAACTTTTCATCTTTATTGGAATATAAGCTTGCTATATTTAAATTTCTCCTAATTCCACTTTTTAACTTTTCTCTGCCCTTCACATTCTTTAAAAAACAAATAAATTCTCTCTGTGTTTTTTAAATGTTTTTTCTCTCAACTTTTTCAACAGTCAGTAAGAGTTACAGCCACAAAGATGGTGATGGCGTTGAAAAAGATTCTGCACTATTTCAGTCCTCCTTTTAATCCAATTTTAGTGTTCATTTGATATAAGATATTCATATAAATAATTTAATGAAGTGGAGGTATTATGGTTGTGGAAATTTTAGAGTCACGTAGACATAGATTTCGGCCTTTGCTCTCTTGCAGGCCAATTACCTAACGTCTCTCATATTATTTTCTCCTCTGTAAAATTCTAATCAGCCTACCTCACCGAGGGTTGCCGTGCAGACTAAAAGTAATGTATGTAAAGTACCGTAGTACAGTGTTGCACGTGATAGACACTCAATGGATAGTAGCTTTTTTTTTTCTTCAGGAAGATATTTTAGTAGCATAAACATCTCGTGACTTTAACTTGCAGAAAAATAATCAGTCATCAGGACTTCAGCTGGGTTGTCATTATCTGCCTCAAGCCACATGGCCGGGTTATGTCTGTAACACCGCCATGAGCAGCGCACCTACGGCTGCCAGGCTCCAGCCTGCAGGAGTGGGGGCCTAGTGGGGAGGCTCAGCTTCCTGCAGCCATCTAGGCTCATGAGAGCAAAGGGTAGCAGGCCTCTGAGTCTCCTTCTGGAATATTAATTTAGCTAATTAAAAACCTTATGCAGAGAAGTGTGTCACTTAATTTTTCCATTTCTCTACTTCCTCTTTTCCTTCTTGTTTGTGCTTTCCTACACAACAACAGACAAGTCTCTTGCTCTGTTTGTTTAACTTTCTTTAACAAACACTGGTTGAATATCTACTGTGTGTTTTGTGTGTAAAAGTAGGTGGTAGAACACAGAAGTAAAGGATGTTCTTGTCCTTAATAATGACAAGGACTAACATATTGATTAAATACTTGTTGCTACATTCTATATTTAAACCCTTCCTGAATATAATTTCATTAAAAATTCTAATTCTTGAACAATTCTATAACATTAAAACTATTATTTCGTGCCTGGTATGGGGAGAAAACAGGCTTAACAAGGTGAAGCAACATGTGGAAGGTCAAAAATCAAGTGAATGGGGGACCTGAGACCTAAGTTCCTAAGGACCTTGCTACATACAACTGTCATGGCTTGAAACCAAAACACATTTCAAAGGATAGTCCACAACACAGTAAGCTAAAGGCTTAACCATCGTGAGATCACAAAGGAGGGAGTGATTGACCAGAAGAAACACTGAGAAAAGCTTTTTTGCGGAGATAGTGCTGGAGCTGGGTTTTAAAGGGTAAGTAGAAGTTTGCTGGAACAACAAAGTGTACACAAGGAGCATCTAGGTGGATAGAAAATAACGTGGAAAGCAACCAGGTGTGAAAAGACGTGAGCTGGTTGGAGTGAGCAGTTCAGTGACTGGAGGAGTAGAATGTGTCTGACGAAGTGTGGTGGGCCAAAGGCTGGGGAGATAGATTGAGGCCAGACTGAGAGGGGCCGCAAATGTCCCTTTTCGTGCTGCAGCTGATGGCTGCTGATATTAGCCTATGTTGAGAGGAGGGAAGAGAATTAATGTTTAGTTTCTCTTAGTGTGTGCCTTATTTACAGTGGTTCATGCTTAATTTACATTATTTCATTTATCTACCATATAAGGGAGTTATTTATCATTATAACTTTGATTGAAGTATATAAAATACAAGGGTAGCATTTGCCCAATGATCATACCAGTGTAACTAGCCCCCAGACTGGGGAGACGACATGTGGAACTCCAGCAGCTGCCTTGTTTCCTCCAGCCATTAAACCCCCACGGCTAACACAACCTGGCTTCTACCACTAGAGTTCAACCTTGTCTGTTCTTGACCTGTGCAAAGTATGTTGCAATATATAATATTTTGTGTATGATTTCTTTTTTAAAACTTTTTAATTTATTTATTTTAGAGAAAGGGGAAGGGAGGGAGAAAGAGATGGAGAGAAACATCGAATAGTTGCCTCTCACTAACCCCTACCCAGGGACCAGGCCCACAACCCAGGGGTGTGGCCCTGACTGAGAATCGAACCGGTGACCCTTCAGTCTGTGGTACAACACCCAACCCACTGAGCCACACCAGTGAGGGTTTGTGTATGATTTCTTATCTTCAACATTATGCTTGTGAAATTCATTCATACAGGCATGTGCAGATGTAATTCATTCCTTTTCATCCATGTATAACACTCCATGGACACTAAATTATAAATTATCTGGCCTTGGAGTCATTATTATCTCTCTTTTGTGAATAATAAAACTGGAATAGGTTAAATAACTAGTCTTATATCAGATCTAGAGAGTAGCAGAACTGACCCTGAGGCAGTATCATCTTCTTAAGCCTGCAGGGCAGTTTAATATATGAGGTTTAAATCATTCAGTTTCCAGTCAACACGATTTGAGTGCTTACTCAATGAAATACACAGTCATTTATTGTGTGCCAGGTACCTTTCTAGCTGCTGAGGGCATAGTAAGAAGCAAAGCATATTCCCAGCCTCCCAATAAACATTCAGGCATACAGGAGGCTAACTTTAGCGGCCAGTAAGTGCCATGAAGATATTTTACTTGTTTCTTTGTTTTGTTGTTTAGGTTCCTGTTAAAGGCGAGATCATATGGTACAAAACAAAGAAACAAGTAAAATATAACAAAAGACACTGAAATTGAGGACAGGTTGTCAGTGACCAGAGGGGAGAGGAGAGGGAAGTTCAGGGGAGAAGGGAAGGGTTTACGGGAACAAATATAGAGGACACATGGACAAAACTAGGGGGGTTGCAAAGGGGAGGGAGGAGGGGAGGAATGGGTGGGTGGGCTGGAAGGGGAATAAAGGATAGAAACTGTACTGAATAAACTAAAATTAATTTTAAAAAAAGTTTCTGCATAAAAAAAAAAGAGGATGGTAATAAACAGAGTACCGAGTTTGTAGAAGACCTCATTCTGTGCACTTTGTCTGTATTGCTTTGTACAATTCTTGGAACAAACCCGTAAGGGAGACCCACCCGATGAGCTGTCCTCATGACCATTAGTTTACAGATGAGGGTGCTGAAGCATGGAGACTGAAAGCATCCCCCATTATGTCCTAGAGTTAGTAAACAGAGAAAGCAGGGTTTGAATCCAGGCAGTTGAGCCTCAGAGTCTGAGCACACAATCCCAGAGCTGTGAAGGCTAAAATAACGACAAATACTGTAGGGACAGGGCTGGTCTAGCTTGGAGGCTGGGGAAGGCCTCCCTGAGGAAGACTCCGTGAGCAGGAGAACCCCTTGGCGAAGAGGAGGTCTTTGAAGATCTGGAGGGAGAACATCCCAAGCACAATGAGCAGCAAGTAAAAAGGCTCTGATTCACGGGTACACTTGGCATGTTTATGGTCAGAAAGAAGAGAACGAAGGGAAATGCCTTAGCCAAGACCAGATTGGGAGCTATTGAGAGAGGGGTTGGAATATCACCTTCAGCACATCTTAGATGCATTTGTCCTACATTTGCTGCTTCCTAATCAACAGCATCAGTCTCTTCTCTGGAATAAATGCAGCAATCCATATAAAGGCTTAGAATGACACAGCAAGTAGCAAGTGCTCAAAACTTGGTTTCTTCTTGCTCATGCTTTCACAGGCCTTTTCTATCCTGATGGCTATGACATAACCAAGACCTGCCGGAGGGGGCGCTGCTTATAGAAGGATATGACTGACTTATATTTTCTTAGAGTTTCTTGTCTGCTACTTTTTATTATTGATTGCAACCTGCCAGCTGGGGTTTGGAGCTATCAGGAAGGGCATCTCTGGCCAGAATCTTTCCACGCGCATGCAGCAGATGTGGCAAGGGTCAGGTGAAAGAACTGGGCAGAGAGAGCAGGAGGCTCAATGAAACTTGACCTGGACACATCTGAAGTCCAAAACCATGTTGCCCGAAATGTTAGAAGTCCATCCGTGTGCATTTGAAATGAGAAAACTGCCTGTCTTTGAATGAATCCTTACTTTTGAGACAGGAGGCAGTGCACTGTTTCAAGGTGAGACAATGTTATGTGCTGCTCATTGGATGAGCCTGTTCTAATTATATGCCTCCTTGATTATTGTTCTGCAGACTGATTAGAACCATATTCAAGACATTTGTAGATCATAGTTCCTGACACTTCTATATGTTAGCAAATCAAGTATGATTTATCCCTGGAATTACTGGTTAGGGACGGCTTCTTTTTTTCAATGCATGTTCTCTCTAGCTTATAATTTTAATTAGAGCTTGCTCCCAGTTCACACCGAGAATAGGGATGTCACTTCAGCACTGATGCACAGCCTCAGCGTGTAAGGCAACTTGGACTTTTGCATTTGGATTCTTTAATCAATGCTGGATGTAAAATAAGGGAAACTGCTGAATTAATGTTACAATGTAACAGGAAATTGGATAACCCTCACTTTAGGAGGTGAGTTTGAATTAGATGACTGATAGGCAAAGCTGGATTCGACAGTCCAGGGGTCCTTATCTACCACACCCAATCCTGAGTAAAGACCACCTTCCTCTGGCACCTGACCCAGCTGCAAGTGACTAGACCCACCCCCTGCAGCGGGGGCGACTGATGTCAGTCTTCTCTGCCACTTGCAGCTTCTAGAGACGGTGACTTGGAGCTGTCACTGATGTGCTGTCGCCACAGCATTTGCTGTTCAGACGTCCCCATCTTCCCTCATCGTTGTGGTGGCATCGTGTTCTCTCCCTTTTTTCTTTAATATTGAGAGAAATAAACAGGCAGTTTCTTGGACGTTCTATGTCTTACAACCATGGCAGATGTCTATGTGTGAAAGAAGTACAATTACTTTCTAAACATGCAAAATAAGAGAAAAAGCTGCTTTGTGTTTCTGATTACCCTCTTTCTACTGGAGATAATATTGCATCGTTTCTTGGAAGATCCAGTATCTTGAACAAGATAATTATATTCCTCCTAATACTCAAGTAGAATTTTCTGTCCATGAAATACAAGAGAACTTCCTATTTTTAAGATTCAAGTTCAAATTTAATTACTTTGTCTCTGAACTTCAAGTGAAATTTAATTATCATCATCTTGACATACATTGACTAACATACAAACAGTGCCATCGAGAGCAGAAAATTTAGAATGTGCTCGAAAATAAAGAGCTGAGGGGAGTTTGACCGAGTTGGGAAGTTTCAAGAATACAATCAGTTTTGGCAAGTTCTAACTCTTTTCTTCTTAAAAATGCAATTGCTATTAAAATGCAATATTGCTTGACAATGGCAAGATGAATATTTAACAGTAAACGCTGGTGCAGTTCAAATGTTCCTGGGCCCAGGTTTAACAGAATTTCGTAAGGAAGATTTACTTTCATGAAGTGAAAAGTGGTGTTTGAAATGAAGTAGGATAGCCTCAAGGATTTTTAACCCAGCTTAGAGAAGGCTGTTTCATCAGAGAGCTGAGTTGGATCATCAGAAAACCAGTATAAAGTTTGCCCTAAACAAATGAACAGTGTAGCTAAGGGGAGAATTTTCCTAAGTAAAGTTAATGCTTTGATACTTGTTGTATCAGTCAAGTTTCTCCAGAGACACAGAGCCAATAGGTTGTGCATAGATAATAGATACAGGTATGCAGAGGGACATTTATTTTGAGGAATTGGCTCACATGATTAGGAAGCCTAGCAAGTCCAAAACCTGCAGGGTGCGAAGCAACCAGAGACCCAGAGAGGACTGATGCTGTAGTTTAAGTCTGAAGGCTGTCAGGTGAGGAATGCTTTCTCTCTCAGGAGAGGTCGGTCTTTTGCCCTATTCAGGCCTTTAATTGATTGGATGAGGCCCACCTACATTAAGGAGGGTATTTTGTTGAACACAAATTCCATTGATTTAAATGTTAATCTTATCCAAAAACACCCTCACAGAAACATCCAGAATAATATTGGACCACATATTTGGGTATCGTGGGCCAACCAAGTTGGCTCAGAGATTGGACTGGTGGTTACTCGAGGAGAGGTGGGTGGGGAGACTCCATGAAAGAGGTGAAAGGATTAGGAGATACAGATTAGCCCTGGCTGATGTGGCTCAGTGGATTGAGTGCCAGCCTGGGAACCAAAGGGTTGCAGGTTCAATTCCCAGTCAGGGCACATGCCTGGGTTGCAGGCCAGGTCCCTAGTTGAGGACACACAAGAGGCAACCACACACTGATGTGTCTCTCTTTCTCTTTCTCCTTCCCTTACCATCTCTTTAAAAATAAATAAATAAAGTCTGAAAAGAAGTACCGATTAGTAGCTAAAGAATAGTCACAGAGCTGTAAAGTACAGCATAGGGAATATACTCAATAATATTTTAATAAATATGTATGGTGCCGGGTGGGTACTGGAAATATCAGAGGGAACACTTTGTAAAGTGTATGACTGACTGTCTGACCACTATACTATACACCTGAAACCAATACAAAATAATGTTGGAAGTAAACTGTAATTTAAAATAAAATAAAATTGTTATTTAAAATAAAAGATACATAAATTAAGAAATAAAATAACTATCTCAGTTATTGATGATAGGTGTTGCGATCTCTCTTTCTACATTCAATGAGGCATTTTCGAAGTATTATTCTATTGGCCCTGTTTGGTTTTGCATTTTTAAAATATTTTCACTCAGGAGTCTTCATATCAGAATCAACAATAATTGCTGTGTAATGAACTCAGATTTTAGCAATAAAAATATTAAAAAGCTGATAATTTGGGAACATGGATAGAAAAACACTACTCACAATAAAAGTAAATTAGTTGAAATAGAGGTTCCACCACCCTTCCCAGTTTTTGTCACCTACATGTGATAATACACCAAGTCTGGATTTAATTCCTTTTCCATGAAGGAAAATAAAAGCAGCGTTTCTTAAGTGCCTATTATTTGCAAGGCACTACACTAAGTCCTTAAACACATTGTTTCAGTCCGTGTCCTCAGTGAGCCCTGTCTTCATTTCTGTTACCACGGCCTGGGCATAGGCTCTGGAGCGTCAGACCTGCACCCCTCTCTGCTCCCAATAGTTACTGTGTTTACATCAGACGTGTTTCTCTAAGACGTTCCTCCCTTTCTTCTACGCCTTTTCTTCCCAGTGACAGCAAGATAAAATTTTCATTCTTGGCATTCAAAGTTCTTCACCATCTGACCCTCCAACTAGTCAAACTGTTGACTGTGCCCTCTGCTCCCTCCTGCCCGCAGTTCTCTCGTCCAGCGGGGTTACTCAGGGTCTCATTCCAAATCTCATTCTCCCTGCGCTTCCCAGGGCCTACAGTCTGATGCACGCTTTCTCCATGGAATCTCTAGTTTCTAGCAGAGTTCTTGAGGCATGCTAAGGACACATTAAATATCTGTATCTATTGATCATATAAATTAATGAACTTTTTCTGGCAATAGAGGTCTAGATATCCTGCCTGATTCTCCCACGGAGCACACTTCAAAATGCTACACAAAATATTTTAAAATGTATTAAAATGCACTGGTGAGCTAGTCAGAAGGTACAGCCAAAACTAAGAGAATGATAGAACCTATCGAGATAAACAAACATAAGTTGAAACCAAGTGTTGCCTCCTCCCTCAGAAGTTTTACTGAATCTGGAAAATGTGAGCTTTGGTTTCCACGGCTTCAGAGGCACGGGGAGCAGAAAGACAGTTTACAGGGACCTCTCTGAGCACCCATGACCTCAGGCTGGCTCTCCTTTGTGGGCTTGCACCTCAAATCTACATTGGGAATCTCAAGTTTACTTTTATTTTAGGGAGGACCTGTTTACAAGAAAGAGCAGTAAAAAGTTGACCTTCCTACACATGTGCCCCTAAACCACTCAGAATACCAAGGGGTTTTATCATCGAATGTTCAGGCCTTACTTTTTGAAGTATCTTGACAACTAAACCCAAATAAAATATCAATGATTTAGTCCTCATGTATTTAACCTATCTACAACTAATATAAAATGGACCCAGAGGTCAACTGAAAACAATTTTTTTCTAAAGCAGCCCCATGTTCTATATGACACCTTAATGTGTAAAAAGGAATATCAAAAAACACTAGGAAATATTTTTACTTTTGGGGGGAAATGGACTTAGTCTCTCATGAGGTGACTTGTAAAAAAAGCAAACAACAAAATTAAAATATTAAAGCATTACATATAAAAATTGGAATTTTCAAAGTTAAAAAATGTGGGTGAAGAGGTTTGGATATAAAAAGATTTTATATCATAATAGCAACGAAGGAACAGACAATGTAAATATTATTAGATCATGTGAAAACATAATACTATTCATAGAAATAATTTTAAAAGTATGAAACATCACTATTTAATAAAAATATTAAAATATATTCCAATTCCCTGGTATTAAACAGATATAAATTATTACTAAGGAGAACTGCTCAGTTAGTAAAAGAGGCAATTTCAACACCATAGCAAAATGTCTGATGAACCTGAGTTACTCTTTTTACTAAATTTATCAATAGTGAAACCAGAGTCTTTTGCACTGCTTCAGCCTTCACAGATTTCTGTGAGATATTTCTGGGCAGGTTCAGAGAGGAGGCTCAGAGGTCATTAGATTGCAGCAAACCCAAAGAAGCTGCTATTTTTTCAATCTAAGAAAAAGAGGTACTTAAAACAGTCACAGAATTATTATTATTATTATATCAAAGGGTACTAACTGGTTTCATTTCTACAGAAGAAAGAAAACCAAGAAGTATTTCTTGCAGGATAATTCATTTTACAGTGCAGGTATTTTGGATATTCTGAGACAAATTGTGTAGTGGGTTATGGAAGATGGTTTGAAAATCTTTAAGGGTGATATTTAAAAACAAAAGATTTTCCTCTATTCCCAGAGCTTCTGTTTTAGATTAGAAGCTCTACTAAAAACTTTCTCAAGGACCCGTTTGGAGCTGTGATTCCAAATCCAGACTTTATGCAATGCAGCTTTTAAGAGCATGTTTTAAGCAAACCACACTCAATAAAACCAACTTTCATGCTCTAGGCTGGAATATCCCTCTAAAGTAAAAGAGTCCACTTACACATGATACTTGATTTGTTACAAGATCGAGCGATGGAGAAAGTTATCTGCTCCACCAAACAAATTCTCTCAGGATGCTGTTCAAATTAGTTATACTCTCAGGGTTTATGTGAAGTTGATTAAATTAGAGGACAATGTGAAAAATGCCTAACCAGAGCCTGATCATAAGAGTCACCTCAGCGAATAAGACTTGGAACACTAGAAGAAAATATAGTTGAAAACGGGGGGAAAATATGTATGTTCTCTATTTAGTCATGTCTTTAAATATTCAAAGCTAGGCTTACATTAGTGCTACAAGTAATGATAATTATATTAATACAAACAATGCTTACCATGTGCCAGACACTTAATCTTTCAATAACTCTATGAAGAAGGTATTACTATTATTCTTTTGCAAGATGAAGAAACTAAGACACAGAATGGTTAAGAGAAATATGCAGATGTGAAGGACTGGGGACAATGAGGTTGGAAAAGAGCCTGAGGAGAGACAGGACATGGGGGACGCAGCTAGGAAAGTTTGTATTTTGTTCTAGGGCGGCTTTTGTGAGTTTCTGAGAAGAGGGATGACTAGGCACAGGTGTGCTTGTAGCACTGTGTGTGGTTCTTATCCCAGGGATGAATAGGTGCTGGAGGTGAGAACTACAGTCTTGACATGTTGAAGTGTTTGGATCTTAGGTGAGACAGAGATGAGTGGGGATGGAAAGGCAGCCTTAGCTGAGAGATTGGGGAGGAAGTATTCCCAGGACTCGATTGTTAATTCTATGTCTGAGAGAGGGAAGAGAGGCTGAAGATATTTTCTCTTTATTAACTTAATAAAAAAGTAAGATTGCATTTCATGAAGAGTATCTGTACATAGTTGGCCATAATTTCTGAAATGCATTAATCATCCAGGTCACTAACTTTCTAAGTTTTTCATCTGTTTATTCCAAATTTCGATATCCTGCCAAAGACTTGGGTCTTTTAATACATGAGAAAAAAAGGCCAAGTATATTGTTGAAGTTGTGACTAAATAACAAAGAGATTCAAATCAACCTAGGCATGTGATGAAATAGATTAATTAAATAAGTGTCTCTTGAATGAGTCAAGCAGGTAAGCTAACCATCTTTCCCAGATCACTATGGCAAATTCTTCTAAAGTTCAGGACTTCTGAGCAACTTTTTAAAATCTAATCAGAAGTTCAAACAACAAAAATGCTAGTTACAAAAATACCAGTCACAGTACTTAGATGTTTATAACTCCCCAGAAAGTATAAGATGAGAGAAAATGTGAGAATCAGTACTTTCAACTCTATACGCAAGGAAATAACACCGTACATACTGGTAGTGTGAGCAAAGCAGAAAGACTCTTTTGCACCTTTGTCCAGTCATGCTAGTTATTCTTGGCATCCTCACCTCTCCACCCAATATTCTCTCTCCTCCCATGCTAATCTTTTTACCATTCAATTCAATTTTCTGCCCTTCATTCAGCTCCTGTTCTCCTTCATTCTGGAGACACCTCAATTTTCTTCTAATTGCATGCCTGTATGCTTTCCCCTCCCTGCGTCTAGAGTGTTTCCCCTGCCTGGATTTGCCAAATACCTTCACTTACAGCCTTCAAAGATCTCTTTCATTTTCCCTTCCTCCCCGTGGCCCATCATAAGTAAGTGTGTGTGATATTGAATCTCTCCTTTATTCTAACGTGCTACTTGCTCACTCCACAAAAACCGCAATTGCTGTATTCAAAACATAATGTAATACTTATTTAGAATGGGCTTGCTTTTGCTCTAACATCACCCAGGTTGGATAATTATATTTTGACCACATTAATGTAGTGTGGCCTGAAATATATGCGTGTAGACATGGGAATTGATTCTATTTAACTCACTTAGAAAAGCATCAGCACAGCACAATGAGACTAAATGCACTATTAATAAGTCCTGCAGTGGGTACCATTTTGTAACTCTGATACTAGAAATCAGACTAAGGCTGTGTGCAGAATGGCCATATTCAGACTGTGTATATTTGTGCTTCATGGGGCAAGGTTTGACCCTTGAGGTCAAAGATTGGAGACAAGAAAAAGGAGAAAAAAGATGGAAATCACCCATGTTTCATGAAACTCTACCTAAGAAATCTGCCCCTCATCCCACTGAGAATGTGTTAGCTCTCCCTGTACTGGGCAGGCTGCTGTCACGATTTCTTCTCATGCGCTCTCCCCTCTGCTTCATTAGCTAATCATAGAGCAGGAGCTGTTCTGCCAGCATGCACTGTTTCTTCTAACTCTGCAAGTAAAGCTAACACTCACTGCTTAATCACTTTTCTCTCAACAGGTAAGGATAATAAAACAGTGGGGAAAATGACAAAATTTAGTGCACCATTTTCTGTGTGAGGAGCCAGGCACTAACTTTGTCTTTGACATTCAATCACTTACTGTAGCACAGCAAGAAACTCAAGCAGGTGCGGCCTCAGCATCCTCAGCCCTGAAATAGAATAACCAGTGTCCTCCAGGCCAAAGTCAGGGCTCACAGTGCCTGCAGTACCAACGGCGAGATGGCAGTAGAGGATTGAGCAAAAGTCCTTGAGCTGTCTCTTTAGTAGGACTCCCATAGTTCCCAGGGCCATTAAAACAGAAACTATGAAATGGAGATCTGGAAGGTCCATTTATTGATGTTACCTATTCCAATGTGCTATTTAGACATTAAGAAACCAAAGCCCATGAGGTTGAAGTGACTTTGATAAATGACTTTGGAAACTGAGAAATCTGACTCCTAAAACAGATTACTGGATTAAGGAGCATCAGTGAACTGTTACCCATTTCAGGGTTTGATTTTATTATACCCTTGGTAAACATATTTTTTAAATGTAAAACATTGACAAATAGTAGCTGCCTCATATCTGTAATTTACAAACAGATTGCTGTAGATTATGGTAAACATGTCCAGTGTTTTGCACTAGAATGTCTTTTCCTAGGACCACTGAAAACTATTCTTACCAGCTTCTTACAGTTGGGCGAAGGCCTAGGACTCAAAGTCATGTGAGTCCCTTCTGAAGTAGGTGTGAACATTTACACGAGTTTTTTAGTTCTCTTGCTATCTCTCCGTTTTCATTGTTTAAAGTGGAGGCAATGCTTTGAGATGGCTGAGTCACAGGGCTGAGGCAGCCTAGATCACTGAGTTACCACATGGATGAGTAGCTGCTCTGGAGAATTGTCTGAAAGAAAAATAATTTGTTTTTTTCTGGATGCTTTAATGTTTTTAATTGTTTAAATTATAGTTTAAATATTACTTTGCATTAGTTTCAGGTTAGACAATCATATTAGTTAGCAGTTAGACAATCATATATTTTACAAATATTCCCCCTGATTATCTCAGTACCCATCTGGACACATACATAGTTATTACAAAATTATTGACTATATTCGCTATACTATATGTTGCATCCCAAGTTTACATCAATAAACAAGAGGATACAAAAGCTGTGGTACATATGTGCATGTATGTGGTACATATATTATGGCTGAATATTATTCAGCCATAAAATAGCAATGAAATCTTACCATTGGCAACAGCATGGATGGACCTAGAGGGTATTATGCTAACTGAAATAAGTCAGTTATAGAAAGTCAAATACCATATGATTTCATTTATATGTGGAATCTAAAGAACAAAAACAAAATTAAAACAGACTCATAGCCATGGAGGACAAACTTATGGTTACGAGAGGGAAGACATTTGGGGAATTGGAAAAGGTGAAGGGATTAAGTACAAATTGGTAGTTACAAATATTTTTGTTTTAAGTAACTGAGATTTTAGGATGACTTGTTACTGTACATAAGTGTAGCCCATTGTAACTCATAGAAAGATTATGGCATTTTTATGAGTTTATTTGCTATTATTCTCAGTCTTTAATATTATCCTACAGATATGATGTACTATTATTTGTATCAAATAAACTGTGATCTGAGAGAAATTCCTTGACATATGGTTTACCTTTGGTGATGCTGTACTAAACACCCTTTGCCCATGCTTCTGTGATTCCCATCAGAGTTGTTTACCTTTTTGTGATGGCTTTCTCTCTTAGGACAGGCTTTCCAGAAGACAAAATCTGAAGTGAAAGCTTAGTGCTAATAGTTTATGAAGGGAAAACCCAGGGAAGTAAAAGTGAGGAAAAAGGAAGTCAAGGCCTGGAAAAGAGAACAAACAAAAGGAAGGAAATTACGGTGCTGGCCGTAACCTGGTGATAAACTGACTGCCTTGGTTTCTCTGAAGTGTCTTCTGAGAAGCTGAATGAAGCCATTGTGCCTCCAAATAGTATGGAGAGTAGACAAGAAGACGGTAAAACAAATCTTCTCATCTCCATCTCACGTTGGTCAGCTTTGCCCCTTGTAACGTGAACGCCCTGACATTTCTGATTTACATATTCATGGCTGTGACTTCCTCTTTTGCCTCAGAGGTGACAAGGAAATCCTGAGGTACAAGGTATGAGCTAAAGAGGCTGTGCCACGCTTGTGAGTGACTTCTGGGGCCAGGAGCATCTGCCACAGCAGACAGCAGAACCAGCTCCCTGATGGTGGAGTAGCACTAAGCCTTTGCTTTAGTGGTCCAACTAGATGGCATGCATATGAGCAGGACTTAGAGGATGCATAAACTGAATTGGTTAAAGTTTCTAACTCTAAAAAGACAATGCTACTATAGCTTATTTAAGAATTAAAGATGTGATGTATGTGAAGCACTTAGCACAGGGCCTGGCACAAATTAATTAGTAACTGGAGGCCAATTAAACAATTTGGTCGTAATATAGCTTGTTAAATATACATAGGACTCTCGCACAGTTATTATCCATTGTCCTTTTATTAGATCCTCAAGCAGTGGGAGGGGCAAATCTCATTTCTGTTTTACTGGTGGGGAAATAGAGACAGCAGAGGCCTTAGGTTACCTTCCCAAGGCCAGTCAGGCCTAGTGGGAGAACTGGAAGATTTGGGAATAGAAGGCCAATTTTCCATTACCAATATGTCTGGTTCTTTTTCTTTCAGCCAGTTTGAATTCTGAAGTCACCATAATTTTTTTCCCAGTAATTTGAGAAGCAAAAGAGCTAGACAAGCAACAACAAAACCACATGCCTGTGTGGAACGGTTCATCTTTTATGTGGTACCTGCACTTTACCGGCTATAAAAAGCTGAACGTTCTTAAAAAGGAACATTCTTGAAGTTCTTTTAGAAAGTAAAATTCAGATTTATTTTTCAATCACTTTTTCATGAAAAGAAAAACTAAGGAAATCAATAACTATTGTTTAAGTAAGTAAACAAATGGAAAATTTGGGGATCTGGCAAAAAATGTGGGATGAGAATTCTGGCACTGCAGATATTTCTAAATATTTTTTGTGTATATATATATAATATGCATCTTATAAGCAAATATATAAACATAAGCAGATATAAGCAAACAGAAAAAATTGATACACAATCTCATTAGAAAGAATTAACTTTGTCTAAACATCTCAGATCAATTTTCTCTCTCCATCTGTTTCTTCCTCTCTCCTCTCCTCTCCTCTTTCTCTTTTTCAGCTCTCTCTTTCCTCTCTTCCCAATGCAAAAATGTTTTGTTTCCAAGTGGCTTTTTATGTTTAACACTGTGACTCTAATAATACTTTTAATTGAAGGGAAATTTTTATTTCTACAAATTTCTACTGCTTTAGCAATTTTATCTTGTAATTCTCAGAACATTTCTAATTACAGAATTCCACTTGACGCTTGTACGAGCTACACTCAGAGCTTGTTTTGTTTGCCTAAGGTCACACAGTCTGATACCCAAAGAACTCGGTTGCTTTGGCTCATACGGTGAGAATCAACAGTTCAGTTGACAGCTCCTTATCTGCTGGAAGGAGCGAGTGACACAGAGGCACTGGCCATCATCACACACCAGGAGGGGCTGCCCAGGCATTTCCATTCTTTGATGATGAAATGTTGATGTGCCCAGTCACTGTATTGTAAAGTTGCAGGTGTATTATTTTCAGAACTTCAGAGATTCAGAGAAAAATACTAAATTAAATATACTAATAAAAGAATCACACCCTTAGAAGATTCAGTAGGTAAAAACCACCAGCTCTGCAGAGTAGAAGTTACTCAGGGAAAACTCCTAAGTTAACAAAAGAATGACTCCTGGAATAAATGTGGAGTAATATATTGGCTGCCCTATTTTCGTAGTCCACACCCTTCTGTCTGTGGTCTGCACGGATGAGTAGCATCAGCAGAAGACAGCTCTTCTATTGAAAAGGCGCAGAGGTGTAATGTATGACACCTGTGCAAACATCCTGGGGGCTGGGGCATCATTTCACTTTCAACTACTAGCATGCAGGAAAACAAAGGAAAAGTATTACTACAATACACCATTGCCTTTGGAAATAGGGAGAATAATTTAAGTTCCTCCCTGACTCCCTTTAACAGAGTTTGCTACTTGCTGTACTATACAGTCCTTATGTAAACTTTGGAGTGATTACTATGTGCAAGGAACAATGAGAAATTCCAAAACTTGAGGCAAAATAAAGTCTATAAAATGAGACTTGGAAGAGCTATTAGGGGCCCAGCGACATTTTTAGTGGCCCTCACGGTGTATCATTTGATGGTTGCAAACTAGAAATATGAATTGCAATTGAATTTTACTTAATCTATTCAGCCTATTAGTGAGCCACATTGTTCAAAAGAAAGCAATTTAATTAAAACTGGTTGTAAATATAAATGTGACTGTGGGCATATTTCTCAAGGTTCTTGAACAGCGTGTGTTATTTGGAGCAAGGAAAGGCCAATTCCAGAAACATTTAACAAAAGCCTACTATGTGTTTAGGACTAGTAGTAGAAGCATGGGATACACTGTTTTCCTTCAAGGATTCTTTCTTTCTCTTCCTTTCCTTTCTCTTTCTTTTCTTTTCTTTTGTTTCTTTTCTTTCTTTTCTCTTTCTTTCCCTTTCTTTCTTTCTCTCTCTCTGCTTTCTTTCTCTCTCTCTCTCTCACTCTTCTTTCTTTCTCTTTCTTTCTTTCTTTCTTTCTCTCTCTCTCTCTCACTCTTCTTTCTTTCTCTTTCTTTCTTTCTTTCTTTCTTTCTTTCTTTCTTTCTTTCTTTCTTTCTTTCTTAACATTACTTAGTGACATCACCTAAGTTTCAGGTGTACAACATTATAGTTCCTTATCTGTATGCACTACAGCATGCTTACCACCAAAAGCCTAGTTTCCATCAGTCACCATATATCTGACCACCTTTACCCAGTTTGCCCTCCCCCACTCCCATTTTAGGGGGACTTTTGATTAATATTTAACAAAGATGAAAATATTATAGAGAATATAGCACAAGATACATATCTCACGTCAGTGGGGATGTCAGAATAATCCAAAAGCAGGTGAGAACAGGTACTGTTCTCTTTCTGTTCATGAGAACAGAAAATCGTTATCGGAAGAGCAAATCTGAGTAGTAGTTGGGCTCATCCTTAAATTACAACTATAGTTCAGAGAGGAGAAACAGCACTGAAGAATGGAGGTCAGAGCAAAAGGTCAAAGGAAAAAATAAGAGGGAACAAGGCATTTTTTAGTTTACTCAATTAATTTATCAAATCTTTGTGGAGTGTGGCGCATGCACCCCACATTCTGCAGGTGCTGGAGGTGTGGGTCAGCAGGGCTGACACTGTGGCCTTCCTCGTGGAGAGTTCAGGTGGCCTTCAGGAAGTCATCCTGGCTGTGGAGTAGGAGGAGATGAAGTTAGAAGAACAAAGTAAAGGTCAGGAAATATTGTGTCCTCTCATATTATAGCCCACCCCCCATCCACAGCTACGTAGCACACACCTGCATGGCGTATAAAGTCACTGTTGACACTGGCAGTGGGCCTACCTTGCCAGGGTTCAGCAAAGTAAGTCATGCAGAAGGTATGGTAGGGGTGGAAAGTATAGTGCCATGATCTCAAATCAATTGATTCTCATAAGAACAAGTAGGCCCCACTTCAGGCGTGCAGTAGTTGTGAAGGGGAAGCAAGGAAGGGCAATTTTTTAAGCTATTATGGGCAAGGCACTGTGCTAGATCTCTCATCCTTACAGCAATCTAATCATTACTATGATTTCAGTACAACTGATACTGCCATTATATATATACGAAAAAACTGGACCTTAGAGAGTTTTAGTGGCTTCTCTAAGAACACACTAGTTAAATAGGGAAGCCAAAACTTGTAACTCAGACACAATTAATTCCTCTTTTCATTGTCTTACCTGCTATTGCTATTCTGCTATATTGCTGTTGAGAAAAATGAGAGCATTAAGATCAGAAGCCATTTTAAGGAGGAATGTAATAAATTTAGCGATAGGATTTAGAATCTTATTATCTGTTCTCAGATATAAACTCTAGTGTAAGGCATCTAGGTTAATAATAATAGCTATGAAAGAGGAAATAAAAAGAAAAATTAAAGAAAGACAACCCTAAGGGCTGTAATAATTAAATTTTAACAAGAAAGGTCTATGTAGATAGACAGAAACCAATTACATTTAGCAAAATGTACTTGTGCCTTTTGAAATGATTTCAAAGTTTGGCTTTACTTTTGAACAAATGGTGGAGGCTACCATTTCTGAGTCTTCTTCCATTGCCTAAAGCTTTATGTAAGTAAACAAAGTAATGGTCCTCAAATATGTTAATTTGCAAGGCAAAGGAGATTTAGCAGATGTAATTACAGTAAAGATCTTGAGATGGGAGATTATTTTGAATTACCTGGGTAAACCCAATGTAATTACAAGGGTCCTTATAAAGAAGGTCAACGTCAGAGAAAGTAATGTGACAATAGAAGCAGAGAAGCACAGGAGGTATGACAACATTATGTGGTGTCACCAGACAAGGAATGCAAGTCTCCTCTCCACACTGCAAAAGACAACAAAATGGATTTGTCCTTAGAGCCTCCAGAGGAATGCAGCACACAACAATTAATCTTCTATGTTCCAAAACTAAGATAATAAATTGTGTTGTTTTCAGCTTTTGGTTTGTGGTAATTTGCAGCAGCAGTAGGAAGCTAATACAGTATAGAAAACCCCTGGTACCAGTAGCAAATTTGGGCTGTAATGACATCTGATACCAACTACCTGGATTTGGGCCGAACTTCACAGGTTAAGGACATGGTCCACCACAGGACTGCCCTCACTTAAGCTGCAAACTGAGAGTCCACTAACCACCTGACTACAAATTCAGGGCTTCTCACTAAACCCTTAGTTTTAATAATTTGCTAGAGCAACTCACAGAACACGGGAAAGCAGTATATATAGATTACAGTTTTATTATATAAAAAAGATCAGGACCAGCTAAAGGGAGACGTACAGAAGGAGGTCTGGGAGGGCCCCCAATGTGAAGCTTCTGTTTTCCTTTCTCTGTAGACTCAGGATGCATCGCCCTCCTGGTGCACTGACATGTGGTGATAGCAGAGTACTGCCCACCAGGGCGGGTCGCTCAAATTTCCCTGTTCAGTGTCTCTGTTGGGGCCACATGACAAAACACAATAGATTAAATCAATGGTTATGTGGTTGAACTCAACCTCCAGTAGCCTTCCTTCCTCTCCCCAGTGGTTCAGCTAATAACACATGGCTCAAAGCCTCAACACTCTAATCACACGGTTGACCTTTCTGACATGACCAGCCCCCATCCTGAGTCATCTTGTAAGCACAAACTATCTAGGAGCTGACCAGAGGCATCTCATCAGCACAAACTCTGTGTGGTCAGGTCCATATGAATAAAAAAGACACTACTATGATTTAGACAATTTACGGCTAATTTCTCAGGAACTAGGGACCAAAGCTGGCCAAGTTTTTTACTATAGAGGACCTCTGTTTAAAATTTCTTCTGAAATACGAAGCCTCTGTTGACATAGGAATGAGATAGATGCTGTGCCTATAGAGTGTGGGGCAATGCTGCAGATCGATGGAGATGTTGTGTCTGTCCCAGGCACGCTGAAACTTGGTTTATAGCTGCAAGATTAATTCTTGAACTGGGGAGCTCACTGACCTGCCAGCCTTGGCTAGGATGGGCTCAGTGCTCGGGAAGAATGTGACAAAGTAAAATCTTTGGTAGCTGTGATGTGGGCACATGGGGCTATCCCCACCTGCTCTCCATCTTAGATATCAGTCCTTAAAGATGAATGGTTTCCTCACAAGTGTCCTGAGATGCAAAATAAATGCAGTCATGTGAAAAACATTGAACTCTGTGGACAAAAAAAGGTGGGCAGGGGGGCGGTCCACACACTAACCTTGACAAGCTCAGGCAAGGCCAGCATGGCAGGGCCTAGAAGTTCAGAGACTGGAGGTAACCACAAAGGTTGGTCTGGACACAGAAGTCCTAACTAAAAGTGGGTGGTGATGGGTAGTTGTGTACTAGGCCTGTAGCTTCCTTCACACAGGTCAGTCTTTACCCTATGTGAGCCTGTCCATTGTCTTTTTGCATTTACAGTAGAGTTGCTTTCTCCAGAGCTCCTTCCACTCAGTCATGTGGTCACTGTGACTGGGACTGTGGCAGGGGATCAGTGACTCAGTGTGTTCTCATCCTTACCCTCCAGTGACAGCACAGAATAACCATTTCATGGTGGTGAATGTGTGAGCAGAAATCTTTAGAAGGTGAGTGTAGCAGGTTGAATGGTGGTCTCCAGAATATAAGTCTATGTTCTAACACCTGGAACCTGTCAATGTGATGTTATTTGGAAGGAGGGTCTTCGCAGACATAATCAAGTTAAAGGATGAAACCATCCTGAATTATTTGGAGAGGCCCAAAATCCAATGACAAGTGTCCTTATAAGAAACACACAGCGGAGGATTGTGCCAAGATGAAGGCCATGTGAAGATAGGGGCAAATATTGGAGTGATGCAGCCACAGGCCGAGGAATGCCTGGAGCTCCCAGAAGCTGGAAGAGGCAAAGGAGGATTCTCCTCTAGAGCCTTCAAAGGAAGCATAGCACTGCTGACACTTGGTTTAGACTTCTGTCCTCTAGAACTGTAAGAGAATACATTTCTGTTGTTTTAAGCCACTAAGTTTGTGCTAATGTCTTTTGGCCCTAGGAACTAATGCAGTGACCACATAAATACATGGGTGCAATGGATTTTTTACATATTCCCCTTATACTATAAGGTATATTAATTAATTTTTTCTTACAGATTTCTGGTGGCAGCTATGCTTTTAGCCATAGGAATTAACTCTTTAGATTATAGTCATTATAAAAAGTGCAAAGAACAAAATGTGTTATTGAAAATGAAAAGCTATAACAATAAGACAAAAAGAATAAATCTATTATTGTTTAGTTAGTATTACACAAGATGTTTCCTTTATAATATCTTAGAAGAGCTAAAAGAAAATCCTTAGAGACTCTGAATTTAATTTGCAAATAAAGATATTTCCTTAAGTGTGGAATAAAGTACTGCAATTATATATTGGTCATGTGTTTATTTTTCAACCTTGAAATCAAAAGTCATATTTAAAGCTTGTTAAAAGTAAAGCCTGCCCTGGCCAGGTGGCTCAGTTAGTTAGAGTGTACACCATAAGGTTGTAGGTTTGAGTCCTGGTCAGGCAGCTGATTGGTTCTCTCTCTCTCTCACTCTCTCTCTCTCTCAAATCAATGGTCATATACTTAGGTGAGTTTATTTTTAAATGAAAAAAATGAAGCTTTAGGCCCTGGCCAGTTGGCTCAGTTGGTTAGAGCGTCGTCCTGATATGCCAAAGTTGCAGGTTCCATCCCTGGTCAGGGCACATGCAAGAGTCAACCAATGAGTATATAAAGAATTGGAACAACAAACCGATGTTTCTCTCTCACTCTCTCTCTCTCCTTCTAAAATCAGTTTTAAAAAATGAAGCTTTAAAATGTATAATGAATATTAACCATAAATATTTGAACTGAAAATAAGTATAATTTTGGCACTTATTCAGCAAAACAATGTAAAACATGAATCTGAATAATTAATGCTGCCAGGAGTAAATGGGCTATTTTGGTAGGTTAAGTCATTCAAATTCATTATCTACTTGAGGTATGCCTTTTCTGATTTCTTCTCATTTAATATGGCAATCATTTTCCCCATGCTAACACACACAGTGGTTTCTTCCCACGTTCCACATCTTGGTTTACAGCCATCGGTAAGACTCTACCAGCTTGTTCTAGGGCAGCCCTGGAACATCGCCATGCACTGAGTTACACGGTCAGATCCAGGGCATTCCATGCTGCGGATGCAACTGGCAGAACACCGCAAACTCAGTCTGCAGAAGAGGAAAAACATGAAGTTAGTGGATAATCTTCATCATTTTTCAGTATAAAAACATTCTTAGGTCAGCATTATATTTAAAATTGTGCAACTGGAAAAGCTTGGCATAATCTTTTGGATGGTGGATATACCTCAGAAAAGAGGCTCAAATGGCAGGTTTAGGAGCGTGGGCACTGGGCATTGTGTCGTTGGTAATCCAGAGTGCTTTGGGAAAGTCATCAAACATTTATGGATTGTAAAGTGTTAATGATAGAACCATCTTCCAACTTCCAGGCTTTGTAAGGCTCTAAGAGTAGAATTAATGTGACGGCACTACTGAGTATCAGGTATTGTTGTCATTTGCCCCCTAAGCTGACTGTTTAACCAAATACTGTGCACTTGCCTTCAGAACACTCCATGCAGCAGATTTATGTCATTCTCATATGTTTGATGGCCTTTTGTATTTTATGAGTCAACCGTGGTTCATTTAAAAACTAATAAGTACCCAGTTGAATTTTCACTTAAACTATTTTGACATCAGTGAATGACCAACATTCCAATAGAGTAAATTAGGCCTTGCATGAAACATTTTTGTGCAAAATCTATGGTATTTCTAGTTCGCTAGAACCTTTAATAGCCACTCTTAAGTTAGAGGTAGTGTTTTTTCCAGAGAAAATCTTGGCCCCTAGAATAGAAAGTCTGGGCCTCCTCGGTGCCTTAGTCGTCCTCAGATCCATGAACCAGAGGAGCCCAAACCACCTGTCAGTGGACGTGACTTTCACCATCCCTGTTTCAAGAGAGGAGAATGGATAGACCTGGGGGAGTTACTCTGTTATGTGACTTGTGCGTCTCCTGCTTGGGTTATTATTTTCCTACTCTTTCCACCTTTCGGATTGTCAAGGCTCAGCTGTGTCACTTTATTCCTCGCCCAGCTTTTGCTTGTGGAACTAGGCACTCATGCCTCTGGGCGTTCACATCACTTCTTATGTTGCCCTGGTAGATCACTTATCAACCTGGATCTCAATAATTCCTTTTCATTTTCGCCTCTCTCTTTACTCCTGAGCTCTAGAGCGCATGGGCTGTGTTCTCTATTTATGTATCCTGATAGTTTCTCCCCAGGGATGAACTCAAAATTGAATACTGAATACATGAATGGAATAACTTCTATTCTTATAGTAACAATGAATTAAGATAAATTTTTGACTTAGGCTTTGATCAAATCTATTTAAGAAATTAAAAATTTGCCCTTGCTGGTGTAGCTCAATGGATTGAGCATGGGCTGCAAACCAAAGGGTCACCGGTTCGATTCCCAGTCAGGGCACATGCCTGGGTTGTGGGCCAGGTCCCCAGTGGGGGCCACCTGAGAGGCAACCACACATTGCTATTTCTCTCCCTCTGTTTCTCCCTCCCTTCCCCTCTTTCTAAAAATAAATAAATAAAATATTTAAAAGAAGAGAAATTAAAAATTTCACTGATTTCTGGTATTTTTACACTCTTACTATGGAAATAATTTTTCTAAAAATCAATGTAGAACAATATCCCAAAGTCATGACTTTGATTTTCTGATATTTTATATTGCAGCTTCAAAAACAGCTAATGCAAATCCCTAATTATTTTCAGCCAGGAATGAAAGTAACTTTATCCCTGAAAAATCAAGAAAAAAAATCAACCACCACCACCTTATGCTCCTAAACAAATAACACAAGTTTTCTTTCATCTCAGACATGAAACACTTGTTTGGAGGCCGAGAGTCCTAGCAGTCCTCAGGGCCAGTACAGAGTGGGATAGGTAACCTTTCAAAGCCACTTGGCAGCTTTCTCACTGGAGGGCCAGCTGAGTGTCCTCTCTACCTCTCGTTCCCAAAGGTCCTGCCATGCCCCATGACTGCTACCACTGTTCTGGGACCGGGAAGATCTCCTTTCTGCCCTTGTCTAACCAGTCATATTCCAGATCCCTGTCAGCATCTATTTTTCCCCATTAGTCACTCTACTCAGCCCTTCCTGCCCCTGCATTCAGGTGCATAGGGGCAAAGCTCTCTGCTTTAGAACAGCTCCTACCTGGCGGGACATACACCATCTCCCCTGACCTGAGCAGTACCTGCAGGTGGCCCGGGATGAAGCCCCGGGTTGCATCAGATGGAGCCAGGGCTCTAAACGAGTTACCTATTTGCTCCCTGAAATACAAAACCCCAATCCGCTAAAGGCAAGAGGGTCTAAGAACTTAAGAAACATCTCAAACATTGGACACAATTTCTTAAATTTCTGCAGATCTTCCTGGAAATGTGCTTAAACCTGCCTTCAACCATTTGGAACATGCCATTCCTATGTCCTAATAAGTTTTTTAACTCAATTTTCACATTGGAATGTATAATATTCTATAGGAGAAAGTCAGCTTTGCTAATAGAATTTCAAGGTGACTGCCTCTTTTATGTGACATATGTCTAATGCCCTGGGTATAATAACTACCGCTATGTAACATCCCCTAAATTTCCATTGGTAATTAATTGATAGGTGCTCTGTGCATGATGAACCACATAATTTAATAAAGAGAGATTTAAGTTCAAATCAAGTGAAGGAAGGCATTTGTGCTTCTTTGCCTCCATGTGCTGCTAAATTGGGGCCGCCAGGTGGGGGCCGCCAGGTGGGGACCGCTGCCCTCATCAAGGACGGGGTGGTCAGTCCTGAGGAAAAGAGAGAAACAACCAGCTATCAGCCCTGTTATGGAACAACTTCAAATTAAACTGTGAAATGCACAGCCATCTGGGAGGCCTGTCCTCTGGCTGGGGTTAGCCTCTGTGGTTGGCACTTGGAACTTTCTGTAATGAAAGACAAATTAGTACATTGCACATACAAACAGGAGAATCGATGAAACCCAAAAGAAGCTGCCACAGGAAAATAGAGATTAAACAAGAGATAAGGAATGATGTCCTCAAATAATGGAACTACTCTTCTCCCAGCAAAATGCTTCTTTGTATTGTTTTGCTAAAGGAGACCGTAATTTTGATGTTTCATAAAAATTTAAGTGGAGATTTTCTTTTTGTGGTAGACATAAATCTCCTGAAGGAAAGGTTTATATGTAATTCCAATTTTGTGGTGCTAAGAAAACAAAGAACAGGTGAAGATTTTACTGCAGGTAATTTTGTAAATTATTAAAGAAAACACCTCCCGCAGCCCTGCCATAAACACATTCTCTATCAAAAGCTAAAATAGCAAATCAACAATGCCATTTTTAGGTATTGTAAGATATGATGCTCACATCCTAAACTGGAAATAAAACTGCCTATAAATATTTACTGGTGAGATGACGCTGTGATAATAAATAGCTCCTTTAAACCAATGCAGAAAATATCGAAATACTGCAATGTACCTGTGACTGAACATGAAAAACAAGTGCAATCTAATGTATGCAGTGCACACCCATGTATGGGTGTGCCAAGGCTTTGCTGAAATGGCATCTCTGGGATTTTAAATTATTTAAGGGGAATAAAATAGTTCATTACAAATCTGTTTTTAAGAAAGTACAGAATCAGATGTATAATAGGTTCATTCGTAAGTTTAGGAGGCAAGTTTCAGAACAATTTTTATTATTTTTTTAATACAGCATGTGTGCCACTCAAGGAAGTTCTTCCCCGTGCGTGGGAAACAACATCTGCACTGGGCAGTTTGCTGACTTCCGCCTCTCCAAAGAAAGCAAAATCAAGTTAGTTAGGCAGGAAGAACAATCCTTGAAAGAAATGGAAAGGCTCCGTGATGGCTTGGCTGATCAACATCTTTATCTTTTGAAACAAAAATTTATTGTAGTAGATTATTGCCTTGATTTTTTAAAGAGTCATAAAAGGAAATTATGTTTGAGGATTATTTTATTGTTAGAAATAGTTTAATTTTGAGAGTGTACAGCCTACTTTGGTCAAGAACCAACTGGCAAAAAACAAAAACAAAAAACACCCTACCGGCACCCTTTCTATCCAATGAAGGCATTATTCTTTTGATACAAACCTTGATACATCTTATAGAATTGTGGCAGAATTATGGAGAAATAAGACATACTATGCAGGGTGGTCAAGAAAGAGAAAGAGCCGAGGGATAGAGAGAAAAAGACAAAGAAGGGGAGAGTAGGCAGAGAGGGCTAAGCGAGGCAGAGATGGAGACAGAGAGAGACAGAGTGAAAAAACCTTCCTGGTGAGCTTCTAAGAATCTAATGGTTGCTTTCAAGGTTCATTTAACAATCCTTGCTTGCCCAGGTAACATGAGAAGAATGTGCTTTGTGGCCTGATTCCCATGTTTGGTAGTCACGTGATTATGAATATATTGTGGGGGCAATTTGTGACACCAAACTATTGCTCACCATCCTTTACCTTTGGATTTATCTGCACAACACACAATACAACATACAGATGATGTTTTATAGAATTGTGCACTTGAAACTTCTAAAAGAGAATGGAAAGTGAAGACAAATCTCGTTCTGCATCTCCTTGCCACCCAGCCCCAGAATGAAGCGCATCACTCAATGCTTTGCCTAAAAACGCAGAGGCTGCAGCTCATGAATGTGAAATCTCTCCAATGCCTGGCTCACTTGGTCAGGTCCCTGGGAATCTCAGCAGAGGCTGGCAGTCATGGTGTGCAAAGAGAGGGCTGCAGCTGCTTCTGGTGAAGATCTCACACAGCCCGGTGCAAACTTGAGTCAATCTGCCAGGGGATTTGTCCAATCTAGGGTTACGTTCAGAGCATCCTAATCTGGATACTTCATCTTATTCTTTCTTCCTATCACCTGCCAGTGCAGAAGCTAAACCAAAAGACCAAGAGGAAGTCCCACAGGCTCCTCTGGACTATCTCTGTGGAGCTGGCTCTAGAGTGCATCACAGGGCAGCTAGCGTCAAGCTGAAATGGAAGTGCTCTTTGCACACTTTAGAGGAAGCGGTCAGAGGCTAGAAATTAGAATGCTGCACTGTATGGCCTTTTTATGCGTCTTCCTGGTTCTAGCAATATGTTCCTATATTCTAAGTGACTCCCCCAAAGACAACCCAGAGCTTGCTAAAATGTCAGGGTACGTGGTGCCATGCGTAGGGGTGCAGACTGTGCACGAAGAGTAGGCAGATCCAATTTCACTATGAGAAGGTCAGTCTGCTTCGTGCTCCACAAACAGACAATGTTTCTTAAAAAATGTTAAGTTCATTGGAATGACATTGGTTAATGACATAGAAGTTTCAAGTGCACAATTCTATAAAACACCATCTGTGTGTGTGGTATTGTGTGCTTACCACCTAAAGTCTGGTCTCTTTCCACCACCATTAATTTGATTCTGGCCTCTTCACACTCCCCTCTACCCTTTTCCTCTCTGGTAACCACCTGTTAGTGCCTTTTATCTTCGTTTTCTGACCAATTTTACCAGAGGATTGATTTTATTTGTTTTTTTCTGATACAGATTGCACTGCTTTCATGAATCTTCTGCCTCTTCATGTGGAAAAGACATTTGAGAACTTTTTCAAGTTCTCATCTAAAACACAACAGTTTTTGTTCACCCACTAAACCCAACCTGTGAACTCTTTCCCAACGCTCTGCACCCCTCTTTAAATCTTGCATTAATTTAGGAATTTCTTCCAAATTAAAAATTTCAGGGTAATTTGTGTTTTTCAAGGCTGCTCTGTCTTTCTGCAAAGCCTTCTCCTCTTGGCCTCTCTGGCTTCACCTACTCCTGGGTTCGTATTTCTCGACAGCTGTTTTGACAAGCTGCCCCTCTCCAAGCCTTCCGCTTGCCCTAAGGTGCTCACTGCTATCTTACAAGAATTATTTGCATTCCTAGTATACAACCAGAAGCATAGTAGGTGTTCAACAAAATAAATGAATGCATAAAAACAGTGGAAAGAGCTTAGGCTTGGTCTCAATCAGATTTGTGCATAAAAATCAACTTTGTCACTTATTAGCCATGAGACTTTGGGGAAATGACTTTCTGTGTTTTAGTTTCACTAAGGGCATTAGTGAAATGGGATTAATAATAATAGCTGCTTTCTGGGGTTCTTGTAAAGATTAAATAAGATAAATATATCAAGTGCCCAGCATGTAATAATAATAAGCATGCTAGTATAGTCCTTCTTCCCCTGTGAATACATAACCATGTGACTATTTGTTTCTGGGACAAAGATTGAAATAACCAAGGTCAGTCAGTAGAAGGAAGCATCTATAATCCTGGCATTTTGGCCTTTTCAAGAAGTCTTCTCCACTTCCAGTCTTCCCACTCACCATGAGGGTCCTTTCTTATGATTATAGACAGTGTTTCCGTAATTGAATAAACCTTTGGATTTAGTGACTTTTTGTTGCCAGAGTCAGAATGAGCCATCCCCTAGAGGTGCTTCTGTGGTATGCAGATTGTTTTGAGTTAAAGGCAATTAGCCACAGATTTAACAGAAACTTCTGCAGATAGTAACAGATTATCAGCAATAACTGTCTTTGACTCACCTAAATAGCACTTGGCAAAGTATTGTTTACTAAACATCTGCTCTTCTTATCACCCTGCAGAGACCCTGTGAGGCCCCCAAGGTGCATTATCTCCCCCCTCACTCAGAATGTCTCAGAAACCTCAACCTCCCTTTCTATATCTGAACCTCTGCTGCCTGTGGGGTCTCTGACTCAGTTATGTGTGCGGGGTTCCTATACGGATGTAGGTATTAAAAGTGGTCATTTTCTCTTGCTAATCTGTCTCCAGTCTATTGGTTTACTAGCTCAGCCAGAAGAACCTTGAGGGTAGAGGAAAGTTTGTCTCTACCGTCTCCCGAACATCGTTAATGCTTGAGACTGCTGTGATTGGCCTCCCAATTTCCTAAAATGGTTAGTTAAAATGTATGTGTTTAGGCATCTTTAGTCATTTTTGAAAGAAGATATTTAATGAGTATCTTTTTTTAAAATTTTTCAATTGTCATAATCAAGTTTCTTGTCACTTCTGTAACTTATTCTAACATTTATGGCATCTGGAAATGTTCACTATTTGACTGCCAATATTTAGCAGGTAATAGTAATAAGGAGAAATAATCAGTAACACTCGAGCTGAAGCAAGAGAGAATGTTCTACAAGAAACAGTATAAAAAGAATCTAAATTTTAAAAATGTTTCATTCAACAACTGAGCCATCCAAATTATGTGAGAGATTTAATGGCTCATCTTATAGCTGCTGCGAAAAAAATAATCTCTGCATATATGGCCCTGAATACAGAATGGTAAAGACACAGAGCTTTACAGTATGTCAAGCATCTTTAGTTTATGTTTTGGAAGACAGAGATGGAGCTTTATATTGTTCATCTAAAATGGGAAATAATGAAAAGTGAGAGTTTGAATAATAATAATTAATCATAAGTTCTTGCAGTTACAAGGCATCTTCCAGTCTAACATCCTCAGGAGCTTGGTATTTCCCCCACAGGCGCTGTTTAATGCTCCTGGCCTTCCACTGACTTCCAGAGCACGGACAAGGCCACCCAAAGGCAAAATAGCACTTCACACTGAAAGACTGAGCCACTGCAGTGAGACCAACTGGAAAGCTTGTTCTAGTAAACTCTGCTTTTTTTCATAAAAAATATTGCTTTTTAGGAGCTCCTAAAGCCAGCCAACACTTGGAGCCTCTTCCCACAGTCAGAGCTCTGCAAATCGGACCAGCCCTTTGCGTAGCCATGATAGGTCAGATTAATTCTTCATTTTTATGCACCGTCATGGCCCTCTCTTTGCTGGCCCACTGGGACATATATTAATCATTTTTTTAATAGCCCATTAGGTGTAGTCATATCCTGTGGCAACCAGGTCTCTATTAATTTCAGAGTATTTAGCTTTATGTAGCACATCCAATAATACATTTCTCCAACTGCTTGGCAATCATGATCAAAACAGTGCTTTTTAAGTTTTTGTTAGATCATATGCTTTTTTATGTGGTGGGAGGAGGCAATACCCTAAATTATATGTGTTAACTAATCAGAACATAATAGGATCATTATTACAAGAAAATGCCAGTAGATTATTCAAATCATAGTTGCTAGTCCATCATCTATGTAATAGATACCAAATATGAATAAATATACATACATTACATTCTTGTTTGGACCTCAGTAAACCTGTTTTCAATAAATAACAGTCTTGTTGCAACTAAATGGCTCCCTTTTCCTGAAACCTGATTCCTGGGCTGCATAATGCTTAATATTTGCAAAGGGAATACGGTGCATACTAAATTGGGGCATGGTAGTAACAATTTGGTTCTGGAAAGAACTTGCATTTATTGAACATCACTGTGCCTGGCACATCATCTTAGACACTTGCCACAATGAGAGGTTGGGATTGTTCTCAAATTTTGAGACACAAAACATGAGCCTCAGAGCAGCAAATGATCTTCCTGACTGAACAATGAGCCCAAGATTATTCAGATAATTCATTAAGATTAGCTGAAATTGTACTTTGTGGTCAAGAAATGCCCTAAAAGTAATAAAATTTAAACTGTTTAAACTAATAAAAATTTAAAATACTTTCGAGTTTTGCTATACAACAGCAAGTCTGCAATTTTCAAAATGGCAAGAATTTTGTTTGTTTTGTTTGTCATTGTGCCTACTCGGTATCTGCATGGATTAGATGAGTAAATATGCATAGAATAAATAAAAAAATAAAAGTCAAATTTTCTAGTCATGCCTGTCACCTTACGAATGACCACACGTTGTGAATGTTTCCTAGGTTGAGCTATGCCCTGATTTTATCCTCTAGGGAGAAATGCAGCTCCTTTATTACATTAGAAATATCAGAACAAATTAATCTTCTTAAGTTATATGCAGTGTCACTCTTTTTGAGAATGTTTAACATGCTTCTGATAAATTGCACACTCGTACAACTTTGATTGCATTAATTCAGCAGACACTGTTTTGTTGGATATGCTGGATGGTGGCTACATAAAGATGAATAAGCCCTGGCTGGTGTAGCTCAGTGGATTGAGTGCGGGCTTCGAACCAAAGGGTGCCGGTTTGATTCCAAGTCAGGGCACATGCCTGGGTTGTGGGCCAGGTCCCTCGTGGTGGCCACGTGAGAGGCAACCACACATGATGTTTCTCTTTCTCTTTTTCTCCTTCCCTTCCCCTCTCTCTAAAAATAAATAAATAAATTTTAAAAAAAGATTAATAAGACAGTGGCCCTTCTCTTGGCAACTGGCATGACATAATGGAAAACAATTGAATGCTGGGATCAGAAAGAAAGCACCAGAAGCCTGTGACCTTGGCATATTATTAAGCTTATTCCAGGTGTGGTTTTCTTATTTCTCTAATTAACTGTTTACAATATGTATCCTTCTGTTATCTGTTGTAATTAGCATATCTATTCATTACATTTTAATCTATATATTTTTCTTTTATTTGGAAAGCTTAATCAATTTGTATTGATAGATTTGAACTGCTTCTACTTTTTAATTTCCTGCTTTCTATTTGTCCATTTTTTTCTGCTACTTAAAAATTATAACTTTATTTTTAGAGCAATTTTAGGTTAACAGCAAAATTAAGGGAAGGCGTGACTTTCCATATACTCTCTATTCTCATACATGCATAGTCTCCTCTCTTCCCAACATTCCCAGCTTACACACCTTTGTTTTTTAACATTTCAACCTGCCTTGTTTCCTGGTGTTGCCACTGTCGGCATATTAATCATGATCTTTGATTTAGATATTATTGTATTAGCCTGGGTTCCTTAGAAAGCAGAGTGTGAGCTAAGGTTTTAAGCAAGTAGTTTATCTGAAATATGTTAACTGAGGGCTGGGGAAGTGAAACAGGGAACCCAGTACAAAGATGGATTTTTGAGTCAACCACTGTTAGAAGTGATTGGTGTGTCATCATTTAGGACCATAGGATGAACTTAATTAAATGAGTCTCAGACTGTCCACTTTGGGTAAGAAGTAGTATGGGAGGGCACATTATTCATTTGCTCCCAGTTCCCTTTGGCCAAAAGTTCTCGTTATCCTTTGAGGCATTAATTACTTGCTAGTTCTGGGTTGACTGTGTGCAAGAATTCCCAGGGCAGAAAATTAAAGGTGCAGAGCTATCAGGCTGAGCTGTGTGAAGCGGAATAAAGTTGGCCTATATCTTACTGATGCCACTGTGGCGGGAGTCGAAGATATGAGCAAGAGAATTTGAAGAGGCACATAAGAAATGTTCAATTCAACATGTTCTCTTGTGCCTTGGATCATTTTCTTCTGCCTGAAGAAGATCCTTTGAAGTTTCCCCTAGAGAAGGGCTTTTTGTAGTAAAAATATCCATTTTTGTTTTTCAAAAAATGTGTTTTTCTCCCCTCCTCCTCAGTTTCTGAAAGATTGCTTCGATATTGCAACAGAGATAAAGCTCTCTGCTGAAAGTTATTTTCTTTCAAAACATTGAAGATATGATTTCACTGCCTGTGGCTTCTCTTGGTGACACAAAGAAGTCAGCAATTAGTTTCATTGCCTGGTTCTTTTTAAAGATGAGCACCGTTTTTCTCTGGCCAAATTTATATTTTTATTTCTTACTCTGCACTGTACAGTTTCATTCTAATTGATCTAAGTGTGATGTCCTTCTAATTTCCTGTTTGGGATTTTTTGAGCTTGCATCTAATCATTAGTGTTGCTTCATCAGTTCTGAAATTTTTTCAGTTATTATCTCTTTGAATATTGCCTCTTTCCTATTTTCTCTATTAATTCCATAGGGAACTTGTTTAGATGGTCTCATGTTTATTTCTGACAATTTTTGTCCATATTTCTATTTCTTTGTTCCTCTACAGTGTGTCCTGGATAGTTTTTTAATATTTTCCAGTTCACTAAATCTCTCTTTAGTGTCATCTATTCTTTTGTGTATTCCATCCATTGGTTCCTTTACCTTAAATACTTGTATTTTTCATTTATAGAAGTTCTATTTTGATTCTTTTAAAAATAGGCTTGATCATTATTTTATAAAATATATATATATTTATTGTTTATTCTATTACAATTGTGTATTGTTTCCCCTTTTGCCCCCCCTCTACCCAGCCCAGCCCTCTCGTCCACAGTCATTCCTCTCTCCATTGTACATGTCCATGACTCATTCACACATGTTCTTTGACTAGTTCCTTCTCCTTCCTTCCACCACTGCCCCGACTTCCCCTCCTACAACTGTTTGTCTATTCCACATTTCACTGTCTCTGGTTCTATTTTTCTCATTAGTTTATTTTGTTCATTGGATTCCATTTTTGTGAGGTCGTATGGTTTTTGTCTTTTGCTGACAGGCTTATTTCACTTAGCATAATAGTCTCCAGTCTCATCTATGCTGTTGCAAAAGGTAGGACTTTCTTCTTTTTGCTGCATAGTATTCCATTGTGTAAATGTACAAGTTATTTTACTCACTCATCTACTGATGGGCACTTGGGCTGTTTCCAACATTTACTTACTGTAAATAGCAAGGCTATGAACACAGGGGTACATATGTTCTCTTGAATTGGTGTTTCAGGATTCTTAGGGTATATTCACTGCAGTGAAATCAGTGGGTCATAAGGCAGTTCCATTTTTTAATTTTTTGAAGAAATTCCATACTGTTTTTCACTGTGCCTGCACCAGTTTGCATTCCTACCAACAGTGCACTAGGGTTCCCTTTTTTCCACATCTTCACCAGCACTTGTTGTATGTTGATTTATTAAGGATATCCATTCTGAGAGGTGTGAGGTAGTATCTCATTATAGTTTTAATTTGCATCTCTCTGATGGCTAGTGATGCTGAGCATCTTTTCATATGTCTATGGGCCCTCTGTATGTCCTCCTTGGAGAAGTGTCTATTCAGGTCTTTGTCCATTTTTTAATTGGATTGTTTGTCTTCCTGGTGTAGAGTTGTGTGAGTTCTTTGTGTATTTTGGGGATTAAACCCTTGTCCTATGTATCAATGGCAAATATATTCTCCCATACAATTGGCTCCTTTTTCATTTTGATGATGTCTGCAGAAACTTTTTAATTTGATGTAGCCCCATTTGTTTATTTTTTCCTTTATTTCCCTTGCTCTAAAGGATATATTGGTGAAAACATTGCCACTTTGGATGTCTGAAATTTTACTGCCTATGTTTTCTGCTGGGACTTCTATGGTATCACAACTTTATATTTAAGTCCTTTATCCATTTTGAGTTTGATCATTATTTTTAATCTCTCATTCACTAATCAATTTTCATGCTTTTTCTTTTTCTTTAGATGGATCAATGTTACTTATTTTGTATCTGTCCAAGACTGTCAATTTCTGAATCCCCTTCGTGTCTGTATCTTAGCTCTATTGTTTGTCCCGACTCCCATTCATGGTGCCTTCTCTTCAGGTGTGTTTTGTGAACTTTTTTTGTTTTGTTTACTGTGGATGACCTATTTTCCTTATATCTTAAAAATTAAGTGTTATTCTCCAAAGACCAGGTTGAATTTTAATTCCTTTAGAGAGATTTTATGTTTTATTTTGGCAGTTACCTGTTGAAACGACTTACCCTAGATCACTGTATATTAAATTAAATTATTCACTTTTATTTTATGATCATATTGCTAACACAAGTTTGGATCACCAATCTCTATGTAGGGCAGTTGTATTTACAAACTGTCAGGAGAAATGTTTGATTTCCTCCACCCAGACAAAGATCATGGCAAGAAATTCTCTTTATTAAGTACTACTCTAATGGCATATTTTATTTCAAGTTTACTCTTATTTTGAGGATAGAGACCTTTGGGATTCAGTGCAGGCATCTTCTCCTAGATCTCCCAGCTCAAACCACCTGTGACTTCATCTGCTGTGTGCTGCACACACCACATCCGTCAGGAAAGAAGCCCGACGTTTCCAAAGTTTGGCAGAAACTTGAGGCAAAAGCCAAATTTATCTTCAATTTCACTCCAGGGTCCTGTTACATTGTTTTTAGTTCCATGAATTCCTTACTATCATGCCTGCTTAGTAATACATTAAAAAATTCTTTTATATTTTATCTAGCATTGTGGCTGTTGCAATGAGGAAAATCTTAAAAGATACTAGAATATAGTCGTTATAATGTTGTAACAACTGTTGCTTCCTATATTTTTTTTCCAAATTTGTGTTTTAATTATTTAAACTCAATTTAAGCACACTCATCCCCCCTCTTTTGGTTCCTTTTCCTTCAGTTTGTTATCCCTGTCTTTCTCTCCTTCTGTCACATCCCTGCTTTTACTATCTTTTCCCTTGTAAAAGAAAAACGGGAAATAATCTAGTGTCAATGATTTACTTTTAGTGAAAGATTGATTTATTACACTTTAATGTAGTTTTAATCTTTCAGTCACTTACCTTTAATATATCTTTTCTCTGATACATAAAAATAAGACTTTCTCCCTTCTTGTTTGCTGACACTTGAAATTCTTTTAATAGGGGACAAATTGCTTTTGGGCACGAATACCACTGAATCTCATTTTTCTACAAAGCTATGTTGATGGTAAATGTAATTTAATATTTTAGCTATAATAATAGCTCCTTTCTACTGAACACTTGGTATATGTTTGGCACCATGCTAATGATTTACTTACATCATCTTAAATCTTCCAACTGCCTGGTTAGGTAAATAATGTTGCATTTAGTTTACTGATGGAGAGGACTGAGTCTTCAGTGGGTGCGGTAATTTAGCCAAGTTTACACAGTTAGTGAGATTCTCAGTCTGGCTCGTCTGGTCCCCAAACCTGTCATTCCTCTCCACTGCCCCACACTGTCTCCAAGCAACTGCACTTACAGAAACCACCTGGTGAGCTCTCCACTTTAATAGGTGCTAACTCTTAAAGAAAAAAAGTGAAGTCTTATTCTAGTTGGGTTTTTAATTTATAAAAGTTAAGTTCTACTTTAATTCTTTATCAAATATGCTCGACCATTCATTAAATCCCCCCTTTAAAAGAAGAGACGGCATATTTCCAGACTCCGGGTGAAGGCTGGAGGTTTTGAGATAGTGTATGGAGCCATATATATATATATATATATATATATATATATATATATATATATATATATACTCACTTTCTGTACATGTTTCTTCCAACACCTGGAAGCCTATCTTACAACTTTTTGGTTTTCAGATACCTCCAAACCAAAACTTACCCTTTTCATCATAATTATTTTATGTTCTAAATACGTGATATTATTTCAGTTAGTGTTGTTGATATGACCAGACCATAATTGACTCTTCCACTCACATGCTAGAATATATCCCTGATGCCTCATATATTTCGAGTTACAGTAGTAAAGAGCTTGACAATAAAGTGTGCTGTTTGAATAGAGCTTCTTCATTAATAGAGGCATTAGTGTACTTCCCTAATTTCACCCTTTTTGGGTGAAAGCCAAGATGGACCTGCCAGTGCTGAAATCTGCACTATTCACCCCAGAGTGGTTCCAGAGTACTGCTTTTTAGACTCAGCCAGAGACTCTTGCTCTCTTTTCCCCTCAGGCAAATGAGGATAAAGCCTTGCTTCTCATCTCGCAGAGCTCAGGAGGGTGTAAGCAAGTGGATGGGAAAGCCAATTAAATGCTTTGACTTTTTAGGAAACTATTATACATCAAGCTACCATAATTATAAAGGTATTTGTTGTATTTTGCAAAGAAAAATAAATAAAGAGTAGAAATTATGTTTAGCATACATAATTTATATAATGGAGTATTAAACTCTAAGTATATAAACATCTGTATTATAATATACAATAGTATAGGGTTGTACCTCCCATGTTTTAAAAAACATCTCAACTGCTCATTAATTAGTTATTTTCTGTGTTCCAAGGAATAGTTCCCAGTGAGGAAGACCTATAGAGAACCAAAGGTGGGAAGCATGGGGTTGGGCTACTGAGAGACCGTTCTCCCAGTGGCTGTACTGGTGCCCCTCTGTGCTCTAGGCTGGACTTGGGTACAACTCTCAGAACACACAATGATGAGCTGACATGGCAGATATGAACTGCAGTGTTGTGGTTGTCTCAGATGTATGCTCCTCATTGTTTTGGGAAAAATTGATGCTATATTTATTCTATGGAGTTGGGGAGTCAAAGACAATTAGGACACTGTTGTTAGTTTGAGGTGATGTGACACCAATGCAATGGGGTGCAAAGCATGTTCCCCTGAAAATAGGGGAACACCCCCACAATCCCACCTTCAGGCAGGATAGGGAAGAGGAAGAGTGCCCACAAAGTAGAAGGTACAGTGTTTAGGACACATTACCTAACAAAGGCAAATTAATAGCTGTGCCTTCCTGAAGGGAAGTGGGCTGCTGCTCAGGAAGAATTGTGTACTTGACTGTGAGAAAATGCAGGGACTTGTGACATAGATGTCAGCGTCAGATTCCCTCCCTGGGTACCTGTGCATCACCGGGAGCTCTTGCCCTGACTAAAGATGGCAGACTAAAGAGAGTCAAAGACACTGGGGAGCTGACAAAAATGGCAGACACCAACGCACCTTAGGAAGAGCCAGCTATGAGGCCACATAGGAAGTTTCAAGCTGAGCATTTAAATTAGGGCAGGATGAAGGTCACAAGAGAGAGAGCCATAAGGTCAGAGAAGAGTCAAAAGGTCTGTCTGCCTGGAAAAGATGGTGGCAGAGCTGATGGAGCTGCAGGGACCAACCAAGCCAAGCACAGATGCAGGAGAGGAGCTTGGAGCTGAACTGTGACCAGGAATGCTGAGCTGCAGAATTCTGATTCTTTGAAAGATGTACGGAGAAGTCACTCTCTTGGAATGGGGACTTCTGGTACGGGGCTCTAGAGCTTAATATAAGCTCTCTCTCCCTCTGGGTTTTCAGCATTTGGATGTTCTGGGCTCTTGGCCCTACTCCCTGCACAGAGCAGGAGATACAGGGCCCACTAGGAACTTAGACTGCACATGGGTAGCAGCCCACTCCTGGAGGGATGTGTGACTCCCTGGGCTTCAGCCTCTGAGACACCGTGATCCCGTGTAACATGGCATGGTTTCCTGAACTGCTACCTGGAGGCTGAGAACAGAGCACCTCAGATCTGAAGGAGACAGCTTCTGTGAGAAGATGGCGACTACTACACCTACAGGTGCACGTTCCAGAGAGGGTGGGGATCTGTTTGTGAGACCAGCTAATGGACAGATAAGGAGAAGGGGAACTTCTGGGTGTGGTTTTGGCCTGTAGTCCTTTGGGAAACATGGGAAGTTCTGGGTCTCGTGGGAGAGGAGGGCCCCAAGCAGGAGTGCTCTCGGCCTGCCTCCCCCACCCGAAGGTTGGAATCCTGTTAATAAAAACTGGTTTCCTTCAACACTAATTGTTGGGTCATGTAGATTGAAGGTGCTAAGTGGCTGAGCTCTGGTTTGCATGGTAATGCTAAGTTAAAATACAGTGGGAATAGCTAAGCTCTTCACGGAATCATGGAAAAAGACTCGAGAAGAAGAAAGGGAAAAATTCTATTTATTGGTATTAGGGTAGGTACATGTCAATTACTGTGATTAAAAATTTATTGTAACACTTAAAATCCTTTGCTGTTTGGATGTTGTACAATTGGGTGCTGCACCCACCAATAAACTCACATTTAAATTTCCTTGGCTTCAATGCAGAGAACACAAAGCAAGTAAAACCAGCTACAATCAAAAACCATCAAAACTCAAATCCAGTGTATGTGTGGAAGGGAGGAAATCTCAGTTTCCTGCCCCCACCCTTTTCTCCTCCCGCCTTTAAACCTCTCAAATGGGAATTTAATCTGCATAAAGAGTTGAAACATGACACTTTTGCTCCAAACACAGACTCAGTAAGTGAACTGTAAAATGCAGGCATTTGATTCTTTATTGGCATGCCTTCTCTGTCATGTTTCCACACGGCAGCTCCTCTCGTTAAAGTGACATCCATCTACATCAAAGGAAAAAGAAAGTCCTCAAAACGACTGTTCGACTGTTCGTGCACCGTCCTGGGCCGTCCTGGAGGGTGTGTTCTCCTTTGCATTCCTTTTCTCAGTCCCCTTGAGCTGTGGCCCTTCGAGGCCTTGCCTCGCTGACCAGACTCCCCCAGTCTGGTGGATCATGTGAACTTTTCTCCGTTCAGGTGTCTGACAGAAAATGCATTAAACTGTACTTTATTAAACGTCTGCTAAAAATTCCTTCTTTAGTGTGTGGCTATTTTGAAGAGGAATTGAAGGCTGCTAATTTTAGCCCATTCCCAAGGGAACATGTTTGCACACGGATGATGACCTCAGATATCTTTTTATGGAGCACGAGGCAGTGGGGCTGGGTGTGTCTGAGCATCCGGATCCCGCTCCGCTTGTCACTCAGCCTTCCCCTAGGTGAAGTGACATAGCTTCTTGTCTTGTTGGCTGAAGTGGACTTGTAGCAGGAAGAAACATTCCAGGATGTAAATAAAGGTCCACTTATCAGATATTTATTTTCAGAGGGATCCTTGAGACAGTTCATTGCTTGTCTCCAGAGTCCCCGTGTCTTCTTTCAGCAAGAGCTGGGTGTTTGGATGAACTTTAAAGCTTCCTGAGTTTTGATGTGGTGCTGAAACAGAAGCTTTGATGCTTCAAGCTGCTGACTGGAGAGGAAATGCAGGGTTTTAAACTTATCAGCAGATGTACAGAACATACAATATCCAAAAAGTTTTCCCTCCAAAGGTTCCATGCTAGCAAAGGGTAGACTAAATATTTATACCAAGTGCTCAAGAGCCAGTCCTGATTCCTCTCACACCCCAGCTCTCAGTGGTCCTATTTCCACTGTCTCCACCGGCCATGGGAATATTTTATCTGCAGGCACTTGCCTCCTGATTTTCCTTACCTGGAACGTCCCTTTGTTTTCTTTTTGTCCTGCTGTGTTAGTTTTGTAGGGCTGCTATAATGAAGTACTACAAATTGGGTAGCTTAAAACAAAACAAAACAAACAAAACAGAAATGTATTGTCTCATAGTTCTAGAGGCTAGGAGTCTGAGATGAAGGTTTTGGCAGGCCCCTGCTCTCTCTGAAACCTGCGGGGGAATTCTTTGCCTCTTCCTAGCTTCCGGTGGTTTGGTAGCAGTCTTTGGCATTTCTTGGTTTATACATGTGTCACTGTAATTCTCCACCTTAGGTGGTGTTCTTCGGGTGTGATTTTATAGCATCTTCCCTCTTGGTTCGTCCTGCTCTGTGTCTAGATTTCTCATTTTGATAAGGATATCAGTCATTCGAGATAAGGGCCTTCCCTTATTTTAATTTGATTATCTCTCTAAAGAAGGTATTGCCAAATAAGTTCAAATTTTGAGGTGATGGGAGTTAGGACTTCAACACATTGCTTTTTTTAGGAGGACAAAATTCAACTCATAACATCTGGCTAGTATCTTTCCTGGGAACTCAGTTTCTAAGCAGTCTTTGTGGTCCTTCACACTGAGATGAAATACCCTTTCTGTAAACTTCTCTAACACTTGGTATTTCCCCCATGACGGGACTTAACATACTGAGTTGCCTACTTAATTGTTTGTCTTCCACAATAAATGGTAAACTTGAAGCCAAGGACTGTGTTTTGCTAGCACAGTGCCTAGCATGTAAAAAACACTCACTGGACTCAGTAGCAAGATATGGAGTGGGGAAAAGTATTTCTGCACCTGTGATTTTGCAAAATCTTTAACATTTACAGCGATATTTTATATTGAAAAAGAAAATGACCTCTCAATTTACCGAATAGATTATTTCATCTGAAAGTAACAAAATGACTATACTTGGCTTTGGTAAGAAGACTTGGCAATGAGTCAGAATCAAACTGAGAAGTGAAAAGGGTGGTTTGAGCCATCTCAACAGCCCTTCATTACAGGATGCACTGGACAGGGCTCTGGGACAAGCGTCTCCGTGGCAATGGGGTGTGGGGGACGACTGCTGCCGCGGCGCTCAGAGCCCGGGCAGCGAGTCCAAACAGCTGGCTTCTGTTCCCGACTCACCCTGGATTCCCTGTGACCTCCGGCGAATCACTTACCTCCCAACCTTCTTTTAAGTGAGCTTTAAAGTAAGAATGGCAATTATGACCATGTAAACATATGGAATGTGAGGGAGACTAATTTTTAGGATGGGGCTTAAAGAGATTTTCCTGAAAGCTACTATTTACTTTAAAGGTTGTGAATGTTGTAGACTGGAAACCTGGTAATGTTGGCCAAAATATGAAAAAGGTAAAATAATTTGAATGAGTGGATTCAACCTCAGTAAGCTTAGAATCAAATATCTTATTTTTTCCCCTTTGGTAAATAAAGCCAGGTGTATGGAAGGCATACTGCTTTATAGGGAAAAATGTGATTCATCCCCATCTTACGTGTCCCCCTTTTGTTTCTTGATATAGAGAGTTAACTGGAAAGTTGATCCTTGGAGAGAGGCTGGGTTGGAACCAAAATAGCAGAAGTGGAGAGTTTAAGGGTACAAGAGTTGACTGCACCAGTGTCTAGGGGATTTTGATAGAGAAAATAGAAGTTGAGACTATACTCTATTACCTGCGTGAATGTCAGAGGAGAGCAGCGGCAGCAGCTCCGCAATTTCATTTTGTGAGGCTCAGTGCTGGCAACACTGTTTGGAAGGGCATCTGCGGCCAGGATGCTAGAAGTCGTGCTTGAAGAGAAGTTTATATTAAGTTATAAAATTAAAGTCAGAAATTTCAGAGGATGGTGGATGGTACTGATGGAGATTACAGAAATGTTCCTAAAGCTTCCGATTTCCCTCTTAGACACTCTACATCCTGCCGGTGGTTACTAAGGCCAAGAAAAGGAATATATGCAACAAAAACATACATACACACGGATATGTCTCAACCAAGAATGAATCTTACTCCTTTCCTTTGGAGTTTTAATGCTGAAATAAGTAAGTATTACATGTAGATTCTTAAAACAAGGTTTCTGATTTCCTATCAAACCATGAGTCTAGTCAATCAATCCATATACCCGAATCCAGACAATGACCAGCTATTAATTTCTCTACAGTGTGTTAAGTGGTGTGGGGTTATTCAAAAAGACATGATGTCAAATTGTTTATAGTTTGATTGCTCAGAGTAGCCACGCGAGAAGGAAACAATGGTAAGATAATACTACAGGAAATATAAGTTCTGTAATAAGTTATGAGAAGACAATACATGTTGTATCTGGTTCTAAAAGGAGAGACCTTTAACAGACAGCAATGTATAGCAGGTTCTCAAATACATCGTTTGATTCAAGGTAATTTTGTTATAATGTTAACGAGAAAAATAAATATCAATTCCCAGCCAGGGCCACTGTGTGCAGTGTTTGCTCATACTCCCTGTGTCTGTGCATTTTCTCTGGGGACTCCAGTGTCCTCCCAAATCCCAGAGATGACCCTGTGAGCTGAACTGTCTTGTCCATGTTGGCCAGGTCTGAGGGAGTGTGGGGGAGTCTGAGGGAGTCTGAGGGAGTCTGTAATGGAGGGCACGCAGTTCAGGCTGGGGTCCCGCCTTTCGCTGCTGCGACCAGCTCTGGCCCCTGGTGACCCTGAACTGGAATAAGCTGGTTAGAAAAGAATTATCTTACCTGTTTTTATTAATCTTTTTTAACTGTATGTACAACTTACCTTTATCTCAGCATTTAGTATTAGAAGTGTTTTGCATCTTTTCAGTGATGTTTCTGTGCCAGATATATGCTGCAGGAATTTAACTGTTGTCTGTTATCAATTAGCGGACGATGAAATTGTTTTTATTATATGTCATTTCCCTTAAAGTCTCAGTTTCCAAGAACCTATCGAAGATGTTAAGTGAGGACTTACTGTGTCCACGATAATTATGGGAAGTATGAGATTTCAGCTGGGCCTTGAGGGAGATTTGAATGGCAGATGGGCTGGTTAGGTCAGGGGTGGCAAATATGTGTGTCTGGGTGCTTACTGTCTCCGTGCTGCCCATGACAGACATTGTTCATCAATCACCCCGTATAAGATTTTTCTTTCCTTAGAGAGAACTATCCACATACTGTTTTCTTAGATTAATTTAAATAAATGCTTTATTTTCCTATTACACTGCAGTGCAAATATTAAGACTTGTTCATGTCTGTCTCTACGGAGTTAGGCACATTGAAGAGACTCATGGTGGTAACCACGGAGGTGCTCTGCTGAATCTCGCTTCAAAGAAAGAACTTCCCATTCATCTGTGAGAAAGGCGTTAGCTGATCGTCTGCTTTAGGGGTTTGCCTTTGCTGCAGCATTTCACTCAAAGTCACAATCTTCTGGGTATCCCCTCTGCCAATGACTGGGTCAGTGTGGGGAGCGAGGGCCTCACATTCTGTGATTTGTAGACTTTGCTCTGGAGCTCCTATTGGGTTGGCTGAGTATTAGGGATGCATAGCAGTCAGAGCTTGCCCCTGCTCGTCCTGCTTCCTCCCCTTCATCTTTCACAGGCAATGCTTCCCAGTTAACCCCTTGTATTCCTAATGCACTCTCTTTTTATTATGGAATTAGAGAAGGTATTTCCCAATGATACATCTTATAAAAGCTTAATATCAAAAATATGGGAGGGACTCCTACTATTTAACACCAAAAAGACAAACAATCTGATTTGCTATATTTTTTCTATTACTATTTACCCCCCTGATTATTCCTCCCTCCCACAATTATCACACTGTTGTTCATGTCCATGAGTCCTTTTTCCTTTTTTCTCAACCCCTCTACCCCCTCCCTCCTCACAACTTAGCTGATATCCTGCTCTCTATGAGTCTGTCTCTGTTTTGCTTGTTAGTGGAATTTGTTCATTAGATTCCACATATGAGTGAAATTATATGGTATTTGTCTTTCTCTGACTGGCTTAGTTCACTTAGCGTAATCCTCTGCTGGTCCATCCATGTTATTGCAAAGGTTAAGATTTCTTTCTTTTTTATGGCTGAGTAGTATTCCATTATGTAAATGCACCACAGTTCTTTTATCCACTCATCTGCTGATGGACACTTGGACTGCTTCCATATCTTGGCGATTGTAAATAATGCTGCAATGGACACAGGGAGGCTTTTGTTCTTTCTAATTAGTGTTTCAGGTTTCTTTGGATATATTCCCAGAATTGGAGTTGCTGGATAATAAGGCAGCTCCATTTTTAATTTCTTTATGTATTCCATACTGCTTTCCACAGTGGCTCTAACCAAGGATGTAAAAGACCTGTAGTCAGAAAATCATAAGACACTGAAGAAAGAAATGGAAGAAGACACAAATAAATGGAAGCATGTACTGTGTTCATGGATAGGAAGAATTAACATCATTAAAATGTCCATACTACCCAAAACAATCTATAGATTCAATGCAATTCCTTTCAAGATACCAATGATGTCTTTCACAGAACTAGAACAAATATTTCAAAAATTTATATGGAACCACAAAAGGCCCGAAACTGCAATCTTGAGACAGGAGAACAGAGTTGGAGGAATCACACTACCTAATAGGAAAATTATCACAAGGGCATAGAAATCAAAAGAGCATGGTACTGGCATAAACATGGACACATAGATCAATGAAATAGAGTAGAGAGCCCAAATAAACCTAATGTACTCCTAATGTCTGCTTCCAGAAAGATTCGCACGGACCCAGCAAAAGATTATGGTATTAAATTGAGTTGGTGGTAAGTTTTCACTGAATTCACCATTTCGTGCTCGCTTGCTCCAAGTTGAGTCTCCATTCTTTTGTTCCACAAATATTCTCAGCACCAGCAAAGTTTTGGGCTCTGTGATACATGTTGGAAATTCTAAGAAGAATAAAGCTGATCCCTAACTTTCACAAGACAGACTCATAAACATGGATGTAGAAACTAGACTTAGGAGATGAGCAGCTTGTTCAAGACTATTCTCCTCAGTGGCCAGCTGAGTTTTGAATCCCCCTCCCACCCACCAAAAAAAAAAAAGGTTTTGGTTGCATAGTATGATTCTATAACAGGTACAATAGAACTGGTGCCGTTAAATGCACTAGTGTTCACATAACTTTGTTCTAGTTCATATTCCCAGAGGGAATTCTTTGGAATACACTAATCCCTCAGGTGTGCTTTATGGAATGAACATGTTCAATGTGTTAAAATAGGTTTCTTGACTGCAGTTTATGGGGAGTCTTTTATATGCTGTTACATCGTGCATTTGCAAGAGCAGGTCAAGCAGTCAATGTTTTCCAAACTCATTTGGATCATGAATTGTTTTACAGCACACCATTGAGAAATGCTATCCTGCCCAGTTAAATCAATTGATGGTTTATTACTTACTGCAATCAATAGCTAACATCCATTCGACATTTTCTATCAGTGAGCCACTGTGATCCTCTGAAGGAGGCATCATTATTGACCCCAGGTTTCCGATGAGAAATCTGAGGCCAGAGAAATAGTAACTTGCCCTGAGCTACATAACCACGCCCAGCCCCACTACCCTGCATTGTCCTGCACTCTCCTGCCTCCTGGTGTCTTTGAGGTGCGAAGGGGACATATGACTAAAATTCACCAAGGACACAGAACAACTCATGTGAAAGAATTACAACTGCTTTGCTCACCCAGAGAGACCACGGGTACTGTGCAATGCACTGGGACATACACACAAAGCCCTGAAGAGAAGGTGCGTTTGGATGATGTTTAGTGGGAGGGATGAGCAGGCCAAGCATTAACTTTTCCATCCCACAGTCGGGCACAGGGGTTCTCCCTCCCGTGAATCAGCATATGTAGGACTGATTCTCCTTTCTCCCCGATGCCTCTTCACCTCCCTTTTTTGTATCCTCGTTGTTTTGGTGTCCTAGCACTCTGTCCCTTGTACCCAACACATACTATCAGATAGGAGCTGGCACGTACAGGAAAAGCAAGTGCTTTACACTTAGACGTCTGGATTTAGGTCTTTTCTGTATCACTTGCCAATTGTTCAAGTGACTTAATCTTTCTAAGCCTCAGTTATCACTTGAGTAACATGGTGCTATAAAAAGTCTGTGCATCATGAGATTGCTGTAATGATTCAAGAAACTAATATATGTAAAGTACTTAGTACTTAATACATAGTGGGCCCTTAATAAATGGTATAGGCTGCAAAGTCATCTCTCTCTAGCTGTTTCTGAAATTAAATTTTGACCTCTTACATTGAATATTCTCCCAAATGTAAGGGAGAGGATGTAATTTCAGGAACCATGTAGGTAGTAGGAAAAGGAGAAAATATTTTGCAAGGAAGATGATGGCTTTTAAACCTTCTCCAAATGAAGCCCCGAAGTGCATGATTACTATGATAACTCTCACCTGTGAAAGGGACCCCTTTGGTTTATTTTTGCGATGACTCCAGGTGCTGCCAGACTAGGTAATCTGCATATGTTTCGTGGATATGCTGGCCACTGATTTGTGTTTTCTTATGACTTTCTACCGTCACCTCAGTACCTTGCCAGTAATTTGAGTATTTGAAGAGGCAGACAATGAGGGTTTAGTAGGCTCTAATGTCTACTCTGTGGCTTTATTTGCCTCTTTCCCAGAGATTGAGCATCTGTGTCTACGGGCAGAAGATCGATTGCTGCATTGTGCAGCAGAAATGAAAAGGAAACATTCTTTCCTTTCCAGCTCTGCCTGGCACGGGCTGCAGCGCACGGCCTTGTCTAAGTGGCCACATGTCCTGAGTGGATGGACAGGGCCACTGTAATTGCACACTTATCTCTGAGACAAAAATAAATGAAATTGCTATCTAATTTATTCAGATGGCTCTCAAAATGCAGCCATTTATGTACTGATTTGATTTCTAGGAACTAGAAAGAAACTATGAAGGCTTTGTTAGGAAAATTACTTTGGCACAAAGTGAGTCCTCTCTCTTCTTTTTTCCTAGCCACAGTAACTAATAGCTTAAGATATAAGATAAAAATAACGTATTTTGTAATTAATATTTTAATTTACTAAGATGGGAACTAAATGGTGACTAGACTTCTCTTCCCCTTGATAATAATGAACCTAGGCAATTTCAAACGGAGGAGAGCAGCCAGGAATTTAATACCTTTGATTAAGAACATGTTTCCACAGTGGCTATTATGTTCCTATTTAAAAGAGCAAACCAAAACTCAGGCTCATTTTATTTTGGAACTGCAGGGGGTCTTATGGCATCAAAAGAAGAGAGGAAAATGTTTAAGGATAATTAAAGGCAATTTGCTTCATCAGGTCTTTTTCCTCCTCCTTTTTCTCCTTCCTCTGATTCTCCCCACAACACTCGCTAATTGCCGTTTCAGTGACCTAAGATACTTTTTCCCTTCAAGTAACTTGCCTGTTTGGCTGTTGCCCACACTTATAATTGATTGCATAAATCAATGAATATCCATTAGTTCATTTTAAAAAGCAGAATATGAGTTACTCTCTGTCTATTGTGCTGGTTAGTTAGACATTAGGGAAGCTAAAGGTAAGAATTAACACGTGTTAATTCTTTTCCTCTGGGAAGGAATGCTATAAAATGGCATTAGCATGGGAAACCAGAGTAGCTTTCCTGGGGTCTCACTGTTTAGGGTGAGATTGGAACTCCAAGCTTTGTTTTCATTTTATTACCTCTCTAAGTTAAGCTTTCTTAGTTTCTTTATTCATTTAAAAACTCTCCATTTAGAAATTTCATTTGTTCTTTCGATTTGAATGCCCCTGGCAAGCATTTAAGCATATAACACTTAGGTTCCAAAAAAGTGAGTTTGGCAACTCTCAGAAAAGGCATTTCTAAAGTCATTCACAGCAGCTTCCCTGGGGACTAAGAAAACTCAGTCACCTCCAGAGAATTTTTAGCTCAAGTTTTACGATAACAGAACCCAGGGTAGGAACTGAGCTCCTAAAATACAAAGTGTTTCCATTTGACATTACGTTTCACTCTGAATACTGATGCCAAATGGCATCACATGCCCAGATAAAGTGACTTCCTGGGAAAAGGAGCAATCCAGAAACTTTTGACCTCAGGGTTGATTCAGGTTTTTTCTAAACACAGGTGAACTGAGCAGTGTGGACCACAGTGTCACATGCTGAGTAAGAGCAGGACACAGGATGCTGAGCTGTGTAAAGGATTAGGTTGTGTGTTATGGTGGAGGAGCCGACAATGGCCACGAGTCAAATGCGATGGTTGTACTGCCGGTTTGGGGAGGGAGCAGGGCACATGTGGTTTGCATGTACTGCTGGTTTGGGGAGGGAGCAGGGCACATGTGGTTTGCATGTACTGCCAGTTTGGGGAGGGCACAGTGCACATGTGGTTGCATGTTCATTCTTCATCTGGACAGACTGTAGGAAATGTGTAGAATCTTGATGCGCTCAAGTATGTGAGTCTTGGAGACGTACGAAGGAGTTTGTTCTCCCTTCCAGATTGGCCTCTGGTGAGCGGCTCCCCAGTGTTCCTACACTCACAGTCACATACATTGCCAGTTGACGTGGGCACAGAGTTTGGGTTTTTAAGGTTTTCTTTTTATTTTTTCATAGTTTTGATTTTCACCTACATTTACACGCAGTAACAGTCAAATATTTGCATATGAAGCACATTTGCTCCAAGTTCTAATTTCAAAAGAAGGGTTAAAAAGAACATTAGAAATAAGAAAAGGCTTCGGAGAATAACACAGAAAAGGGCTTGGGGAAATCACTGGAATGCCCAGCGTCAGCCTAACCACCTTAGGCTCCAAGGGTAAGGAGGCAGTGTGTAACTTTTAGCCTGAAATCCTCAGACAGAAGGTGGAATGAACCAGGTTTTAGCTCTGTTCTTCTACCCCCTGTTATTCTGTGCTCTGGGAGACATTTCAGTCCCTAGAAGCCTGTGAAATGTTTTATATCCTAGAGACTCTACTTAATTCCTGACTGGTTGAACCAAAGTTAATTCTACTCTGTTTTGAGAAAATATTTGCGAAACTGTGACTAGTCAGAACTGAAGGAGTGCCTGTGGATTAAGAAGTTAGATATTCTTTGAATAATAAACTACAAATGAATTAGAAACTTGTGAATTTGAGTTAATTTTGAGGTCACATTCATTCTAACTTTGGCACAGTTTTGGAGAAAATTATCTTCATGCAGAGTATTGGGTGCATTCCCGCAGACCGGCTGTTGTGTCTCCCCCCAGCCCCGTCAGCTGCGGTTCACCTCTTCCCTCAGCGCTACTCACTCTGGCCGTCTATCTGCCTCCCTTCATGCTAGGCCCCTTCACACCGGGCCCCAGCACATGCTGTGTCCTCAGCCTGGACCCCTCCCACTCCCCTTTGGGGGCAATTTTTGCTTAATGTCAGGTGACTGACTAAAGTTTGTCTTGTTTTGTTCTCATACCACCTTGTATTTTTCTTTATAGAATATGTAAACATGATTGAAAATCACTTGTGTAATACCTGCTTTAATATTAGTATCTTTACAGATTTTAAGAGTCACGAGGATAGAAGCTGTAATTATCTTGTTTGCCATTGTATAATAGTTTTAGGTCAGAGCCAGTGCTTGATAAGTCATGATTGTATGAACGAATGTATGACTGGTGTTGGACATCAAAGATATTTAGGATGAACAACTGGCAAGGCAACCGAAGTGGAAGCCACGTTTTCAGTATTGAAGATAAAATAGCCTTAGGATTCTAAATGCTAAAAATAGAGAAACATGGATGTTAAGCATATATTGACTGAGTACTGAGGAGTGCTGGGGAGACAGACAACAAAGAATGTTGACTATCTGATATTCAGGCACAGAAAGAACAGAGACCAAGGTTTACCTGCGATCATTACATCAGTACGCGGCAGACAATGGAAGGGGACTGGTGGACTGAACCTGCTTAATGCTACCTTATTGAAAGTCCCTGGTGTAAAAACATGTTATTCATGTTAACCCAGGTCTGTCAGTGAAGTAATTTCTTGACCTTCTGACAAGGCTGGCAGCTACAAATTTAGTGTTATCTGCCCACACACATAGAATGCAATAGTTCTCAGCCTTCTTGATTTCTCTGAGAGCTGACATTGCATGAACCTTCCCAAGAGAGTATTTCAGATGGAGTATCCTTCCTTTGTAATACCATGGTGCCCTCTATATCTATCAGTCCATTTATTTATCTATTTGTTTCCTCTACTAGAATGCAAGCTTCTAAATATTAATGATTGTTTTCTCATTTGCTTATATAGTTCCATAAGTAGCGCAGCACCTACCATTAGACACCTAAGTAGTGTTTGGCAAACTTAATGGAAATAAACTCATTTTAATTAAATACTTGTTTCCTTTTGCCAAGTAAATAAATTGATCAGGAGATGCTTCAATGTATGTTCATGTAAGAGTGCCTAGCAGAGTAGGTTATGCAGTAAAATGTAATCAAGTTAATTATTAGACAAATTTTAGCCATGAATACTTTGGTAGATTGAGAGAAAAATCACCTCATTGCTGTAATGTGATTTTGCAGCATCTCCCATCAAGAGCTATAGTTTCTTTGCCCAACCCTTGAATCTTGTTTGGACTCAGAATTTGCTTAGGCCAAGAGAATGTGACAGAAGTGATGTGCCAGTTTCAAGTTTATCTCTTTCTTCTGGTCTCTTGAAACTGCACAATTGCTGTGTGCACAAGTCCAGACAGCTATTCCAGCTGAGGCCATCCTAGACCAACTGGTTCCTAGCTGACCTGGCAGCTGACCACAGACATATTGATATATCAACACCTACCTGAGACCAGAACTACCCAGCTATGCACAGCTCAAACTGCTGACATGCAGAATTGTGAGTTAAATAAATGGTTATTGTTTTAAACCATTACATTTCAGGGTTATTGTAAAGCAGCAGTTAATGATTATGGATGTGCTACTTTTAATTTGCTAAGTTAAAATAGCTGATACTACAATATATTTTGTTAAGAAGATGGGTGGTGAGATCTTACCCATGCTCTTGGGGGAAAGCCTCAAAAGTCTAAATTCAGGATTGATTCTGAACGACTGACATGTAGCCTTATTCAAATTCATAAGAGCTTTAATAGGAGAAACTTACATACACAAGCAAGGTGGCTGCTCCCAGAGGTGGCCAGCCTAGAAGAATCTACACCCCTTCCAGGACAGGGTCTTTTTTTTAAAAAAATTATTTATTTATTTATATTTAGAGAGAGGGTAAGGGAAGGAGAAACAGAAGGAGAGAAACATCAATGGGTAGTTGCCCATCATGTGCCCCATACTGGGGACCTGGCCTGCAACCCAGGCATGTGTCCTGATTGAGAATAGAGCCTGCAACCCTTTGGTTCACAGGCCTGTGCTCAATCCAATGTGGGTCTCTTTATAATAGGGGGTTAATAGTAAAATGATATGCTGGGTAGCCACATAGACCCCCAGAAAAAGCAATGCATTCCAGTTAACAGATAACATCAGGTAGTTATCACACTCTCCACATCCATTACCCTTTTTCTTGCAGGCATGACATTTATCTTTGGGCATTGGGCTTTCTGGATAGTCAGCCAAGCCTGAGGCTGCAGAGAGTTAAAAAGTCACAGTGGTTTAAACAGAGTCCAACATTTCCCAGCACCTTTGCTTCTGGAGCCATATTGCATCTTTAAATGAGTCCTGCTACACGTGCAGACAGCATCTTTGGAAAGGAGAGTCCTAAACAGAATGACCTAGTCAGTGGAAGGATTGAGACATTAGATAATTGGACTGAGAGTTGGACAGTGACAAAGGAGAAATCTTCTTTAGGTAATAAATAGGCAGAGCCCATGAGGTGTCTCATAAAGAGTGCAAGCTTCTTCAAAATTAGAGGTGATTTCAGAGGACAGAGAAAGCGTAGGTGAGAAAACGTAATGGTTTGACATTCTTGAGTAAGCAAGCTATGCCATACCCAGTGCTGGGAGGAACCTGCCTGAATTAATATAACTGCAGTCTATCAGCATCAGGGAAGAATAAAAATCGTAAGAAAATAATCATAAACCAAGGGATAAAAATTAGAAGTGATTTTAAGAAAAATGGAAAATTAAGGAAAAATGCTTATACAATGCCTTTAGGGCTGGAGAATGTAAATAACCCTTCTGGTGTGGAATTTGCTTCTTATCACTATCACCGTTTGGCTTTTAAAAAGTCAGTGAGCTTCAGGTTCTTCAAGTGGAAATGGGTTACTATAACTTTATTCACATGTAGAATTAAATAAGGTAACAGACAGGAAAACACAAGTTAATTGTAGAGAGCCAGAACAATGGTTCCTAATATCTAAGACTGGTTGTGGAAAATATGACTGTGTAATTTTGAATGCTTAGTTCTTGGACAGTCATATAGGAAATGCCTTTTTTTTTTTTACATCCATGGCTTCTGTCATTTATGTTAGCCTTCTCCATTGTCCTTGCCCTCACCTCTCTCCAGAACAACCTGTTTATCGCAGACAGTGGCAGAGCCTTCTTTTTGAAGCTGGAACGTTCGCTCGCCCTGTGTGAGTCAGGGTGATGATACAGTTTCACCTGTTGGCAAACATGTCTGCTTTTATATTCCTGTGACTTGCTCTAGGCCATTGGATGGCAAAGGTATGTTAGAGACCAGATGTGCCCAATGCTATTTCATTACCCAGTCTATTTGAATTCATTTCTTTTTTTTAAAATTTAGAACAAAGAAGACATAATTTTAAAACTTTCTCTCCTGTATTTTGAATTCCTGTTAGTTCACTAGCCCCACAGCCTGCGCATTGAGTCATGACCTGCATTGCTTCAGGAGGAGGGCAGAACCCAGCCAAGAACAAAGGAGACAGTGTTCAGGTTTTGAATTCCAAAACAAGCTCTTGAAGCTAATTTCAGACACAATAGTTTTGAAAAGCTAAGGCATTAACTTGCAATACCTAGGCTTGTTAAAAGAGAAACCACAAGCTTTGCTTTAAATATTAATTATTCTTTTAAAATATTAAGAAGTTAGAGGACTGAAGGAGGAAAGATTTACTATAAGCCACAGAATGCAGAATATAAAAGAGTATAACACAAAGATAATTTGCTAATATACTGGAAAGAAGAAACCCAGTGGGGAGGATCCTGGACAGAAAGAGTGAGAGAAAACCAAGATTACTGAGACCTGAATTGGGGCTGGTTCCTGGGCCTGGGTGAGACTGGGACCCCAGGTGACTTTAGAAGTCACTAATTAGAGGGAGCTTGGTTCTCACATCTTACCTAGAACTCTGGATGGAGATAACCACCTCAAAAGAGGTATCTGCAGCAGAGCAGAAATTATGGTGTTATGTGTATAAAATAAGCAGTCCTGAGCTAGCCCAAGTCTCCAAGTGTCCTTCAAATCTAGAAAGGAGATCCAGGAAAATTCCTAAAATTTTAAAAATTGGAGCATGGGGTTGTATTTGAGAACTAGAAACACAACACATCTTCTAGGAGGTTGCCATAGCTTAAACAAAACTATGGACTGGATAGCCCAAAGCAGGGGCCAGATGAAGATGTGACTGAATCTCAGCGTGTCAGCGGTGCGTGTTAGTGCTGAGGTGAAAGCTAGAGGCTGTGGGCAGAGCGGACTGAGATGCTTGAAAGCCACCACCTCCCTGTTAAGGAACTAGACCATAGATACCAGCATAACACACTTCGGTGCAGTGAAAGGCTGTGAGAGACTGGTTGCTGCTCAGAGAGCAAGTGAGATCCAGATGTTCTTTCTCTAATGACAGCACAATTTATAAGCCCTTTAGGGGTAGGAAAAGGAGGTTGGGGAAAGCCTGGAATTCAGCTATCCAAACGAGATTAAACTTTAAAAAAATTCCTATGTTCCCTTGAAGTAGGAAGATCTAGTTTTTACTTCTGCCATCATTGGAATGAAGGCCCCACTGTACCAGTACTCAAGGTGTGTGGGGCAGGGCGGCTTGTATCCGTTTGGCCCTCTGATATGGGTCTCGTGTTCCCTCTCTCTGTGTTCCATATCTACAACCCCTCTCTGTGTTGCAGTATGTGTGCACTTGTCCGCCTCCCCAACTTGACTGTAATCTTTATGATCACACAGGCCATATCTCATTCTCCTTTTGTATTCTTCATTGTCGGCATGTGGTTTGGCGTGTAGTTATCTCTCAAGAAATATCTATTGACTAAATCCCCAATAACAAATTAAATTGTGAACATTTTTACAAAAAACTCAATGTAGGATTCTAGAAAAGCTGATGAATTGGGTTATCAGGATCATCTGACAATTTTGTCTGCTGTGGAGATATACTATTGCTAATCACTTTTTATGTAGAAATTGTTTAAACTCCTCAGGTTCCTATAATGTTGCCTTCATGTGTTGATGAGGAGACTAAACTCTGAAGAGGTTAAGAAACTGACTGGAGATTCCATAGCCACTTAGTGGACCAGGCAGGACACGACCCTGGTGCTAGCCTATGTTTGCAGCTAAATACTGTATTTGTCTCCAAATGCATATGAGATTGTCCTCACACAGAAGTGTTCAAAAAATCTGTATTTGGGAACAGCAACAGGTAAGCATCCCTGTACAGTGCATATGATTTATGAAATCATATGCACTATACACTTAAAGCATTGTTTTAGTGTTTCAACAAATAACAAGAGTTCTCAGCAATGTGGAAAGAATGACATCTATATTTCTTTGCAATGAAAAGTACTACTGGGAACTCATCAATGTTGGTTTGTTTGTTCTTTCAGGTGTGGAAAGTTCTAGTGAGATCCGTCAGGGGCCAGAGCCTCTTCTATAACCCCTTTTGTGGGCTTCCTCATGCCTGGAAAGTGGCCCTGGGCTCCCACACCTCCACGACTCTGGAAGAGACCTGGCTTTCTGTTCATTTAGCAGGGCCCTGGGGTGGAGGAGGAATAAGGAACTGGTGAAAGAGGAACTCCAGTGCAGGGCTGCCTGGACCTGCCCCAGCTCCTCTCAAGAGTGACCGAAGCAGTAGAAAAAGGTACCCAGTGCAGGTGGGCCCTTGAATCATGTGACTTCTTCAGTGGGGGCAGCGAATATCTCTCTCTTTCAGGATAAATCCAGGGGCAAAATTTTATTTGAGGGATTGCCCTGCCTTTGTGTGCTGCATCTGAATGGGGCAGCCAATGGCGGGCAGTTTTGGAAATCCCTGTAATATGAAACTAGTGCAGGTACTATGTAGGGACCTTCGGCACATTTTTGAGATGATTTTGGCAATTGAGACTAACTTTTTGGACCTACTTCAGTACAAAGTAGAAAAATGATCTCTAGTACATGAGGGTTATTCCAGTAAAGCTTTAAGCTGTGCTGAACCAGTGGACATTAGTATGATCACTAATATGACCATACTAATACTGATATTAGTATTAGTATGTGGTTGATTTGGGGGCAGTTTGATTGGCTGTGCCAGTGTCACGCTGGCTGTTTCATATGATGAATGTCACCTCTGGTTTTAGGAGAAAAAAGAATGTTGCTGAAACAGAACTAGTTCAATGAGAGTATATTGAGACATCATCTTTGTTTCGCTTCTACATTTTTTTGTTCATAATTTTTCTAGCTTCGCTGTAGGAAGGTAATAAACATCAAAGCTGGCAGAGTCAATGATATTTTTCCAGAGGTATGACCAGACAAGCCTCCTTTCATTGGGCTCTTGGGGAAGTACATTCCCAGGAGGGGAGAGGAACATTAAACCATGTGCCACTCATTCTGTGGGAATGGAAATGTTGGTTTCTCTGGTTGTAATCACTTAGAAATTAAACATTGGACACGTGACAGCAGAAGGCTGTGATTTGTTTCCTAAATCATAAAATCTTGTTTCCATTTCTCACCCTGTATACATCTCCTTTGGAAAGCCATATAACTTGTCCATGTCACATAGAGTCTGCCTCCATAAACCAATACCCTACTTGGCCACAATCCCCCCAAATAGAATGTGCTTTGTTGCACATGACTGCAAGCTTCCAATCAGTTTGGGTTATTTCCTATTACTCCGATCCTTCTCACTTTCCCATAGCTATTGTAGAAAAGTTGTTCACCAACATCTAGTGCCCTGAAACTTTGTCAGAGGGGACACTCTCTAATCATTTACAATTGTGTGAAGGTTTGGGGCCTGATTTGATCACCTGTAATACTCAGTACCATGACTGCCTTTTATTTTCTTGCCTACTTGTCACATCCTACTTGGTGAAACATAAAATGTGTGGCTCACAGAATCCCAAACCTAACCAAGTGATGGATGTACTGTTGATGATTAATCCACATCTCTGTGTAGTAGTTTTGAGTCTATTGCTTTTCGATTGATTTGTGCTGGGGGTCAAGCAACTAACTGAATGGCTGCCAAGGCTTGATTCTTAACTGTAGTACTTTTCTTACTTATTTGGGTCTACATTCTCTTGAACTGCTAATGGCCAGATGGGCATATTATAGATCAGACTAAAAACCCAAAATAAACTAGACATATACAGTCAAGTTAAACATTTTGTCATTACCAGAAAGTACTATTCCTCTCTCTCTGATCCTATTTAATCCTACTCCTTAGTTCCCTGCAGACAAATTAGCATCAATCCAGTGGAGAGCATTGTCTCCTTCTTGTTTGTTTCAACTGGATTCCCTTTGATCTCTACCCAACCCATTCCCCTTCAGAGCAGAGGCTGCTAGAATGAAAGGGGTTCCAGAGTCTTAGTTTAAGAATCTTATCTTCCATGTTCTGGGCCATTAAAAACAACACATGAGGTAGTTTGAATGGAACCCAGAAAATTTTTGTGCCCTGGATATTTGATTGAAAGTTGTTAGTTCTATTACCATAGGCAGCTATTTTGATGAGCAACTTTTTGTTTCATATAATGTTATATTGTTTTGTATTTACATATTTTGAATTTATGTAAATGATCAGATGATATACATTTTGTTCTGTTTCTTTTTTTTCTTTTTATAAGGATCCATCCATGTTGCTATGACCAAATCTCATCTGTTGTTTCTGATCACCACATGATGCTCCATATTGCTCACCTAGCACATTTGACTTATCCACTTTCCCCGTGATGGACACAGGTTGCTTCCAACATTCCCTCCCCAATCAGAACGAAAGCCACACTGAAGTGTCCAAAACTGAATTAACTGATAGTTTCCTTCTTTAATGAGTCTTTCTTATGTTTATGTAAAACTGAATTCATGAGATAAATTTTCATTTTGTTTCAATTCTTTTTTACCCTTTAAAAAACTCCTTAATCTTAATATTTTACATAATACTCCATAGTATAAAGGTTACTTATAGATTCGTCAAGCCCTTTGCTCAAAATTGATCTGTTTTCTCTTTTGCTTAAATTTTACAATTATCATAGCTTTCTATTGTGCTCATTGGGTGACCCACATGTTTGAGAGAACAACTCAGTTTGCATTTTTGTCATGGTAATGATACCATTTCTATAATAATTCAAAATGTAAATGAGAGAAGTCCAATACTACAACAAACAGTCAGTGAAAATCTGTAGACGGCTGTCAGTACCATTAAAAAAATCCTATGCATTACAGAAATAGAATGGCTAGATGATGCGTTTTTTGCATATTTTTCTCTGTCTTGAAGAACCCATCTGTTAACTATGCTATGGGTGGCTAACACTATGGTTCAATATTTTCTTACTCTCTAGAATACTAAGCCACAGTAAACTGAAAATAATAAATGTAGCTCTATTTATGGAAAAATATTCATAATGCCATTTTAGAGAGAAATCAATGAAACTGCAAAACTGCCTCATCCAAAGTTATCTTCTGAGCTAAGCTGCCAGAGGTGAGTTAAAGAGCACCTGATGTCATACGAGCTTCAGCATCTCTGGCTATGGCAGGTTGTATTAGGACTATGTGCCTAACCAAGGAACCGTATATATACTGAGTTTTGATTTAGGAAGAGGCTTTGTATGACAACTTAGTCCCAAAGAGGTGTTACAACTGGAAAATGATTAACTAAATCAATTAGATCATCTTCTTGGTGGCTCTTGAAACATACAGAGAGATACTAATAATGGAATAGGAAGAAATAGCTGATAGAAAGAGAAATAAAATATAAAAAGTAGGTAGATTTAATTTCTGTGGTATTCAAAAAGGATTCCATTTTCCTTTAGCCCTATTTGAATATTGAGACAGTTTTCATGTGATTAGATCCTAGAATATAAACTTGTTAAAAAAACAAATGATCCCAAATAAAAGCACATAAGAAGCCAAAAACCAAATTTGAAAGGAGTAATGAGAATGAAGTAGATTCTAATTTTAGTAATTTATATTTTAAGTATTATATAAATAAGTAAAGAGGTCACTGAACCAATGAAAACATGTTAGAGTGCTCGAGTGGTTAAAAAGGGAATGACATATTAAGCTCTAATTGTATTCATGTGTAAAATGGAGGGAATAATTTATAGCTTATTTTTTCAATACAATAACTATTGAATTCTGCACTTGGGACACTGTAATAAGCTTATGGGAAGTAAGAATATTGCCCAAGCTCGAAAGTGGTGGAAGTATGTGTCTCAGACAGTGAAACTCAGCAAATATCCATGGACTCCAATATATTTTGAAGAATTCCTTTTCGTTAGGTTATTCAATGAGTTGTGGTCAATGGTCTGGGGGTAGATATGACATGTGTCATCTCCAAACTATGATATTTATGATTAGCTGTGAATTCTTTTTGCCCTTTTTTTGCTTGTCTTGGAGACCATGAACGCCAAGTTTTGAGATGGTGGAGCCACAGAATAGGACCTGGAAGGGTCCAAGATCCACTGCTGGGAAGTGAAATGCCCTGGAGAATATCTAGACTTGCAGAGGGTTTGTGAGAATGGGTAATAAACTTCTATGCAGAGAGCAACTGAGATTCCTGAGGTTGCTTACTACTGCCAGACTATACCGGGTGGGATTTGAATCATGGCCAATCTATTTTACTAGAAATGTTATACTCTTCCCACCACTTTATATTGGCTTTAACAATAGAGAAGGCTCTAGATAGATAGGTCTCAACTTTGTCATCTTAAAAAATATCAGAAAAAAAATGAACTCCACCTTATAGGAATGTTATAAAAGCTAAATGAATATCTGTTTTAAAATGTAGGGTTTATTTGTATTAATGTATAGTGGGGCCAACAGATCAGGGGATGATTGTCATTGAAAAGATAGTTTGTCACTCACAGTTCCCAAGAGAAGCAGGTGCATTATCTCATGCATGGCTACATTGGGAAGCACCAGAGTTGGTAAGGTGGCAGAAAGAGTAAGGGGAACACACAAGGGCAAGAGCCTTTATTATTGTTTATGTGGAAAGGAATGGTCAGGGGTGGGATTGGTTAGTATGAATGATTGCATCAGGCTCTGGGGCATAGGAACTGTCTTTACTTGTACTGGTCCTAAGGTGATTAAGGAAGTTGGGTAGTGAGTGAAAGAGCCTAATAGAGGAGGTGGTTGAGGTATGGGTTCAAGATTGTTTTTGTTTATGAAAGGTGAATTGTTTATGATGTCTAGGAATTGGCAATTCCTGGGAGGGGCAGTCCCTTTGGAGTCAGCCCGGGAGTAAAATCATCAGAATAAAAACATGCTTAATGCAATAACATATAGGAGAAGTACCTCAGTGAGTGTCTGGCCCAGACTAGGCACTGATGTGAATTCAAAAGCAGGATGAAAGGAAGCAAGTGGGAGACTTAGCAGAATAGGTAGTGATGGGAGAACTCAAGAAATTAAAATTTTTTAGCTTTAAGTTATAGTTAATAGGCTTAGTAACTAATGCATGTAGAAAGCTATTGTTCCAGGAACTGGACTGTATGACTGCACCTACCCTGACACCAGGATACCTGCAAGCAATCTGACCTTTGTGCCTCAGGAGGACTACAAGCAATCAAGATGGTAAGATATCTGAGCCATTGTGCTCTGCGGAAGAGACACCTGCTGCCCAGGACACAGATAAAGAATCTCTGGTCAGAGATGAAGAGATACTAGGAAAATCACCAGACTGCAGCTTTTATCTGATTAACCTTTTTCCCGGAATTCCAAACCTCTTACCTACTTTTTCTCTAAATTTTGAACCCATTACCTACCCTTTTCTTCTCTTTATAAAAAAGTTTGGCTTGAGATGAGATGTGAGATGATCTTTTAGGGTACATAATCTGCCATCCTGTCAGATAACCAGCCATCTAAATAAAGTGTCCATAAAACCTCAATCCTTGTCTCTATTTATTGGTTCTGGCAGTGACCAGCACGCAACACTGACTTTTCTGGTTTCAGTAGGAGGCATTTACAGTGCAATACCAATCTAATTTATCTCTATGATAAAAGATATTCTTTTGAAATGTGTTGTTACATCACTCTTTTTTTAAACCCTAAATTAGTTCAGGTTCTTCTCCCTTTCTGTGTCACTCTCATAAGGTAAGTCTTAGTGAATGCCATTTTTTCTTGGGAGACTTCCCCTCAGTCCCACTCTTCTCACCCTTATCTTCACACCCCATTGGGTCTGAGATAGGACCTCCTATGCACCCCACCCATCACTGTTTATGTCACTTTTACCATAGTGTAGAATTTTATAAGTATATTTATTTGTGTATATACCCTCATTAGCCAGGAAGCAACATGAAGGGGGAGAGATTTTGAGAACCCCCTCTCCTAACCTAAAGGAAATCTAATATAAGCTCTCACTACACTTATAATTCTCCTTTGTAATACTGACAATTATTTTTCATGATAACTTACTGGGTGTTTGTCCTGTCTTCAACTGTTGGCTCCAAAAATGTCTATCATTTTTATTGCTGTAATTCTAGCACATGGTCCTTGTTCAGCACATGTTTGTGGAATGCCTGACAGGCAGGACTTGAATCTGTCTTGTTTTTCATAATGCTCAAGCTTTTAAAAGAGTGTTTGGCCCATTACAGATGCTCGGTTAAAGTTATTTGAATAAAAGCAGGTATAAATCTTCATAAAAATTCTCTAAAGTACATATTGTTAAAAGGACTTTAAGGGTGAGCAAAATGATGTTCAGGCAATGAAGGCTGACTTGCCCAAGATGCTCAGGAAGATGAAAGCAGAGCTGGAACTCACACTGGATTCTTCTGACTCCAATGTTTGTTTTCCCTCTAACAATGCCCAGTCTTAGTGAGCCATCTGATTTGACAACAGTGGTTCAGTTTGGGGCTTGTCAAATTTTAGTATGCACACAAGTCATCTGACAGTCTGGGCTAAGTACAGATTCTGAGTCCGTAGGTCTGAGATGGCACCTGAGATTTTGCATTTCTAACAAGCTCCCAGATGATGCTCATGCTGCTGGTACAGTGACCACACTCTGAACAGCAAAGATAAAGAAAAGAGTAATTTTCCTATCCTATAGACTTATACCTTCTACAGATAATCAGTGTAAAGAGTTCTTGTTATTAAGCAAAGGTGTATTCAAGCAAGATAAGTTGTCTAAATTGATTGAATTCAATAGACAAGTGTTAACACTCTACCTACTTTTGCTGTTGGGAAGAGAGGGTCTTTAACTCTGAAACCAAGGCCTTGTTTTTGTTTTTCTTCAATAAGAAGCTGAAAACAACACAACTTCAGTCAAAATGAACTAACCATGAACTAAAGGCTTTGTAATGGACTTCTCATGTGATAGTACAGTTGCATTGTCTTAGGATGCGTTGCCTGGAAAACTGACTTTGAGATTTGCCTGTAGGAAGTTTACTGGAGAGTGAGGAAAGTGAATTAGGAATGGGGAGAAGTTGACCTGTGATGCATTTGCAGAAGAGGCCCAGTTGATTAAGTGAGAGATATGCAACTAAAAGGATCTTTGGAGCTGTCATTTTTTTTTAACTTGAGAGTTTTTTGTGGGGAGGTTTTTCCCCATTGTTTATCCTATTACAATTGTCCCAATTTTTCCCCCTTTAGAGTCATCTTAAATCAAGGTGAGAAAACTGGGTCTTTATACCCCTAATGACTGGTCGTTGGGTGCAGACTGCCACCCACAGGAGCAGTACCACTTGAGTGAGGTGGCTTTGACCAAGGGCAATTCATAGAGAGGGACTCAGAGGAGACAGCCAGCAGCCCTCATGACCAGAAGATGGGTGAATAGGAGCCTCAGCAAAGAGGGGATTCCACAGCATTAACTATACACACTGTTCATAGAACTTAGGCAGGTCTAATAAATATCTTCAGCACTATCTCTGGGTTTTGAAAACATTACTCAGCAAACTCTCCAGAGAAATAAGCTTTTCTGGTGCAAAGAGCTGGAAGCCACAAGAAGAGAATGAAGCAGGGGTGTGAGTTAAAATGACAGCTGTATTCTACCATATAGATATACTATTAGCTGTTTCCAGACCCTCTGAAATAAATATGCCTACTAAAATTTCATTAAACTCACAACATGTTTAATTGATCCACCCACATATCTGTTCCTTACATTTTTCTAGCTTTTTCCTTCTCAGATTTTTTCATTATAAAATGTGAAGTTTCAAACAGACGATCTATGAAATCCCAGACAGTTTTAATAAAATACTGATTATATAACTCTTTTTCCTTCTAAATCTCTGCCCTTATCAACTGACTCAGAGAACAGAAACTTGGCCTAATCCTTTTTTTTCCCACAAACATCTATTCCAAGAAGCTAGAAATACTTAAAAAGAATAAGGAACAATTGAATAAATACAGGTCCTTTTACATCACAAATCACTTTTAAAGTATAAAATTAAATTAAAATTTAGTGTAACTTTGCAGAAAATCTGGAATATAGAGAAAACAAAAGAAGACAACTATTTCAACAAATTTGTTAATATTTCATTCTATTTATACTTCCCAATTTCTATATCATTACAATTACATAATTATGCAATTTTGCATTCTATTCTTTTTATTTAACATTGAATATCCAAAGCATTCCCACATGTATTGAATGTCCTTTGTAATTAAATATCATTATATTATTTCAAACAATATAAATTAGAATTTACTTTAATACTTCTAATTGAGAAGACTTTGCTTATTATTATTTCTAAACTCTTTTACTTAACTAATACAGCTTTGTCCAAAACTTTTTCCTAAAATCTGGATGGTGTCTTAGGTTAGAATTCCAGAAGTAAAAAAATGAAGCAGCTTTCTAGGTCAGGGGAAAGCAGTTAGGATGATCAGAGCAACAGAAAAGATCACATCTGGAGAGACATTGTTTTACCAACGGAGACTCCCTTCCTCTCTATGTCAGTTGGAGGGCAACATTTATTTGTCATAAATTCACAATCTGGTTGTTTTAAAAGTTTCAAGATTGGTAGTACGCACCATAAAAAATTAATAGAGAAAAAAAGGAAAGGGAAGGAAAGGAGGAAGAAAGTGCAAAATAATGGACAAAACTGGACTGTTCTCACACCTGTGTGGGTTTTGTAAATTGATCTTCTACTTCCCCCTACCCCATAACTAATGACATTTATCTCATCTGGGGGGAACATAATTAAACAATATCACTCTGCACTCTCTATTTACAAAGGTTTGCGAGATGAACAAGGAGGCAGGTTTTGGAAGTCATTCTATGTCTCAGGCAGAGCATTATTGTTCTAATATGTGGTTTGGAACTGGGGTGTGAAATTCTCCATTGGAGACTTAGAAGAGAATGGAATGTTATTTCTCATTTGGAAAAACAATTTTGGAAGAACAATCTACCTTTCCAAACAAAGCTTCTTCCACCACTAAAAATGAGAAAAAACTAACTGAAAAGGGCAAACTCTTAAATTTCATCTTATATTTTTCTTTTATCAAAACTACCTCATGTTCTACTAAACTTTTTTTTCAGAATATCTTTGTCTCTATTTCTCAGTTCCCTCATTTCTCTCCTTTTTAAATTTCTTTTTGGCAAGGGTGACCAGCAATACCAGTTAACCTTTGAAAAATAACTTGGTAAAATTTCCAAGATGCCTAGCCACAGATAATTTCATGGATCTTCTCTTCCTATGGTATAAATAACAGGTTAAACCCAGGGCCACTGGGTAATGTCTAAATGCTTTTTGGCATAGCTCAACCAGGGTATAAACACCCTGAGCAGGATTTAGACACACACTATTTTTTCCTCATAAATATTCTTTTTTTTAAAAAAATTATTTTAATCATTGTTCATCACAGTTTTCTGTCCTTTACTCCCTATTCCTCATAAATATTCTTGATTCAGGTCAATGTAAGAGAGACCTGCTAGAAGTAAAATCAGTTTTAGGAAAAAAAAACCCCATTTATATAGTGTTTAACTATTGCTGCTTGCTGCAAGTGATCATCCAAATATTGACTGTGTCACTTGGTGGCTCTTAGATGAATAGTGGGCTTAGGCAGCTAAGAAGAGCAGGGAGCATAATCGTGAGTTCATTTTCAGCAGCTGCAAATAGCTTCCCTTAATCTTTTAGCGTTTCACTTTACAGCCCTGTGAAAATGAGTCCAAAAAATATTAATTGACCTCTGAGGTGATTTGGTGGAGTACTATCAAAATTATGGAAAGCAAATATCAAATGCTAGACAAACATTTAAGAATAATTTTCTCCTATTTAATGGATTTGAGTTCCTGGGCTTTCCTCTATTTTCTAATCCTTTCCTTCTCTGTACCCTCCTTTTACTCTTAGTCAGAGCCTCAGTAAAACTAGCTGAACATTTTGTGTTGGAGGAACCTGCTCTTCTGTAATGCTCGTAGTCTGCAGCCTTTAACACACCCATGCATGACGTAATTTGCAATTCCAAAACACTCAGGAGTGTGCATTTTCAGTAGAGCTAGTAGTCCAGGCATGACTATCCATAGACATTGTTACCTGTATGAATGTCTAGAAAAAATACTTGAGACCTAGAATATCATATATGAAATCATTTTGATTGGGGAAAATGCTTGTTTCTGTTACTGTCATTGATTTATTCACTCAACAATTATATATTAAGCTTCCAAATGTATTCCTTGCTTTTCAGCTATGGAAATTAAGGATATGGGAGTAAAGAAGAGAAATAAAGTTTATACTCCTTGTTGGGAAATGCATACATAATCTAGTAAACAAACTATATGATGATGTCAACAAAGGCCGCAAATGCTATAAAGATAGTAAAATAGGGTCGTATGGAACCTTATAAAAAGGAAAGCTACTTATATGGAGTGGTCAAGGAAGGCTCTTTGAGTGGTGGCAGCTGCTCTAAGACCTGAATGATAAGGAAACATAAACCATCAGATGAGAAATTTCCATCAGCTGCCACCACATCTATCCACCTCATGAACTCTGCCCTCTTTCCTGGTGCTATTGATGAACTCCCCCTGCTTGTCTCTCTCACTTGTCAATTGGATTCCACCCTCTCTTTCCTACTCATGGGAATCACACAGTAATTATCTTTTAGCTCTACTGCAAAACCAAATATTCCCTTTCTAATGGTTAATGGATACAATGCATAGTGATATATAAACATTTTGTAATTTTTTCTGTCTTAAAAATACTCTCCAGTTACCACCTCCATTATCTACTCCCTGACACTGGAGATTTCTTACAGTCTTTCCTCTTGGTTCTGCCACTCCACTTCGGGAGCTACTCCAATCATGTTTCACTCTGAGCACTCATTGAAGAGTTCCTATCGAGTTCACTGATAATCACAATATTGATGAAGTCAGTGGTTAACTATCTAAACCTGACCTATCAGTAGCCATTGACAGAGTTGATTGCTCTCCTTCCTGAAATACCAGCTTCCCTAAAAATACAGGACACCACGCCAGCCAGGATTTCTGCTCACCTCACTGCTCTCTCTTTCTCATGTCCTTTGATCTCATCTCTAGATTGTGGAGTTCTCTTGCATCTCGGCTCTCACATTTTCTCTCTTCTGCCTCTGTGTTCACCACCTGGGTAATTTCATGGATGTAACCCCCATCTTCATATTGGTGACTTCCTAGTTTATCTCTCCAGTTTGATTGCCCAAATGCTTATAGCTATATTGTTGCCTGATACATCCAATGGAAGCCTAGTAGTATTTCAATTTAACATGTCCAAAAAACTCACTAGGCCCCAGAAAATAATTCATTGCCTTCACCAGAAAGGGAAACATGGGAGGAGAAACACTGCTACGGCAGAAATGCAAGCATTGCATCTCCAGGGACATCGGTCACATTGGGCAAACGTTCAAGAGAGGTTAGGGCTGGAGTTAAAGAGTTTGAAGAAGGGTTCTGATTTTCACAGCAGTCCAGCTGTCAAAGGCAGGACTTTTGTTCTTCCAGTGGCCAGCTACTGGTATAATCTTTGGACTCAGACAAGAAGAAAAAGTTTTTATTTTTTCGGTGTGTTTATATTCTGGTTTTGAAAGAGCCTGTTTTGTTTGGGGGAGGTAATCTAGTAGAAATAGATTTGCCTATCCTCTTTATATTATAGTATGCATTTATATTATTTAAAAAGTATTATATTACTAAAAAGTATTTGTGTGAGCAAAATAATCACTATCATTGTTATAGATACTGAAATATCAATACTATGATGTATCTGATACTGAAAATCTTATCGTTAAGAACATAACACCTATAAAGCAAACAATATTATAAACAGGACAAATCATAATACGTACTTTAGACATTTTACCAGGTGTGATTTGATGTGAATCAATTTTAGCCCTAAATGATTATGGTACATCAGGGGACAATTGTCTTACATTACTTGAAGGATGTGAAATTTACTATTGTAAGTCAGTTTAACTAAAATATCTCTTACAATAATTCAACAATGACAAAAACTGTCTGACATGACAAATTTAGATATTCACTTGGTTCATTATAAAAATTAAATTGCTTTTTATTGGTTACGGTGATATTGAACATGATATTCAATTTGAAAATGTCAGGAAGAAATTTAGAAAATCAAATTTATAAGGTATATGTCTCATGAAATTCTAATGAGAGAGTTTTGTTGTACCCTTATTCTATATAATGCAAAACAAAACAAAGAACATGAAGAGTTTCCTGCATGAAAAGATTTAAGGTAAATAAAGAAATGAGAAATTTCTACATAGGTGAGCTTATTCCTTTTAATTAAATATATTTTTAAGGAATGAGCCAATTAGGATGCATTGAGCTTAGAAAAAGCAAAACATTTGGATATTACACTTATGTGTTTTTTAAATGCTCCAAATTCCCCGTTTATGAATCAAGAACAAATACAATTAAAGATGTTGGGGAAACCTCTAAGGAGCTATTTTGAGATGTAACCTTTTAAGAAGTCAAGATATGATATATCCAGAAAATTTAGCCCATGGAGATGCGATTTTAAAGAGAGATAATGGGGTAGGAGGAAATACGGGGATAAAAAATCTGTGATCATTGACCAGCATACGCATTACTCCCATCATTCTTCATACTGAATTCATGGTTTATATTAACACCTAGCTGCTTGACTAAACTGAGAAGCACCTGTGAAAACTTGTACACTTTCTCTTTGGTTTTCTAATGGATTTCTCATTGTATTTGTTTTTGGGGACAACATGCCTTCCTGTCCCCTCTTTCTACTTCTTGTAGGTTTTTGAATGACAATGAACTGGCCTAGAAATGGTTTCCATAGCTCTGAGCCAGTGACAAAGACTCGACTTTCCCTTATGATCAATGTCTTCCTTGGTCCTCTTTGGCAGCTTCTTGTCACTGGGGCTCTGCTGGCAGCCCTGGCATCTGTGTCATGCTCCTGCTTCCTGTCCCAGGAGGGAAGTTGGGAATTTTGATTTGTAAGGGGTGCCTTTCTTTCAAGTTGGAGTTCCTCTGTGGCTTTCCTATACATTATCTCTGAAAATGTGATCCGCATGATAGATGTGAAAAACTGAGTTGAGTGATCTGCAATTTCTTCTCTCTGGATCATCAATTTATGTCTAGTTGGCTAGCAAATTTGCAGATTTCTACAGAGCTGACACTTTCAGGGAAGAAGTGAGTCCCAGGTTATGGCTGGCTGAAAGGCCATAATGAGCCAACGGGGACAATTCATGCTGGAAACACACAATGTAGGAGAAGAACATTCTGCACTCTGGGTTGGGCTTCTATTGAATTGCCATCTGCCTCTCCCACTGTCCCTGTCCCACTTCTGTTTAAAACTCTGTTTCTGAAGTAGTGTGCTTCCTCACATTTGTCTCAGGGAGCTGTGGTCAAGCATCATAAAACAAACAAACACATAAAAAACACTAGGAAATGAAAATGCCTTTAGCTGAGAGAGCTAATCAACAGGGATAAGTCGCGAAGCAGCTTCAGATGCTTGGATCCTCAAGAAGGAAAATTCTAAAACTTGGTGTTGCTTCAGGTTCCAGCAAGTAAGGAGGGAGTTCCCATGAATGGAGGTGAGGTGACTGTGGAGAGCTAAGGGTTAAAGTGGTAACACCTGAACTGGCCAGTGTTGCTCTGCTGGGGCTTGCCCCTCTTAGAAAGGGAGTCCATCTCCCAGTCTCTACCCACCACCCCCTGTCCTTGTGACTTTCTGTACTTAAATGTAATTTATTCTTCCTTCCCTCATTTTCATTTTCCTTGTGTCAGTGACGTGATTCAAAAATCACTGGGGCTGCATTCCCACTGGGAAAAAAGCAGCCTCAGTGCCTGTGAGGGCCGCTCACGCCGGCTTGGGAGCTGGTGACACTATGGAGCTTGTTAACTTCACATCTTCTTCTTTTATATTTTTTGTGATACATTTTACAGAAACCCACCCTGGGGAGAGAAGGGCCAGTTGCCTCTTTATTACAATGTAGAAGAGCCACATTAGTGTTCCAGTCTATATATTATGAAATTAAGTGGATACCCTTGGGGTTAATTCCTTGTTGTAATTGTAATGAAAAGAAACAATTTCTAACCCTCCATTTAAGATCTATAACTATTAAAATCCACTGGTCTTGGTGACTCCTGGGGCCAGTGGAGTGCTTCAATGTGCATGAAAAAGGGCACTCCTACAGTGTCCAATATCACTAATTTAAAAAATAACAACCTCCAAGTGGGAAAACTAACAAATGAGTTTTCCATTTAGCCCCTCCCTGCTGTTTACCCATGGTGTGTTATATTCATCAACAGTGTGAAATTATATGCACATTAAAATTATGGGCCTGGGTTCTAGGATTTGGGTTGGACCAGAGGAAAGGAAGGGTACAGTGTGATGCTCTACAGGATGAAATTTAGAGTAATCATCGTAAAAGATGGAATTTCGAGAATTGGGAGAAAGGACCGTGTTTGTTCAAGGAAACCAGCACCTTGACTTGCTCCCTGCTGCCTCCAGAGCTTCCTCTGCTGACCTGAGAGTGGTTTCAACACACGCTTTCAACTGCAAATTGATACATGTTTTGCTTTAGAGTATTTAGCCTGCTGTAATTCAGTTTATTGTCAGCAGTCAGAAAGGTACCTCCTGCATATGACATCTGATTTAATTTTTTTATTACAGCTATTATAGCCATTAAAACACCAAATTTACTAGTGTATTATCATCTGACAGTGTAAATCACTGGTTGGTGTGTGCACAGGGGATGATGACAATAATTTAAAATAAAAGGAAGGGACAATTCAGTTCATAATAGAGTTAGTATATAAAAAGAATGAGACTTTGTGAGGCTTCTAAAGTTTCTGGTGGGAGTTCTTTTTAATAAATGTATTTGTTCCATTGTGGTTGGCATGGTCGTAGCTCTTTTTATTTCTCTCTTTTCACTCATTATGGTATGAACTGCTACAGAAGAAAGAAAAGCAGTTGTTTGCTTGACAGAAAAGGAGCAAACTAAGAAAATTTTATTTTAAAGATTTCATTCTATTGTCTCAAGAAATGTGATGTAACATTTTATTTTGAGGTTTTTTTTTTTTTTACAATTAATTGTGTTCCATGTCAGAACTTATTAAAGGAACATTTTTATTTTGGGTGGCTAGACTCTGTTAATTCATGCAGTATAGCTCCTGGTCACTTGTGAGGTGTCTCAGAACGCTCACAAAAAGTCATTACTCCTCTGCTGTTCTCATGCCATTTGCAAATCTCATCCTTCCCAAATTTGTCTCTTTGGTGGCAGTCATTTCAGAATGCCAGCAGAGGGCTGGTAATGGCCCATCATGTTTAGGTTGCTGGCTTGTATCCGAAGCAGGCAGGTGGTCTGAGGGAAATAGTTGTCCTGTCTCAATTCAGTTCCCAGCTTCCTCCAGTCCACTCAGTCAAAACGTTTTGCCAGCCTCCTGATCTGAGCTTCTCATTTGTCCCTAACTGTCCGCTTTGGAGAGAGGCTTGTGAGATGCTCTCACATGAACACCACGGTGAAAGGGAGGACTGCTTTGCATTGAAGTCTTCCTGGGAATATCTAACCCTTGATATAATAGATTACTTTTTATTTTTAACTTTTTATTTTGAAGCAGCTTTAGACTTACACAAAATTGCAAAAACTATACCAGAAGTTCACATATACTCTTCACCCAGCTTTTCCTGATATTAAAACATATATAACCATGACACAATTATCTAAAGCAGAAAGTTAAAATTGCTATACTGCTATTAAATTAATTACAGTTTATTTAAGTTTCTTCAAATTCAAAATTATTTAAATTTTATCATTTTTTCTTAGTGTCTTTAAAAAATTTTTGTTTTTATTTTCCAAGATCCAATTCTGGAATCTACATTGCCTTTAGTTGTTATTCCTTCTTAGTCTTTTCTAATCTGTGACAGATTCTCAGTCTTGTCTTTTAATACCTTAATATGTTTCCAGCGTACTGGTCAGTTATTTTGTAGAATGTTTCTGGAATTGGGTTGGTCTGCTGCTTTATCATCATCAGATGAAGGTTATGCATTTTTGGCAAGAACACCAGAAATGTGACCTGTGAGTTATATGCACAGAACGTGAGGTAGCTGTCTTTTTAGTGGTGATGTTGACCATGATCACTTAGTTAAGATCATACCTGCTGGGTTTCTCCATGATAAATTTATCATTTTTCCTGATAAAGTAATTTTAACATTCAAATTTTTAAGGTCTTTGCAAGGGGATATGTGTTTGTTTATGTTGAAAAAGAGCCATCTTCTCTCAGTTTTGTATTTAAATAAACCTAATATTTTTTCCACACCCTGCATTTTGCAATCCAGTGAGCATTGAAGAATTTCAAATACTTGATGAAAGTCATCCTTGGTGATATGATCCTATGACAAGAACTTTAATACTGGATGGGGCATGAGAACAATGCAAGCTTGTGGCCTGCACTTGGAGGCAAGGAATGTGTGAACTTGGTCAGTGACAGATGTTGGCATTAGTTACTGGGCCAGGAAGATGAGCAAAATATGAAGTATATTTCAGCTGTATTCTGGAGATCACTTGTTTGTTTACTAGTATGTGTAATTTTTTTTGGTATGTGCCCTGTCATCCACTGTACTGTGAGCTCCAGGAAGTTGCAGATTGTAAACTAATATGATCCATAATCTTCCATCTGCAAGCTTCCTTTAACTATGTACATAATGTATTCACAGGTTTCAGAAAACAGGTGTGAACATCTTGGAGGCCCACCACACTTGCCGAGGGCTCAAATGACACTAACATTATCAGTAGGAGACGAACAACATGGGCCACAGAAATAATAGCAGGAGGCAGAGGCCTCTTTCTAGTGTTTTATTGTTTTATTTTTATTTATTTATTTTTTCTTTTTAAGGGATCATTATATTCTAGGTGCTTGTGCTTGGTATTTTACATATGGTATATAAGATTGGTTTATTTTCTCTATTTTTCACATGTGGAAACTAAGGTGTCACAGGCTTAGTGATTTACATAGCTATTAAGTGGAAGAGATAGAATTTTATTCTTTGATTTTTTTACTCCTAACCCTTCCTCCCCATTTCTTAAAATTTTAATTTAACACTACAGCAAAGAAAACAATCAGGATGGTGAAGTTCCCTGAGGCCCAACTCTCTTCCTGCTTTTCTATTATCTGCTATTCTGTTAAACAATAGCCTTTGAAGTCTTGGAATGGTAAATCAGAACCAAAAGGGAAAAATGGCCATGAGTAGATCGAATGGACCATAAATTGACAAAGTAAAACAAATCAAATAATTTTATCGATATTTTTAAATGAAAAAATAATTCTAGTGCAATAAAAACTAAGTTTTCCTCCTAGGGGTTGCAATGTTTTCAACAGCTAGGTTGGTCTCTAATTTACACAGGTTACACTGGAACTGAGTTTGTAAAGGAGACTCATCAAGAAATTAATATTATTATAATTGATAATTGCTGGGTCAAGGGTAGAAAATATTCTGAGGGATTATAAATTCAGAGAAAGTTATAACCACGTTAAAAAACCTGTACCAGGTTATTGTGGAAACTTGTAGAAATACTCCCAAAGGAGGTTACAACCAAAGGGTTATGTAATTTTATGACTTATGTTATATTTATGAGGATAAGAAAAGATTTTCTTTCGTTTGGACTAAGGCACTGAGACATCAAGACTTCCTCCTTAGTCTTTCCTGTTTTTGCTAGGCTATGTATTCTTTGTCTGTGTGGCACTATTGACATCTTCAGAGGCCAGCAATCGGTGAAATCCATCCAACCACTGAACAAAGATTCTTCTGAGAACTGCTAACAGATTATGTGTCAGATCATTGCTGCCTCTGATATTTTGCCAGTTCCACTGTATAGGAAACTTTAGATATCTAAAGGCTGCCTTTCATTCATGGTCCCTTTATTCAAGGCATAATATTTCTGACATGTACTTCATATATTCAAAATTTCTCAGTTTCCAAATAGTAAGGTACAATATTCTACATATAGTTTTTCTAATTGCTTCTTATTCCTTATTATTTTTTAAACCCCTTTTTTCCTAAAATTATATTTTATTGATTATGCTACTACAGTTGTCCCAATTTTCCCCCTTTTTCTCCTCCACCCAGCACCCCCTACTCCCTCAGGCAATCCCCACACTATTGTTCATGTCCATGGCTCATGTGTATAACTTTTTTGGCTACTCTATTTCCTATATTGTAGTTTACATTCCCATGGCTATTCTGTAACTACCTATTTGTATCTATTTGTACTATTTGCACTTCTTAATCCACTCACCTATTTACCCATTTCCCCACACACCCCTCCCATCTGGTAACCATCAAATGCTCTCTGTATCCATGATTATGTTTCTGTTCTTCTTGTTTGCTTAGTTTGTTTTTTAGATTCAATTGTTGATAGATATATATTTATTGCCATTTAATTCTTCATAGATTTGACCTTCTTTTTCTTAAATAAGTCCCTTTAACATTTTATATAATAGTGGTTTGGTGATGGTGAACTTCTTTAGTTGTTTTTGTTTTGTCTTTTTTCTTGTCTGGGAAGCTCTTTATCTGGCCTTCAATTCTAAATGATAGCTTCGCTAGTAGACCAATCTTGGTTGTAGGTCCCTGCTTTTCATGACTTTGAATAATCTTGCTAATCCTTCCAGCCTGAAAAGTTTCATTTGAGAAATCAGCTGACAGTCTTAATGGGAACTCCCCTGTAGGTAACTAACTGCTTTTCTTTTATTGCTTTTAAGATTCTCTCTTTATCTTTATCCTTTAGCATTTTAATTATGATGTGTCTTAGAGTGGGCCACATTGTATCCATCTTGTTTGGGACTCTCTGTGCTTCCTGGACTTGCATGTCTATTTCCTTCACCAAATTAAGGAAGTTTTCTTTCATTATTTTTAACGATATATTCCCAACTTCTTGCTCTTTCTCTTGTCTTTCTGGCACCCTAATGATGAGAATGTTGGATCTTTAGAAGTTGTCCCAGAGGCTGCTTACACTATCCTTCTTTATTTTTTTGGGGGGGCATCCATTTTTTCTTCTTGTTCTGATTGAAACCGGAAAAGCTGGTGTTCATTCTACCTATCACCTACCAGACCCAATAAGCAGAGACAGGGATTGACTCTTTATGTGCGCTTTATTGAGATGTTTGGTGATTTGAGAAGGCGGCAGATTTGTGACCTAACAGACCTCTTAAATTCTATTTTAAAATGGCCCTTTTTATAAGGAGAACAAAGGGTAGGTAAGGGGTTTGGAATTCAGAGAACAGTTAATTGAATTAAAAAAAAACTACAGCATTCTTGCTTTTGGGGGTGGCCTTTAGCTGTGCCCCAGGCAGTGGTCTTTAGCTGTGTCCTGGTCCTGGAGTACAATGGTTCAGATACCATCTTGAATTGCCTGCAACCCTCCTGAGGCACAAATGTTGAAATGCTTATGGTCTCCTGGAGTCAAGGTGGTCGGTCATACCTTCAGTTCCTGGAACAACAGCTTTTACATGGATTGATTACTAAGCTTATTAGCTATTGCTTAAAATAAAATTTTCCAACTTTCCAGTCCCCCATCATGATTGCTTGTTTTTTGCTTCCTATGTTTTAAATCATTTCTGTTGCTTAAAAGGGAAAATGAAATGCTCATCATAGGAAAGTTCCACTTTATCCACTCCATTGTTGTTTCCCTGTAAATTGTTCTTTGTTTCAATTAGTGTATCCTTCCTTTCTGACTGGATCTTTTTTATGCTGTTGAGTTTCTCGCTAAGTTGCTTGAGTATTCTTATAACCAGTGTTTTGAATTCTACATCTGATAGATTGCTTATCTCTTTTTGCTTAGTTCTTTTTCTGGAGTTTTGATCTGTACTTTCATTTGAGCCATGCTTCTTTGTTTTTTTTTCAATTTGGCAGTTTCCTTGTGTTTATTTCTATGCATTAAGTAGAACTGTTATTACTCCCTGTCTTGGTCATGTGGACTAATGGACTAGGTGTCCTGTAGGGTCCAGTAGCACCGCCTCCCCTATCATCCAAGCTGAGTACTCAAGGTATGTTTTTCATGTGGGCTGAGTACACCCTGCTCTTGTAGTTGAGCCCTGAATGCTGTTAGCAGGTCAATGGGAAGGATTTACCCAGGCCAGTCAGTTGCAAGGACTGGCTGTGACCACTGACCACCAACCTTTGCCCTCCGTAGAGGACCAGCTGTGCAGGAGCTGGGTGGTGGTGCTCTAACATGGTCTGTAGCTGTCCACTGGTTATGTAGGCTCTGGGATTTTCTGGGTGTTTCAGGCCAAGATCAGCACCCACCTGTCTTCTTCCCAGGGCCACTCAGCCTGGGCTATAATGCAGTCTGAGATGGATGCTACTTGTGCTGGGCTTGGAGATTCCCAAGTGAAGCCAAGCTGTGACTCTAGGGTGAGTGCTGCTAGTGCTGCTGTTGGTGCCACTTAGCAAGAAGTATGGGGGTTGAGGGCTCACTGAGGCTGACTGTTGCTTGATTGAGAGGATTTAGGAGGTTGTGTAGCATGAGCTAAGACTAGCCTTTCAAATGGAAAAGTCTCTGTTAACAGCTTGGGTAGGCCAGTAAGTTGTGTGGGACAGAGTCTCAGGGGATCTCCAGAGTGGGGCCAGGTTGATGAAGTCTCAGATATGGTATCTGCCTGTTGGCTCTGTGGCTCTGTATGTGGAGGGAGGAGTTCAGGAAAGGTACAATGGCCTCTGCCCACCTTTCTATGTGGGAGAAAGCTGTTCTCCACCTTCTGACTTGATGCCAGACAATTCAGTCCCTCCCTGTGTGCCACTGGTGCCTTTCAAGCTGCTATCCTGGTGCTGAAACTCAGAGGGAATGAGTTTGAATAAGTCCGTGTGTGGGTTCTTTAAGAGGAACTGCTTGGGACACCAGAAGTTTCTTCCCCGCTCTGTCCCCACTGGCTTTTGCAGCCAGATGTTATGGGGACTTATCTTCCTGGCACTGGAACCCTGGGCTATGGGGCCTGGTGTGGGGCTGGCACTTTGTGCTCCAAAGATATCCCTCTCAAATTTTTATCCACCACACATGGATATGGGACCAACACATTCTGTCTCTCACTCCTACCAGTTTGGATGGATGTCGTTTCTTTAATTCTGTAGTTGTCATACTTCCATTCACCCTGATTTCTGATGGTTCTGAGTAATGGCTGTTCTATAACGTAGTTGCAGTTTTGATGTAGTTGTGCAAGGAGCTGGACCATGTTTACCTATACTGCCATCTTGACTGGAAGTCTTCAGATAAATCTCTTCTTAAATAAAACTTTTGATAAATGTACCTTCTATTGAAGTTTAAATGTTATTTATGATTAATCCTTGTCTCTCCTTTCAGGTGTATATTCTTAATATAGAAGGACATTATTGCTTATGGAGTTTTTAACATTTGGCCTAATTTAGGATTTCTTGAACTGGCTCAAACAGTCAATGAAAATAATGTCTTAATTAAGGCGTATGACCTGTGATCATCTTGAATAGCTATATGCATGTTGGGAATAACATATGTTATTCCAGACAGAATTGCTTTCCCAGTCCTTCTTGAATGATTTAATTCCTCTTCTTGATGGTCATCCACTTTTTCTCAGAAATGCTACTAAATTACTCTCTGTAGATTTATACATAATTCAAGAGAATAAGAAGCTCAGAAACTGAGATGAGCCTTATATATAAGTTCCCTTAATAAACGCATGATGTAAAACAAAGGAGCTCAGAAATAAATATTAATGGCTAAGTACAAATTGAGAAATTAGGACCTTTTTAATTTGTATTATAATCTCTCCAAGAGTTTGTAAATTAGGGTGTATCTTCTGAACTTGTCTCTGAGCACAGCTTTAAACTAATTCATTCAATAAAACCAAGTGGTTGATGATTATGTTTTTCTGAATTGCCTGAGCAACTCAGTCAAACAACATTATATACATTTACATGCAGACATTGCCCAACAAATCTATAAAATTAAGAGAGCCAAACTCCTATTCTATGCAAACATGTCTGTATTTGTCAGATATCTCCAGAGAAACAGAATCAGTAATACATAGTATAAGAAACTGGCTCACACAAGTATGGATGCTGGCAAGTCCTAAGATCTGCAGGGTGAGTTGGCAAGCTGGGGTCTCAGGAGAGCCACTGGTATAGTTATAGTCTGAAGGCTGGAGGCTTGGGACCCAGGAAATGCTGATGTTTTAGTTTGAGTACAAAGGCAAGAAAAAAGCTAGGACCATTCGAAGGCTATCAGACAGGGAGAATTTTGTTAGTTGAGAGAGGGTTAGCATTTTTGTTCTATTCAGTCCTTCAACTGATTGAATGAGGCTCACCCTCATTGTGGATGGTAATCTGCTTTACTTAGTCCACCAAATCAAATGTTATTTCTCATCCAAAAATACTCTCACAGATACATCCAGGATTATGTTTGACAATACAATTAACCAATACAGTGTACAAAGGGTAGAGAATTTTAAAGTATTTGAAAACATTCCATTTTCCCAATTATGGACTCAATCTCAATAGACTGTTCAGGGCACTCTTGTTTCCCCCTTAAAACATTAAAATGCATGACAAGGTACAGGTAACATCAGTAATTGATGGGACAATGAATAGCAAGATATTTGCTGCCTCATTCTACGTGAATCTCAAGGACTAACACAGGCTTTGCTCTGCTTTATGAAAACCCAGAGGCAAGGTATCTGGAGTCTACAGCCAGTGATATTTTCTAGTTTCTAATTCCTTCTCAGGGTAGCTCTGTATTCTTGATGAGCCACATTTGCATGGTAACTCTCCCTGTTGTCTGGAAGTCTTCTTATGTCCACTTGTGAAGGATGCCCTCAGCATATTCTTGGCAGTTAGGGGAAGTCACATAGCCTCTGGCTGTGACTTCATCAGTTCATGTTGCTGGCTCATTGTCATTCTGTTGGCATCTGAGGAGAGGACACCATGGATCCTGTACCTAAATGCTGCAGAAATGATGATTAGAGGGAGAAGTGTCAGTGAGTCATTGTAGAAAATGGTTTCCTGTAAGTAAAAAAAGAAATGTGTTGTTGCAGATTATAAACCCAACCATAGCATCAAGACCTCAACTCTTTAAAGTGCACTTGACAGTTTTCAAAAGCAGAGATGAGCTCAGTGGGATTCCTAGGTTATGCATTCAATTTTAAATGGATTTTTGTGGAGAGCAAAATACCATTTGGTTATTTTAAAGAATTTAAGGTGCTAAGGAAAATACATTTTATTTGTAAATGCTTAAACTTTTGAATATTTTGACTATGTTATAAACATATTTTAATTTTACTACCCTTGTTCATCAACTTATCTTCTTCCTCAGAGTACTTTATTTTAGAGTATTAAAAACTATATCCCCACAACCCCACTACCAAACACAATTCACTTTTCTTTATGATTCCATTAAAAGTTATTTGTATTATGTATGTTTCTGTATAACTGCACTAAAAAGTCAAATTTTTAAAAGATATCAATTCTTTATCTGGCCCCATTGAAAGTCTTCCTTTTTCTTCTTTTGGGAAAGTTTTCCATTCCATTTTCTTTTTTTTTAAATTTTACTTATTTATCTTTAGAGGTGAAGGGAAGGAGAGAGGGAGAGAAATAACAATGTGTGGTTGCTTCTCATGCATCCCCTGCTGGGAACTGGCCTGCAACCCAGGCATGTGCCCTGACTGGGAATCAAACCTCGATCTCTTGGTTCACAGGCCTGCACTCAATTCATTGAGCTAGACCAGCCAGGGCTCCATTCCATTTTCAATCTTTATCCAATATCAGACATGATCATATAGTAAAACTACCATGTGTGATAAGCAAACAATTTCTCAGTTTCTTCCACTGTTTCAAGTAAATATTAGGTGATGACTCTACTGGTATAGAGGCAAACAAAAATACTTTGCCAGACTCATTCATATGAGGTGTACAAGTGAAACATATTAATATTCTTATAGAATATTATATGTATGTATACATTAAATATGAAACATTTAAAAAACATACTTTTGTGGAAAATCTGTCATATGCTGTAGCATCTTTTGATTTGGTCTTTAGGATGGGTTAAGTTCATGAAAAATTAAGTGTTTTAAAATAGCCTTTTGGAAAGGATTGTGGCAGGCCCTCTATTCCATTTTTAAGACAGTGCAGTTTGCACGACAGTGATTAAACTCCCCAGGTCTGGTGACGTTGGTATGGTTATTGAAGATAGAGAAGTCGGTTAATGCCTCTCAATGAGAAAATGTATTTTAAATAAAACAAATCTTGATCTTGGAACGGGGTGCCAGAAGACGTCATTAAAGGTGAAAACATATGGCCATGACTGGCGTCTGGTTAAGAGCCCTGAAGTTTTAAAATCCTAATGCTTCCTGCATAAACAGAGCTCTGAGAGGGGAAATGAGCATATTATCCTTTCTTGATACCCCAGAGTACTGCACTATCGAGTGTGTTATGGTGGTTTTATACCTCCTCGAGAGGATCATTAGTCTATTTCTCTACAACAGTTTTTATGTTTTTTAATGTACATCAGTGTGGAAGGAATATCTAACTAACCTATTTATAAGAATCATAAAAGATTGTGTTTCCTCTTAAAATTATGTTATAAAAATGAATCTTCCCTCTGCTTTATTGCTGGATGTGTTTTCAAGACTTTGTTTTTTCTTTTTGTGAAATGTTTTTCAGTTAAAAATATATTAGCCACTCTACTTGTCCTTTCTTATTAAGAGAAAAAGAACCAAGGTTAAGAGTGCTTTGAAAAGAGAGCAAGTTCCCAAATTATCTCCAGACATAGTGAATTTAACCCTAAATCTTCTTGCAAAATCCAGTACCAACTACAACAGGGACAGGTTTTCCTGTTCTTAACTGAAGATCAATCTCCATAGTTACGATGTAAGAGAATTACTAAAAAGGTTTAAAAGTTCTCAATTGGCAGTAAGCCAATAACAAAAGGCTCATTTCTATTACTGTTCTAATTCTGCCAGAAATGCTTCTTTCCCTCCCATAATAGAAGAACATTGTGATAGATACAAATATTCTAGAGAATTGCTTTCTCATGTGAAATTTTGAGAGTTGCTGTATTATTAAGTGATAGATAATGTGTACAAATGTATATCTGCTAAGATGGCCAACCTATGCCATAGTAACAAACAATCCCAAATTATCGGTGGCTAAATACACCAAAATTTATTTCTCTCCCAATGCAAGGCAGCAGAGAACTCCCCATTCCTTGTAGTCACTCAGTGCCCCAGGTTATGGTGGTTCTATCTTGACTATGTTTTCTACTCCCATTGTGGTAGGAGGAAGGGAATGCAGTGAATCTTACACTAGGTATTAAGTCTTATGCCCGAAAGTGATGTATTCTCCTTCCTCTCACATTTCACCAGACAGGGCAAGTAATACAGTTGTGCCTAACTTCAAAGGGAACAGGAGAGCAAGAAACACCGTGAACAGGACTAATGGCTCTGACAGCATAATATCTATATGTGTGTATGTGTGAGCATGAATCTGTGACAGAAAGCAATCTGGCTTAGGCAGGATGGGCCCAGAGTTAGGATGGAAGTAAGCTGCAGACAGATTCCATGGGTTATAGAGATTAAACATTTCAGAACAGTTTTGGATTTGCAGAAAAATTGTGAAGCTAGTACAGAGTTCTCATATACCCTATACTCAGTTTCCCCTATTATGACATTTTACATTATTATGATCATTAATGATTGGATATTGATACATTATTAACTAAAGCACATGTTTTATTCAGATTTCCTTAGATTTTGGCTAATGTCCTTTCTCCGTTCCAGAATTCCACCCAGGTTGCCTTGCCACATTACAATTAATCACAATGCCTCCTCAGGCTCCTCTTGGCTGTGGCAGTTTCTCACACTTTCCTTGTTTTTGGTGGCATGGACAGTTCTGAGGAGTACTGCTCAGCTAGTTTGCAAAATGCTCCTCAATAGGAATATTGTCAAACATTTTCTGATGATTAGGCTGGGGTTATGGGCTTTGGGGAGAAAGACTACAGAGGTAAAGTGCCATTTTATCACGTGATATTAAGGGTATGTACTACCTGCGTGATTATCGCTGTTGATGTGGACTGTGATCATCTGACTGAGGCACTGTTTGCAAGGTTTCACATTGCAAAGCTACTCTTTTTACCCTGTCCCCACTGTGCCTTTTTCAGTCGCCATGAGCAGTCCACACTTACAGAATGGGGAGGATGCTCCGTTTCCTTGAAGGTGGTGTAGATAAGCAAATTATCTGGAAGATTTCTACATGGAGATTTGTGTCTTCTCCCACATTTATTTGCTTGTTTATATCATTTATATTAATATGGACTTATGGGTATTTATTTTATGCTTTGGGTTATAATCTAATGCTACCTTTTTTAATTAAAAAATTACAGTTGACCATTGATAACACAGGTTTGAAGTGAGCAGGTCCACTTATATGCAGATTTTAAAAATCAGCTGTATTTTCACACTCCCAACTGCAGTTTCCCAACTACCAATTCTCAACTGCAGATAAAATGCTGTTTTCTAACTTTGTAGATGATTAGTAATCACTATCATGTACACCTGAAACTAATACAAAATAATATTGAATATGAACTGTAATTGAAAAAAACTGCTGTTTTCTAATAGGGGTTTGTTGAATCTGCAGATAGAAATCACCTGTGAATTGGCAATTTGCTGACAGTTGAAGTGGGGACTGGATGAAAGAAGATGAAAGGATTAGCCAAAAACATATGTGCCTGACCCATAGACACAGACAATAGTGTGGCGATGGCCAGGGGGAGGGGGATAAGAGTAGGGTACAGGGAAGGTTTGCAAAGGGGGGAGATGGTAGCATCTATAATAGTGTAAACAATAAATCAAGTAAAAAAAGGAAAAAAACCTATAGGCTCATTTTCTAATGTGTGGGGCTCTGCACCCCTAACCCCTGTGTTGTTCAAGGGGCAAACATATTTCTATTCTTTGTTTCACTGCTGCCTCTTTTCCTCGTTCTGTCAAACCATGTCATCGAAGTGAGGCTTAGAGCGGCTGCAGCCTCCTTGGAAGCAGTGAGGTGATTCGCTGAGCTGGAGGATGAGGTCCAGTCTGCAGGCCTTGGCAAAGCAGGAGGATGGTAATACCTGAATGTTTTCTTTTCTCTTTTTGGCTACTTAAAAATTTGTTTTTATTGCTCAAATTGTTCTACCATTTCGACCATTTGAAAGTTCCTGTGTCTTCTTAAGACACCCCTATCATCAATTTTTTAAAAAGCATTTTTTTTACTTTCTGGAATGGTTGTAGAGATTAATTTATAGAAAGGTGAGTTAGCTGTTCAAATTTTCCATCTGCTAAAATAACTTCAGTTGTTTCAATGATCATATTTTGCTTCTTGGTCCCAAAGGGGAGAAGGTGAGCCTGCAGAAAAAGCTAGGTTGGGTAGGATGCTTGTTTTTGCCCTATGGAGACCAAGTTTTAGCAGTAGTATTTGTAGGAATGACAACCAAATGATCTCTTCCACTGTCTAGAATGTTTCCAGGGAAAGAGAACCTAACCTGTATTAAGACATTGAGTGAACTGATTTTTTTCTAATATAGTGTGGAATGACATTCTTTTAATTTAGCTTCTGCAAAGGGTGCATCAGCAATTCACTATGTTGTGCATCATGATGATAATAATGTTTATATTTGCTCTGGAGGGCTAAGGTGCTTTGAAAATCATTCCACCACTTTTTGTCATATGATACTAGTAGAGTGCAATATCTTGCTCTCTTTGTTACAAAGAAATTAATTGCTAAAGCTGTACATATATAGATGAAAGACTCTTTATCAAGCATGCACTTCAACTGTGATTTGGTTTTTTGCCATAGCACGGACTGCCACTGTCAGCTTGGGTCATAAAGCCTTTGGATTACTGGGAGACAGTAATCACCATCAGTCTGGGCTCGATGTTTTAATTGTCAGTTCAGGCCTAGCGAGCTCCAACTTTCTCTCCATCTGCCAGCAGATCTCCTTAGGCATGGGAATACCGCTGCTATTGGAATACATAATTTCTCATGCCAAAGTATTAGACATACACCGAAGGGGCATGAGATAAAGTGACTTTTATTTTAACTGAGAGAAGGGACATTGAGTGGAAACAGTAAGGAATGGTGAAAAACTGTGGGGTTTCTTGTTTACAGACAGAATAGTTCAGAGCTACTTCACATTGGAAAGTGCTCTTGGAATTGGATGAGAAGAGACAAGAGTTAGGAATAGACTCTTAGGCCTGCAAACACACATTTCTAGATAGATTTATTCCTCCATTTGTGCTGCAGAAAAGTGAAGGGAATGTGGCAGAACGGGCATGATCACGGGCACGATCAATACGTTTCTTCCATAGCTGAATCCCACATCATTAAGGGCCTTGGAAATACAACAGCATTTTAAATTGGTTGCTGAGTTGTGTTCAGAGCCAGCACAGGGAACAAAGGTTTTGGGCAAATGTATTCTTGGCGGCATATGCTGCCTTGTAAGAGGGCTAATGTTTTCCACACCACATAAAAATTCTCTGTGACCACCTGTGCCATATGCCATTACCAATCCCCTCAGTTCTAGGACCCCTTCAGCCAGTACAAAAGATCTCTTTACTACCATTAAAATTCAAAAGACTTGAAAGGCCTCCAGGAGGCACTGTAGAGAATGTGCGGTTAGAATTAAATACCTTTTAGTTGAGGAGAACCAGTTTCACACTGGTCTCTGAACTTGGAAATCTTAGCATTTTTCCCCCTGGGAGATGGGGTGTTGAAATCAGATTGTGGAAGCTGTGTTACATGAATGAGAGCTTAAAAAAAGATTAAAGAAGTTTAAGGCAAAGTTCAGATATATCTTTACTATCTTCCTCAGCACATTGACACAAAGGATTAAATACAGTTTAACAGAAAAATAGAAAAATGATTTTAATAGAATATGGTCAGAATTTGGGGACTCAAGGATTGTTATCTATATTCCTGAAAGCAGAATATTCTAAAATAAATTTGAGAAGTCATTGAAGTTGTGTTCATCTACAATGATGTTCAGAAAAATCCCTAATCATTTTAACCTGAGAGGAGTTAGGAAAAACAAAAAGCCTCTCTTAGGAACCAATATTTTATTTCATTTCCTTCCTGACTCACAATCACACCTCATATATTAACATCTACCGATGGGCGGACATTGTTAAAGACCCCGAGCTGCACTTGAAGTATCTTTTATAATAAAAGCACTCTGTCAAAGAAACATCCCTAACAGATACTCCGGGCTGAAAAAAACCAAACCAAACCAGTGAAGTTAAAACCTTTAACACTCTATATTTGCATGATCAAGAGTTTAAATGAATTTGCTTTCCTCAATCTTACTTTAAAAAATTAAATTAAGAGCAAGCGACACTTTATGATATTGTACTTTGACGCTACTTGGTAAAGGGAAGAAAGGTCTTCGAAGCGCTGAACTTGAAGAGCCCCATGAGATTCTGAGAAATGCACTTTTTGAGTACTTCAACTTACAGTGTCTTTTCATACTCAATTAGCATAATTTGACACAATTATAGGTATAAACATTTTATAGGCACTTGGTAGCAGGAGTGTCAAAAAAGTGTTGATCTCCATCCACTTATATTGGCAACACTCACCTAGTTCTAGCATGACACTTGAATAAGCAGTGAAATATGCTCCCTACTATTAATAAAATTCAAAGTATATTTCATCTTGACACCATATCACAAGTTTGACACCGCAGTTCCTCTCTGTGGGATTTTGAGTCATGAAGACATCCCCTTGCTACATTGCCATCTCAACTAGATGATAATTTGATTCAGACTCTTTCAATACATGCCAATATGTGTATGTCCTCTGCAAAATGGAGGCACCTCCGCAGAGAGTAGAAGGTGTAACTGACAGGCCAACATCGTTTTTGTGAAGTGGTGCCTTCGTGGTTTGAAAAAACACTTAAGTATGACTTACTTTTACCAATTCTTTTTGCTCATGCTTTATCAACTGAACTTTTGAGTATACGAATGGCACGAAACAAATTATTTTTAACTGTCTTGATAAAATTGTATTTGTAATGAATTATGTTAAAAATTTCAATCATGAAAGAGGTAGTTTAAGCAGCCGTAAAGCATTTCTAAATCAAATAGCATGGAAATCTATTGAAATCACATCTAACCAACAAGTGTTTGGTTTGATTTGTTATTTTCTAAATAGCCAGATCTTTGTGTGTGTTTGTGTACTACTTAAATGCTTAAAGTGGAGGAAAATGAATGATAAGTATAAGACATATGGGAGAAAGAAGCTCAATTATTAGGAAAAGGGGGTAAAAATCAGGAGATATGACAACATTTCTTCAGCTCTGTTTTTCCTTGTTATTAATCATTTCAGGTTTCCCAGAATTGAGATAAAGTCCATTTGACTTGGCATCATTTCACCTCTGATTTTGCAGCTCTGATTAAAATTTATGCCTAAAAAAATAATTGGATTCATATTAATACTATTGAAAATAGAAAACAAACTTTATATCAGTTAACAGTGTTTTGGATCAACATAATATAACTATATGAGACATTCTACTTTTCCATGGTCATTTCTGATCTTTGTACTTACTTTTAGAAATAGGTTTTTAGAGGCACATAGTCTGCTCTGTGAAATCAAATTTGCTAGAACAAGGGTATTTTTTTTAAATTTTAAGGTTATATTACTGAGTTTGATATTTAGAATAAAAGCATTACCATTGGGATTGTTTTTTATTTAGTACCTCTAAAAGTAAGAGGGATGAAATAGTATCAATATTTCCTCATATCAGTATAGGAATGTACAGTTTTTGAAGTACTGTGACCTATTTATCTCAGTTTATATTCATAGTAACATAAGTAAGGAGAACAGTTCTCAGAATAAGTGAAAACACTTTCAATAATTTGAAACTGAAATATGCCCTTGAATACTGACCTTATTATTGGATTATATTACATATTTTATACACCTTCTAAGGTCATAACAATTATGACCCCATTTTACAAATGAAAAAAGTAAGACTTACAATATTTGGGTAATTTGTTCAAGCTCAGGGGATAGTGAGGTTCCAAGTTTGAATTTGAGCCCAAATCTCTTTGATCACAGAGTTGAAGATTTTAACCTCTACTCCAATCTGGGTCTTTTGAGAGCAGCTCATCCAACTTTTTTAGTCTTTTTATTTTTAGAGCGGATTTAGGTTTACAATAAAATTGAAAGAAAGGTACAGTGATTTTCCATATACCCCATGTCCCCATATATACATAGCTTGCCCCATTATTAACATCACTTACCAGGAGTTTGTTCTAAGGATGAACCTACATTGACATATCATATTCACCTAAAGTCCACCATTTACCTTAGGGTTCACTCTTGGACTTGTACATTCTGTGGGTTTGGGGAAATACATAATGATGTATATACATTATTGCAACATCATATGAAGTATTTTAATTTTATTTATTGATTGATTGATATTTAGAAAGAGAGGAAAGGAGAGAGAGAAAAAAACCATTGATTTGTTATTCCATTATTTATGCATTCATTGTTCATTTCTTGTATGTGCCCTGACCAGAGATTGAACATACAACATTGGTGTAAGGGGACGATGCTCTAACCATCTAGGGTACCTGGCCCAGGGCCTCAAACAGAGTATCCTCTGTACTTTGTACTATTACTATTGTACTTTGGACTAAAAATCCTCTGTACTTTGCCTATTAATCTCCTGTCCTCCACCTCTGGCAACCACTGATTTTTTTCATTGTCTTTATTGTTTTGCTTTTTCCAGAGTGTTATACAGTTGGAATCATATAGTATGTGTCCTTCTCAGATGGGTTTCTCTTACTTAGAAATATGCATTTAAGTTTCCTCCATGTTTTTTCATGGCTTGAGAGTCTTTTTTCTTTTAAATGTATTTTATTGATTATGCTATTACAGTTGTCCCATTTCCCCACCTTTATTCCCCTTTGCCTTGAAGCCCCCCCCACCTGCATTCCCCACCTTCAGTTCATGTTCATGGTTCGTACATATAAGTTCTTTGGCCTCTTCATTTCCTATACTATTCTTAACCTCCTCCTGTCTATTTTGTACCTACCATTTATGCTTCTTATTCCCTGTACCTATTCTCCTGCCTCTACCTCCCTGCTGATAAATCTCCATGTGATCTCCATTTCTGTGATTCTGTTCCTGTTCTAGTTGTTTGCTTAATACATTTTTGTTTTTGTTTTTTTTAGGTTTGGTTGCTGATAGTTGGGAGTTTGTTATTTTACTGTTGATGGTTTTGATCATCTTTTACTTAGATAAGTCCCTTTAACATTTCATATAATAAGGGCTTGGTGATGACGAACTCCTTTAACTTGACCTTATCTGGGAAGCACTTCATCTGCCCTTTCATTCTAAATGATAGCTTTGCTGGATAGAGTCATCTTGGATGGAGTTCCTTGCCTTTCATGACTCCGAATACTTCTTTCTAGCCCCTTCTTGCTTGTAAATTTTCATTTGAGAAATTAGCTGATAGTCTTGGGGGAACTCCTTTGTAGATAACTGTCTCCTTTTCTCTTGCTGCTTTTAAGATTCTCTCCTTATTTTTAATCTTGGGTAATGTAATTATGAGTCTTGTTGTGTGCTTCTTTGGGTCCAACTTCTTTGGGACTTTCTGAGCTTCCTGGACTTCCTGGAAGTCTATTTCCTTTGCCAGATTGTGGAAGTTCTTCATTATTTTTTCAAATAAGTTTTCAATTTCTTGCTCTTGTTCTTCTCCCCTCTGGCACCACTATGATTCAGATGTTGGAACATTTAAATTGTTCCAGAGGTTCCTAAGCCTCTCCTCATATTTTTGAATTCTTGTTTCTTCATTCTGTTCTGGTTGAATGTTTATTTCTTCTTTCTGGTCTAGACCATTGATCTGAATCCCAGTTTCCTTCCAGTCACTGTTGGTTCCCTGTGCATTTTCCTTTATTTCACTTTTCATAGCTTTCACTTTTCCCTCTATTTTGTGACCATACTCAACCAATTCTGTGAGCATCCTGATTACCAGTATTTTGAACTGTTCATCTGATAGGTTGGCTACCTTTTCATCAGTTTTGTTTTTTCTGGAGCTTTGATCCATTCTTTCATTTGGGTCATTTTTTTTTGTCTCCGTGTGCCTGTTACATAGTAAGGGGCAGAGTCTTAGATATTCACCAGGCTGGGCAACCCAGGTTGCTGTGTTGTGGTGCTGTATGTGGAGGAGTGGTCTGAGAGGGAACAATGGTGCTTGTTCCACTCTCTGCCAGATTTCCGTCATTTCCCCCACTACCCACAAGTGTGTCTTGCTCCCCAGTTTATCCCCCTGGTTTATCTGCACACAAATGTGGGATCGCCTGCTCCACCAGCCACCCCTGGCCCAGGTCCTCCAGCTACCATCTTGCTGTGAGTCCTTTCTGCCCTGGCTGTCCATCTCTGCCCCTCCTACCGGTCTTTATGAATATTTCTTCTTTAACTCCTTGGTTGTTGGACTTTCATACAGTTCGATTTTCTGGCAGTTCTGGTTGTTTTTTGTTTTTAAAATTTGTTGTCCTTCTTTTGGTTGTGCCAGGAGGCACAGTGTATCTACCTATGGCTAGACATACCCCCGCCAACTTTTTTTCAGTGTGAATAATATTCCATTTTCTGGATGGACCAGTTTACTTATTCATTCACTTACTGAAGGACATCTTGGTTGCTTCCAAGTTTTAGTAATTATGATAAAGCTGCTATAAACACACACGTTCAGGTTTTTTTTTTGTTTGAACACAAGTTTTCAACTCCTTTGGGTAAATATCAAGGAACATAATTACTGGATTTGGAGAGTATGTTTAATTTTGTAAGAAACTGCCACACTGTCTTCTGCAGTGACGGTACCATTTTGCATTTCCACCAGCAATGAATGAGAATTCTGTTGTTCCCTATCCTTGTCAGTATTTGTTGTTGTCAGTGTTCTGGATTTTGACAATTCTAATATGAATGCAATTCTTCTATTTTTTAGATAAAGAAACTGAGTCCTAGAGGGACGAAGTATTTGGGACCAAATTTTCCAACCTTTAGGAGAAAAACTAGAGTTTAAGCCTTGAAGTTAGAAATTTGATGGTACTAAATTTCTGGGGTTACATTGTTCCATTAACTGTAAAACTCTATACATGGATCACTGCTTAGGTGAAGTACTTACTTAACACAAATGTGCTTGATAATTAATGGCAACTAGAGGTGATTCCTTACCTGTGCTTCATGAATAAGATATTTCAGAGCTGACAGGACTATAGATTTATTGCCCAGCTCAGATGGGATTTGAGCTTGCTGTGATCACTCAGCTGTATGGATCAAATCGTGCTTTCTAAATGCCATCCCTTTACCTACACTGATCAATGGGCTTCTAGTTATAAAGATAGGGTTGGAAGTGGTCTCTTTGATTTCTCTTGATGATTTCAAAGGCATTAAAAGATACCACCTTTTTTGTGGGCATCTGGGCTAAGGGTGAGAGTATGGTGCACATTGTGATAGCTATCCAAAGCCAGTCCTGACCTTTCTTTGCTGTTTCTTGAATGAGATTTTGAAATTGGCAGTGACAAAGTGGGAAGGATAGAATTTAGAACAATATAGCTAAGCCACACTTTGGGAAGATTACAGGGGGAGCTAACACAGAGGGAAGAATATCATCCATATCCTTTAAGAATGAAAGGTGACAGAGAAGGAAGGAAGGGGGAACAGGAAAAGGGTAAGTGGTGCCAACACGATTATAGAGCTAAGTGAGATGATCTTTTCCCATCTTTATGTTGTTGTTGTTGTTGTTGTTTACTACAAAATGGCCTGTGATGCCACAAAACTGGTTTGGGGCTATTAGTTATCTCATAATGAGCTAATTTCCTGATGGAATGGAATGATTTTTACCACTAGAAAATTTATATCAACTACTTTTAAATAGATGGTGGATAGAAATTACTTACAGTGCTAGTGGTTCATCATTATTAATTGATTGGAATCCCTTTTCAAATTCTGATAAGAGTGCAGATATTTTTTCTTCATGAAAATCTACATATACCCATATTCAGTTTTTAAACATATCATCTTAGATTTATAGGCTCCCTGGAGGCAATCCCTGAACTCCTGTTAAAGAATTCTTGGTTCAGACAGTCACAGCAGACTTGTGAGGAGAGCAGAGAAAGTGTGAGAAAGTTTTAGAGAGACATGTGGAGAGTAGTCAATCATATTGGTGAAACAGAGTGGATGATTGAGCTAAGAGAGTTTTTCCTCCAGCTCACAGCCTCTCTGCCTCTTTATTGTCCCACTACTTAAAGATTCAGTAACCTTGGTAAAGATTTGTGCCCTTCACTACTCACTGCTTCTTTTTTTTCCTCATTCACTTCTGAAGATTGAAACTCTGCAAGGAACTAGCAGTCAGACTGCAAATGCCTCTGAGCCTAATAGCTACTTATATCAGCTGCGGCAGTAAAATGGTTACAGCAACCCAAGCTTCTGGGAAGTGTGTACTCAGCTTCAACTGAACAGCCCATCATTTAGGCCATTGCTTCTTGAACTTTAATACGCCTTCATCTTTCTGGGGATCGTGGTGATGGGAAGACTCTAGTTCTGGATCTGGGGTGAGTTGTGGTCTGCATCACTAACAAACGCCCAGGTGGTGGGTTGCTGCTGCTCTGTGGGCTGCCCCGTGAACAACACGCCAAGGTTTTCTTAGGGAGCCAGCAGTACTGTGCTCATCATTGTGGGCTAAACATTGTTTGTGCATGTCAAATAATCTATGGTTATTTTCTCAGAAAATGCTAATTTTTAATACAACCTCCACAGAAGATTTGGAGCAAAAAAGGATGTAGAGAATGATTTAATTTTTGAAAATTCTAAATTTTTCAGAAAATTAAAAATCAACTCTCTGATATAATTAAGTGGCGACTAGTATGTGTGTAACAGCAACTCCTGCAGCACAGCCTGGTAAACAAGAATAGCACAGATACACCTGTCCAGTCTCCATATGAATGTCAGCTAGAAATAGCCACAGGAAGCTTACTCTACTTGCGTAATAGCACATCATTTACAGATATGTGGTCTAATAAAAAGGCTTAGCACATTTTATAATAATGTGGAAGCTATTTCCTCATACTCATTTCAGGGGCTAAAATAAAAATGTTTTAGTATAACTTTCATGTACTAATGCACATATTTTTTTTTTACTTTTTAGTCACTCCAGATGAGTTGGTTTACTTCCAGGTTATACAGAATTTGGGCTAGAACAAAGCCTGAAGAATGCACTTTGAAAGAATTCTGGGCTGGGTTTACTCTGACCCCACAGTTAAGGTTGAAAGAGCTGAGTGAGAAGAACTAAAGAAATGAGCCCCTCTATGATGATCATGATGATTTTATAGAAGTTTACTCTTAAATATACAACAGGCTCTGAGACACTTTATTCTAGCTATAGGTAGTAACAGATGATATGATAAGAATCCAGATGTGAAAACAGAAATGGAATTAAGGATCACCATTTTCCCAGACACAGGGCACAGCCAGATCTCTTAATTCCACTATGGCTAGGGGGCCCTTGGACCCTCAGCCTTCCCTTTTAGCTCCTCACATTTCTTCTGCTCCTCTTCCTGCTTCTGCTTGAATGCCTTACCTTCCTCTTCCATCTTCTTGGCCTTCTTCTTGAGCTGCTCCAGGGGCTTCTGCTTATGTTTATGGCCAGACATAGTGCCTGCCACCCCTTCCTCTGAACTTGCTGTGTTTTTTCACATTCAACAAAGCTGAAATTAGGGTATATGTCATACCCAAAGGAGTTTTACAACTGCCTTTGACCAGGTTGGCAGTTGTAAGGGTGGTGTCTCTGTGTGTGAATGAGTGAGCTGAATTGTTATTCTTGTGGCAAGGATGGACAATGGCAACCTATTTACATTTCTGTCAAAAACCATCAGCACTATTTGAGGATGGAATATGAGTGCAGAATGGGTGTCAGCAGCATGAAAGAAGAGGCTGGGGACAATTTTAAGAAATGCTACATCACCAATGCTCTGAAAGCATAGAGGTTGATATTGGGTGACATGGTATCAGTGACTCTGAGATGAAATGCCACTCAGGAAAGTTGGATTCCACATGTGCCGAAGTTTTTTAAAGCTGCTGTTAAAATACATTTTCCTTATATTTTATGTTTAACCTATGAACAAAAATAATACCCATGATAAAACCCCATGAGTTAATGAGTTTGGAAGAGCTCTTCCACTAAATATGAAATAAAAACCCTAATTAGTAAGAAAACATTGTTTCCTAGTTTGACTGTTAGCATTTTGTTTGATTTCCTAGGTTCATGACATAGTTAATGGCAAACTGATTTGATGAAATATTGGAGTTTAAAGCATAAATGTTGGGAAAATAAAATTATCCCAAATCATAAAATTGTAGTTAATGGAATAAAAAATTCAAGAAATTATCTTTACTCAGCAAATATCTAAATCAATCAGGACACATAAGGTCTAAGAAAAGAGTGAAGAATAGTGGACGTTGCTGTGAATCAGAAAATCTGGGAGTATATTTGTTTTTGATACTGAGCAGTTATGTGACCTTGGGTAAGTCATTTTAATTAATTCTCTGGATCTCAGTTTCCTAAACTATGAAACAACAAGCTTATCTTAAATGATCTCCAATATACTTTGAGGACCTTGGATTTTGCATATAAAAAAATGCAGGGGATGAAAAGTCAAGCTTACCCTCTGTATGTTGTTTTATCCCCTTTATCACAATAGAATTTTTCTTGATGAGCAAATGATCTTGCTTACATTTTAGCTTAATCTGAACCAGGGTTCACTTAGCTGAGTTCTGTTCAACTACCATTCAGTTGGAAAACAATTGGTCCATCTCTTCTTTTGTTTAATTTTTAAATTTTTATTGTTTATGCAATTACAATTGTTCCTGCTTTTTCTTCCTTCCCCACCAGCACTCAGCCTCACCCTCTCTCCTCCCTACATCAATCCCCATATTGTCATCATTGTCCATGGGATATACATAAGTGTTCTTGGATCGCTTCACCATCTTTCAGCCAGTTCCCCTCTCCCCTTTGGACACTGTAAGTTCATTTTATGTATTTACATTTCTGTTTCTGTTCTGTTCATTAGTTTATTTTGTTCATTAGATTCCACATATATGAGAGATCATGTGGTATTTTTCTTTCACTGACTGGCTTATCTCGCTTAGCATAATGTTCTCCAGGTACATCCACAAAAGGTAAGAGTTTCTTCTTCTTTCTAACTGCTGAATGGTATCCTATTATGTAAGTGTACTACAGCTTTTTTATCCATTCATTTACTGACGGACACTTGGCTATTGTAAATAGTGGTTGCTGAGAACATAGGGATGCATATATTTTTTGTACACTGGTGTTCTGGGATTCTTAGGATATATGCCCAGGAGTGGAATCATTGGGTCAAAATGGAGTTCCACTTTTAATTTTTTGCGTATATGCCATACTCTTTTCCAGAGTGACTGCACTATGCTGCATTCCCACCAGCAGTGCACTAGGGTTCCCTTTCCCCACATCCTTGTCAACACTTGCTTGTTGATTTATTAATGATGGCTATTCTGACAGGGTGGAGGTGATATCTCATTGTGGTTTTAATTTGCTCTCTCTGATGATTGAGCATCAATGATGCTGAGCATTTTTTTTTCATATGCCTATGGGTCACCTGCATGTCCTTCTTGGAGAAGTGTCTATTCAGGTCCTTTGCCATTTTTTAATTGGGTTGTTTGTCTCCCTGGTGTTGAATTGTATTAGTTCTTTATATGTTTTGGAGCTTAAACCTTACCAGTTGTGTCATTGGCAGAAATGTTCTCTCATATAGTGGGTTCCCTATTCATCTTGCTGTTGGTTTTGTTAGCTGTGTAGAAGCTTTTAAATTTGATGTAGTCCCATTTGTTTATCTTCTCCTTTGTTTCCAGTTCCCTAGGAGATACATCAGCAAGCATATTGCTACTTGAGCTATCTGAGATTTTACTGCCTATGTTATCTTCTAGCACCTTTATGGTTTTGTGATTTACATTTGTCCTTTATCCATTTTGAATTTATTTTTGTGTAGGTATAAGTTGGTGGTCTAGTTTCCTTATTTTTTCTGCACATACTGGTCCAGTTTTCCCAGCACCATTTTTTGAAGTGACTGTCTGGTCAGACTCTGCTTAACCATTATATGGATATGTGAAAAAGTATAATGAAAAGATTTTATGAATATTAAATAAATGTTTTTAATTTAATCTTTATTTGATCTTTATTAAATATTTATTAAATAAATATTAAATATTTAATAAAGATTTCATTTAAGAAAAAGTATAATGAAAAGTAAAAAAAAGATTTCATTTATGTTTTTCTTTTTTCCAGATAAAATAATCTTAAATTCTTATTTATGAAAAAAATAAATGTGCAATTCTATAATAATATCTGTTATATCAGCTTAATGTTGGATTTCGGTTGCCCACCAACCATTCCCCTTTCTAAACGGCGCCAGATTTCTTTTTGAAGAGTGACCTTAGTCACCTTACTTGGGCTTTGAATAAGGTCTCTGCACTTCCTTAGCAGCAGGTGGGCATTTTCCCCAGACCACACCCATCACCTATTTTTTTTGTGTGTGGGGGAGATTACAAGAATATGAAAGGCAGTGTTCACTGGCTCCTGTGCAGTGTCCTCAAAAGATGGCCAAGTTGGTCCTGTGTCCTTGATTTCCAAAGCTGGCCACTTTCTGACTGATGCTGAGCTGCCTCTAAGCCTCGCTCAAAGATGTTTTGCCATGTTGAGCTCCCCAAGATCGATCTAATAACTTCTCTTTCTGTTTAGTCAGAATGGGTTTCTGACTGACGCTTATGATTGAGGAAGCCTAAGAAATACAGGGATAAAATTTGTGTGGGAAGCTCCTGGACTCCAGTATTAAACCTAACAGCCCAGACTCCCAGTGTCTTCATTGAACTATGGAGAGAATAGAGGGATACTCTCAAGATTTTGTGATGTCTCACCACACACCATGTAAAAAAGGTTCAAACCTCTTGACTGGTGTCCAAAACTAAAATATCTCTATATGTTGTTTTTACTTTTCCCTTGGATTTCTCAAAACCTATCAGTTTGTGTGATGAACTTTGGTTGTGACACAAACTACATCTCCAAATAAAATTTTGAAATACAATTTTTATGTTATCCTTCTGTTCATGCTTCAAAGTAATTGTACCCCTTCTTTGACTGATTACCAAGTATAGTATACAAAAAAGTATTTGAGAAGGAAAGCCATTAAAAATCTGTTTTATTCTATTTGGACATCTCTTTACAGAGGAAGAGGAAACAAATTTTTGTGTGTATATGTTGTATTGGTTTCATTTATTAATTCTAACATTTTGTTAATTTTTTTCCACAAGCCAAATTGCTGTTTTTTTGAAACCTATTATCCTGCTTCTACTATTTCAGGTATTCAAAACCATTGTTTATTTAAGTGAAGAGAAATATAGAGGCAAAAGACAGAAAACTCTTAAAGAAAACAACTCATGGTTCTCTGAGTTACTTCTCTGGTAAAGACAAACTCTAGAGGATTGAAGATGCCTTTTCTTGTAGTCCTACTTTTTACCCTGCCCCTTCCAGATGGCTTTCCCGCTGCCACCTGAGGTTCGTAGGAGACATTCCTGCATATCTTTAGGAGCGCAGCTAATAGTTTAAGTTCTAGAATTACATCTTGTGTATGAATACTACCAGATCCACTAATGACGTGAACTTGGGCAAATTAATCAATGTCTCAAAACTTAAATTTCTTCATCTATAAAATTGAGTCGGCCAGAATATATCCCCATTTGATTATTAAGAGGTAACTGATGCAACACACTTAGCAGAGCACCTGGTACCATATTAGGCCCTTGATGCTTGTTACTTGTTATGGTTAATTTTATTTTATCTTAAGCAATAGACAGATGCGAATACATAATGAAGGCAGTTTTGAATGAATCATACAGTGTATGGATGGACTGTAGAGGACAGGATGTGAGACAGTGAGACTAGAAGGTTGCTGTTGTGTAAATCTGATGTGATGTTTAAAGCACCAGATATGATGGGTGGATAATAATGATCAAAAAGAGGGATAAACAAAACGAAGAATTAATGGAAAGGGCTTGCTGTTGATCAGGTGAGGATATCCAAGGGAAGAGTCATTCCTGAGTAGGTGACTCTGCAATGGTAAGGGGAATAGGTTCAGGAAGAGGAACCGTTTTGTTAGGTACAGGTGTCATCCACACAGAAATGCCCCACCAAAAAGAGGGGAAGTCAGGTCAAAGAAGGGGAAGGGCTGAACTGAAATTTTTGGTAGTTTTTTTGTGTGAATAAACAGACCATATCATCTTTTTGTTTTGTATGGGGTACACAAGAAAGTTGTGGGCAACCAGTGACTTTTGAAAAACTTGTAGCCTTAGGGAACCTCAGTTTCTCCCTCTGTCGACCTGATGTTGAATGATTTCTATGGGTTACCTCCCCAATGGAAATGGATTGCAAAGTGTGAATTTAATAATAAGCTGTGTTAAAGTGAGAATTAAAGTGTGAAAGTAAATATCCCATTATCCTTTATCTAATTTAAAAAATTTAGTTTTTGTTCAAGGCATTTGAAATGTTTAAGATGCTATTGGAAAAAGGAGACTATTGTAAAAAGCATGTTCATAAGGCAAAAAATCGATCTTCTTCACTATACAGTGCTCTCAAATCTGATGCAGCGTCCATATATATAACACCCCCAGCCCCCACAAAAGACAAACAATGACTGTATAGTCCATAACAGCCTAAGGGTTTTGTATATGCATATATAATAATATAGAAAATAAGATTAACTTCAAAGGAAATATATACAAAGAGATTATTTGTCTGTATCAGAAATAGAAACCATAAGTATGAAAATACATATGCCTGAAACCTTCACAATTGAGATATGTGGGTGTAAACCATTCTCAATGAAATACAAGTATGATGATTAAGCATGTAAATTTGGATTACAAGTACAAACTCCAATTGTGCTCACCTAATCATTCATTGTATACACAATTCACCGATTTGCACGCTAAACTAGACAGACTCAAATATTACCTGGATGTCACTTAAATGTCCATGGTTTGTAAGTTTAGAGTTGTTCAAAATAAGAAGGCTTACTTCCTTAGCAGACTTACCACTTTACTTAGTTTATCCTGCTTGTATTTTTATGCACAAAGTGCCCACAGCTTATTTCTGAAGCTTTTCTTTTAATTCTATTGAGTTAAATTTGTTTTATATGTATTAACAAGAAAATTTATTTTAATTTATTTTATTTTGTTGACAATTGTGTTGATTCATGTAAAGTCATTATATTTGTATTTGTTTCATGGGCTATGGAGTTTGGAGTAGTCTTTGAACCCAACTATACTTCAATAGTATGTTTTAGCTTTTGGTTTCTTAATTTATAAAATTGTATCTCTTTTTGGGAATAGTTTTATGTTAAAGATTGGATCTGAAAATGTATAGCCCTTCCCCAATTTTCATCATCAAATAATTATTTTGCTATATAATATCTTCTTTGATTCTGTGGTCACACAGGACTGAGTTCATGGTCCTTGGCAGAAAATTTTGGTTGAAGAGATGTGTGTTGTAACGGTGAACTCTGAGAAAGAAGACACATACTAAGTAAGGCTCCCAGTGGCTAACTGGGCTCAAATTTAAAAAAAGAAAACAGAACCTAGCAGCCATTTCTACACAGGGGCATCTCACACAAACTGCACTTCAAGGAGAAGCCTTGAGCTAGCACTCAGCTATCTGCCTCTGCACTGAACTGCCAGGTGTTTCTGCCAGGCAGTCTGAGCCGGCTCTTATAAAGGAGTTCCTGGAATCCTATTTCAACTAATAGGGCTGAGGCTTTCCCCATACAATTGGAGCTACATGGCTATACTCAACCCGAGTGGCTCTATTCTGACCAATCAAAATATGAGGCTTTGGAGCCCTCATTTGCTTGAGGACAGACCCATCAGGGGCCAGGGGCCAGGGGCAGAGGCTTCTGTCCATATAAGCCAGCTTCCCTCCAGCTCTGAGAGTGCACTTTCCCTTTCCACCAAAGATTGTGACTCCCTGCCTGAGCTGAAACATGGAGAAAGTCTTGGCAGAGCAGAGCAGAGCAGACCAGCACAGTGCAAAGCAGACCAGCAAGGAGCAGAGCAGAGCTGTCTAGCCAGAGAGGTGTTTGGCCTCAGGGACCCCGCGCCCCTGGGCTGCCTCATAGCTGTGCTGTTTTCACAGCCATGCTATAATGCTGTATCACAATTGAGCTGTTTTGTATTAAAGTTTTTTCTTTACTGCACCCCAAATTGTTGGCATTTCATTTTTGCAATGACCATTGGTTGACAAAATGGACTTATGATTAGTTATATAAACAAGTAGAAAAAATGTGGAAATAGGAGTAAATTATAGTGTTTTCTTCTAGAGGTATATAGAACTTTCCTCTTCCTTTTGCTGTGCCCACTTGAAGTGTTATTTTTGGGAACTATTTATACCTCCGTCATGTAGACATTGACAGCATGGTGGTCAAGAGCTCAGTTCTGGACTCAGGACTTTGGGTTCAAGTACCAGATGTGCCAATTACTAGCTGTGGGACATTGACTACACTTCCTAATCTGTGCAAGTTTAAAGTTCTTAATTAAAAAAGTTTAAAACAGCAATTCCCTAATAGATATCTTGCATTTATGGTATAATACATACGAGGCACTTGGGTATAGCAAGCACATGCTTGTTATTATCATTATTATTTTTTCTTAGAGTTGCCATTTCTTCTTGTATATGCCAGGCTTCATCAGAATTTTCATGGCTCAGAAATATGGCACTTTTTTATTCAAAGGCAAACCTATTATGAGTCCCTTTTATAGCTCTATAGTGGGAGAGACTTTTCAAGTTTTTAAAAGAAAAACTTTAAAAAAACTCTTAGAACTATTTATTTTGAAAATACTCACGCATATACACACAAAAGACAGACAACAAATACACACTACTGGGAGTCTAACTACACAAGTGGACCTTGCTCAGAATATTCATGAGGTTCTCTTTATGAAATATGTATTTTAAATTTTACAGTAATTTCTAAAGTAGATTTTATAATTATTATCATTTTATTGGTGAGAAAATTAAGATCTTTCCCATGGTCAGAGACCTAACAATTGTGCATTTTAGGATGTATCCATTGTATGAAACCTCATTTTTTTTAATTACATGAAGTTGATTTTTTAGTTGTATTAATAAAATACAATTATATGCAGCTATTTTTGAATTAAATGAACACTAAGAATGACAACAATGCACCCTAGTTTCTGACAACTTTAAGCATATTTATTGATCCAAAATATTGTGAAATGTAAGTCAAATGAGGTACATGTGAAAACAATTCTTTATCTATTTTGGGAATATAAACATTTCTCTGAAGAGGAAACAAACCACCTTTTCCAAAATTTAACTGTTTCCTTTAAGTCACACTGAATTTTTCTTCTTTCACTCACTGAATTGTTATTAGGTTGAATATCACTCAAATAAATAAATAAACCTATTTCTTTCCATTAACTTGCCAGCATGTAAAAAGGCTAGGATATTGATTTACTTCCAGCAATCAATTTAGAGGAAATTTTTCTAGATGTAGTTCAGCTTTTATTTCTTGTAGTTTCCCTGTCAAGCCAATAGTCTGTTTTGTTTTTCTGGCCTTGCAATTCCTTCACAGTCAGCTTCAGTGACATGATAGATATACTTCTATTATTTGTTTTAACAAAATTATTATTGAAAAGGAAAACCAGAAGATATAATGAGAAGAAATTGCTAAATTTTTATTAGACTCTACTCTATATTGCATTTAGATAAAAGGAGAAAATATAGAATAGTCAATAGCAAAAGTCTCTCAAAGAAAGTTTGGTTACCCAAAAAGCAATAGTAAAGATATATTTGTGTATACTAAATCTAGTATATGGTACATAGTAATAGTAAATATATATGTATATAGAAAATAATAATATATAGTATTGGGTTGGCTAAATATTCATTTGGTTTTTTCTGTAAGATGGCTCTAGTAGTGCTTAGTTGTCTTTAACTTCATTTGAAACAGTTTTGTTAGACTGTATTGTGACAAATGTCTTATCAGTGTACACTTAAAAAAACTTATCAAAACTGGTGAATTGTTGTGTAACCATTTTAATATTGAAGATGGAAGGGAATATGCAACATTTTTAGCATATTATGCTTTATTATATCAAGAAAAGTAAAAATGCAACTTAAATGCAAAACACAGATATGTGCAGTGTATGGAGAAGGTGCTGTGACTGTTAGAATGTGTCATGGGTGGTTTGCAAAGATTCCTCCTGGAGATTTCTCAGTGGATGATGCTCCACAGTCAGTTGGATAGACCAGCTGAAGTTGGTAGGGAGCAAGCTGAGACATTAACTGAGAACAATCAACATTCTACTGCATGGGAGATAGCCGACATACTCAAAATATCCTAATCAAGCCCTGAAAATCATTTGAATCAGCTTGGTTATGTTAATTGCTTTGGTGTTTGGGTTCCACCTAAGTGAAGTGGTGGCAGGGGGGCTTCTTGACCATATTTCTGCATGTGGTTCTCTACTTAATCATAAGAAAAAAGTTCCGTTTTTAAAAACAAATTGTGATGGGTGATGAAATGTAGATAATTTACAATAATGTGGAAAGGAAGAGATTGTGAGGCAAGCGAAATGAACTGCCACCAACTACACCCAAGACTGGTCTTCATCCAAAGGTAAGGTTGTGCATGTGGTGGGATTGGAAGGGAGTCCTATATTATGAGCTCCTTCCGGAAAGCCAGACAATTAATTCCAACAAGTATTGCTCCCAATTAGACCAACCAAAAGCAACACTTGATTGAAAGCATCCACAATTAGTCAACAGAAAATGCATAATCTTTCATCAGGATAACACAAGACCATGTTTCTTTGAGGATCAGGCAAAAACTGTTACAACTTGACTGGGAAGTTCCAATCTATCTGCTGTATTCACCAGACATTTCACCTTTGGATTTCCATTTATTTCATTCTTTACAAAATTCTCTTAATGGGAAAAGAATTCAGTTCCCTGGAAGACTGCAAAAAGCACTCAGAACAGTTCTTTGCTCAAAAAGATACAAAGTTTTGGGAAGATGGAAGGAAAAATTTGCCTGAAATATGGTAGAAGGTAGTGGAACAAAACAGTGAATACGTTCAATAAAATTATTGTTGAAAACAAAAAATGTGTCTTTTATTTTTACTCAAAAACCAAACGAACATTTTGGCCAAGCCAATAAATAGCAATAGCATTTGTATATACAAGGTCCAGCACAAATATTGTCCCTTTTTATTACAAAATCTTTTATCACAAAATCATAAGCATGTAACTCTATAACATAATAGTGTCACACTCAAGCACACCATATGGCACTTTAGATGAAATGTTCAAATTAAAACCATAAATTATAACACCCATATAATACCTTACGAAATGCACTCAAGCAGGCGTTACTTCTGTGAGACCCTGTATATTCAGAGATATTATATGAAGAGGAAGAGAGAGAGAAGGAAGAAGAGAAAAAAATAAAATGAAGCACTATGGCCCAGAAGTTGGATTTTATGTGTAGAAGTATTGAGACTTTTATTACTGATTTATGTGTTGGAATACAACAACAAAATTCTCTGCATGGGCTGTGAAAGGACTACTTCACAATATAGTATCATGTAGCTATTTCATTTGATGTGTGAGTTAGAAAAAAAATCTTATTCATTGGAGTCATCCTTTTGCAGACAAACCATAGATGATTTAAGATGGGGTCAAAAGTTGGCATCTTTTAAAATTTGAAAACATCGATTCTGTCAATTTACTCATTACTATTAACAAGATCAAATCATAACAATATCCAGCTCAGTATGTCTTTATGTATTGTTGCTATTAAAATGCCTGGCATTGCAGAAAAAATAAGAGTTGTAAAAATAATAATAATAAAACAACAATTTGCTGGGAACTTATTATATGGCTGAATTTTACAAACACTGTCCTTTTTAAATGCAACGACTCTGTAATGAAGTTATTTTACAGGCAAAGAAATGGAGGCTTAGAGAATTTAAAGTGAGCAAACTCCTGAGTAAGGGCTTGAGGTTTTGTCTGCCTGGTTTAATAGACTTTGTTTTGTTGCCCTTGGTACCCAGCTGCTCTACCTGAAATAAAATTGCGTATATGTATAAAAAATCACATATAAAAACCATATTCATATCTGTTTCTATACATATAAGTACCTAACCCTATATCTATTAATGTTTATCTCTCTGTATCTATATTTTTGTCTCTGTAACTTCATTTGGAAATTAATGATATTTTAATATGTAAAATAATTGAAAAATTAGAGTATGATGTGGACAAGTAAAGTAAACTCTGCACTAAGTAGATTTTGAAAAGTAGTCAAGAATGAAAATGGTAGAGATCATTATTTGCATTTACCAGAAAAAAAAATGTTACTTTGGACTTTTGCCTTATTGGAAAAGTGGAGCCATTTATGAACAGGAGAGAGAAATAAAGGAACAGAATGTATAATTTTGGAATAGTTAATATGTTTTTAGCACTGGGAGAGACAGCCTGTTTTTACGCATGCAGTGCTCTTATTATTCCCACTTTACAGATAGTTACAGGTAACTAACCCACAACCCAGAGCAGGACTTGAACCAAGGTCTGTGGTGGATGAAATGTTATGTGCTTTTCATGTCATCATGCAACCAACAGGACAATACATTTTGTTGTTGTTGTTGATAGGTTCTTTTTTAAGAAGATTCTTGATTATTCTATTACAATGGTATCAATTTTCCCCCTTCACCCTCCTGTGTCCAGCCCACTCCCCCGCTCCCACAGTCAATCCCGAGACCATTGTCCATGTCCACGGGTCATTCATACATGTTCTTTGACTAATCCCTTCTTCTTCTTTCCAACATTCCCCCTCCCCTCTCCTCTCTGGCAGCTGTCGGTCTGTTTCATGTTTCCATGTCTCTGGTTCTGTTTTGTTAGTTTATTTAGAACAATATTTCTTGAAAGTTGGAAGGGTAAAGAGACAGGAATGAGGGGAATTTTTGAGAATTTAATAAAGTAAATCAAGAGCTGACAAGAAGAAGCCTGCACTAAGGGTGTGACATCATCATTAGAGGAAAAGAATAACATGATTTTATTTCTCCTGAGCATAAGTAGTTCTTAGTCTCTGACATACTTGTAGTTTTCCAGAAGTTCAAAAGTCACCTCTTATCTACCATTTATTTGATAGGAGTACATTCATCTGACTTAGTCTTGGGAGGTACATACTTATAAATGCTTGCAGACTGTCAGGTAATTTAAGAGTTTAGAAATAAAAAGTGGTATACAGAATTTATCAGATGTGTAATGGGCCAAGCTGACCTAATAGAACACAGTGAAAATCAGTTAGGGATTTCTGGGTGGAGTGATGGGGCACCTAGTATTTTTAAATGAGCTCACAGGTACTGATTATGTGGAATTTTACTGAGAGACTTGAGAGTGTTCAGAAATGAGATTGCTGATCAATTCCAGTAGTTTTACTATTAAGGAATTCTGGGGACTAGAAATTGGCAAACTGGAGATAAGCAAATATCATTCTGAGTTTTAAAAGGGAAGAAATATTTTGCAAACTAGAGAATGGCAAGCTGTATTGATCTCTGGGAAGACATGAATGAACCAGACGAGGGAGGTTTCACACTTCTATAAGAGGAAGTGATGGTCATTAGGACCCCATATGGACTCACTAAGATCAAAGTATGTGAGAATAATGCATTTCATTTTTGAATGGCATTGATTTTCTGGTTCAACAGGCCAATGTGGTGACTTTTCTCTATGCATTTTATCAAGTAGCTGCTTGATTATTTTGCATCTGCCCTGCCTACAGATCTTCAAAATCCCATCCTCATTCTTTCCTCTCACTTGATGACCTTATTTCTTTTTTCACTGAGAATATAGAAGCCACCCTGGCTAGTGTGGCTCAGTGGATTGAGTGCCGGCCTGCAAACCAAAGGGTTGTTGGTTCGATTCCCAGTCAGGGCACATGCCTAGGTTGTGGGCCAGGTCCCCAGGTGGGGGTGCACGAGAGGCAACCACATATCGGTATTTCTCTTCTTCTGTTTCTCTCTTCTGTCCCCTCTCTCTAAAAATAAATAAATAAAATCTTTAAAAAAAAAAGTATGGATGCTATCAGAGGGAATTATCATGTGCTTGTTTCATCAGAAATCTCCCTCTCTCTGCATCTATGCTCACATAGTCTGATTTTCCCCTCCCCTGGGGATGAGTGGTCCTGATCCAAAGTAAGTCCAGCTCTTCCTCCTGTCTTCTGCACCTCATTCCCTTTTGCTTATTCCAGACCAGCCCTGTTGCAATGCCCCTTCTTTCTTTGGTACTCAAACAAATAGAATCTTATTAGTGAATCTACTTCTTGTGATTACTTCATTTATTCCCTTCAGACAAAACTCCTTGAAAGAGTTGCTTGTATTTGCTATATTTACTTCTCCTCTCCATGTTTTCTTGTGAATCCCTGTTTTTAAAGTTTTGGTAGGTGTGTTCCAGTGGAACTGCTCTTGCTAGTATTATCAATATTGATGCTCTGATGTTTTGACTTAATTTGTCTGAGGTGGGGCCTGCCTGGGTCCTGTTGTTTTTTTGTAAGCTGTCCAGTTGGTTATAAAGTGTGACCTGGACTGAGAAGTGGTGATCCTTACAAGTAAGGATCAGATCCCTTTGAGGGCTTATTGCATCATAGTGGAGGCTACCTCTGAGGGTCTGCCTCAGATATCCAAACAGCTTTTCTTTTGGGTGGCTCTGTAATAGGGTGATTATTCTGTATTATTCTTTGGAAGAGTTACTGAAGAGTACCCTTAAATGGAAAGTTTGCAATGAATTTTAAAATAAGATTATGATTTACAAAAAATTGATTCAATTCATGAATTTTCTGAAACATAACTATTGCATGAGGCCAGGTACATATTTATTTCTCAGTCTTTTGCAGATGCTTGTATGCCTTTATAAACTAATAATCAGAAAGAACACGAGACATAAGCAAATCATTATAATAACTTTACTTTTTCTCATGTGAACCATCTCTCAAACAATTTAAAATGTTTTATATATTTGTAGGACAATACTTGATATGTGTATTTTTGAATTGAATATTTTCCCAGACTACTAAAAATTCATAGATGTCCTTAAGCTGAGGGTTCTTTTGCTTGTGTGCACAAAAACCTTTGAGCAGTTAAGTGTTATGTATTGAAAATGTAATAGTGGGCAAATTTTCTATCTATCAATCTCTGGGTCTGTCATCTACTGCTACAGTGCTTATCATCCTATCATCTATTTGCTGTGTATTTTCTCAAGATGTATGGTTTGTACTTTTCTCCGTATTTATGGCACATAATGATTTTTGAAGTTTACTTGTTTCTATTTCTCTTTTGAGAAAGATCAAGATAACACAGTGTGCAGCATTAGAAAGAGTGAGAGAAATAGTTGACTTTTCAACATTCCATATTAACTTTGAAGATTAAGTCAGCAGTAGAATAATCCGAAAAGTCTTACAGGCTTCACAGGAGTGAGAAGAGATCAGAACCTGTGTTAGATTCGTTTTTTCAGCCCCAGATTGGTCACCAGTTAGACACATGCTTTTGAATGAGTCTATCTGTTTCAGGCCTCAATTATGTCAAGAGTTTAACTTTCAGATTTTTCCAAAATGCTTGGGAATGTACAAGGGTTTAGATACCTGAGAAAACAGTAATCTATCTTTTCATAGATATTTTATTGTTTCATAAAAGAATGGGAATAATGTTATATTAACTGTGAATAAACCTTCTTACAGTGAGTGCTAAAATTAATCTGCTAATTTTTCTTTATGGAAAGTATCAGAGAAATTTGATCTGTCTTTGAGTACAAACATGAGAGTCATAAAAGCAGTAAATGCAATTTCAGTTGCATTCATCTCCTTTCAGAGACTGGAGACAAACTTGGAACTTTCCCAAAAGATCTAAGAAAACAGAAAGGAAATTTTGGAAGTTTGAATCAAAGCCAGAATAAACTAGCATTTCTGTTGAGGTTGGGTTATTGCAAAACAATCACACAAAAAGTATATCTCAAGAAGGTGCATTTAGGTACGGAAACTAGGCCAAGTTGTTTTAATTGAAATGTTTAGCATTAGAAAGTTCATTTGCATCAATAATAATCTGTATGAGTGATTACCAGGGGTAAACAGAAAGGGTGTTTTGACCAATGGCACTTTTTCTTCCCAACACAGTGCCAATCAGTACCTGTGGTCACTCAGTAGAGAACAAAATTCCAATCAACTCTGTTATTGTTATTATCATAAAATAAAGTTTGTATTAAACAAGTTTTACATTTTAAGAATTTAACTCAATTTTATTTATAGCTATTTATAATAAATTTGATAATGTTCACAAAAGACTTAGCTATAGTGGAATGTGGCCTAATTTATAGAAGTAAATGTAAACCTTATTAATTTATTCAGTAACTATTTACTGAGTGCCTACCATGATGAGGTGCTTTGTTAAATAATTGATTATTTTTTGCTCTTTCTAGCCTTACCTTTGCTAAGTATGAACCATATTTTACTCTTCATTAAATGTGTTTTTGGTTTTATGCTAGCAATAAAAATGGATACTTTGGAAGATTTATTTTTAGGATATGTTTTCATTTTTTAATTTATATTTTCAACAATTTATTGAATCAGCAGTTTTGTTTGGGTTTCTCTGAAATTCTGTTAGGTGTGCCTGTTCCATTGAGATCACAGGTGGCACTGCTCACATGCAAACAGAAAGGTGAGGGCTCCACAGGGGTCACCTGGAAGCTTAACTGCTAATTCCTTCTTCTATAACAACATTAGAGTCCAGTATCCTGTCCTTTGTAAGTATATCCATTAGAAATTGAAAAAGAAAGAAAACGAGAATACCAAAAAAATAATCTTGGAGCAAAACAATGTTCATGAATTGGTTTGTCCCACATAGGTAATCCTGGACAATTGACACAGTGCATGTTTCACAATCTTGCAGCTAGAAAATGAGGACTTTTATTAAAACACAAAATTCCTAGGCTGGGCAGACTGGCAAATCCAACCCAATATTTGGTCTCTTTTAGTCAGAAGATCGTATAGTTCAAGGTGCTTAAAACCTTGATAGCACTGTGGTATGTAATAACGCAGACTTGGGTATGAATCCTGGGTTTATCACTTACCAGTTCTGTGACCTAGGGGAAGTTATTTAACCTCTGTAAACCACATGAAACACTGGTAAAATGGAATAATAATTTCTATCTCATACTACAATTATTGAGGATTAAATGGAATACTGAAAATAAAGCATTTATTACAGTCATTAATCTGTGGTTTTAAAATTCATTGATCAAATCCTATCTTCATTGGTATGTATTCAGAATGTTATTAATAAGTCTTTTTTGGACACCGAGGTCTCTAGCATATGTTATAGGTACAAGGTTTATCACTGTTTGATGGGGGAGAGAAGAGATAAATTGGTAGTTATGATCAAAAGTACACAGATCCTACTTAGTTTTATTGCCTGCATATAGTTCCACTTATGGGAAAGAGATCATTTCCATTTTTTAAATCATTTTTCTTAGTAAAGCCACCAGACCTTTGTTTTACATTATGATATGTTTTGTACAAAGACAAGATAGCAAAGAGATTAAAAGCAGAGCTCTGAAATTAGGCTGCCTGGATATCTGTTCTGGTTTTAGGATTCACTAGCTGTATGACTTCGGGCTATTTATCTCTCTCTGTTTTCATTTCCTCAACTGAAAAAAAAGAGATAGTAATATTACCTGTTCCTTAAGATTGTTGTGAGATTGAAATGTGAAAGCATACATAAAGTTCTCAGAGCAGTTCCTATCTCATAGTGAGCAATTAGTAAATGCTGGTTATTATTAACATTATATAGCACATACTATTTAAATATATTTAAAGGTGTATGTGTACGTGTGTCTGTGCGTTAAGACTTAGAACTATGAAGTGCTATATGAGACAAAATAATACTAGCATTCTATATTTCCCACATTTATCTTTACCAATTTAAAAAATATATCCAATAACTATCTGTGTTTGGTAATATTACATTTAGTCATAGGGATAATAGTGTCAGGTATAAATGGCACAATTAAACACACAACAGGAGCTAAGTTGCTCAGAAAGTTGCAATGCAAATATTCTTTTCTAAAAGCCTTGCAAATGCACAACGAGAAAAAACGAAGAGATTTTATCTTATTCCCTGGTGGGAATTAATCCACTTCAAACATGCTACATAACTCTGCTCAGGAGCAACCTCGGCTGAGACTCCCAGCCCCATCATGTAGGCCTTCTAGACAAAGAAACTGATGGGCATTGATCCTGTTTTTTAAGGAGTCAATACATTAGCAGTCTAAGTTAAAAGTAGAAGCCTGCTGTGTGGGTCTTGGCGATATTTTGGAATATGTCGAGTTTAAAAGTGTTAATATTAACATATACTTGGAATTGTTTATAAATTATTGTGACATGAAATTTTCATCACATGAAATGTTTTAAAATGACATTTATTCTGTTTATTCCATAGCTATAAAATTAATTTGCTCATTCATTCATTAAAAACTTACTTATTAAGTATCATAATATATTAAGTACTATACTAGGCACTGAGACACTAAGATTGATTATAGTTCTTTGACCTCAAGGGGCTGACAGTCTAATAGGGGACAAAAGGAAACTGAAGGACTTTTAATCAACAGGCGCTACTTTTGATTTGTACAGAAAGATTTAGAGGACCGATGAGAGGTTTTTAATTAAGACTAGGGTGTGTATCACCAAAGGCTTCCAAGTATTAAATCTTCAAGTACTGGCTTGAATAAGCTAATGGGTGTGAATGTTGGGCAATAGATTATGGGTAAGTGGTGGGAGAAAACTGAGGTGTACCCTGGGCAAAGGGAATGGCTTGTGGGAAGGGTCAAAGAGCTGCACTAGCATGAACTGTTTGGGGACCAGCAAATATTCCATGTGGATGGAACACAGGGACTGATGTGTTTACAGAGACAGTCCAGCACCCTCTCCAAGTCGGTTAGAAACTGGATGCTGGGTGAGACTGGAGAGGTATCAGGGGAGCCTAGGGCAGTAGTAGAGACTGGAGTGTCCCTTGCCTATGAGCCACAGTAGAGCCCAAGGGGTAATTAAGGAGACCACACTTTGAAGAGAATGAGAAATTGAAAGCCAGCAGAACTGACATCCAAGGAGGCAACCAGGAAGTGTTCAGATTGGAGGCAGGGACTTAAACCAGGAACTCAGAAGAAAGCAAAGGCTCAAAGTTGTGACCTGGGTGTGATGTGGAGCTTGGAGAAATTTCCTGAGCAGCCGGAACATAGCTGCAGCAGATTTTTATAGGGCACTTGCAGCCTCCTGAATGGGTGAGGAGGGAGCTGTTAAGGGCACTGATCTGGCTCAGGCAGAGGGCCTCAAACTAAACTGACGAGCTTGAACTGTATCCTGAAAGCTCTGGGGAGTCATTGCAGGGGTTTAAGCAGGGCAATGGCATGATCGGATTTGCATTTTAAAAAGATCTTGTTGGCTGCTGTGTACGGAAGAATTGAAGTTTGTGGGCCTGAAGGTGTGCAGATCAGCTAGGAGGGTTTGTACGGATAAGAGATGCTGGGACCCTGCTCTAAGACACTGTGGTGGACAAAGACATGTGAGGAGACATTCTGGGGAGACCTGGAAGGGGGAATGGAGAGGACAGATTAAGAGGAATCCTTGGAAGAGGGAGAGAAGAGCCTAGGAATCATCTAGTGTTTCTGAATTGGGCACCTGGATAGACACCATGCCATTACTTACAGCAGGGGTAGAGAAGGTGCTGAAGAGGGGAGAAACTGATTTTAAGGTAGAGGCATAGAGTTTGGGGGTTCTGCTGAAGTTAGATGGAGACAATTTAAAAATAGCAGTATATGGAAGTCTAAAACTTAGAAAACATGTCTGGGTTAGGGATAAGATTTGGGGTTCATTAATATTTAGATGGTAATTAAGCTGATGTATTTCAATGAAATGTACAGAGTGAAAACAGGAGAGAGCCCTGGTAGGCATTGACATTTGGAAGAGACTGGAGGAAAAGAGTTCATGAAATTGAGATAAGAGAAATGAAGACACTGTGGTGATAGGGAAGCCATGGGTGGAAATAATTTCAAGACCAAGAAAAAGCTGTAGAATGATCAGCGTGATGAATGATTCTACAGTGAATGAAAATGGTATGACAACAATTGCACTAACCTGGCCAAACACTTCACATGTATTAGCTCATTTAATCCTCATAACAAATCCATGGGTTCCATGCTATTATTATCCCCCTGTTACAGATGAGGCTGCTGCATGACAGAGAGGTTAAGTTACTTGCCCCACATTGTAAAGCAAAATAAAAATTCAAATGCACAGTTTAACTCCTCAGTTCATACAGGTATCAATCAGCTATGTCAGTGCCAAAGAGCTAAAAACAAACAAATGAAAAGTAAAGCTAAATTACAGTGAGCTGAGGAAGGATGGGGGGTACTAGGAAGTAGGAAAAAATGACTGACTACCTCTCTCAATGAATTTTTATAAACTGCAAGGTAAATGGGGCTGAAGGGAGATTATTTTTAAAGACTGGAAAAATCTGAGGTGATTTATGCATTGAGTTAAGAGGGAGGGTAAAGGTGTGGATAAATATGGATAAATGATGAAATGAGTCCTTGCAGACATCAGGAGTGGTCAGGATCAAGAATGTAAATACAGACATTCATAGTGAACAAATATTTGTTAAACACATACTTTGTACTTGGCCTTAATAGGTGGTAGGAATATAAAGATGTATAATATATGGTAATCACCCTCAAAGAGCTCAAAGTAGTGTTGGAGGCAGACAATTATAACATCATAACATGTGCTATTATGAAAGGGGCCATTGATCTACTGACTTCAAGGGCATGAGAGTGAGAAGTTCATGAGTGAAAGCTCATACCCTACCACCTTAACCCATGGTTTTACGCTCCAGTCATTCTGGCCTTCTTTTAATTCATGAACATGCCGATGGCCTTCTGGTTCCAGGATTCACATACCTGGTCCCTTCTCATCCTCAAGTCTCAGCTGGAAAATGACTTATCTTCAGAGAGTCCTTCCCTTACCACCTTATCTAAATTGACTCTTTCCCACACTTTATCCTCCCTCACATCACCCTATTGTCTTTTTTCACGGCTATTTCCACAATTTATAATTATCTTGCTTATTTACTCATTGGCATATTGTTTCTTTTTCTAGATGTAAACTCCCTGAAAGTAGGGACTATCTTGTTCACAATTGTCTCTCCAGTGCTTGAACTACACCTGGCACATGGGGAGATGGTCAGTATGCTTTCAAATAAATGAAAAAATAGAAGAAATATTATTTGGGCAGATGAGGTGGAGCTGGTCATTTTAGGTAAATGCTAAAGCTGTGCGATGCCATAGAAACATGAACCTGGGTGGTATACAATAGTAACAATCAGTTACTTGGAGTGTTGGTACCATCCCCTCAAATGGCTTTGTGGCCTTGATGGTGAGGGTGGAGGGGATAAGCAGAGGAGATGGCAATATAATGGTACACTTGAGCCATACAGGAGAGGACTTGCATGCCAAGTTAAAGATTCTGTTGACAACAAATAGTTCATTGAAAAACTGAATACTATGGAAATTAGACCTTAATTTCTGTATATATCACCCCAACACCCCCTTTTGGAGATGATGATGATGATGATGATGATGATGACGACATTGACTGGCTGGGATGAAGACTCAGGAAACAGATGCAAAGTTTCTATACTGACCCTTCTCTAAGCGTGATTTTGCACAGCCAGCCCTGTGTCTAGGTGAGCACAGTGGAAGGTGAAAGTGAGAATTGTGAGGACAGATATCTGAGTCTCCCCCTCCCCAACCTGACTGGGTAAAGAGGAGTGTGGGGCCATCTTCAGACTGCTGGGGTTGTCAAGAGCCAGCCTTGGCTGGGCCTGCTGCAGAGTCCCATTTGGAGGAAGGGCTGGTAGGTTCCCCTTCAGTCAGTCACATGCAAGAGTCCTGACCTCTTCCAAACTTTTTATTCTCTTCACTAACCCTCAGCCTGCTGTGGGGAGCCCTCCTCCATTTGTCTCCCAACGTCAGCTGTGACCCGCAACAGGACTTGTCACCTGGGGTGAGGTCTCCCTGGCAGAACCGAGGGTGGATTAAACCATCTAAACCCCAGTTCAGTTAACAGCCTTGCCTGCAGTCCTGGCACATTATCTTTTTTCTGTCTTAAATCTTTGAAATTAATAAAACTGAAATAAATGTGTGTCATGAAAAAATTCTTTATAAATCTAGCTAATAACATTTATGCTTCAATTCTGAGTAATTAGAAAATCTTGTTTATGAAGTTCTGTCTTGATGTAATTATGATCACACAATACAAATTATTGACCTAAATCTTTCACCATAAATTAGATTTCTGTGAAAAATCAAGGATTCCTGTTTAGTGGGTATCACGTGTTTTCTTGTGATATGGTTTTTGTGACCAGAGAATGAAAGGTTTTGTCATTATAGAAAGACATCAATATTCATTAAAACAGTAGGGCTGATCTTTGTGGATGTGTTCATGAAAACCCACAAACTTGTTTAACTTAAGATCAAACAATCTAATTAAATGTTAGTCAATAATAATAACCTCAGTGGGGGTGGCAGTAAGAAATAGAAAATGGTAGAAATGCAGCACAAAACAAAAGCAAGCGACACGCAGTGAGAAAACCAGTTTCTGTTTTATATTAATCATTACATTAAGGAAATGACATTTATGGAAGAAAATAACAGATCATTCAATGGAATTGCTAAAGGTCTTTTGAACCTCCAGAGAATTGAAGAAATGAGCTAAATAATCAAAATTAATGTTGGGAGCCAGGACAGAAACACTTGCTAACATTTTTTGTTAATTTGATAAGTTATTTGAGCGTCTTAGTAACAGAATGAGAGCAAGGAAAGGACTGTAATGAGCAAAACTATTCACTTTCACATCACTGTTGCTTTAGTTACCTGGGGTTATTTACAAGAGATGATAATATTGTCTTAAGGGGACTTTTGGTAGGATAGATATCCCTTGATATATGTAGGGAGACAATTTCATTTTACCCCTTATATTTAGCCACTTGCCTAGAATAATATGTGATTTTATGAAAATAACTTTACAACTTGCAATTACTAACCAAAATAAAATCAAGACCATAAGTAGTGTCTTTTAAACTTTCTGGCACATTTAACATATTAACCTTAATTCCATTTTTCATATATGTCTAGCTTAATTCTTTGCATTTGCTTGGAAACATATAGCTGTTTAAAATCTGTGTGTTTATCTCATGTCATTTAATAAACATCTACTTGTTTTGAGCTGAAGGCCATAAGTATCTTAAAATTTGAGATGCCTTGCCCTGCACTTGTGTCTCCATTGATTAGAGTGCTGTCCCTCACACCATCAGGGCACATACCCAGGTTGTGGGTTTGATCCCTGGTTAGGGGTACCTGCAACCTTGGTGTACCCGAGGAAACAAATGGATGTTTCTCTGTCACATCGGTGTTTCTCTCTCTCTCACTGTCTCCCTTCCCCTCTCCTAAACGAACTAACAAACACATATACCAGTACACAAACAAACAAAACAACTCGGGGTGTCTTTCCTTTATTCTGCACAGTGAAGAAACTGGATCATCACTGCATGAATATGTCTTTTCATGTCACAATAAAGATTAAGGAAATTCCTTATGGCCATTGCTCCTGTAAGGACACTAAAAGACAAACACTGATAGATAAGACTGTGAATTTTCAGCTTCTATTCCTGGGAGAAGGATTGTGCCTCTAACTCAGGGGATGGCCAGCTATGGCCCATCAACTAAATCTGGTCTGCTGTGTTTTGTAGATAAAGTCATATTAGATCATGGCCACACCCCTTCATTTATATATCAATCTTATATCCATGTTATGCTGTTAAGGAAGAATTGAGTTAATTTTTACAGAGACCATGTGGGCTACAAAACCTAAAGTTATTTCTGCTTGGCCCTTTACAGAATAACTTTGCTGACCCTTGCTCTGGTGTAAGGTTTCTCTAAATATTTCCATATGATAATAGTTAAAGAGGATTTTAATGGGTAGGATTAGTCAAAGGTCAAATAGTTAGGGAAACACTAGGTTAATCCAATTTAATTTTTTCCTCATTGTAGGATTTTTCAGAGCAATTAATGTACTAATGCACATTAGATGGAAATACTATATTAGTATTTTATAAACAATATATTTGGGTACTTAAAAGTAATAGCATTTATAAGTAATGAGTAATCATAATTTGTAATACTTGTTTTTTTTGTAGAATATGTATGGGAGTGGTGGTCTGTGAAATATACTTTAGGAAATGCTCAAATGCATGTTTCCTTCATGATTTTCTACTTTTAGATTGTCTTTGCTATTGAGAGGATGGTCAATTCCCTCTTTTCTCCATAGTTCAGAAATTTTAAAAGAGTTATTTAACTTAATGTAATATTTAGTTGCTCTTACTATTTCAACATGATCCCAGTATGGATTATTTTGATGTCTGGTCTCTCATTTTTAAAGCAATGTTTTTTCTTTCCTTTAAACAATTTTAAACTTAACTTGAACGTAATGTATGTGGAACAATTATATAACTACATGATTTTTTTCCCCCACACTGCTGCACTTGGCAAATATTTGAAAGCAAGCTGTACATGTTATCTGTTATTTAGAAATTAAAGATGCATGTAGCATCTTCTTCACAGTGGACAGTTTGAGTTAAATTTTTATGCAGAAGTAATGGTTTACAAAAGAGGAAATGCATAGGGAGATATATTCAATATAATAGCGTGATTTTTTCCCCTGTAAGCGTAAGGGTTAACTTAGATCAATAAAAAATAGGGATTGAAGATTGTGTTTATGTAATTCAAATAATCTGATGAAAATTTTGGGCTCATGCTTGTGTCAGTTTTCTTCAGTCATACAATATAATACATGTGCATTTAGAATAGAGGACATGGTACACTGAAGGTTAACAGTGGGTCCCCCCAGGGAGAAGGCGATGACCATGAGGTGGCATAGAGGAGTAGTGGGTGCAGAGTATGTGGGTAACCTGATTTCTTCCCAGTGTTGCCAAACTTGGATCTGTGAGCACCATTTATACATGGCCAAGTCTGGACAATTCCTGTAAGAGGATATAGATGGTAAAATGTTTCAGATAGCATTTTAGCAGCATTGGTGCACAAGTTTGGGAATACCATGGTATTATAACCAAATTTACAAGTATAGCTCAAAATGGTAAATGTGAATGCACACACCCCTGGCTGGCAGGATCCGTGTGTTGTGGCTGTGAGAGACAAATTCACACGGACTACAGAAGTCCTGTGGAGAAAAACGGATGGCAAGGCCACTCTCTGAATGAGAGAGGGCCCAGCCCCTGTCTGGACAGGTTTTTATTGTTTTTCTGGGTGCATTACATTGAGGATAGTCCCAGTTACTATGCACAGGTTCACTGTAGGTGATTACCTTTTACGATAACAAAGGAAAGAATGTTGCTAATTACTTCAAACAGAAGGATGTTACAGATCAAGGGGAAAAGTGGTTGAACTGGTTACACACCATACTTGTGAGGTTTAGCACAGACTTTAGGACCTTACTTTAGAGATATGCAGTAAGCATTTGCTGCCTCAATCCAGGGTGAGGGAGTTTTAGCAAAAACAAGCCTCATAGCAGCCTAGGTACAATGCAGGTCTGATTCCCCATGGGAGAGAACTTACCCGTGGGCATGGCTCCTGTATGCCGGACCTTGCTTCCCACTGGCTTTTCTGAGTGGGAGCTGGGCTACATTCCCACACCATGCCAATCAGTCCCCTATACACCCCTATCCTTTGATGGGTATTGTTTGCTTTGTGCAGAACTGCCCCATCCTGTTGCCTCTTTTTGCTGTATTGGTTTTCCATTGTTGCTACAAATGCTACCACAAACTTACTGCCTTAAAACAACACAAAGTTGTTATCTTAAATTTCCAAAGGTCAGAAGTCTGAAATATATGTTACTTAGCTAAAATGAAGGTGTCATCAGGGCTGAAATCCTTTGGAGGAACTAGGGGAGAATCTGTTCTCGCACCTTCTACAGCGTTTATATGCTGCTTGGTCTCCTTGGCTTGTGACCTCTTTCTTCATCTGCACACCAGCAGACTGGCGTTTCCAAACCTTTCCCGGACTCTGCTGCTGCTCTCATCACATCACCTTCTCTGAATCTGCCCCTCTTCCCCTTCTCTTATAAATACACTGGTTTATATTTGGCTCACTTGAGTAATCCAGGACAAACTCCCTATCCTAAAATTCTCAAATAATCATCTTTACAAAATCCCTTTTGTCATGTAAGGAAACATATTCACAAGTTCTGGTAAATAGAATATGGACATCTTTGGTGGGACGTGGGACATTAGTCAGCCTTCCACATTTGGCAAATTGGAATGTATGCTTCAGTGCAGAAATTATCCATCACCACCACTTGGAATGTAGTCCTTCACCTGTCCCATACCACACCAGACTAAGATATGCGTCCCTCAAAGGGGATCTGTAATAAAACCTCATGTTTTTCCCTTTTACCATAGCACTTGCACTGGTAATACATGCCTGTTCACACCCATTTTTCCTAGTAGACTGTGAGTTTCCTTACTGTGCTATCTGTGACACCTAATACAGTGATAGGAGGATCCTGGATTCACAACTACTACTTGATGACATCTTTGTGAATCTTACATATGTTATTATTAAGGAATGCACTGATATTTTGATTTAGGCTGTAATTGTGTAATCTACCTCACTAAAACTCCTCTGACTTGGAGTCTCAAATTATCTCCTAGTTGACCAGTCTTGCATGGCCCCATCTGGTTTACATGCCTATCATGAAGCTTTTAAATATTACATGTCATCATTTTTTCTTGATTTTCTTTGTACCTCTAGGACCATTCCTATTAGTCCTCTCAAAGATAATTCTTCCTTTACTTACTTCTAAACTGTAACTGTTGTGCTCAGTTCTATCCCCAAAACTTGTCTTTCTCATTCTTTGCCATTTCTTGATTATTTACCGAAACCCATGCTGTTACTACCTGCGTTTGGGTAACCACATCGATCTGTTCAACCTAAACTCTTACCCTAAGCCACATGTTCAACTATCTACTGACCATCTCCTCCTGGAGAGCCACAGAATCTCAAACTTGAGATCCCTACTGACACACCACAATCACCAATCACCTTTCTGCACATATTTGTGTATTCTCCCATATCGTATCTGCCTATCCAGGTTGAAAGCAAGGCCCATTCTCTTTTTACTTTTGCTGTCACAGTTGAGGCTGTTAGCATTTTCTGTGTGTGTGTGATTAGACTGGAGTCCATTTTCTCCCTGTCTGCAGATTAATCATTCCAAAACACATATACATTCTTTTCAAAACACAGAGCCCTTCCGTGTCTCTCCAGTACCTATAAGTAAAGTCCAGTATCTTTTCCATATCATGCAAAGTCCATTGCAACCAATGAATGTTATTTTCAAGAGTTTGCAGGGCATAACCTGTGTGGCTTAGGGCAGTGGTCCTGACTTAAACATGCAACTGAGCCCTGAAAAGAGACTGCTCGGGCTCAAATTCTGCCTCCAGTACTTATCTGCTGTTTGTCTTTTGAAAAGTTACTTCCTCTTCATCTTCCCTAATTTTCTTGTCTGTGGGGTTAATAACAACACCTTCCTTAAATAGAGATTTAGTAAAGTCTAAATCTTATAATTTGTGAGAAGCTCTTTAAAAAGTGTGTTATAACATCATTGCTCAGCAAATATTACATACTATTAATATTAATAAATTATTATTATTCTTTCATTAAACTTTATATCTTCTAAATGTATTCTATTTTTACATGTGGTAGGTACCCACTAGTGGTACAGAGCACATGTTTGAGCACTACAAAAATCTGGATTCTCATTTTTATGTCTCACACGTAATGACTCGTGTCTGAAATAGGCAAAATACTATCTCCTTCACAGGGCTGTGTGAGAATGAAATGTGATCTTATATGAGTATGTCAAGTAATTACTACAGTCTTTAATGAATATAGTAAATACTCCCAAATAATACTCTTATTATTATTTTTATATCAATGGTGTTTTGCACATATAAAATGTTTAATGACTACTAAGTAATTTGCCAGGTTCTGATTTAGAGAATACGAGTCTGGTTTGAGAAGACTTAAGAGTGGTTGTGTCTTTGTGCCTTCATAGTAGTCATCTGCAGGAAATATGAGATCCATTTTGAGAGCATTATGAAACCCAATTGATTAAAATGTCAAGATATTAAAACACAGAGTAATCATATACTTTTTTCCACTGACTAAATCTAGTTCAGTCTACCCTTTTGATCTACTAAGCTAAAAATTTGTTATTTAATTTGCTCAACTTCCCCATATCAGAACATTTGATTGAAAATTACAATTTTCTTTTTATAATTAAGTTATATAAAATATGCTAAAAACCATAGTTTTATTTAATTCTTGAGTAAAACCAGACATTTTAGTTGATGGGCATTATCAGTTTATTTGAGTGAATTATTTATTAATGCCTATTTCACAAACTGAATTATCATTTCCATGAAACAGAGACTCTCTCTATTTGCATTATGAATCTGGTACCCAGTAGGATCTCACTGATATGTGTGGAATGAATGAATTTCAATGACCTCCTGTAACATTTTTAATTGATCTAAATGAGGCAGGGATTTACAATTCGTTCTATAGAGTAAATGTTTCTGTACATATAATTTTGTTCTGTGATCATCCTAAATCAGGGTTGGTGAACTATGGGCTGCAGGAAGAATCCAACCTGTTTTTATATAGGGCTTGTGAGTTAAAAGTTGGTTTTATGTTTTAAATATTTGAAAAAATCTAAAGAGGGGTAATATTTAATGTAAAAATTATAAGAAATTAAAATTTCAGTGTCCATAAATAGTTTTCTTAGTCACAGACATGTTCTTCATTTCTGTATCATCCATAGCTGATTTTGCCCTAAATAGCAGTTGCACAGTTGCGATTAAGATTGTATGGCCCACAAATCCTAAAACATTGACTGTCTGTTTCTTTATAGAAACAAATTTGCCAACATCTGCTTTAAATAAAACAAATAAAAGGAGACACTACATAGTTCAACTTGCTTTCGATTTTGAAAGAATCAAGATAAATGGCCACATGCATATTTTAGTCCTCTATTTAACTATAAATTATATTTAGATAATTTACTATCAATCATGATTGTAAAGTTATAAGCTCTAAGTTTTTTAAATCAAATCTTCCTATGAAAAAATTAACCAGTATTAATAAAACATATACATTGCTTAATGTCAAATTAAATAATTTCTATTTGGATTTTTTGTTCCCACATGCTTTCATTTATATATGCTTTAAAATAACTCATATGTGTGTATAACTATGAAGTTATTTTTTGTGGGTAAAGAATTTAATACCTAAAATCTAAATTCAGGATTTTTGGAGGTATAATTATTCTGCTAACTTCAGATATATTGTTATCTTTTTATATATATTCTTTTTCCCCTTTCAATCTCAGCTCTCAAGCTTTAGGTCAGTACTTACCACAACCTGAAAAAGAAAAACACTCTGGATAATAATAATAACACTTTCTATTTTGATAATGTATTGTATTCTTTTTATTAAAAAATCTTTTACATAGCTTATAGAAACTTGAGGTACGTTAACTCAGTCTGTAAGTTCATGTAAACTGAACTTAGTCTAAACCATCATGTAGGTTGGGGCACGGTATGTTCCACTCTTGGAATTGGTATGAGGGCAGCAATGGTACAGGTGAAGAAACTTGCAACCTTGCTTTGTTCCCTAGTTTATTAATTCCTGTACTAATCTCAAGAACCACTGATATGAATAGGTAAATAGAAAAAGAAAGCCTGTTCTTTAATTATAGTAGTTGAAAGAAATACCATTAAGTAATTAGAATTAGATTTTTTAAAACTTCAATAAAAGAATTCATCAAATAGCATGATATTTTTAACTATTTTTACATAAAGTAAGTAGACAAATATTATCTATGGTTAAATTTGTCATGTTTATTTTTTGTATTTCCAGGCATATGCAATTATTTCTCATTTGCTGAATGTATTTCAAAACAATTCCCACTGTACATTTTTCTCCCTAATAGAAACTGTGCCAAACTGGGGAATAGGCTAAAACCCTCTAACAAAGAGAATCCAAAGTAGTGATTTAAAAGGATAGAACTGCCCATTCCTTTTTCAAGAATCCAGAGATTGGGACCCAAAGCTGATGAGAGATGCTGCTATCCTCTACTGATGTGTTTTCTCAGGGTTCACAGTGGCTGTTACAATTCTTATCATTTCCCAGTCAGAGAGAACAGAGAACCTGGCTCTATCCTTTTTGTTCTTTAAATAGGAGAAGGCCTCAAATCAACACAGCTATCACTTCTGCTCTAATACTATTACTTAGAACCTAGGCAAATGGTCATAGGAACTATAGATTATGTTGTCTATACCTGAGAAGATGTTTCCCCAAACTTAATTCAGTCCTATCTCAAAAAAGAAGAGGGTGAATGATGAAAGATAACTGATAATCTTTGTTACAGAAATGGTTCTACCCATTTAGTCTGTCTACTTAAATCAATGTAAATGAACAAATAGACTCTTCTTTTTACCAAGAGAAAAGCTGTATAGATTTAAATTTGCTCATATTGACTTGATTTTCTGATATCAATATTTCTACAATAATGCACATAAACCACTGTATATCCCTATACACTATTTCTACAAGCTGTTATTACATTACCATTCTTTAACTTGGAACTATTTTTCATAAAATTGATTGAATAGAGAGCACTTCAGACAAGAAAGGATCCATGATTTTAAGCCAACTCCTTGTTCATACCTAGGTATGCAAGAGGGGTAAAAGGAGTTAGAAATTCTCAGTCAAAAAATATCTTTAAAATGATATTATATAACCTGTAATAATATATTGCTAAGATAAATGTAGTAATTCCACACTGTTAATTTTGCATTATCAACAACCAACTTTACAATTTATTTGATACAGGGGGATGAAGGTTCAATGGAGGGTTAGTGACTGTTAATTCTATTTAGTTCATTCTCAAATGTTACTTAAAAATTGGCTTGCAATATTTAAGAAACCTAAGATGCTGCATTCCTACTTAACACAAATTTTAGGTGGCATTTCAGTAATTTTTAAGGATAGACTAGTTAGTGGAACTCATCAATTTCTAAAATTTAAATGATTTGCACTGACTTTGTCTCTTTCTTGGATGAGTAGTTCCTCTAGTAAGTGCCCTAATATTAGACTGTCTCTTGAATTTTTAAGCCGATCTGTTAAAAGAAAAGGCTTGAATGAGAAAAATCATACAATTACAAAGCCATCCTTTCCACTTACTATTAAGCTAACAATGTAAGCCTAATATTTAATGTTATTAACAATGCCTGGACTCAAAGGTTTGTGATTAAATGATGGCTACAAAAGAACTGCCATATTTAAAATATCATTTCTTTTCTTCTTAGGAAGAATGCAAATCAAAGACTAGAATTAAAGCCCAAGAGAAAATTTTATTTAAGCATATTTGAGTTTCTCTTCAGTTCCACTTAACCCTCAGGTTTTTTCTTCCTTTTTGATAAAACTTTGCCCTCTAGCCTGATGTGAAAAGAACAAGGAAGCATCCATCAATGTTCCCCAAAACTCTGTAAGTGACTCTTCTTGAGTCATTATCCTTCAGCTTGCATAAGGAGCATGAAAAATTTCCTTTTTACTTCTCCCACCAGGAACCTAGTGCAAAGCATTAAACTTCACATCTTGTAGGGCAGAAATCAAGAAACAGAGGGCCCATCTGTGTACATCTTGCATGTGAATGGAAAACATTACCACCATTATACATGAGTGAGAATCCTTTATCTGGCGAAGGCTCTTTTCCCCCACAATGTAAGTAACAAGGCAAAGATCTGAGACTTCCATTAAATGACTGCTTCCAGTCTGGCCTCTGGGCAACCTGGATTATTTTCAGGGACTTACTCAATCCATGAATCTGCTTGCTGGGCTGGTGAAACCTTTGTACTTTAAAGTTTTCAGCTTTTCATCAAAAGAAGAAGAAAGGCGAAAAAGGAGAAAAGATCTAAAGCATTAATTTAAATTTCAGGATTGAAGTTTTTATACTGATTTTCTATTTTTACCCCGCCTTTAGTTATGGAGTCAAAATCTTATTTTCATTTGTAGTTTCCCTGCTTCTTTGTCAAATCATTAGCCTGTGAAGCCAGAGTAGACTTTTTTTTTAGGAGTCACGCTTCAAATGCCAGGAACATCGGTGATTCTATGAGGTAATAAAACCATTATCCAACCCTGCATACTGCCTTCTAATAAGCTGGCACTCTCCTAAGGAAATCCAGGGCTTTGCTAGACATAATTGGCCTTAGATTCTTAGTACAGTATTTATTAGCATATGGAATCATTCATTACTTGATCAGAATCAGAAGGTTATGAATCCAAAACAAAAACTGAAGTAGGAACATGTATTTATTTTACAATTTTATTTGTTTATTTATCATCTTTATTTTATTATTGATACTATTACAGATGTCCCCATTTCCCCCACCTTTGCCAGTCTACATCCAACCACCAAACCCCTTATCTCTGGCCATCATCACCACACTGTTGTCTGTGTCTATGGGTTATGCATAAATGTTTTTTTGGCTAATCTTTTCACCTTCTTTCATTCAGTGCCCCCTTCCTCTCCCCGCTGACAGCTAAATATGTATTTTAACTGCTTACAAGCAAATGTGTATACTTTATAGAGCACATATCTAGATATCTTCCCACTTTATTTTATGTTTTCTTCTCAGGTGCCTACCTTTTCCTTTTAATTAGTCAAATTCCCATTCCTGACCTTTTCTCTTTTTCTCTCTTTACTTACTTTGTTATTTTCTTTTCATGGATGAGTGAGGAGTGTGACAGAGTTTTGGAATGCTCTGCTAAACTCCACAAAATTAAATTAGTATAATGAATAATGATACTTTAGCCTTGGATGCATGTTTATTGAGCATCTACTAGACAGCAAACACCCTGCTCCCTACTAAGAATACACGTAGTCACACTCTTATTGAACCATGGTCAAGACCAATAGTTAATGAAATCATGGTATAAAAATCATTCATAAGACACTGAAATTATATTTCAATACCCTCCTTTAATAATATGAGATACTTTTCAAATCAGCTGTTTTGTTGATATAACTTACATGGTATCCTTTTATTTTCAAGAACTATTCGTGTGTTATTTATTTCTGTTAAGATTCTTATGTAGTATATCTAAAAACAAGGAAAGCAATTGTTTTCCTGTATGGCATTCTGCAAAACCACTAGATTTAGAATTAGGTGATCTGCATTAGTGACCCATAACTGCCATCTACTTCTATGTGACATTAGGTAAACAACTAACATCCAGTTCTGGGGTTCTTTGTCTTTCAAAGGAAGATGTGTACTGTACCTCACAGTGTGGTTTTGAAGAATTAATGAAAGCACATATGTTAGAACATTTTGCAAAGTGTAATGGGCTATTTGAATGTGAATTATTTTAAGTGTCTTGATTGTGAACATGTGAAATATTTCCAACATTTATGAGTAAAAGTGTTGACTTTTCTGAGATGAAGATGTGTTGAGAAGGGAGTATGTGGCTTTGCCAGTTCTGTAACTGGAAATTTAAATTGTGAGCCAAGACTGAGGGGATGACAAATGTTCCAAAAAGCAGGAACTGGCTAGAAAAGACAAAATGTACTAATGATATTTTATTTTATTGTTGATAGAATATCATTTTTGTGAAAATTAAATTCATTCCTCTATATATTCTGTACTCTCATTAAGCTGGTACTTATAAAAGTCAGGTGGATTTAGAGGATCTCATTCCCTCCTTCAGGATCATGACAACTTAAAGAGAACATGGGAAAGATGGAAAGATTTCTAAGGAGAGTCATAAATACAATTAAAGTGTTTGGGCATGGGACTTGTGGGAAAAAAGTTCTGGGATTACTCAATTTGCTAAGGACAAGGCTAAATATAGAAAAGTAGGGATGTGGATAAAAGAACATCTGTTTCCTATGTCTAAGAAAAATCAAAAAGGAACTGGGCTTAAGCTACAGGATAAAAATTTAAATTAGCAACAAGAAAGAATTTCCTGACTGTGAGGGTTTTTGGGCACACAGACTTACTGGAATCCATCCTGCATATCTTTAAAAAAGTGTTTTCATTAAAATAGAATGATGTAGGTGTTGATCTTCCTGAATGTAGCACAATAGACCAGAGAACTTCTAAATGACACTTCTAATTTTTTGATCCCTAAGTATTGTTACTCTGGTAAAATAAAAGAGAATGCTGGTAAAAGTTGTCCAAAATGAAAAGGTTTATTTACATGGAACAAACAAAAAATGCATCTTGATTCTAGTTATCTGATATTGTATTATTTATACAATAAGCAAATTATTGCTTGGAGTATTCAAGAATATGCAGTGTGTTTTGAAAAATCTAATGGACGCCTCCTTAAAAATTCTCTGTCTGAATTATATCAACTCTGGGGTAACATGGTATATAGTTCACACAAAGCGTGGGGGAGCTGTTAGCCATTCATCAAATACTTGTTTCTTCTTTTTCCTGTGCTAGATTAGATTTCCAAACTTCCTTTGTGTTGATGGGTCCTAATATGTTTGAATCCTAGCCAGTCAAATGTGAATGTGGTGGCTATTATAGGTGCCATTTCCGGGTCTCTTAAAAAAAAAGAGACACATCACTCTGTTTGCTCTTCTACCTGCTGCGATATGACCAAGATGAGGCCCTAGGGGATGAGGCTGAGCCACAAGCTGGAAGGGACCTGGGTCTCTGAGTTACTACATGGAAGGCCACCTGCCAACTGGGAATATCTGTGTTAGCCTGTTATGCAAATGAGAAAGAAACTTCTATTTTGTTTGATCACTTTACATTTTTTAAATTTCTTTCTTCTGCAGAGTTGAATGAGACACTGAGTAGCCAGGCCCATCTCATTGTATTAATTTCTTCTCAGATCTTGGTCAAATGCTTTCCTTCTTTTTTCAGTTTCTCCTATATAAACCAGTGAGAATAATGAACTCACTTTTCCCCCTGTATTGCAATGATTAATAACATTGCATCTTGAACTGTAGTTTTATTAGTTAACCTAAAGCATAAAAAAGATTTTAATTATGTTAGAATATATTTGTTATAATATGGAAATTTGTAACCCACTTTATCTTCAAAGAAAAACAGTGAAACAAAAACTTTAAAATGTAGAAGAGGGCCAAAGATTTACTACAAGGAATTGTTTGCAAAATGAATTCTTCAAACAAAAGCCTGTTTTAGAAATTATAAAAACATATTATTTTTACTGTAAAGATTTTCTTTAGTATACTTAGTAATGGTTATTCATAAGTAAACTTTATTCATGTTCCATCTGTAAGTTAGAATTTTATATTTTATTCCTCTCTACCACGGACTAGAAGTATAGCTAATACTTTTATGGAGAAAAACCTATTTTCATGATATTTAACTATGTTTCTGTAAAACTGAAATATAAGCCAAAGAGATTTAAGGAACTCTCAAATTATCCTTCCTGGCTATGGACTTTGGAGGTCACAGATATATGGAAATTAGTGGAAGAGATTTCTCAGAACATGTCTTCCATGTCCTACTCTTGAAGATTTTGAAACTGGTAATAAAAAGTTAATACAAGTGGTTCTACATCTAGTTCTAGAGTTAAAGATACAGAGACTTGTTTTAAGATTAAAGGATGTAATAAATCATCTCTTAGTATCTTCTGGCTCCCTAGCTCCATTTGAAACCAAACCATTCATCCATTCAATGCTGTATGTTAGGAGCTTGGGCCCTGGAGCTAGAATTACCTGCTATTTACTGACTGTTGGACCCACTGCAGCATGTCATCTTACCTTTCTGTTCTCAGGCACTATCCTTCAAATTGAGTCTGATAATAGTACCTACATTAAAGAGTTTTATGTGGAATAAGAACTTAGGGTCTGCCCTGGCTGGCGTAGCTTAGTAGATTGAGTGTGAGCTGCAAACTAAAGGGTTGCCAGTTTGATTCCCAGTCAGGGCACATGCCTGGGTTGTGGGCCAGGTCCCTAGTGAAGGCTACATGAGAGGCAACCACACATTAATATTTCCTCTCTCTTTTTCTCCCTCCCTTCCCCTCTCTAAAAATAAATAAATAAATGAATGAATAAATAATAATAAATAAATAAATAAATAAAATCCTTTTAAAAGAGAAGAACTTAGGGTCTGGTACACAGTCAATAAATGAGAAATCATAACTACTTTTCAATAAATATTTATTGATGATCTGGTATAATAAAAGTTGTAATATGTTAAGACTCATATGTCAGACAATGTACTTGAAACTTTAAAAGTTATCTCATTAAATTTAACAACTCCTTCTCCTTGAGGTAGATATTATTATGTTAATTGCACAGATGAAGTGACTAAGACTGAGAGGTTAAGTAACTTGCCCAAAGTCACACAGTTAGTGAATGGCAGAGCCAGAATTTAAAACCACTATGCTAAACTCCGAAGCATTGTACATTAAATAACAGGAGTAGGTGCCATGATAAAAAATGATATAGCCCAGAAGAAATCAGTTTAGTAATGGCAGAGATGTTAATATGTATCTTGCTAAGTGTTAAATAAAAATTTAAATGAGGTGCTCTGAGAAAAAACCTCGTGTTTTCCATGCAATTATTACAAAGTGGTATTTGTACTTTCCTGATGAGATGGTGGTTGACTGGTTTATTGTTCCTTGATACTATCCCACATACTTATCCTGCCAATTGTCTCATGAACATGTATTCTGGATGTAAGATAACAATCTAGGCATCTACAGGTGGAAATGAGCAAGGGCATCACTGCTATTGGAGAAGCCATTTGATATGGCCAAGAAGGTCAAGAATGAAATATTCAGATGCACATAGACTTGTCCATGATCACACAGATCTGACATATCCTTGGTGGAGTATACACTGAGACTTTAGTAGAATCTAGATCAAGATGACAGTTGTAGTTCTCTACTTGCACACTCCTGGCTATGTATAATCTAAAACTTCCTGTCACTTAATTTGATTTCTCTGCCTGAGGTAAGATAAATTTAGTCATTTACTCAGATACATTATTTAGGGAGGTAAGAAGTGTTAGTGAGATTAGTTAATCATAGCATATAAAGTCAGAAGTGTTCTCAGGAATCATCTAAACCAGTGTCTTCATAGTACCAGTGAGGGAACTGAGACCTAGGGATAGTCAATGGGTTAATCTGGGCCATACGGTCTTCTGTGTACCAAGCTGGGCTGAGAAGGAAATCTTACCTTTAGTGACAGCATGGATAGACCAGGGAAGTCTTATGATAAGTGAAATATGTGAGTTAGGTATATTTACAAATCAAATGCCATATGATTTCATTCCTATGTGAAATCTAATGAACAAAATAATCTAACAAACCAAACAGAAACAGACTCATAGACAGAGAGACCAAACTGACACCTGTCAGAGGGGAAGGAGGTTGGGGGCAGAGTGAAAATGGTGAAGGAACTAAGAAAAAAATAACTCATAGACACAAACAGCAGTATGGTGATTAGAGGGACAGGAGGGTAGGGTAGGTGGAAGAAGGTAAAGGGAGGACAAATAAGGATGGAAGAGACTTGACTTTGGACAGTGAACACACAGTACAATATACAGATGATATATTATAGAGTTGTATGCTTAAAACCTATATAATTTTAGTAACTAGTGGAGAAGTTGGTGACCAAGTAGATGGAAGCTGAGCCTCCGTACTCTTGTCCCCAGCTCAGATACTTAGCTGATCTTCTGAAAAATAAACTGATCATTCATTGGAGTCTGAGCTGCTATGAAGTTTAGAAGCCAAGGAGTACAGAAGACACTTCACAACGGATGGTAAGGAGATTTTATAGGTTGAATGGAAAGTACCCCATGTGTGGCGCCTGCGACCATTGAGAAGAGGGAACCCCCAGAACTGGGTCAGGAGTGACTTGGATACACAAAGTTGGGCAGATCCAGGCTATATGCGCACATACAGTGAGCAGCTCATCTAAAGCTGCAGTGACAACACTAACCAGGAGAGTGCCAGAGAGAGAGAGGGATTCTATTTGTACCTAAGTTTGGCAGAGATAGGCCATAGCCAGTCATGATTATGAGAGACTTTTGGCTTTTTGGAGAGGCTATGTGTGAGGAAAGCTGGATAGTGACCCAGTGCTGTAGTGGGAGTTGCCCAGAGAGACTTTTTGAAAGGGGAGCTGAAGCATGCTGGGCAGGGACCCCCATATACAGGTACCCTGTGGGTAAGGGGAAAGTATTGAAGGTATGGTTTGCTCCCACTGATCAGCTGGGCAGAGAGATCAGAAAGGTGCACAGCAAGGGGATTTCTTGGCCCCAGCCCAGCACAACTAGCATGCTGGAGGCTGCACTGAGTGGAGAGTTCAGTACTGTGTCTTCTACAAGGGCAATGGGTTGGGAACTGGATGGGTGGGACTAGACCATCTGAGCTTATTTACAGCCAGACAGAGCTGCCTTCCCGAGCACCTCAGATTATTTACAGCCAGACAGAGCCACCTTCCCAGGGGGAGACTGAACTTCTGGGAAAGGAAGGATGCAGCCACCCCCCACCTTCTGCAGGATCCCAAGCAGGAGAGGTTCAGGAACCCTCTGCAGAGTGCATATCTGGAAAAGAAAGACAGAAAGAAAAATGCCTAAAGGGCTCATTTTGAACTTCTCTCAGGGAGACAAAATACACCAGTTCCTAGGGCCCTATTCTACTGAGTCCATCAAGGCAGGGAGATTAGAGGGTGCAACAAGGGAGAATCAGGGCTATGCCCAGCCTTGGCTTACAGCCCTCAGCATCAACCAGGAAATAGCTGACCCTCTTACACAGATTTGTTCCTCCCTTGAAATGGATAGCTAATTTAGCAGAAACTATATATTATTGGAAATAAGCTGGGACAGACCAATATGGGTGGTGCAGGGCCAAGGGGAACATACCCACAACTTTCCCAGAAGACTGAACAGTGCCTCCTGGAGAGACCCAGGCACCCCACCCTCCCAATTGCAATAGAAGCCCCTTTTAGAGGCAGCTGCCAAAAGTTGGATGACCTACCCTGGGATCTTGAGCTGATACCAGGTAAAATACCAGAGGCAGATCTAGAAAGAGTAGACAGAAGACAAACACCAAACTCTGCTGAGATGAATTATACCTCCTTCCTCTTCAGAATTTGTATTATTCTTTTACTTTTGCATATTCTTTTAAGACTTCTTTTGCTTCAATTGTATTCCTAGTAATTCACTATTCTTTTTCTTTTCTTTTTTTTAGATTTTTATATTATTTTATTTTTATTTCAAATCTCACATTGTACCCTTCTCTTGTCTTACTCCCTTTCAGCTTCTTCCTACCCTTTCTTATTTCTGTTGTAAATCTTATTTTTCCCCATGCTACTTCTTGTTCCTGTTCCTTAGTCTTCCTATTTCTCCTCCCTCTATCCTCTTAAAATCATTCTTCCTTCCTTTAGTCAGCTCTCATTCTTTTCCCCCTTTTTATAATACTCTTATTTCCTTCCCACCTTTATAAACTATGACTTGTTTGGTGTGGATATTGCAGTTATTGCTGTTCTTCATCAACTGTATTCCTATTTGTTCACTATTTTTATATTTCTTTTTTTAAATTTTTTTATTTTAGATTATTCAGTACAGTTTCTATCTTTTATTCCCATTCCAGCCCACCCACCCAGCCCTCCCCACCTCCCTTCCATTTCCAAGCCCCGTAGTTTTGTCCATGTGTCCTCTATATTTGTTCCTGTAAACCCTTCCCTTCTCCCCTGAAATTCCCTCCCCTCTTCCCTCTGGTCACTGACATCCCATCCTCCATTTCAGTGTCCTTTGTTATATTTTACTTGTTTCTTTGTTTTGTTGTTTAGGTTTATTTTTATATTTCAAATCTCATAAGTTACTATCCCTCTGTCTTACTCTACTTTCCCTTCCTCTACCGATGCTTATTTGAGTTTGGACTTTTATTTTTTCCCTTTCTTAGCCTGACTTTTATTTTTTATTCTCATTATTTCTCCTCCCTCTATCCTCTCAAAGTCATTTTTCTTCACTATAGACATCTCATATTCTCTTTTATCTTTCATATATATAATATTATATTTTTCACATGTATTAATCTTTGTTCATCTTTCATTGTTATTGACCCTGTTGTGGTTTTTCTGCAATTTTGTTTCTTTTGGTTCATTACATTTTAAATTTTATTTCAAACCTCATTTTATAGGTTTGAAATAAACCTCTTCCCTTTTCTTACCCCATTTTGCTATTGTCCTTTCCTATTTTTCTTGTTTTAAATTTTATTTTCTCCCTTTCTTTGCTTTGTTTCGATTCCCAGCTCTTATTATTTCTCCCCCTTCTTCCACTCAAAATCATTTTTCTACCTTTAGTCATCTCATATTCCTTTTCTTATAATATTTTTAATCTCTCTCCACCTTTATTAATCTTTGCTCAATTGCTGTTGATATTGCTGATTTGGCAGGGTCAGTATTTTTGCTGATGTAGGTTTGGTTTTCTGGATAGTATTGGTTTGTTAACCAGCATCTATACAGCAGCATACCAGATGTGGTGGTGGTTGTGACTCCCAGTCAGCCATCCAGTGGGGAGAACGCAACAATGAATGAACCATCAATAATCAAATCCCAAGTACAAAAAGGGAACCCACATAAACCTAGTAAAGGGCAATCCTAGAGCTGGAAATGAAAGAGACTACACCACTGTTTCCCAGAGAACTCATACCACAGAAGTCCACCCCATGTAAATAGGCAGGAAAACCAGAATAACCAACAAAAAGAGTCACCTAAAATAAGGAGACAAAGAAATAACTCCCAATTGAAATGAAAGGAGGAAACTCCAAACAAAGGAACTAAATTAAATTGATGCAAGCAATCTATCAGACACACAATTCAAAATAATGGTTATAAGAATGCTCAAGGACCTCAGTGAGAATTGCAAGAAAGTTCATGGGAGCTACAAGGAACTTAGTGGGAACTATAGCTGCATGAAAGAGGACATAGAAACCATGAATAAAAACCAAGAAGAAATGAATAATACAATATCTGAAATGAAGAATACACTGGAAGGAATTAAAAGCAGGCTAGATGAGGCAGAGGACCAAGTTAGTGAGCTAGAAGGCAAGGTAGAAAGAAATACCAATCAGAGCAACAAAACAAAACAAAAGGACTCAAAAAGAGAAAGGATAGTTTAAGGGAGCAGCCGGACAACATGAAATGTAATAATATTTGCATTATAGGAATATTGGAAGAAGAAAAGGAGCAAGGGATAGAAAACCTGTTTTAAAAAAATAATGACAGAAAACATCCTTAACTTGGTGAGGGAAAAAGTCACTTGAGTTTAGGAAGCACAGAGGATCCTAATCAAGATGAACCCAAAGAAGACTACTCCAAGACACATCATCAATAAAATGGCAGATTTTAAAGACAAAGAGAGGCTCTTAAATGCAGCAAGGGAGAAACAACTAGTAACATACAAGGAAACTCTGATAAGGCCATAAGCTGATTTCTCAACAGAAACACTACAAGCCAGAAGGGAATGGCACAAAAGAAAAACAAGGACCTGCAACCAAGACTACTCTATCTAGTCAGGCTCTCATTTGAAATGGAAGATAAAATAATGAACTTCCCAGACAACAGAAGACTAAAAGAGTACATCTCCACCAAGCCAGCATGGCAAGAGATGCTAAATGGATGGCTATAAAAGGAGAAGAGGAAGAGAGAGAAGAACAGAGCTACAGTAAAAATGGCAATGAGTACATACCTATCTCTAATAACCTTAAGTAGATTAAATGCTCCAATCAAAAGAAATAGGATAGCTGAATGGATAAGAAAACATGACCCACATATATGCTCTCTATAAGAGACGCACCTCAGGACAAAAGATCTACATGGGCTGAAAGTGAAGGAATGAAAAAAAAATTTCCAAACAGGCAGCAAAGAAAGCTGGGGTAGCAATACTTATATCAAACAAAATAGACTTCAAAACACAAGCCATAAAAATGGATGAGCAAGGTCATTACATAATACTTAAAGGAACAATCCAACAACAGGGTATAATCCTTGAAAACATATATGCACTCAATTAGGGGCACCTAAATATATAAAGACAATCTGGGAGGACTTCAGTAAAGATATTGACAACAACATAGTCATTGTAGGGAATTTTTACACCCACTGCTAACAGTGGACAGATCTTCCAAACAAAGAATCAACAAGGATATTTTGTCACTGAACTACGTACTAGATCAATGGACTTAATTGATATATACAGAAGATTTCACCACAAAAAAGCAAAACATACATTCTTTTCAAGTGCACATGGAACATTGTCCACATGGTAGGACACAAAAGAAGCCACAAAAAATTCAAGAAAATTGAAATCATATCAAGCATGTGCTTGGATAACAATGGATTGAACCTAGAAACCAACCTCAAGGAAAAAACTAAAAAAAAAACCCACTCAAATATGTGGAGATTCAATAACATGTTATTAAATAATGAATGGGTCAACAGTGAGATCAAGGAAGAAATCAGAAAGTATCTGGAAACAATGAAAATGAACATACAGCAACCCCAAACTAATGGGACACAGTGAAAGCAGTCCTGAGATGGAAGTTCATAGCAACACAGGGCTACCTAAAAAAGATAGAAAAATCTCAAATAAGCAACTTAACCCTACATCTACAAGAACTAGAGGAACAACAACAAACAAAGCTCAGAGCTAGTAGAAGAAAGGCAATAATCAAGATCAGAGCAGAGTTAAATGACATACAGACTGAAAGAACAATTCAAGGGATCTATAAATTCAGGTGCTTGTTCTTTGAAACATAAACAAAATTTATAGGCCTTTAACCAGACTCATCAAGAAAAGAAGAGAGAGCATTCAAATAAATAAAATCAGAAATGAAAGAGGAGAAATTACCAATCAACACCAATCAACACCACAGAAATATAAAGAATTATAAGAAATTACTATGAACAACTATATGCCAAGAAATTGTACAATTGGGTCAAGTGGACAAATTTCTAGAAACATACAATCTTCTAAAACTGAATCAAGAAGAAGCAGAAAACCTGAATAGACTGAATAACTAGTGAAATTGAAGCAGTGACCAAAAAACTCTTGGCACACAAACGTTCTGGACCTAATAGCCTCACAGGTGAATTTTACCAAATATTTGAGGAAGAACTAATTCCTCTCCTTCTCAAACTATTCCAAAAACTTCAAGAAGAGGGAAGACTCCTAAACTTTTTTAACAAGACCAGTATCATCCTAATTCTAAAACCAGGTAAAGACACAACAAAGAAAGAAAACTACAGTCCAACATCTGTGATGAATATAGATGCTAAAATCCTCAACAAAATATTGGCAATTCAGGTTCACAATACATTAAAAATATCATACATCATGATCAAGTGGGATTCATCCTAAGGCTGCAGGGGTGGTACAATATTTGCAAATAAATAAAAGTAATGTACCATATAAACAAAATGAGAAAGCTTTTAATTTTTCAAATGCTTTTTCAATACATTATATCAATACATGCTGAAAAAGCATTTGATAAAATGCAGCACCCATTTATGAAACAAATACTCAGCAAAGTGAGAATAGAGGGAACACACTTCAACATAAAAAAATGCCTTAATAGAAGCCTACAGCCAACATTATACTCAATGGGAAAGAACTAAAATTTTCCCTTAAGATCAGGAACAAGACAAGGGTATATGCTTTCACCTCTCCTATTTGATATAGTACTGGAAGTTCTAGGCATAGCAATCAGACAAGAAAAAGAAATAAAAGACATCCAAATTGGAAAAAAGGAAGTAAAAATGTCATTATTCACAGATGACATGCTAGTGTACATAGAAAACCCTATAGTCTCCATCAAAACCTACTCAATCTAATAAGTGAATTTGGCAAAATAGTGGGATACAAAGTCAATATTCAGAAATCAATGGCATTTTTGTACAGCAACAATGACCTATCAGAAACAGAAACTAGGAAAAAATCCTATTTATTATAGCAACAAGAAAAATAAAGTACCTAGGAATAAATTTAACCAAGGAGGTAAAATACCTGTGATAGGAAAACTGTTGAACATTGAAGAAAGAAAATAAGGAAGATACAACTAAATGGAAGCATATACCATGTTCATGGACTGGAATAATTATAATCATTAAAATGTCCATACCACCCAAAGCAATCTAAAAATTCAATGTAATTCCTGTTAAGATATCCATAGCATATTTCACATATCTAGAAGAAATATTTCATAATTTATATGGAATCAAAAAAGACCCCATAGAGCCTCAGCAGTCTTGAAGAGGAAGCAAAAAGTAGGAGGCATCACAATACCTTATAGCAAACTATACTACAAGTCCACTGTAATCAAAACAGTCTGATATTGGCATAAGAACAGACACATAAACTAATGGAACAGAATAGAGAACCCAAAAATAAATCCATGTCTCTATGGTCAATTAATATTTAACAAAGGGGGCAGGAACATGCAATGAGGCAAAAATAGCCTCTTTAATAAATGGTATTGAGAGAATTGGACTGGTACAGGCAGAAAAATGAAACTAGACCACCAACTTATACTGTACACCAGAATAAACTCAAAATGGATAAAATACTTAACCTAAGTCATGATACCATAAAAGTCTTAGATGAAAATAGGCAAAGAAATTTCAGATATTCCATGAATCAATATATTTGCTGATATATATAATAAGGCAAAGGAAATAAAGGAAAAAATAAATTGGACTATATTGAACTAAAAACTTCTGCCTGGCTAAAGATACCATCATCAAAATGGAAAGGGAACAGGTCATATGGGGCATCTGATAAGGGTTTGATCTCCACAATATATAATGAACTCATACAACTCAACACCAGAAAGACAAACAATACAATTAAAACATGGACAAAAGAGCTGAATAGACACTTCTTCAAGGACATACAGATGGCTCATAGACATATGAGAATATGTTCAACATTACTAGCTATCAGACAGATGTAAATTAAAGCCACAATGAGATATCACTTCACACCTGTCGGAATGACTATCATTAATAAATTAACAAGCAACAAGTGCTGGCAGGGATGTGGAGAAAAAGGAACCCTAGTGCACTGTTAGTGGGAATGCAGATTGGTGCAACCAATGTGATAAACACTATGGAATTTCCCCCCAAAATTAAAAATGGAACTTCCTTTTGACCCAGCAATTCCACTGCTGGAAATATACCCTAAGAATCCCAAATCATCAATTCAAAAGAACTTTGCACCCCTTTGTTCACAGCAACACTATATATAATAGCCAAGTGTTAGAAACAGCCTAAGTGCCCATCAGTAAATGAGTGGATCAAAAAACTGTGGTACATTTACACAATGGAATACTATGCAGCAGAATGAAAGAAGAAACTCCTACCTTTTCCAACAGCATGGATAGCATTGGGGAATATTATGCTAAATGAAATAAGCCAGTCAGTGAAAGACAAATACCATTTGATCTCACCTATAAAAGGAAGCTAATGAACAGAGTAAACTAATGAACAAAATAGAATCACAGGCATGGATTCTAGAAACAAAATAGAATCACAGGCATGGATTCTAGGCATGGAACAGTCTGAAAGTGGTCAGAGGGGAGGAGGGAAGGGGATAAATGTACAAGAAGGGGAAGGGACTAGTCAAGGAACATGTGTAAATGATCCATAGACATAAAGAACAGTGTGGGAATTGACTCTGGGAGTGGGGGTAGGATGGGCAGAGGAGGGCAAAGGGGGAAAAATTGGGACATCTGTAATAGAATAACTAAAAAATCATAAAAATTAAGTAATTTCACCCCAATAAATTCAATAAAAAGCCAGATCTTCTTATGTGCTTGCTCACATGCATCATCAAAATAGGCAACAGATTAAACTCTTGGTTCTACTTTACTATTTGTGATAGCCAAACACTCCTCTACATTTTTATTGTCTTTGCCCTTGTTTTAGCTGCAATGGGCAAGCCATCTGGGTGTGAGTTTTAGAGAAGGCTAAAATTAGTAAGACTCTTTTGGCTTATCAGCAACACTGGTAGTAGCTTCATCTTTAGCCGGCTTTGGCAACACAACTTCCTCTCCTACAGCAGCTAGACTTTCTTCTTGTGGATCAGAGCCTCGGCTTGGTTCTAGCTTCAGCTGGGCCCTGTACTCAATCTGTTAACTCTGGAAAAAAATTATGAGACAAACTGCTGCTAAAGAGACAGAAGGGAGATGGTGAGGAGAAGCTAGAACAAAGTACAGAATATAAAGCTAAGAGAAAACTGAGAGATCACCTCATCTACCTGTCCATTTTACAGAGAATAAAATCCGATCCTGGATGGATGAATAGAGTGACTTCTGAGGACTAGAATTTAATTCCTAATTCCAAGTAATTCCTTCATCATTCAAGAGCCATAGTAGGTAAATTTGTTTAGTACATACTATGTGCCCGGCATTGTGCTATGCCTACATCATATGTTATATAATGTAAAGTATATTGTATCATAGAGCACTTAAACTTTATCTGCTGGCTCCACTTAATGGCTGGGTCAACTGAGGCTTAGAGAGTTGAAGGAGTTTTCTTAACTTTATATAATTAGTAAACAAAAGAACCGGGATTCCAACATGGGCCTTGTGAAGAACTATGAAGTACCTGAGAGTTTAACTTCCTTGCAAGCTAACCAGTTAGCCTGCTAGTCTTAGGCATCTCATGCATGCCAACAGAAGACTTGAGATTCTTGGGTCAGGGACAAAGGACTCTATTACAGATATTAATAATGGTAGCCATAGTACTAGCACTTTCCTGAGCCTCTGTTTCTACAGAATGAGAACAGGGCCAGGTGTCACCAGCACATGCAGTGAGCTGAGTTTTGAGAGAGAAAAATCTGAGCTGAGGAAATAATTTTTTTTGTAATGGGCACTAAGTATGGCTGCCTTTTGCTCTGGAGGGGAAATGCTATCTTGATCTTCCAAGGCTGTTTGCTATTTAATCATGCTTGCAAAGAGAGCTGGGAACAAAATCATTCAGTGCCACTTCTCAAAAAACATGCAGAAAAGTGAAAGGCCCATGGAGAATTGTGTCCCAACATGCTTTGTCTGTAAAACACATACTATCTTCCACTAGGCAACACTGACTCAGCAGCATTTCAACCAGTAGTAAAACGATGTTGAAATGGTTTGCTATTGAACATTTCAATAATAAGATTTCTGCTATTGAAATGCCATTGGTAGTCAAGCCATTGATTGTTGGGATGAATCATGCTGAGAGAGGGGCATATAGGTCTAAAGATGTATAATTGGGGTTCATTTTCTACAGCTTCTGTCTGTACCCATTTTTATCCTGTACTCGGCAGCCTACTTGAAAGAAGCAAGAGAAAACAAAAGAGATTCTAAGCTTAGTTCGGAGAGAGCAGCAGCTCTAGGCTTTACATTGTGTGCAGGTGTCTTTGCCTGTCAATCTTGACAGGTTGTTGCTAATGCGTGTAGGTCTCTTTATAATATCAAAAGGGATGGTAGCTTCCAAGGTGGAAAGGGCAGTTTGGTCTCCCGAGTTTAAATATATTCTGCTTACTTGCTGGTATCCTTGGATACATTTTGACTCCATCTATGGGAGTTTCATTAGCTTTAAGGTGAGGGTGACCCTTGTCAAACTCATAGTATAATACCAGTCCAATAATAAGCAATCAGTTAACATTAGTTATTATTACTATAAGTCATAGAAGTCTGGCATGGCTAAAAGTAATACCGAAACATGCTTTTAATACACGGAAATCCCATAAGAAATATCACTTTCAGCTAAAGTCAGTACAAGGAGGAATTTTAAATTGACAGTTGAATTTTTATTATTTAAAAATGTAGAAATAATATTTGTGGTGATAATGTTAATGCTGCTGCCTTTAAATCCCAGAATGAAACTCAACTGCCTTCATTTATGCATTCCCCCCAAAAGGAACTCTTTTGTTAAGCCTCACTCAGTCCATCTTAAAGCACCTTTCAGTCAAAGAACAGCTTCTCATTAAGGGAAAAATGATTATTAACATCCTCATTTTGCTCCCTCTAGTGAATTATTTGCATTCAGAAATGTGCATGGCATTAGTTTCAGGGTAAATGCAAATATGACAGCGGGATTTCTCACCAAGCTCTTTTTTATTATTAGCTCTTTTTATGTACTCCATTTATTATTCCCTCATCATTTTTCACATTGTATTAAAATGTTAGATTTCTTAAAATAATAATATCTCTTTCATTTGGTAATTGTCTCAGCCCTGTCTACAACAGTCTACATCATACAGGGCCCATCTATAATTTGGAATGGCTTATAATGATGCTTCGTCTTTGCTTAGGGGCTGCCCAGGAATTAGCTATCATGGTAACCGAATCCCCTCTCTCCCACTGAGAATGTGATTACTCCAGGTGAGGTTCAGGGGCTTGTGAAACAGGGCAGTGGTGTGAGGAAGGCTTCTGCTGTGAGTGCTGGCAGTATATTTACAGTCTGGGACTTGAAGATAAATTAAGATTTTTTTCCCTCTCAGCTTTGAAAAGTGTCCATCGCCAATGCTTTTTAAATACAATAGCGCACACTATATTTTCCTCTCGATGTTGTGAAGGCGTTTTGTAAGAGAGCTTTGTTTGCTGCATCCAGTGTCCTCCATCTGAGGAGTGAATGAATCAGGACGCAGAGTATTCCTAGTCAAAGGGTAGTGGGCACAGCTCAGCTGGAGTGAATCAGGAAACCAGGGGTACCCTTTACACTGGGGTCTGCCTTGATAAATTGATTATAATTATTTTGTTTTTCCATGGTCATAAAAAAAGGTAATAGATCTGACTAATAAAATGAAACTAATAAAATCATTTGATCATTTTGATTCACTGCACTTCACTGTACCAAGCTTCCCTGTTGACTCACAAATTGTTGCTGTCAAATGATTTTATATTCGCTTCTTTTGCATATGACTTAACGTCTCTTTTTCTTTCCTTGTTACTGTCCATCATTTCACTTTTTCCTTCCAGGGAGCAGGGGATGATTAACGATGAAGGCTCAAAGGGAGCTATCCAGTACATCATACAAATGTGTCTGTTCTTAAAAGGGCATAGTTTGCAACATGTACATACTCTGATAAGGCTGTTGCCATAGGATCTGCTTCTTGGCACATTAGGAACTACATGATATAGTAATTAGCTTTGGACTTTTGTTGTACAATACGTAAATTTTTACTTTGCCGAGTATGAGGTGAGAGAGTACTGACTAACCTGTGATCTGGAAGACAGGGAGAAAGGTAAGCGTCCAGCTCCGAGTTCTGCAGGTTCAGGCTTGCACATGAACTACTTCTTCCACATGTTTTATAATGTCTACCTTGTACCAGTTTTAGGAAAAATCTCCCAGTGAATAGTGAGTTAGCATATACCATTGGCAGTAGGAGAGTAGGAAAGGGGGATAAAGCCTTTCTCACAACTGCTAATGAGCTACTGGACAACATACCCCATTCAGCCTAAAGCAAGTTTTGTTTATTTTTAGTGGATCCAATGTGCCCAGCGCTTTGCTAGGTGTCTTACAGACATTATTTTATTACTTTTCACAATAATGCCATGATATATAGTTCCTATATTATCTGCACTTATACAAGAGAAATTTGAGAAGCAAACACAGCAATCAGAACCTCCCAACTTTTTCATGGCATAGAACACCTAGAATGCTATACGTTTGTATAGTATTCTATACACCCTGAGGAAAGTGGATGAAGATGTTTGCATGCAGGCCAGGGTCTAAGAAAACCTGTGACTCATTTGCAGCAAAACAATGTGCATTTGATGGGAATTGGTGGGATTTTTCTTCTCTTTTTATGTGGACTATTTGTATTCCTTCTTTCTGAAATCACCTGTTTGTATGATTGGCCCTTTTTCCCCCTAAAAAGAAGGTAATCTTTTCCCTATTGATTTGTAAAACTGAGTTAAGTTATGGAGATGGAAAAATGACAATCTGTGCATTTAAAGTCCCTGGGTTCATGTATAGGCACCGTTCATGTACTTGTCATGTTCGTGTTCTGTCACTTGCTAACTGTGACTACTGATGAATTATGGTATGAAATCATCTTTTACTTAAATGACAATTATAATAGAACCATCCCTTAGGGTTGTTATGAAATAGTAGCTATAAACCAGTGAGAAGAGTGCCCACACAGATAGCACTCACTAATTATTTTTATCATGGACATTAGCACTTCACGATACAAATTACAATCTTTTTTTCCAATTTATCCCCTCTTGTCAACTTTATTTGTAAATTTTTGATATGTATAAAACTTTTGGTGAAGAATGGCTTTGAGACAAATCCACATGAGTTAAAAGTAACTATTAAAATGTTTGTTTAAAACAGGTATGCAAGATAATAGCAGTGATAAAATATATATGGATAAGAAGACACCCACAGCTATTTTGATGACATTCCATTTTATTTTTTTATCTATATATTCCAATGATTTCCTACAGAGAATAAAGAAAATCATTTATGTTACATTTAGCAGTCAATTTCTTCAGACTTTCCCCCCTTTCTATGTTCCTGTTTCGACAGTCCAAAATAGAGAAAGCATCTTACCTCAGAGGAACTGCACAGCTCTGAGATATTTGACTTTGAGGCCCTCACTATGAAAAGTGCCACCTTTGCTATGAGGAACTCAATGTCAACACTCAAAACGTTGGCCAATTCTATTTTGAATCATAAAGAACAGGGGTTAAGCAACTATTTAACTGTCACCCAGCCAACCACCTAGGGGGTCTGAGCCAATAGATTGAGAGATGATGTGGCCGTTGAAGGATGGTCCCTATATCAGTGTTGTTATATGTATTATGTGAATGACAGGCTAATACAATTTCTCATCCACAGAGAGTTGGTAAGACAAATACTCTCTGAAAAGAACCAGTAAGAATCACCATTCGGTCAGAAGATAAATTGCCATCATTTTTAAACCTAGTATAATGGACTCTTTTGATTTATATGTGTGTGTGTATTTCTTGGAAGGATAACCACTCAGTTAAAAACATAGACTTAGCAGACTTGCTCTATTGTTTTATAAACCATACTATATATGATCATTTTTCTATATAGATTACCTGGGGTTTGACGGACCACAATTTTCCAAAGGAATACTTGAGAGCTCCAAATCTCCCTCGCTACCTCCTAAAGAAGGAAGCCGACCATGGAAAGCATAGATATCTCAGATCTCCGACAGTGGTGACCTTGCTGATTTGAATTTTAGTGAATGAGTTTATTCTTTAGGGATCTCTGGGAACTTAAAAAGGTTTATATCACTCCAATTTCGAATGAGGTGCACATTATTTGTATAATTAACAGCCATACATGTCAATAAAGAAAACTATACATGCTAAATTGTACGTGCCCACAGAGAAAATTACCACATTTGGACACTTAAAAATATTCTCAGAAAAACTAAATATATTCTATCAACAAATACAGTTAATCAATGTCTGGAAGCCCAGGAGGTTGTCCATATGTTCTCAATTCTTTAGGTGATTCTGGTATTTATTGATCAAACTCTAGGCCAAAGATTCTTTCAAGTTATATGGAGTTGCCAGACAGGAACTGGCAAAGGTCTCTTTATATTATTATGGCTTGGCTGGGGACCAGTGTGAAAAGCTATATAGATGAACATATTAATACATCTACTGTCCATATCAAAAGGGTAGCTATCATCAGCACAATTTTGGTGCCTGTCTTAAGCTTATCATGATAATGTGGCTGATGTTGAGAAGAATATTTGGCTGGTAGTTTGTTAAAATAGATTTATTTATATATTAAGAACTGAAGGGAATATTATAATTATTGAAATAACTCAAGAGAAATCCATCTGGATTAGTACTAATGCTTGCTGGTTTGTGCACATCTAAATTAAATATAAACAGATCCCCCAATGTCTAATATGCTTAATATGAGTGGCATATGCATAAACAGATTGAAAGATATACAGACAATTGCCAACATCAACCAAAGTAAATTGAACCAAATATTTACATGATGTACAATTGTTTGCACAATGCTTGGAAGGTGAGATTTGAGACAGGAAATGTGCCTATCAGAATATCTGCTATTGAGGGAGAAATAATCTCATTAATTCCAGTAACCCATAAAGAGCTCTCTAAGGTAATAGTTTTGCCCTCCCTCTCCTCAAAGTAAATCTTTATATTTTGAGGGCCTTACATGGCATCTGGACCATAGTAGATGCTCAGTAAAATATTTTGTAGAAAGAATGAAGGAAACTTTGAAGAAAATAGGGTTTCAGGTAAGTGTAGTGACAAGATTTAGAACCTACAAAGAATGGACAATTCATTTGAAGATCCTGCAAAAATATCTTTGTTAAACAAAACAAAAACATGCCAATAAGCAGAACTTTAGAGAGGTGAGAGATAGAATGGGAAAAATAAAATGCAATTTTAGTGAAACGCTTCTCAGATGTTGATAACATACTTTCAGCTTAATTGTGCAAATACTCGTATTTCACAAACATAACAGATTAACTGATTACCGTGTATTAAAGTGAAATTTCTCAACTCTTGTTCTTGCTGGCTTAAAAAAGAGGAAGCTTTTTACTCAGAATGATGTAGAAGAGATCTTGGGACCTTTGGCTCTTCCTGTGTGATGTCATGCCTATAGAAAAACCTATTGGAAGGAGCCATAGTGAGTGAGAACCATTCATTTTCTCTTATCAGATTTTACCTTTGTTGTGATGTTTAAGAGCTTTGTTCTACAGCAGTGGGACGATTCAGTGTCAGGTGAGGGGAGTTTGCATTCCAGTAGGATTGTGCTCTAAAGGAAGTGTGGCTAATCCTAATGCTGGGGTTGTCTTGATGATGTTGAGACATTCAGCCTGGCCAGGCAATAAGGTTAGGGAGAAATCTGCAGTTTGTGCTAGGCTCCTTTCAAAGCCCCTGAGAGGGCACAGTCAGAACAGAAGTGAAGAAAACTACCATAACCACTCGGAAGAAAAGAAGGATATCTCACACACACACACACACACACACACACACACACACACACACACACACACAGCCAATGATGAGGCAGTCTAATTACAAATTCCACTCCTCAAAGTAGGTGTTTTAAAAATTATGTATTTTATGGTCTAATTTTTCAGTTTCTGCTGCCTGTTAGATTAGGTTTTCAGTATTCTGAGAGGCAATGAAGGGCAATAAATGACAAGCCCTTCCTCATGCACAGAAGCATGGAACCTTCTCTAAGGAATCAGACCCAAGATTAAGTTCTAGCTTTGCTTGTACCAACTATGTGACTTTGGGCAAGTTACTTAACCTTTTGGAGTCCCACTTTTCTTTTTAGTAAAATGGAGATAATAAGATCTATCAAACAGGATTTTTCTAAGAATTTGATGTTATGAAATTGCCTAGCACTAGCACCTATAAAATGTTAGATTCTCTTCCAAAGAAGAAAGTGAGGAGAAGAAGAATCCAGTTTTGAGAGAAAGAACCAAATACTTAATGTTTCTATGCATTTCCATAGTTTTCCCAATATAGTCAAGCTCAATAAGAAACCAAATCTAAAAATGTAGCCCAAGGTTATAATCATGATATTATACAAATATTGTTTAATATATATTGTAGTTTTGTTTATAATAAAGAAAATTAGAAATAATCTGCATATTCAATATTGGGTTGCTTAAACAGACTGGTAAATTCATTGGATGTAACACTAAGCAGTCATTAAAAATATCTTGTATCTGCCTCTGACTGGGGTGGCTCAGTTGCTTGGGTTTCCTACTGCAAAATGAAAGGTTGCTGGTTCAATTCCCAGTCAGGGCACATACCTATGTTGTGGGTTTGGTGCCTGGTTAGGGCACATATGAGAGGCAAGTGATCAACTGATGTTTTTCTCCCCACCTTTCCCTCTCTCTAAATATAAATAAAGAAAGCCTTTAAAAATATCTTGTACTTGGATACTTTAAGTTCTGGGAATATTTATAGCGTGTCACTAAAAACAAAGCCTTATTTAATTACTACAGTATTCCAGTTTTAAAATTTAACATAATATAAACCTTAAAAAGAAAAACAGCCCTCACTGGTGGGGCTCAGTGGATTGAGTGCCAGCCTGGGGACCAAAGGGAGCTGGTTCGATTCCCAGTCAGGACACATGCCTGGATTGTGGGCCAGGTTGTTTGTGGCACGGCACTCGAGAGGCAACCACACAATGATGTTTCTCTCCCTTTCTCCCTCTCTTCCCCTCTCTAAAAATAAATAAATTAAATCTTTAAAAAAACATGAAAAACAGAAAGTAATACACCTACATGTTAAAGCTGTTATGTGGTTGGGGTGATATTGTATGTGATTTTATTAATTTTTTGTCATTTTTAATGTTTCCTGATTTTTCAACAATAGTAAAGTTTTATTTTGTTGTAACAAAAATATATTTTAAAATAATTAGTCCTTGACTTATAATTTAAATAAGAGTATAATTAATTAATGGCACAGTTTCTTAAGAGTCAAATGTATATCTTGGAAGAATTATTACGTGGACCATATTTCTGCATATGTTTCAGGAAAAAACAGGTGAATTTATAGACTTAATGATACATCGTAAGGATGTCTGCCTTATTTCCGGTTTAAACACATATTTTATATTACACCTTTTGTTAACCATAAGTGTTTTCCTTTATATTAGAATCAACTCTACTGAATGGATCAAGATGAAAAGTTTAGGTAGAATGCTTGATTTTCATCTGGTCATTTACACAGAGGCTTTTTGCTCACTGTGTTAAAAATAGATTTTGCTTTTATTTAGAAAATTAAATAGATGTTAAGTATTCTAATGCAGAGACTAAATAATTAATATGTGCTATTGAATTTGAATTCAGTAGAAAATAATGATGGTTTTAAAAATGCATTAATTTATCCACTCATTCATTTGTTCTTTCATTAATTATATCTTTCTCCTATTCAAATGTAACTAAAGTTTAAAATGGAAACATATAACTTTTAAAATGTAGTGCTAAATGTAATAAAATAATGTAAGAAGCAACAATATTCTTACTACTCTTCAGCCTCATTTTTAGATTTTAATTAAGTCACACAACTGAAATAAAAAAAATACTGGCTGTGCATTTGCTTAAAATTGATTCCATTAATATCTTATAATAGTGGACTTTCTTATAAGGAAGTTTTACTAGGACAGTTAATAATTTGGAGAATTTAGGGAACCAGCTTCCATTATAATACTAAAGTTATAAGATTGCTGATTGAGCCCAGAGTTAGCTGATATATAACATTATTTATCATCACTGGGTCAATACGATATATACTGTGCCAAAAATTTGTCTTTAAAAGCTGCTGAATCAACCCTTTTTAGTTACTCTTTTCCGAGCAAGTCTCATGATTTATGTCTAAAAAATCACTTTTATTAACTATCAAGTGGATCTGATGTGTCCACTTGCAAGACTAAAAACACACAGAACTTTTTAAGTTTGCTAGATTTGCATAGGTCTTAAGAGCAAAGATAGTGACTAAGAATACACAGCAAGGAATGTGCCCATGGCCTTGAATAAATACCCTATCACATAACTCTGGCCCCAGTTGATTTCAGTTATCATAGATGTCTTCTGCTGATATCAAATGTTTAGTGGACCATTAAATATCTCTAAAAATTATTAAATTTTATATATGCTACATGCATATGCATATATATAATATAAAATGTTATAAATATACTTGGCTGTAAAAAAGAAGGAATTTTTACTCTTTGTGACAGCATAGATGGTTCTGGGAAGCATTATGCTAAGTGAAATAAGCCAGTCAGAGAAAGACAAGTACTATATGTGGAATCTAATGAACTAGTAAGAAAAATAGATACAGACTCATAGATAGCAGGCTGATAGCTGTCGGGGGTGAAGGGAGTAGAGGGATAGAGCAAAAAAGAAAAAAGAGAAAGAACTCATGGACATGGACAGCAGTGTGGTGATTGCAGGGTTGGGGGCAACTGGAGGAGGGCAGAGGGGGATAAGCAGTGATGGATGAAGACTTGACATGAAGTGGTGAACACACCGTGCAGCGTACAGATGATGTGTCATACAATTGTGTGCCTGAAACCTGTAGAATTTTGCTAATAAAAAGAAATAAAATAAATATGACATAAAAGAAACATTTATTAACATTTCAAGTTTCTTCTTTTGACTTTTATAAGCAAAATATTTCCATTTGAGAAAAATGGAGAAACAGAGTATGAAGAAGAGAAAAATATTAAAGGGAAGAGAATAATCATATAGATGTAATTCTGTTAGCATTTTGACATGTTCCTTTAATCAATAAATATCTCTTTCCACACAAAAAAATAAATAAATGCACACCCAGAATATTTATACATACATACTTATCAAATACATAAAATTGGTAAATAATTCAGATTGTTATGCATAAGTTTGTAATTTCTACTTTTATCCACATAATATTGATTTGGACAAAAAGTTCATTTTTTTTGTAAGATGGCTCTAGTAGCACTTAGTTGTCTTTAACTTCATTTGAAACAGTTTTTTTAGATTGCATTGTGACAGCTGTCATATTAGCATGCATTAAAAAATCAAAAATGGTGAACTTTTGTGTAGCTATTGGAATATTGAAAATGGAAGAAAATAAGCAACATTTTAGGTATATTATGCTTTATTATTTCAAGAAATGTAAAAATGCAACTGGAACCCAAAAATGATTTGCAGAGTGTATGGAGAAGGTGCTGTGACTGATCGAATGTGTCAAAAGTGGTTTGAGAAGTTTAGTGCTGGAGATGTCTCACTGGACGATGTTCCATGGTGGGGTAGACCAGTTGAAGTTGATAGCAATCAACTGGAGACATTGAGAACAATCAACATTATACCATGCAGGAGATAGATGACATACTCAGAATATCTAAACCAATGAAGTTATGGGTGAAAATGAAAAAAATATGTCTTTTATTTTACAAAACAACTAAATGAACTTTTTGACCAACCTGATATTTTATCATTTGATCCATTATAGTATATCATATCCTCCCAGATTATTGGCTACTTAAATTTCGTTTTGTACTAAACTTTTTTTTGGCCACATAAATAGTCCATTATGTAAAACTATAATTTACTTAACTATTGCACTTTGATATTCAGGTTTTATTAAAGATTTAGTATTACAAATAATATTCTCATGGACATGTTTAGCCAAAATCTTTGTTTATTTCTAATAATAGCTATGTCTAATTTTTATACATATATAAATTTGTTTAAATACATTCTCAGAGTCATTATTAATCTCTTACAATGAGACATGACCAACATGGGATATATGTGAATTATTATTTTTTTAAATTTTATTACATTTATTGGGTGACATTGGTTAATAAAATGATAGAGGTTTCAAGTGTTCAGTTCTATAATACATCATCTGTATGTTGCATTGTGTGTTTACATCATTCTGTAAGCATATGGTTGACCCCCCTTTACCCTTTCATGCCTCTCCCCATCCTCCTTGCCCTCTGGTAATTGTACTATTGTGTACATCTGAATTATTTTTAAATGTACTTTAAGTAAAGTGATAATGTTCCTTTATTCACTTAAGTATCTATTGAGTACCTGCTGTGTCAGCACTGTTCTGGATGGTGGCGATCCCTCCTTTCAGTATCAGTTTATACTGATGCTGTTCAAATTGCTTTAGCCAAGGTCACTGTAATCCTATATGTTGCAAAATCCAATGGTCAATTTATACATATATAAATGTATGTATTTATTTATAAATTATATATATGACTGATATATATTACATATATGTATATGAATGACTGGTCAATATTTGAGGTACTCCTCTTTGATTTTATTGGCTGCTCTTTCTTTGCTGGCTTATCTTTATTTTCTGACCCATACATATGCAAGTGATGTAGGGCTAATGCCTCAAACTTGTCTATGGTGTTCACAACCTAGATGATCTCATCTGCCCATAGCTTTAAATACAATCTATTTCCTAACAAGAGCCACATTCATTTTCTCTCTCTGACTTTGTCTTATATTTCAGGTCTATGTGGTCAATTTGATCTTTCCACTTGTATATCTAGTAGACATTTTAAACTTAGCACACCTGAAGCTGAACTATTGATGTCACACTCTCCCACTAACAGAACAAACAGTCTGCTTCTGCAGTTGTTTCCTGTCACCCCACCCCTCCCAATAAATGGCAACTCCATTCATCGGATTTCTCTGTTCCAAACCTTGGAGCCACCATATTATTTATTCAACAAATAAATTTATTCATATTATTGAATTACAATTATATTCCAGCTTCTGCTGTAAATGATGGGGATCAGTCAGTTGAGCTCACACATACACATCACACACACCCTCCCAAAATAGAGTTTATATTCTAGTGAACTTGATTTCTGTCTCTCTCAGCCCCCATCATTGCCTCAGCAAATTCAGTTGATTCCGTTTTCATCATATATCTAAATCTGGCCACTTTCTAGATCTACACCCTTTTCCACCTAGTCCAAGCCATCGCAATCTTTCTCTTGGTCTGTTGCATAAGCCTCCTAACTGATTTCTTTGACTTCTCTCTTTGCTCCAGCAAAGTTTGTTGTCAACACAACATCAAGAGGGATCTTTTAAAAACTGAAGTCAAATCTTGTCACTTTTCAACTTAAAATCATTCCCATTTCAAAGTAAAATCGAAAGTTCTCACTATGAACTTTCAGACACATAGTAGGAACTCAACGAACATCGAGGATGAAAAGCTGGAGGAAAAGGCTAAAAGAATATGACTTATAGACCATGTACACACAGCCCCTCCCAACTTAATTTCGAAGCCACTATCAAGCTTGTTATGATGGTTGGAGGGGGCCGGCCGGTCTGTACTATAACAGAGGTCTGAGTATTTGATTGACAAAGAGTCCATCTAGTTTTTGACATTAAGACCAATCTGGTTAGATGTGGCCATGGATACTTTAGGAAGAAAAAAAAAACTGGGTCTTTTCAGTAGAAGGAAGGAGATTGATTTGCCGTAGAGGCTTCACTCTTAGCATTTACCATCTTCTTTTATGTGGTATTGAAGAGCTATAAATTCAGATGCTCAAGTATGATTCAATCTATCCATATAAAATTCTTGATTTATGTGAATCATGTGTTATCTATTGCCCAATAGTTACGGATATCAGTCGCTCTGCACCTACCTCATCTGTTATCGTTAACATTAATCGGTTGACCAAGCTTGGCAAGCTACCCAGACTTTAATCCATAAGTGGAAACAAGAAAAAAAATCAATTCTTTTTGGTTTATATGTGTGAAATTAAAACACTTCTAGTTTAAAAACTCTGCCTGACCTAAAAGAACTAAGTTTGCCTCACCATCATTTGTAAAATAGAACCATTTGTTACAACTTACCTGTTAATGTGTTGATCAGAAGCAAATTTCACTTCGTGGTATTCAGTATTATTTTAGTAGCTAGCTCAGGGGCTTGCTTACTAAGGGGCTATTTGCTTGCTGCCTTCTTTCTTTAAAAAAATGGGAGCAATTATTTGTGCTTATGAGAGTGATGGGAGCAACCAAACACTAAAAATAGAAATTATAAAATTAGCCACAGGCAAATTACAGAGCAGGACAAGTCCATGAATACTTCCTCCAACTGGCTTGCTGCTGACCTCTCTCTTGAGTTGGATGGGCTGTTTATTTGAATGGATGACATGTTGGAGAGCCCCCTTGTCTCACCCGGTTCCATGTTTCTGCAGCTCAAAATGCCAGTTGATGGTTTTGTTTGATGCTGCACTTTGGTTCTGGAGACAAACCCTTTTGAACCATCCATAGCTGAGAGTAGAAAATGCATTATGTCAGGGCCACCTGTTAAATTTGAGTCATACCCTTCGGACTGGGTGACAATTTTGTGGTTTTAATTCTACTTTCATGTCTTTGAACTTTAAGCTGCTTCTGTGTAAATTTGCTCTCAATTTATATATTTAATTCAGGAAAATGTTTTGAATTAGAGAAGTTCTATTTGTTATTACTACCCAAAATACATATATCCATTCCTACCAAAACCAGCCAAAAATAAATAATAATAATAAGCTGACTCATCTCTGGAGAAGAGAAAGAGGAAAAAGTAATAATACATTAGGGAAAAGGCTCTAAACAAAATCACATTTAGTGATCATATTCTCTGTCTTCTTGGCTGCTGTTGCCAAGGCTTCTGCAATTACTATCTTTTTTGTATTGGAATGAACACATGGAAGCAAACAGAACTTGCATGTAGCGAAAGAAATATAAGAATCATTTGGGTGTAGGTGGAAAGGAAGTGATAGAGTTCAGAGGAGCAGATGTTCCAAGAGTTATTAAAACTCTTCAAAATGAAATTTCATATCCTGTGTCTAATTATCGCATTGCTCTTCTTGGATCCTAACAAGTCAGACCTGTTCAAATTTTGAAGAAACTGAAGAGAAATGGCAGGCACAGGGCAAGGAGCTCGAATGCTGACCGCTGCCAACTTTTAGCCCAAGTATACTGACCCTTTCTTCAGCCGATCATCTATCTACAAGGGCAGAGCACTGTCCACAAAAATGACCAAAAAAACCACTTCTGGCTGCATGTTTCCCATTCTTCAAGTACGTTATTAGAGTTCCTTCTCTGAAACCCCTCTGCTACATTATTGTTCTTAAAATAAATGCTCTTTGATTTGTTTGACTTTGTGTTTGCAATACCTTAAAACAGATTTCATGTGGTTCTCCAGTGCCAACTTATCTGAGCAGGCATTTTCTTTCCATGCAAAATTAGGTTTTCTACACCAATAGATTGGGAGCTAAATGCTTCATATTTATTATCTTTAAGGTGCTGTGTTAATGAAAGAATTTTAATCATTGACATTGCTCTGTGAATTATGTATTACAAAAACCCCTGCTGGTGAGTTAGACAAAATTAACCTAGTGTAAGGGGCATTAAAAAAAATCACAGCTAATTAGTAAGCCAACAGGAACAAAGAAAATGTAAAACAAAGATGTGGAGAACAAGACAGTTAGGTAGGAACACTGCCTCTGTTTTGACGTGGCTCTTTCATTCAGGTAACATTTGTAATGCTTGCCGTTGCTGGAATCTCCCTCTAATCTGATATGTTCCATTAGACTTGAGCATTTTTTATGTTTTGTAATTAGTTTTCTAAGCTACAGACTCTTCACTCTTTCAAACTGTGGAAATCCAAAGGCTCATAATAGAAAATGGAAGATATTTTTAAATGCTTTTAAATTATTTCCCAAGCGATCTATATTAGAGATGTAAAGCAATTCGTGGGGATTATAATGGGAAATGATTTTCATCGCTTTTTTCTCCTTGAATCACTCTGTACACTCATCATATATCCTGTATACTTTTCTGTATGTTAAGTAGCAAAGCTTTGTCCGGGCTCCCTTCTGGATGCAATTCCTTGTGGAGCGGACACAAAGGCAGGCAAGGGTTGAAGTCACGGAGGGCTTGCCTCCATAGCTCCTCCTCATGCTGACAGCTCAGGGGCCATGCATCACACTGCTGGTGCAGGAGCTGGGAGGAGACAATTGACCCTGAGAGGCTGCCGGAGAGGTGCGCATGCTGGGCCCCATTTGTTTATAATTGCTCTTTCGAAGTTATAGGTGGAGATAAAGCAACCAAAATGGGACAAGCAGAGGCAAGAGACAACGATAATGTCTATTTCAATGTTTCCCTGTTCAACAGAGGCCCTGAGCATTAAAAAAGCATAAGATAATTCTTTGACCTTTCATTTTCTTCTGGATTATTTCCTTTTATTGTTTTCATGTTAAAATTTCTCTCCTGGCCTAATGACATCCAAGGTCATTGTCTTTCTGATGAGAATCTGATCTGTTGTTCTCTAACAAAGTGTGATTAACCTTTTCTCTTCCATCCTCTTAGCTTACTGTTACAGTAACCTCTGACCTTTGGATGATTTAAAACAAAAGCAAACTGAGAAATTTTGTAAAAATCTTTCCTCTTTTAGGCAGAAGGAAACGGCGAAAGAATGCACAGCAAGGTGGGGTTCCTGTTTTAAAAGCGACATAAAGTGTAGAAGGACGCAGGAGGTCACTGGTAGGATGTAAGCTCTTCACGTGGGAATTGTGGCTCTTGCTAAGTTCATTCCACTTTGAGTAGTTAGCGTCTCTTTCATGTTTATCTTTACTGTTTTTTAATGGGCTTAGAGAACTCAAAGGATTGTTCTAACTTTCAATTCAAATGAGTTTCCTCTTTTATTATAAGCTCAATGAAAACTAGTTGAAATAGTGTAATAAATTTGAATGTAGATGAGCCTCAGAGCCCTCTTCCCGTAGCTTTCTACTTCCATCTTCATCGTTAGAAAAGGAAGCTCCAGAACCTACTCTTCCCTCTGCAGCCTCTCCAATGCTACCTGCTTGGAACCCACCAGAGTTTTAACTGTTTATGAAAGTCACTTTCCATAGTGCCAGTGTCCAGGCCACACCTTTCTACCACACTCTACTTCCCACAGGCTGACACATAACCCATAGCCTCCACACTCCCTTTCAGTGTGATCCTGTTCCATATTAGCACAATTTCCTGTGCCCCTGACTTTATGTCTAGATGTTCCCTTCATGATTTTGTGTGATTGGGAATGTGACTCTGTTCTGAGGACTAAGTTACTTACATCCCCCTCCAGTGGGAGCACTTTCAGCCTTCTCCTCACAGGCCTGGGTGTGGAATAGCTTCTCTTGCTCCTTGTTGCCCTTTCCAGATCAGCTTCTTTCCCCTCCACTCTAAAAATCCCGCTTGATCTCAGTTTTTCCATTACTCCCCCATTGTTGCCAACCTCTACTCATTTCTGGGTGGGTCCCTTTTATAATTTGATGATTTTCACTCCTAGCTCATTGCCACTTTCACCAGTATTACCTCCAAAGTCGTGACTTCATTCGTGGTGATTTAAATAAATATGGACAGGTTGGTCTTTCTAACTCCTGTCTCCCCAGCTCCTCAACCACTTCTCTCCAGGAATCTTTACTTTTACCTACTTTAGTCTTTCTGTTCTGAGGTCATACCCTTAGAGGCTAGACTTGATCATTGCCAATCACCACACAACACCTCCCCCTTATTCCAATAATCTGCCTTTCATACCCTGCTACTACCTCCTATCTCTCCAAGTCTCTCTCTCTTTCCTTTCCCTAAATGATCTTTGGGCACCACAGTGACCTCTACTGTATTGGGATGATGGATTACTTTGGACTTTCCTTACTAACCTATGTCCTCACTGGCTTCCTTTCACAGCTTGAATCTTTTTGGGCTTTTATTGTGGTAAATAACACCATAATATCATAATGGTATGATATGTTTCCACTACATTCACTTCCCCACCATCCTGGATGAGTCAAACTTTCTCACGTCTTGTTTAATATCATGCATAATGCATGGATCCATACCAGACTCTTGACCAGTTTATAAACGTGCTGTACATGCTTTTTCAGGCTCTCCTGACAGCTCCACCCCCTTTATTGCTGTGTGGTCTTGGACAGCTTGTTTGACTTCTTTGTACTTCAACCTTCTCATCTGTAACATACATATATTATAAATATATTTTTGCATTGTTAGGGTTAGTTGAAATAATATTAATAAAGTCCCTAGTTTACTATCAAATGCAAAAATATATTTATAATATACATATTTACAGAAGGCTCAAAAATATTGGACAATATTATTTCTACACTTATTTTGGGGGGTCAGGAATAAACTCCTACTCTTCTGTAAAGGCCAGAGCATAATTTTGTTTCTGATGAATTTGTTACGTCTTCTTCTACTGCTATAGCATCCTAGGCTAGTTTTTGCAGTAGTTATTACCCTGCATCGCATTTATTTCTTTTAAGTCTGACTCCTCAGTTAAAGTATCTTTTCCTTGACAACACTTCATATGTCTTATTTAAATTTATATCTAGATACCCTAGCCTAGTGATGGGCAAAAGTTATGTGTCAGTTGTGTGAATAATAGAGATAGTTAATATTTCAGTATAATATGGTAGTTTTCCTGTGTCTACGTATATTGCCAAAATTGTTCTCAATAATAATTTTAAAAGAATTATTTGAAAACAAATACTATAGTAGAATTTGAATCCTGCACAATATCCACATATATTAAAATGGCATCAAATCAGTCAGATAGTGGAATGGGTGTTACCAGTTGAATATGTGGTCTGTGGTCAGTGCTGAGGCTACACCACGGACCTTGCTTTCTAACACAAGCCCTCATCACACTGGCATAGTCGCAGTCCTGTGTTTGCTGAGATGCCTCTCAGAGTTCAGCTGTTCCTATGGTTTATTCTGCAACAGATTTGACAATCCAAGGCATGAGTTGCTTCCCTGTATAAACTCAACTTCAGACTTCAATGTGAGAGACATCTATTTATCTTTCCTTTGGGGGTTCTATGGTATTCCTTCCTTGAAAACCTCTTCCCTCCTTCAGAGTATCAGGAACATAAAATGCTAGTAAAGTAAAGGTTCGGTCTGAGGCTGACTGAGAAAGGAATATTCTGCTGCTGTTCTTCTTCTTGCATTTGTCCTATACATTTTTAACTTTACATCTGTAAGAAGACTAATTAATAGAAGTCATATAAATCAATGTTATTATATGCATTTTACTGATGAAACATGAAATAAGAGGTGTGGGTTGTTTGCCCTCATGTAAAAGTCTGCCATCCTCAGGTCTGAGGGTGGTTGTTCCAGAACCTAACACACTTTCCCTTGCTGTTTTAAATTTTCATCACTCAGGGCTTGACTCATGTAAGAAAGAACTACTATTTCAAGTTTATGTTTGGACATATCACTTTTTTAAGGGAAGGTGGGAGAACAATGAGCAAACTGTCTGTGGATGTTGTCACCACATATAAACAGTTTTGCTGAGGGCATTTCGAGGTGTGAAGAACTGTCAGCTGAAAAAGATCTATTGGTTCTCTGGCTTTCCAGCATCTGGGAAAGAGCTGAGCAACCAGTGGAAACCCCATACCATGCAAAAATGTATTCGATTTTTCATAGTTAGCTTACTCCCCTTCCCCCTTTGAATGGAGAACCCCTACAGGGCCTTTTCCCATCCCCCTCTGCACCCAGCCTGATGGATCATCTGTAGCTCTCTGAGGGCACTTCCTCAGGAATGACACAAAGAAATATTGTACAAGTAAAAATGCTAGGAGGGGACCAGGCAAATATCTACATGCATGTTGGAACTTCAAAAGCTAGGGAAAGCTGGTGCCAACATTTGAATCTATGAGTAAGTTTTAAGAAATTGACTGGTTCTTACAGCTGATCAGTTAATCTGTTGTGTAACAGTAAAAGCAGGCAAAGAACAAGTGGCTCTCTAACAAAGTAATCCTTTGTTACTTGTAAACTAGTGTCTTCCACACTGAAACCATAGTTTCTGCACAATGGACTACAGGATGTCAAAAAGACCATGAGGCCTGACATTGCACAATAGACATTCAGGGCTTACATAGACAGACTTCAGGCCACTAACCTTTACACTAGAAATGAGAATACTATTATTATTAGCAATCACTATTGTTTATTGACTGATTTCTAAGTATCAGCTCCTGTGCTAAACAATCAAATGTACTAGTTGTCTCATTTAATCCTTGTAAGAACTCTGCCAAGTTGCCCTATTATTACCACTTGGCAGGAGTGGGAACTGAAACTCAAAGAGGTTAAATCACTGGGGAAAGTCAGGTAGAGAGTAAGGAACTGTGATATTGACCCAAAGTCCTCATTTATCTCATCTTTGTTGCTTCCTCTTTCCCAAATCGGTAGATTACAAGTCTGTTCCCAGAGCTACCGAACACATGTGCTTGGTGACCAGGACACACACCTAGAGAGCCCCAAGCAGCAGGCACATTCATGATGCTGTACTCACAAGGTGGTAAATTTTAAAGTTGGGAAACTTTTGAACTGAACAAATATGGATTGGATGCTGGTCACAAGCCCAGTAATGTGCTAAACTCTGGATGAGAATAAGTGCTTGCGGAGGTGAAGAAATGTGGATCTCTCCATTCTTACTCTCACTCCTCTGCCAGAAAGCAAAGAATTCAGCATGCCTACCATCCCCAGCCATCCAAGAGTGTGTTTCCCATCCTCAAAGGCCTAAGCACTCATTTGGATAGGGTGGCCACACATGGTAGTTTGCACTGGTACCATCGGTTTACACCTATTCTTCTGGCATGTTGTCAGGAGCATCCACCAGCACTCAAAATTGTCCTGGGTCCACTAAGTCATATAAGCACTGTAAGTTTAGGTATTTTCCCACTGGTATGGAGAAAGGAAATGAGAAACTTTTACTTTAAGGTAATGAGTTTTTCCCAGACATTGTCTTATCCCTGGAAGATGGTATGAGAAGGAGCATGAGAAGAACTGGAAAGAAACTGTAGAGTTCGATGACCCATGGGGTCCTGGGGCAGTCTGCATGACTGGGTCCTCTTCCTGCCCCTCTTATGGCACTCTTGGGGCCTTAGTCCCATGGCTGGTATATGCGAGGGCCTTAGAGAAATGCAAACCATTCAGCTGTCAAAGATGTGCGGTGGAGTTACTGCCTAATTAAGGTGGGATCCTATGATTAAATGAAGTTCCAAGTACAGTTTCTGATGAACCACACAGGCCTCAAAATCGACACTGAGTCCTTTTTTGAATTTGAAACTGGGAGCATCTGTGCTCTTAGAAACAAGCAAGCTGGTAGGCATTCCACCCCTTCCACCGAGCAGCTGACACTGCAGCTGGGATCACGCATCCTGCCTGGGCCTCCTGTGCTGGGCAGCGGTGTCAGATGGAAACACTTGTCTGTGGGGCTCTCAGGGCTCCGTTCTCCTCCCCTTCCCCGCCAAGCTCGCTGCCCCTGGTTCTTCACAAAAGTCTGAGGGAGCACTTTGAAAGAAAGAACAACTTATTTTTCAATTCCAAGTGAACATAGGATTTGCACATTAAAAAGTGACCGAATGAATTAAAACTTAGTTGGTGAAATTCAAAGAGTAACTGTGCTGCTCAAACGCCACCTTCACTGGAGGCTTAGGTTGAAATGCCAGGATTCTGTTTGTAGTCTGGGTGAGTATTTTAAACTGTATCTAAGTCACCTCTGTGACTGTTTTAATGTGCTTTTGTAAAGTTTGGCAAAATTATATAATGTCTTCAGATTTTTCTCCTTGCTCTGCTGTGTTGTGCAGAGGAAATCGGACCCCACTGCAAGCTCTATGGAAAAACACAGCTTAGTGGACAAATTAGTGGTATTTGGTGCTAATATTACTAATACAACATTTGGAGGGGTTGCTCACTGGGGAAAATAACATGTTCTATAAGTCACAGTAGAAACTAGGGAGATAGTTAATGGGTGTTGGCTCCACGGCACAGATTGCTCACAATACTCTTCAAACTGCTGCTGACTTCCTGCCAATAGACGTGGAAGTAATTGTCAACAAGATTTATTGTTACTTTCACATTTACACAGCGAGAGAGGAAAGATTGAAAGAGTTCTGTGAAGTTCAGTTCTGACTTCTACTGAACCAGAGCAACGCTCGCTGATTATTGCTAATGTGTGCCACAGAAAGAGTTTTGCATCTATGGAGGCCTTAAAATCATTATTTTTGTCAGGCACAGATCCCCCACCATCCTTGGTCATTTCTCCTCAGGCCAAGGAACATCCGTGTGTTTTTTTCCATGGCAAAATGATTGTTTTCCACGTGGTAAAGCAGCGATGTTCAGCTACAGAATTAGGAGTTGGGTAGACATGTGACCAATTAACCCCCAGCCTGTGGAACTAGCAAAAAACCTAACCCGAGAAACAGAAGGCAGGCTGTAGTTTTGAAAGGGAAAGATTTTGCTTGCCAATTGAGAAGCAGTCAGAGAGGGAAAGTAGTTGGTTAACGAACCTAATGAATATTCAGGAGCTTGTATAGTATAATATTCTCTCCCTTCCAATTCTATTGTCCAGACACCTTGTTTGTGCAGACTCATGAAGGAGTTTCTCTTTCCCTCTTCAAATGGCATCTAGCTCCACAGGAGTGAAAGTGAGATGATGGGATTGCAATTTCCTGTGATTTGGATTATTTCTAAGAGGGAGGAGCAAACCTATGAGTGTCAAGAAATATGTCAGCACAGTGTGGGCTTCCTAAACCATGCATACATTTAAACCCACCCACACCACTAACACACACAGAAGATTATCTCTTCCTAGAATTTCGGGATGGCATTTCCAGGCATAAGAAGCACCTGTTGGTAAAATTTCTCTCTGTAATGAAGGCCATCTGGACAGGAGACACAAAGTAGGGTGTGAGGACTCTGGTGAGTGGAGAGGGAGTCCCTAGTGCTGACTGAGGCAGCAACTGCTTTGAGGACTGCAAACAACTGTGGGGGAACAAATATATTGGACAAGAAGTCATTTATCTAAGCAGTATTTGCACAGGCAGCAGGCATTCGAAGAGGAATGGTTATAGATAATGAAACCCTTTTTTCCCCTCTGCAAAAAATAGGTGTGATGAAGGAAATCTGAAACCTCCTGGCATTCCCCCTTGTCATTTGAACATTTACCATGGTGCTTGTTTTCATACCATTGAGTGTCCCTTGATTACATTGTGGAGAGGGAGGAGAAGAGATATGAATGGACCTATTATTTTAAATGCCACCTTTCAAAATATAGATAAAACTGTGGCAGAGCAGTATTGATGAATAACGCTGGTAATATTAGATGTCAGAGTAGAACATAGAACTTGCTGTACTGAATCGATGAAGTGGCCTATTCAGCTTTGTATCTTGTATCTTAGAGTGCTGCAGAGAAGTATTTCCCGAAAGGCCACGGTGGCTTTACACGACATGAGCCTTGAAATGAGGTGCAAGTAAAACCCTCTGAGGATGAATCACCCAAGAATTCATGAGCACTTTTGTTGTTTGTATATATTTTTTTTTTGCTGAGCTCCACACTTTTACTAGAAGATAGTCATTATTTTAACTTAACAGTATTTATTAAGCACATATTCTGTGTTAAGTGCATTGCTCCAGGCACTGAGGATCCAGCAGTGAGGACGACAGATTAAAAATTCTTCTCTTCTTTAAGCTTATATTCCAAAGGAAAGATCATCATCTTAAAAGCCCCCCAAAACGGAGGTGAGTGAGCTGTGGGGCACTCAATCAGGGTAGGAGCCATTCGTGGTGTGGGGAGAGGGAGATAATGGTTTTCAACTGGGTAGTCAGACAAGGCCTCATTGAAAAGGTAGCCTTTGAGCAAAGCCTGGAAAGAGGTGAGAAGTAAGCCATGTAGAATCTGGGAGAAGAAAGTTCCAGGTTGAAGGGTGAGGAAGTACAAAGGCCCTGATGAAGGAGCAGGCCTGGTATTTTCCAGGAACAGCAAAGAGGCTACTGTGAGTGCAGTGGAGAAAGTAGAAGATAATCAGGGGCTGACTGCATGGTATCTTGTTGGCCGTTATAGGAATTTTGGCTTTTGCTCTAAGTGAAATAAGAAACCATCGGAAGCTTTTAAGTAAAGAGATGACTTGTTTTAAACAATTCACTTGCCATTTTGAGAAACTGTATGAGGCATGATTGGAAGTGAAATGATAAATTAGGAGACTACTGAAATAACCCAGGCAGGAGATAATAGGGGCTTAGACAGGAATGCCAACAGTGACAGTGGTGAAATGGTTGGATTCTGAGATATTTTAAAGGAAATGGGCCACTGGGTTCACTGCTGCATTGGATATGGAGTATATATTGAATGAGTTGTCCTTAAACCATCCTTTGTAGCCTCTAGGTGCAGATTCAAGTGCTTTTGCATTTATTTATAGTTTATTTGATTTTGTAAACTTTGGTCATATTTCCCACCAAGGCTTTCACTCTTCTCTATACAGAAGACTTTGAACATTGTTCTCACATGGTAAACTTCTATCCTCACAGTCATTCTGTCTATCCTCCTCTTGACCTCCTCCAAGTTCATTATGGCAGTGCTTGTTTAGGTGAAGGCAGTGTTTAGGTGAACGCAGTGTTCCAGGTGAGTTGTACCATGTTGTGATATCTGAATTCCTATTGCATCTTCTAAGAAAATGTATTACCACTCCATTCTTTTTGTCCTATGTTCCCTCCTCCCTAAAATGTATAAGCAATGTATCTAAATGTAGTATGAATTAGTCTTGTCTTGAAGCTCTATTGATAGCAGAGGACTGTTTTGAGTATACTATACTTATTTTCTCATTTAATCTTCACTGCCATTCTCTGAAGTAGGCATCAAGGAGGAAACTGAGTTTTAGAGTCGAAACTCACTAGTTTTGCCTCAACTAGTGAGTTTCAGCTTTGGGATATGCAAACTTTTCTGTAAGTACAAAACTCCTGCCCTCATGTTTGGTATTTGTGGTGTGATTGTTAACTTTATGTCATCTTGAAGGGTGTATTTGAATGAATTTAACTTTTGGATCAGTGAACTTTGGGTAAAACTGATTGTCCTCCCTCAGGTGGATGAGCCTCACCTAATCATTAAAGGCCTGGGTAAGACAAAGGGACTGGCCTCCCTGAGAAAAAGGAGCTTCTCCAGCAGACTGACTGCCTTTGGAGAGGACCTGGAACAGTGGTTCTCCTAGGTCTGAGTCTGCTGCTGTTTGGACTGGAACTGCGCCACTGGCCTTCCTGGGTCTCCAGTCTAGTGGTTCACACTGGAAATTTTGGACTCCTCAACCTCCAAATCACCTGAGCCATAGTATAAACAGATAAACAGATAAGAAACTGGCTTGGGTGATAATGGAAACTGATCTATATCTATGGTGGGTGATCGTTCTTTCTCTCTCCCCTGTCTGTCTGTCTCTTTTTATGTGCATGTGTGTGTGTATATATACACATAATGTGTGTACATGTATGTGTGTGTATACATATATATACATACATACATATATATATATGTGCACATATATAAAATGGCCTGTCTGGGAGGTATCCAGCCATGTAATATGAAAAATAGAGACATTTATTGAAAAAGATACAAGATACAAAAAACATTATACATAGGACAATGACACCTCAGTCCCCTTCAAAGTAAGCACCTTAGAACCTGACACGGTTCTCCCAATTGCCATCTGTTTCCCTGTTGTATTTTTCTGAATCTCATCAACAGTCTGAAATTTAGTTTTGGGAAAGGCCAGGAGTCTCAGGGTGCCAAATCTTGGCTGTGGGGGGGCTGAGTCACCTTGGTGATGTGATGTTTCACCAAAAAACTCTGCATAAATGTGATGCATGAGTGGGTGCATTGTTGTGATGAAACTGCCAATCACCAGTTGCCCATAGCTGCAGCCTTCTGAAACATCCAAATAGTTTCTGCAGAGGAATGTTCAAGCTTAACACAAAAATGATGCAGATTCATTGTTCTATTTGCTCAGTCATTTTGAATGCGGCAGTACATATGCTCAGTGAAGGGCATCTACAGTCCCCACTGACTAGTACAGTGAAGTTGTCATTGTTTATGCACGAACATCCCATTCCCGTCTCCTTGGCTGCCAGGTTACATTGCTGTCTGGCAAACCATTCTCGTTATGTTAACAATGGTTGGACTTTTCCTGGACAGACCAAAAAACATAGACATATGTCTATTTCTTTATTCATACCCATACCATACATATACCCATATCTATACTATCTAGAACCCTGGCTAATATACTTGGAGTTATATTTTTACTTTGAGTGGATAAAAATTACCCTGTGAAGTTCAGTTATTACCAGTAGTTCAGTTTAGGACTATTGACGTCTATAGTCACTGAATCTAGGACATGCTGGGACCTAGGATTTTTGCCAGCATAAGAACAATATCTACCTTCTCTCCATCACTATCTCTTTGTTAATCTGGATCCAAATGATCAAGCTCTCACACAAAGTATGACACAATTTCTATCCTTTCTAATGATGACCACTCTGCCTGTCACCACTGTATTAATTAAAAACAACTGTTTTCTTTCATTCCCTTTTTCTGCTAAATGACTTATTAAGGGTTTCCTTTTCCATATGTTTGACAGAACACTTTGCAATAGTATTTTTGATAAATAATAAGAGCATTACTATATTACTGTTCTAAAAGTGTTGTATAATGGTCCAATCAGAAAACTCAAGCCATGGTTTCTACATCCTATTGGATATAAAACTGAAAATTTTCTCTTCATAAAATTTTTAGATAAAGACAAACAAAACAGAACAAAAAAAACCCTATTCCAAAGGGGAGAATTATCCTTTTCACAGATAGGCACCTAGGTGAAATTTCCAAGATATTTTTTTTATCCTGCCTACCGTAAAAAAAATTGCTAGTCTAGATTTTCAAAGCAGATTTCTTTCAAGGTGACCAGGCCTGGATCTTCTCAGTAGAGATTAGTGAGTACTGGAATAAGAGGAATTAGGAGAGAGAGTAGAAGAGAATGGTAGGGCTCTGTATCGTTTCATTACACCACTGTATAATGAGGAAAAAAAGCAGTTTTCTATATTCCAGGTTAGTTTATTTAAAACAATCAGTTAAGTTATAGGCAGCTGATCAAGTAGCTCAAGTAGTATTCAGCCTATGAATAAGTTAAACTTAATATCATCTATCAAATATATAATGAATAAATATGCATTACCTCAACAGATAAGTAGCGCATACATCAGAGCATCAAGATGAACAATATATAACATGGCAGCTTAAGGAGTCACAATGTCACTGGAGATTGTCTCATAAACATACTAGTCTGAATTTAATTTTGTAATGATAAGACACAGATTAAATATAAAACTTAAGGAAAAGGACTTTGAACTCAGCCTACCTATTAATTATATCCTTACTATTTTGAAGTATTGGACTGGCCTGTGTTCTGCAGCCTTTCTAATCTTCTGAGATGTCAAAGTCTAGACCAGTGTTCTGTATTCTCAAAGTATTTTTATCGATAATTCAGTCTTTCATTCTCTCCAAGTTACTGTTATTTAAACTAATTGTCTATACTTGCAACTCATTTAAACAAAAAATAGTTGGATCTTTTTCTTTTAATTATCACAAGAGCTTTAGCTTTGTGTATCAGGCAGAGTTAGACATGGAACTTGTAAACAAATCACATGGACTTGATTCTTTGCTTCTTAACTTCTCCATAACCTGCTATATGTTTAACCCTTGCCCACATGACCTGCCTCAGCCTTTTTTTAAAGGGCTGCTGGAAAAATTCAATAAGATAACATAATCAGGATAAAGTGTCAGGCAAATTGCAATGATTCAATAAAATTTGGCTTGTAAAATTGTGGACTACTATAAACATGGGATCAGCACATTATAGCTTGGATCCCAAATCTGGCCTACTGTCTATATTTGTAAATAAAATTTTATTGGAATACAGCAACATCTTTCAGTTGTATATTGTCTAGAGCAGCTTTCATGCTTCAAAGGCAGAATTGAGTAGTTGTGGTAGAGGCCACTTGACCTGCAAAGCCAAAATATTTACTATCTAACCCTTTTCCACCATTTGCTGACCTCTGATAAGACTGATATCAAGGTTACCATTAAGTAGATAGTTGACATTCCTTTTCAAATTATTTGAAAATTTCACAGATTTGAAAATAGAGATTGATACTTGAGAGAAATTCCGGTCCCATTTCTATAAAAACTTCAGGGAAAGATAAAACAATAGCAACCAATAAGGAGCTAGGTGTCCCTGCCATGTGACTCAGAGGCAGACTAGGCGGTGTACCGACCGGTATGTTGCCAGAGGCAAGAGAACTCCAAGCCCACTGAAGATTGGAGCTTGCTCTTAAATTCGGCAGCACTAATTTTCAAGTGGTTCCAAATGCAACAAATTGCTTTCTTCCATGATGATATATGAGGAGTCTGTTTGCCTGAACTGCGTGATAAGTATTAATTAAGGTACTTTTCTGTACAAACTTGTTGTTTAGGGAGGAAGAGAACTTCTTACAATCATTTCACTGTATTGAGATTTTTAAAATGAAGCAGATGAATATAAGTTTCAATAATCCATTTCATTAGATTTAAATCGGTTCTTTTTCTTCACCTTGAGCTAAAAATCTTTCTCACTTCTCCTCTTTTTTTCTTAACCTACCCCCGCTAAAATACAGAACAGCAGTTAAATGCATGGGCTTCGTGGCCAACACTCTGGGTTTCAGACCCTGCTTCTGTGGCTTTATGGCTGTGTGACCTAGGAAAGAACTTCACCTGACTAATTCCCAGTTCCCTCATTAATCAAACATAAAGAATAATGGTCTCTCCCCTGTATGACTGTTGAAAAGATTACCTGAGTTAATACATGTGAAGTACCTAAACAGTGTTTGGCACATAGAAAGAATCAAAATGGAATTTAATTTGCTACTATTACTGTCATACTTAGCTTCCTCAAAGGAGACATTTATTCTAAGCTTGAGATACTTCAAGTGGTGTTCTTAGGTAAGATATAGCTCAGGTTTTAGAAAGAGAAAAGAAATTACACTCCTTTCAATTGATATGGTTATTCTAATTCATTTAAGGGACCATCCATATAACAGATATTATTTACCTAATACCATGCCAGATTGATGGTGATAAAAATAAGTGATACCATCTCTGCTCCCAAACAATTTACATTCTAGTAGAAAACATAATACATCACACAGGAAGTAATTAGAGACCAATTTAGCAGCAGCAGTGTCCTTGTTATCACATCATCCAATTTCTATTTATTGATCACTTATTCTTACTACTATGCATGCTGTTTTACATGTTACTCCCATGAATTCCTATGCACCAATCCTGCAGTGAGATGTTATTATTACTGTTTAGCACATGAAGTCATTGTAGCTCAGAGAAGTTCTATGATTTGCCTAAGGTCATACATACTCTAGATATGGAGCCATTAAAAATATGATTTCAAAAATTTCTCCTCATTAGATGTCCCAGCAGTGTTTTTAAAAAGAATATTAATTTTGCTTTAAAGATGATTCATATTTGTTTGAATGTGGGTGAAAAATATTGGAAAATGTCAGTGATGTGTAATCTGTTCTTTTCTACAGGTTTATTACAAAACTGAATTTAGTCTGGTTCAAAATCAGAGATATGAACAAATGATATGAGTTACATGCTTTGGAAGTTAAAAATAAGAGTGTGGAAGGCTGGAAAAAATTGATGGGCAGACTTTGTGAAGGTTTCAGTGATGATTTTCAGTGATTATTTTAATTCGGCACCATTGCTTTTTTTGTGTTCAAAGACCTGTTCTTGAAGATCAAACATACATTTCAATATACCCCAAAGAGCCTGTAAATGTCACTCTGCTATCCCATGTGGGTATATTTTGCTCTATACAATAGAAGTATTTTTAAAATAAATTGAAACATGATCTCTTGGCACGTAGTGGGTGCTTAATAAATACTAGCTAATAAAAAGAATGAATGAATATATTTACATTGAATTTACATAGTAATTTCAGAGCTGCTTTATTTTCATTTCTGATTCATATTTAATTGGTTGTGGCCTTGCCACTCTAACTTTAATTACGTCTGTCCCAACAGATGCTAAAGCAAGTGGCTTTGAGTGAACGCACACTTACTTGTTCAGAACTCACTATTCAAATAACTCCAAAGTGCATCCTTTTGAAAAATAAATGTTCTTATAACAAAACAACAAGAGAAAAAACCACTTTGATTTAGTTAGTCTCTAGCTTCAGTGGTATTTTGTGTTTTATTTTCTTAAAATATATTTTTTAGAATATTGAAATAAGATTCAGCAAGGCAGCTATTAAAATGGGGACAATAGAAAGGCATTTTGTTCATGTGTGCATAGAGGAACAATTTTCTTGTCTCTAAAAGATGTGTGTGGGAGAAGATTGAGATTTTAAGGGATATACAATCATTTTTTAGTGTTATTGAGTATTTCATATGAAATGGAAGCAAAATATTCTCAATTGTTCCTTTAGTTGTTTACTCCAAGAGGGCTTGGAGACCCACCTCTATGAGGATCATGTGGGACATCTATTATAATGCACATTCTGGGCCCCATCCCAGATGTATCGAATCAAAATTTCTGGAGGTCAGGCCAGAAAACATATATTTTTAACAAGCATGTCAGGATATTTTTATATACATTAAAAGTAGAACTGCTTCTTCAATCTTAAAAAAGGTTAAAAAATGGAAGAACCAGGCTCATTAAATTTTCTGAGATTGACCTATGCATTATGTATTTACTAATATGAAATCTTTATTATACAAAAATGTATATCCAGAACATTAGAAATCCTTCCCAATTAAAAGATTGATACATTGAATAGAGTATGGGATATTCAGTGAAGAATGAATAACTTATTTTGAATGGAGATGTAATGATTTACACTTATCTCTGAAATTTAGAATATTGTCAGGTTTAATATATATCTCTTTATCACTTTCAGGGTAAAGGTGAGGGGGTGAAGGATGAGAAGTTTAATTTTGGCAAGTGACAGAATTAGTAGACCCTACCTTCTATAAAAACTGCTACATTTCTTTCCTTAAAGTCAAACACATTTTGATTCTGTTCAATATGTTCATCATAATTATACACTACTTTGAAAAATTAAAATGGTTGTAGTCTACAAATAAGATTGTGGGTCAGCATCAAAATGCAGTATTCTTTGTTATAAGACTTGCCTTCAGGAGTTCATTTTTTTCCATTGGCAACTAGAATAACTTTTAGTCATGTTCAAAAATCAAAACAGACAATGATAATGCTATGTTTATGCTGTTATAATGTCATAAAGATTGGGTTTTTATGTGATGTCAGGCTTTCTGCTTTGCCTATTAGGTCATTTATGCATATTTTTTCGGTGGCTCTTCAAAATCAGCTTCTGAGTAGGCATTATTACTAAGATTTGCAGATGAAGAGATGGCTATTTAGAGAGGTTAATAACTGCTCAATGTCACACAGTTTGTCACAGGCAGGGTTAGGGAGTGAATTCAAGTACATCTGAATCTGGAGTGTAGGAGGTTAAAGAAGCAACTTGCCATGTTTGATAACATATTCATATTTTGGTAACAAGAAAATGGTATAAGACTTTAATAAGGCTAAAAATTAAAAAAAAATCTCCCCTTGTGTTCAATCCCTTTGTCCTCTAATTTCACTTCATTAGTTTCAGCAGCCAATGCAGAAAACTTGTCATGTTTGACTTTCATATTTGGGGTCTAACATACTTGGGGTTTGCAGACATACACTGGTGCATTTTTGTCATCTAGAGCTATTTGGGAGAAAAAGCAAAGACTAGGGCGTTGACATTCAGCAGGATAAGCTGAGCAGACCATAAATGAATTTTGGGTCTGTGGTGAATTCTGAAGTCTGAATATGTCAAAAAATTTCCTTCATTGTAGAAGGCTGAGCTTCATCAGAAGTGACGCAGTGACTGTGGCACTGGGCCTAGTTCCTATGTTGTTCCTGCCTTGGACAGGCTCAGTGTTCTATTTCCTGTCACAAAGTTGAGAGGGAGTGAAATTTTAAACCAAGTATCTGAGTAATAATCCTGTCATTTTTCAAACTGGCATGAAAAACTGACTAAACTCCAAGGGAGTCAGAAGTCAATTTGAGAAAAGAAAGGTAGAGGAGGGGAACAAAGAGAATCATGATTTCTGAAATGAAAAGGGTCAAGATAGGCAGACTTAGCATAGCTCTGAGCTCTGATAAAAGCCAGCTGAGTGTGTAGACTGGGTTGGGCTTTAAGATAGGTACAATTACAATTAGTATTATTGAATAAAAGAATAACTACAGTTACTACAGTATTATACAATGATTGAGCATGTTGTTTGAAAGAAAAGAAAAAAAGAAACAAAAACAAAATGAAAAACTTTTGGGAAAGACCTGAAGGCAGAGTTTTCAGAATTACGGCAATGGGTAAAATGTGGTAGAAGATTTCAGTAGCTTATGATACAAAGTATTTTAAGATTTGAACAGTAGCAGAAATTAAATATTGTTGGCTTTCCAATGCCATACAACTCTTAAACCCAAGATGTCATTTTCTAGGACTTATTTCTGCTCAGTAGAGAATACAAATCCCCTATACTGACATTCAGCAAGGACAGCGTCTGTCCTAAAGATTCTGTGAGACTGCAGTAGGCATTTCAGGTGGGCAGACATATTTCTACAAACTGGTCTGATTGGGTAGCAGCATGAAGTTCCAGACCACAGTTTCCTGAAAGACCAATCGTGGATCCATGAGATCCAGTGAACGTATTTATATCTTAGAGATTCTTGAAAACTGCTGCTACCAATGATTTTCTCCCACTACCTAAGGGGCTTGACCTAGAGGAACAGGGTTAAGGTAACAGGAAGTTTTCTAGAGAAATTTTTTGTTCTGGATCAGTCTTAGTGTGATTCTTTGGACAACATTATCTTCACTTGTGAGTGAATTTGCAAGCAAAGTCATGCATATGAAGTTGGCTATTCGTGGAGAAAAAAGAGTCCATTTCCTTTTTAAATCAACATCTGTAGCTTATACTATAAATAGAATTTTTACTTTCTAAGTCTGCTAAATGAAAAAAAAGAAATCATCTATTTATATTTGTTTTACTTCTGTATGTATTGATACTAGGTATAAGAGCTGTATTTGATGTTAGGAAGGAATTAACACAATAAGTTGGGGAATTTTCAATTCAAAATGTACCAGGATAATATAGCTGCAAAATATTTCTCATAAAGATAAGTTAAATGTGCAAAAGGTCATCTGGATGATTAAACACACATTTCTCTAAGTTCCCTCTCAAAAACCCAGCCAAAGTTAAAGAATTTTAAAAAACCCCATAAACACATGGGAAAAAAGAGAAATTTTAGGGAGATCAACTACTTTTTTTTTTCAATTTATTGATTCTAGATAGAGAAAGAGAGGGAGAGAGACTTATATATGCTTTCATTGCACGATTATTCTATGTGCCCTCACTGGGCAACAAACCCACAACCTCAGTATGTCAGCATGATGGTCTAACTAACTGAGCTACTTAGCCAGGGTCAGGAGATCAAGTATTGAAGACTGAGTCTAGTTAAGCAAGGTGAGAAAGGTACAATCTGAACACCAGCAGAAGAGACTACTGAAGACTGGGGATTAATTTGCTCCAGAAAGGAGGCACCAGCCACCTCAGGAGGCATGAAAGAGGTATGGTGATGAACACAAAAGATCTGCATGTGGGAGGTCCAACTCCCTGGGTCACTGTCCTGACATGGCCCAGCTCAGTGACTCCGATGTTTGCTTTCCAATCTCTCCCCACCCTTGGGCCAACCCACAACCACTACTCATGACTAGAAGTTCAACTCCTTTAGAAATTGAACTACAAAGTCTCTGATTTTAGATACTTGAGACCCAGCAAGGGAAAAGGTCAGGTTAGGTGCTGAAAATAGGATGAAAGACTGACGTCTGCATATTGAAAGGTGGGGTAGCCAGCTCTCACTCTCTTCTTGTAGAACGCAGACAGGGAGTAGGACATCCCCTCCCACCTGCTACCCCTGGGAGGACAAAGATGGGCTTTCCTCTGAACAAAACAGAATGGCCCCAATACAAAAAGTTAAATCTTGACACTGGTGATTTCTCCCACAAAAAATTTAGCTTGTCACTCAATCACCTTAAAAAAGATTCAATAGTTAGCCAGTCCCAAACGAATACAGAGAACTTCCCATGAAAGTTTTAAACACCTTCCTCTTAAATATAATACAATGAACAGGTAATATCAAGAGATAATGAAAGAAAGTCTATGGCATGAAAGAGACAAAATTAATCCATAAAACAGAACTTTTAGGAAGTAAAACAATGATGGAAGTAGAAGAGCACTGAAAAAGACTATACTACTATTCTCAGAGAAATACCAAACATATTGTATCTGTGAAGCAAAACAGGATTCTAAAAAATGAAAAGCAATAAAAGAAAAGAAAAGAAGCTTTAGATATATAACAATTACAATAAAAACTCAGTAGGCTATAAAGATAAAGTTGAGTACATCTCTCTGGAATTAGAGCAAAAAGATAGAGATAGAAAATAGAAGGGAAAACTAAGAAAATTAAAAGACCAATTATAGAATTCAACAACTAGTTCCAAAAAGAAAGAAAACAGAAAATAGAGGGGAGGAAATTATTAAAAAATTGCACAAAGACAGCTTTCATTATTTTTAAAGATATGTCTCCATGTTGAAAGGCACTACCAACTTTCCACAACAATGGCTGTAAATAAACTTTGTGAGAAGAATATTACCTAGGAAACAGTGCTGCTTGCTTTTACAAAGGCCAAAATGCTAGAGGCTGAAACATGATGGAAATTTATTTCTCTCTTCTGTATCAGTCCAAACATAAGCAGCAAACTGCTCCATGGTATTGAGAAATCTAGCTCCTTTTATCTTGATGTGCTGCCATTCTTAAAATATGCCTCCCTCTCTTGGTTTAAAATGGCTCTTTAGCTCTTGCAATTGCATCTTTGTTACAGCCAGGAGGAGGAAGAGAAATGGAAAGTGAGGACACCTTCTGTTCTTTTCAGACCCCACCCCAGAAGCTATACATCCACTTGCTCACATCCAGTTGGGCCAAAGCTAGTCATATGATCACACCACCACAAGGGAAGCTGGGGATTAGTCTTTAGTTTGGGTTGCCATGTGCCTAGTTAAATCCTTGAGCTGTTATTGCTAAAGGAAGAAAGTAGACTGGATATTGGGGAGCAACTGGTGGTCTCTGCCGCACCCAGAGGTAAAGAAAAAAAACCTAGCCACTCCCACAAAGAAATAAAAAAGAATAAACCACCAACAATTAATCATATATTAAAAATGAGAAGAAAACGGTCCTCATTAGCCACTCTTTAACCTGGAATACAATAGAGTAATCCTTTTGATGTAATAAAGGGAAAGAATTTCCACCCTATATAAAGGGAAATAATTAACAGTCAAGTGTGAGTGTTGAAATAAAGACATTGACAAACCTGCAAATTCTCAGAAACAAATGTCTTTCTGTGTATTCTTTCTTAGAAATATATGAAAGGCTGCTTCAGCACAGTGATAAAATAAGATAAAAAATAAGTCATAGGATATAGAAATCAGGAAAATCCAACAGGAGAGAATTACAAAGTGAAATCTCATCTTAAAGAGGGGCCTAGAGAGTAATAGCCCAGAGGGGAGGAGGCTTGAATACAAGATTTTATTTTAAGCCTTTGATGGATAGCACTCAAGGTATGATACAAAAGGAGTTTCCATTGCTTATGAGATTGAAGAGTTCTGAGGGGTGAGAATTAGAACCATGAATAAGGGAGAAGTTTGGCATGAAGGAGACAGGAGTTAGGACATGCTTAGGTCTTTCAGGAATCCAATACTTCATAGTAGGGGGGATTGGGAAGATAGTAAGAAGATAGAAACCTCAAAAAGGACTAGTAAAAAATCTAAAGGAGGGAGGACTTTTTTTTTTAATTCCTGAAAGAGATACAGAAACATGAGAACAGTAGAAGAGTCAGAATTTTGTTTGTTTAGACTTAGCTACCCCTTAAGTGGAAAGTGAAGTAGAACAGGACATGGCTTTCCATGAAATCTTTTTGGACAATGCTGGAGGTAGTGCTAGATGATGAATTTATCTAGATGGCTTGGCAAAGTTAGGCTCGAAGTTCTATGTGCTCCAGGGAGACTTCTCTGGCAAGGTCTTAAACAGAAATTACAGCCAGGTCACCAAAGATATCTTGAGATTTAGACAGCAGGAGCATGTACTGAGTTCCCTGGGGTCAATCACAGCACTTACCTTTGCAGGAAGAACAGACCCCAAGTTGAGTCTGTGTGAGTGTGTGTGTGTGAGAGAGAGAGAGGTAGAGAGAGAGGCAGAAAGAGACAGAGAGAAGGGAGACAGAGAGAGACAGAGAGATACAAAGAGAGAAGGATAGAGCTACTAAGAAGAAAGACCTAAAAATACATACTAAAATGAGAAAAAATAGATGAAATAGATGAACTTTGGTTGGGCAACATCTCCAGTGTGTAATATTTAATAATTTTCCTATTATAAGCATATCATGTTGTTACATTTTTCATAATGTTAAGTATAAACAATACTCTTACTGCTTGGTATCTGACCCAGGAACTGGGTAAAATTAAATCCAGGCCTGCCTGGATTCAACTTCTTAGAGGGTGATTCCCCATGCCTATTGTATATATGCCAATTAGTTGAGAAAATACTTCTACTTAAATGTGGATTAATGGCTCGAGAAAAGTAACACAAATTATTCTTCATTGGATTTAAGGAAGACAATATTAAAAGACAAAAGGAAAATTTTTGCTCCAGGTATGAAATAAAGGCCATAGAATACTGGGAAATGAGCCATCAAAATATTGGCCAGAGTATCAAAAAATAGTATTCTTCTGAAGAACGGAAGAACACAAGGCCGTGTTAGGACTTCTGATTGAAGCATACATTCAAACAATAAGGGTTGGAAGAGAATAGAATTTAAGCTAATAACTCATAGCCTAGGCTATGATTATAATTATATATGCCAGAAATAGAAAGAAAAATGTTCTTATAGAACTTTTCTCTCAGTGGAGACAAAGGAACCCTAAGGATTTTATGAGAAGTCTACTTTAGTGAGCATTTTTTTTTTGTCTAAAGTACTTCCAACTCAAACCCCATTGAGATTTTCTCATCAGTAGTCGTTAAGCCTTCAATATATTTTGACAATAGAATGCAATACTAATTATTGTATTGTGTGTGCTTGTAGCAGCCGACAACTATGATATACAGAAAGTGGGGAAGAGAGGCAATCATTTTGTGTGTTTTATTAACTCATTCATTATATGAGGTGACACTGGTTATATCAAAATTGCATAATAGTCTATTCAGAAGTATGGATTTTTTTCATAAGACAGCATGAGCGTGTCATGCCAAAGTAATATGAATGTGAAAGAATATCCATCATAGAATAATAAAGGAAGGATAAAATCATTTTACAAAATGAGACATGGAATTCATTTGCTCTAGTAGCTGCCAGTTAGTTGTCTGATTAAAGTGCTAATACATAAGAGTGAGGTTATAGATATGTGTATTAATGATAAGGATGGTATTTCAGCCTTGTGGGTGGTATGCCACAGGCACTTGAAAGAGTGGACTTTAGAACATACTAGCCTACCTGTAGTATTGGATTCTAATTCCATTTTCATTGTGTGATCTTGATTATTCTTAGCATTTTATGTATTTATGTCATAATGAGCCATAGTTTCTTCATCTGGGAAATAAGGGGGTTGGACAAAGTTTTCTCCTGCTTTCAAAATATCATCATACTATGATTTGTACTAAAGGAGAAGCATAGGTAACTATCACAGGTCTAAGGATTGACTGGCTGTTGATCAATTTCAAGAGGTCAATCTCTACCTAAAAGGACATGCAGTGGGACATGCTTACAAATGATTGTGTAAAGGATATTTGAGAAAGAAAAAGAGATGTACAGTGTTCCTGGCTGCTGCTATGTGGAGATAATGGCAAATAGTTGAATCAATTGGCTAACCTTGGCAGTGTTCTTCTGTGATGAGGTCAATTAGAAATCTTCTGGATTAAAGAAATAGGAGAGGGAGGACCTTGTGGTAAAGAAAGCTGAGTGATGGAATAAGAAGCAGAAGGCAAAGTGTATGTACTGTGTGAGCACTCACATGTGTATGTGGACATGCAGGCCACCATGTTCCCGGGGACACATGTGCATTTCTATGTTCCCATAGAAAGATAAAGAGGTTTAACTAACCTATGGTTCCTTTGCTGTTCCAATATTGCTTGGCAGAAGTATTACTTGAATACTCAAAACTGGAAAATGTTCAGGATTTTTTATGGTGAAGCATAAACATGATACATTTTCTATTAATTTCAGATTTTTCTCAGAATTACAGGATTTTAAAAACTTGGGTTTCAAAAATAAAGTTTGAAATCTGTCAACATTTTAAAAAAGTTGTGTCTTTTTGTCCTTTCTACTACATTGGACAGGTAAAGTATGAAATTAAAATACTTATTTATAAAAATATTTTTAAAAATCATGATGTATAGCAATGGATTAAATCAGATGAAAGATTTAACTCCTGGACAATTAATTGGTCAGATATACATTGATCTTGAGATTATGTAAGTTTCAAGGAGGAGTTTAAGAGTTATTAACATAGATTTTGGAATCATAGAGATACAGATTGTTATCTCTCTCAATCTCCTTACCAGTTGTTTACCTTAGGCTATTAATGTTTTTAAGCCAAAAATTTTCCACTTGAGAAAAAAGGGTGATATTTCCTATCTTCTTGTGTTCCGAAAAATGAGAGATATATATGAGATGCACTTTTCACGGTGCTTGGCACATAGAAAGTGCCCAGTAAATGGTCATTACAACTTTTTTAACACTTACTCTCACATAGTAAGTGCTCAAGAAACATTTGTTTAATTAATGTTTCTTGTGGTCATAAATTCAGGAAACCAAAATGTCATGTTTATTACTGGCATGATTAACTGCAATGTCATAAAAATTATTAGTCCTTTACTAGCCTGTCAAAGAACACATTGTCAATCTTCTGTTGTGTCTTCTGGGAATGAAGACATACAGTATGTACCTCATGAAATGACAGAGTTATGGGAGGGGAAGAGCAAGGAGAGGAGACAGTGTGGAGGCTTTAACTCTGAGCAGGCCTATTGGAGGTGTCTGGTAATAGAGGGAAACTTAAGAGGCAGTGAGAGAGATTTAGGAGTGTGTCAACATGAGTGATCACAGAGCATCAGATCAATCAATGCTCATTCTTTCTCTTTCTTCCCTTACTTTCCTCCTTCCCTCCTTGCCTTCCCTTCCCATCTCCCTGTCTCCTATCCTCCTTCTCTTCTGTCTGCTCCTGTCCCCTACCCACCTTTCCCTTCTCTCCTATCTCCTTTCCTTTCTATTCCCTTTACTCCTGTTCTCAGAAGGTGATTTCAGTTGGGAAGTGACAAGTCAAGCAGTTTAAATGTGTATTCTGTTCACATTTAATTTGGTTGAAGATTATGTTTCATTATATAAAAAGCCATAACCAAAGCAAAAAAACCCCCAAAAAACAACAAACACTAAAATATGTTATTTGTCAATTTTCAGCATGTTAAAGATGGGCAACTATACCTTGTACACTGGGTTTGTTTAACTTATTTTCATGCAGATCTCAGACTGTGGTTTCTTTTGTTTATTTATGCATGCATTTAACCTTTCTACAAATGTGTAATTGATTAGAAAAGAGGGGGTTTTTCTCTGGCCTTTCTTTGAATTTAAGCCTGTACATGCCTGCCTATGTAAAATTATACAAGTAAGTTCACTAGTTCAGCACACGTGTACTACGTGTACTCTGCCCCATTAAATGCCAGGCAAGCCCAGCTGCATCTGCTCAGCTCATGCTCCTATCATGGCTCATGAGACAACTGAGCAATAACAGGTAAACTCTACACATTGCATCATGACCATATTGCACTAACGATAGTGTCAGATGTTATTGCTCTAAATTTAATATGCATATAAGTGTAATTGTTAAAATGAAGCAAAATAATTGCTGCTCAAACTAGAAATCAATCACTAAATAAAAACAAGAAGTTACAAAAGAAAATAAAATTTCATGGTTAATAACATGAAAATCATCAGGATCAGATGATACAAGTCAGGTTATACCAGCTCCAAGTATGGTGTCCTCTACACAAAGTTCTCATTGTGTTTGTGAAATTAAAATTTGCCAAATTCTTTGTTCTGTAAGTTCTGACAAGTCTGGTTCTGAAATAAAAGATTGTCTATAAAAGTAAATTTTCCAGCATCTTTTAGTGCAGTTTGAACCACCACTTAAAGTTCTTGAGAAAGTGTACTTAAAAATGTAAATCCACCATTTAAAAAGTATATATAGCATTATTTGAGGTTATCACATTACAAGTAGACAAAAAGCACAAGATATAAAGAAAACACTCATTCAATCCTATGTTATTGATTTCGCAACAGCCATGGTAGCTGAGCAAGCAGTGAACACACTTATCGCCATTATCTGAAAATATTGTAAGAAGAGAATACTAAGAAGGTGTTCACAATAATTGTTTATTTAAAAAGTGAATTATGTGAAACCATTACAATTCAACTGTCAAACTATGCATACTGTGCTTTACACCAATTTGTTGTGAAGATAAGACCATACAAGTAAATACAAAGGATATATATTACTAGGTAAAATCTTTGGAGCACACACAACAGAAGAATGTGTTTACATAATTTTTAAAATATGCCATCAAATCAGTTGTCAAAAATGTACTGGTGTTGCAATTAGCATTGAGATAGTAATGGCTGGAAAAACTGCAGGATTTGTAATTCATAAGAGCAGTTGCCAAAATGAGTTTAAATAATTATAGTATGTTGCATAGACAAGCACTTGCTAGTAAGCAGATTAATGAGCATCTTTAAAAACAATTTGATTTTATGATAGAAATTGACAAATTTTTAAGTTGTCCTCTTTATAATGCAGAATTTTTAGCATTATTTGTGGTTATGTAGATGATGAGTTCCAAAATTCCCTTTTTAATTGAAGTTAGTTGGTTCTGCCAAGGCCTAGTGCTGATACAAATCTTTCAAATGAAACAAAAAAAATAATAAACTTTTTTCTCTTCCAAGTAATAGCACCATCAACAATGCCTCTCCTAAAACATGACTGTGCTTGCTTGTGTTTTGAATAAGCTGACATTCTTAAGAAGCAGAGGGAACTCAATAGCACACTACTAGCCTGTCATGTTAATCTCATTTATAACTACTTTTAAAGTTAGAATAAAATCAAAACTTCAAATTTGGATTCAACATGAAAATTAAAGTAAATTTGATTCTTAATATACTCAGAGTGAATATGTTATAAGATGGGTATTGAGATGTGTGAAATTGTTAAATGATATTATTGCATCTTTTATATTTTAAGATTTCTATGTCATATACATATATATTTATAAAAAATTATACTTATTGCAAAAATTATTTATCAACTGTAATTCTGAGATAGTTATTCAAATTGCAAACAAAAATTTGTTACTACTTGTCTTTCAAGTAGATGTGTTTAACTGAAGACTTCTGAGATTACAGAGTGAGATGTTAATTGCAGACTTCTGGGATTACAAAGTGAGATGTTAAAAAAGTTCACTAGTCATCTGTATAAATCAGGATTTTCTCTAGCCTATGCAACCAAAACAAATGCAGAAATAACTTGGGTACTCATGCTGAATTCAGATTACAATAATCAATTGTAGTGTCTGGTTTCAAAGTTTCATGTAAAATCCAATAATCTTATTTTCTTATTGAAAGATTTTTCTGAGTTAATATTACAAATCCAAACTTATGCAATAAATTCATGCTAGAACCCATTTGTATATTTCTTATATTAGAATGTCTGCCCAAGATTTCCTGTTTTATTTTATTTAATTTCATTGGATTTCCATCTTTTAATTTCTTTTCCCTGTCATAATTATGCTGTCTTTCTTTATAGTAATTGAACATCTATTATGTGGATGAACCAATGTTCTTGGTTCTGGGGGTTTGAGGATGAACAAACCAGAACGGATTCCCGATAATGAATGGAAATGTAGGAATATAGGAATGTAATAATGAAGCCTACATTCCTTTAGGAAAAACAAAACACAAAAAACTCTATTAAATCTTAAAAACTATGACTTTCCCTAGAGTTTTATTTCTACAACAAGGAGAATCCAACTAAAATATGAAAAATTTATTTTTCTAGAGATGCTCATAGAGCAGACTTTCTAGAGAAGTTTGAAAATAAGCAGTGAACATACTGTAGAATAAAGGCTGAGAGAGCACTGTATATATTTGGCTCAGAGTGATTTGACCAGAAACTAGTACTGAAGTTTGAAGTTTTCTATGTAGGGCCAGAAAGAAAAGAAAAGAAAACAAAACAAAAACTCCAGAAAAGTATACATTGTTTTATTGAACTTTACTGATCTTCATAGATGTTGCATTTTTACACATTGAAGGCAAACCCTCTGTAAGAAAAAAGATTATGACTTGCTTTATTGTGACACTCACTTTATTGCTGTTGCCTGGAACCAAACCTGTGATATATCTGAGGTCTGTCTATATCACTTGCCAGCTTTCCAGTTGCCTGTATAGCCCAAAGAACTTGTATAGTAGTTGCAGTTTGCAGTTTGCAGAAGTTAAAACGTTCTGAACATGACCTGGAAAAATCAGTCAACAAATATTTGTTAACCACCAGCATACTCCTAGATATTCTATGATAAATAACTAAGACATATTAGATATTTTATTTATTCTTGAGGACTTTGGTAATTTACTCTAAATCAAAACTAGCTATTTATCATACCAGACATAAACAGATACAAACTCTCTGTAAAGGGCCATTAAGAATCTAGAGGTGAATCAGATGTACCCTCTATTAATGATAGATGTTGTCAGAGATTACTGTGATTCGACATAGAATATGATGCAGCCATAAAATAAAGACCCTGAAGCAGTGTGCCACTGACTGTAAATTCTGTAGGTATTTAGAAAAAGAAGAAAACAATGTGGGCTAAGTGGGGAAGGGAACTCTGTGGAGGTAGGACATTGTCTGGGTCAGTATTAAGCTGGGGCTGGCTCATGTCCTGTCCCAACAACCAACAATGCACATTTCTTTCCAATTTGGCATTGAGTGTCGACATGTTGGTAGCTGAATATTGGTCATGATGAAATGTCTTTATAACATGGAAAATGGCAAATACTACAAATCAAGAATTTTTGTTTGGTTTTTCTTTTTTAGGAGTGTTGTCTGATAAACATTTACCAGCGTACCACTGGTTTATTGGTTGTACACAAGGACAATAAGGAGTGGCTGGGAAGTGATTTCCATTTTCTGAATATGATCACTATTACCTAATAAGCTTAGCGAATCATTGTGCATGAAATGTTAACCTGGGGAGGTAATAGGAAAAGAAATTCTTGAAGCCAGACCCACTGAGGCATCCCATTTTCGGTGGAGATGTTCCCAAGTGCTTAGATATATAGGTCACATTTATTTTCTTGAGTGTTCATAGCCATTGACTCCTCATCCAAGCTCCACTCAGAAATGTCTTCCCTCTCCTCTCCCTCATCAGTTGACCCTTCCAGAGTCCCTTTCCCTAAAACATGTTTCATCATGTCTTATCAAAGTGTCAATAATTTGTATGAACTCAATGTGATAAGTATACCCTTGGACTACACTTTAAGATCAAATCAATTTGGGCTCAAGCTAGCTCTGTTTCTCACTGTATAACTATGGGCAACTTGTTAAGGTGACTTGTCTCAGTTTCCTTATTTGTTAAATGGAGTTAATATCTACATTTATTATTTCTTGTCTTTTTATAATAGCCATTTTAACGGTATGAGGTGATGTCTCACTGTGGTTTTGATTTGCATTCCCTTTATGATTAGTGATGTTGAGCATATTTTCAAGTACTTATTGGCCATCAGTGTCTTCTTTGGAAAAAGAAGTTGGTTGTTTTGAATATAAGCAATAATAGTGACATCCAGATAATATCAAAAGAGAAAAAGATTTTCCAAATTCCTTTGGTCCTTATTTATAAGATCCAGACTCTAGAGCAGAGGATTTTTTTTTATGTGGCAGGAGTTGATAAAAGAACAAGAAAAACATGTCTTTTCAGTTCCTCTGCCCACTTTAAAATCAAATTGTTTTTATTGAGTTTTTTATATATTTTGGGTATTAATCCCTTGTCAGATATATGATTTACACATATTTTCTCCTATCAGTAGGTTGGCTAGCTCCCTAACATTTAAGGGATTTTTTACACTACTTTGTTATCTAGTTTAAATTTTTCTTTTATATTATAAATATGAGATAATGCTCCATAGAGGTTTAGAATGGCAGGACTAGTCCCAATCATGTTGAGATGTGTGTAGAGTAGAAGGCTGGCTACATTTGCCTGAAAATATGTACAAAGTGGGTTTATAGGACAGTTTTTGAAAGAGTTTCTCCAAGTTTGGATTTAGAGTTGGGCCAAAGTGTGACAATACCCAGAGTAAAGGCTTTACTGACGTAGGAGAGTGCTGTAGTTTCTATTTTCCTGTACAGTCAGATTGATGTACGTGTTTCTACTTTGATGCCAGAATTTAAGAATGGTGTATACACTGTAAAACTGAGATCACTCTTAAAGGACCAAGGGAGCAGGGAAACATCATCATGCTCATCAGTGTAAGAGCAATAATGCTTTGGTGATATTGAACCAAATCATGTTTCTTTTTAGCATTCCATTTCCAAAGCTGAAAGGTGAAGTTCATTGCCTTAGGCAATGAGAATGGTTCCTTCTGGAACCCATAGTTCATTGATGTGCTTTGAATCTCAAAGTTGGTTGTTTTGAATACAAGGCATAACAGTGACATTCAGATGATATCAAAAGAGAAAAGCATTTTCCAAATTCTTTTGGTCTTTGTTTATAAGACCCAGACATGGATTACTCTGGAGTAGGGGATTTTTAATATGTCAGGAGTACATGAAAGGACAAGATATAATAAAGACATGGTCTACCCGTTCCTGTGCTCCTGAATGATGGGAAAAGTGAGTCTAAGGTAAAGCAGGTTTATATTTTATGTTTTCTTTTCCTTGTTTTTTGGAGTGGAAATTCAAGTAAGGAGTGAAAAGAAATATGTAGATACTATTGATGAGTCCAGGAACATGGATGTGAGTATATGCTTGTGTGTGTACATGTGTATGTGGTATGTACTAGCATAACTTTCTTAGGCATAAAAGTAAACATTACAATCTTTTAATTAAAGGATTAGCAATTTTTCTTGTTAAAACTCCATAAATATTTAGGTTTTTTTCCTCATGTAGTTTCTGTTACAATTACACAACTCTGCTGCTTTGGCACCACAAAAGCAACCAAAATAGACAATACATAAATGGATGGATATGGCCATGTTTCAGTAAAACTTCATTGAATAGGCTGGACTTGGCTCTCAAGCCATAGATCTCCAACTGCCAGTCTAGGGGACACTTCAGATATGGACATTTTCAGCATGTCACAGGACTTCTGTGAAAGTGTGAGGCAGTGCTATGAGACCAATGGTCCCCTAGAGAGCTGAGATCAAGAGAGAGGCTACAATTTTTAGGGAATGGTGACTGGAAATCAAAGGCACACAATCTTCCAAAATGTCAGAGTATGTCTCAGTTATCAGTGCTCAGAAGACCAGAGCAGGCATCTAGTCATAATAACAGGGTACAGAGTGCACTAGGGTATGTGAGGTCTCCTTCACATACAGGACCTTGAGATCATCTAAATTTGGTCACCACTTTGGCCACCAAGTATATCAAAACATCATTCTGGCAAGAAGCAGAGAGGAGGCCATCCAAAACACTGAGCAGTTACTGAGCAGACTAAGCCATCCAAGTGAGATCAGACTGAATTTACTGAATTGCATTATATTTTGTTCCATGCCCTTCATTACTGGGCAAGGAGGGGATAATGATGAAAATTTGGAGACTTATGAAAAAGTTGATATAAGTAATTGAGAACTAAAGGATATATTCTCTGCACATGTCTGAGTTAGTCAACTGTTATCTAATGAACAGTTTTAGTGTTGAAAAACCCTGTTCCCTGTGACTGAGATGGTCATACTTATTCTCACCCTATTCCCACTGCAAAACCATAGCCCTGGAGGAAGGGCATGGATGTGGGAGAAGGACTAGAAATATCTTTCACTTATTTCTACCAGACAACAATAGTATTGTATTTGATGAGCTTTACTGTGTGTCTTTAACTGTATAAATACTTTTTTCATATTTCAAATATAAAATTCTAATGTTGAACACAAATTTTCCAAATATACTTGATTTTTGCCCTGGAAAAATGCCCTGGAAAAAGTTTGTTAGAATGTTGTCCTAATACCTCAAGGTTGTGGGTTTGATCCATGGTCAGGGCAAATACTACCAGAGTCAACCAATGAATGCAGACATCAATTTAATAACAAATAGGTGTTTCTCTCTCTCTTTTCCTCTCTCTAAAATCAATTTTAAAAAACATATAAAGCATACTTGATTTTGATTCTGCTACTCACCGCTAGGAGTCATTTCTCCATGATATTAAGTCATTCTTGCCTCACCAACTCTGTCCTAATCTGCTGACCCACTCTCTCCAAACCTCAACCAGTTTAGAGTCACTGATCTATCTATATGCTACTCATCAAGGCCAGGTGTTACTGCATAGTGGAAAAAGAATTTTTCTAAAAAACATACATCCGTGTAGAATAAGTCATTAATGTTAGGGAATAATTTAATCCATGTTATGGGTTGAATTATGTTCTACCAAAAGATATTTAACTCCTTTACCCTATCATCTCTGAATGTGACTTTATTTGGAAATTGGATTTTTGCAGATGGTGAAGTGAAGATGAGACCATTAGGGTCGGGCCCCAATCCAGTATGACTGGTATTCATATAAAAGGGGGAGATTTCAATAAACAGACAGATAGGTACAGGGAATACATCATCTAAAAGCCAAGGATTGCATGAGACCATCAGAAGCTAGGAGAGAGGCATGGGACAGATCCTCCTTCACTGCCCTCAGAAGGCGCCAACCCTACTGACAGCCTGATTGTGGGCTTCTAGACAACACGACTGTAAGACAATACATTTCCGTTGTTTAAGCCATTCAGTTTCTGGTACTTTGTTATGGCAAAATCAGGAAACTAATAAAATTTTCTTTATTGTTTTTTAAGGAATATTCAAAAGTTAAAGAACCAAAACTTCCCTATGAGCACACATGACTAAGATTTTACCCTAACTCACTCTATAATTCTGGGCTAGCCCTTATCAAACGTCTTGCACACACTGAAATAATTTTACAAATTTCCACCCCCTTCTGGATAAAAAGTCATTTCTAATGACACCCTTACGTAAGTGTATATAAATCACACATGAAGAGTCACCAAGTGCCTTCTGCTTTTTTTCAGGGCAGAGACCCTGGTCCTCAATTGGGCTTTTTGATGCTGGGGCCCAAGTTAATTCAAGGAGCACCCAATCCTGATGTTTTTCTTTACTTTATCAAATTCTTAGCATTTCTCCCCTGGAAGCCACAAGACAAAGTTTGTACCTTCAGAGTAAAAGAGAAATACAAAGTGGGTAATTATCTTGTTAATTTTAAGGGTATAATTTTAGATCACAAGGTGAATACTTTCTGCTGGAATTATCCAGTTGGGTTGGGTAGACGATGCCAAAGAAAACATGAGTGTGATGGGCTTTAGTTTGGTTCCAAATTTGTGGCTTCTGACCTCTCAGAGAGTGATTAGAGCTTTGAGGATGAATGCCTTGCATTGCCAGGGTTCCCATTATTGTGCAAAGCTATTTTTTGTGCAACTCTTTAGCATGTACACAAAGGTATTGTGTAAGTTGTTCCATAGGGAATGAGGCGTGATTAAAAACATTTGTGGCTCATCGTTAAATATAGAAATCATTATAATTGGATTAATTTAGGAAATACACAATGATGTCTGAGTTTTCCCTTGAGAACCAAATGTACATTAAAAGATAAATTTTCAAAAAGTACAGAGCTGACTTTCACTCATAAAAATATTCATTCATAAAACTTCAGACTCCCTTAATCCCAGGCCTTACTAAAGAAAGTGTAACATCTACAGACCATGTTAGGCAATACTTTTGCTTGAGTCAAATCAATCTTCTATTGAAACTGAGTATGGATGTCTACAGGTGAATATAACATTAGTCTATGATAATTTGGTCCTAGAGGTACAACTGGACGTATGAAAATGCCGGTGGAAGCGGTTACATCAATCCTAGCAGAAGGGAGAGTAGCAGATGGAGGAAATGTAAGTGATGGAATAGTCATGTAACAAAATACTTCCAACATAGCTTTTGTTATGTAATGTTACCCATGACATGCCTATCAGTAATATTGTCAGAGGCTGTAGTTGAAGAGATATATTAATTATTATCAGTCACCTCCAGTACTCTTACGGCTGGTGGAGTGATGTCTTCATAAAATAATGTCACTGATGTTGTCTGATGTGTGGGAAGCTATGGAGATGAGGGTTTGTTTTTTTTTTTGGTAGTAAAGGAGAATGCTCTGAATTGGATTTCCTTTTAGAAGTGTTCCTAAATTTCTGGACAGAAAAACTAGTGCAGATGAAATGTCCAATTTCCTCTCTCTTATTCCTTCCTCGCTTTCAGTTTTTCTCTAAGAAAGAAAAATTAAGAACGCGTTGTGGTTAACAAGCCCAGTGTCATAGGCTGGGAGGACTAATGTGGGTTCCTGCTACTCGGCGGATTTTCCCTTCAGCTTGTCTGAGGGATTCCACTACCTCCTTCTTGGCCTTCTGCCCACATCCCATTCTGTGTGTCAGTATAAAACAAGTTGAGATAAATGAAGGCAATTCAGAGCCTGCCCCTTGTTTTCTCCATCTTCTTACTTGTAAGGTGCGATTTTGTAGAAGCAGGTAGCAGGCTGTTACAAGATAGTAATAGATTCCCCACAAGTTGTAAAAGACTTTTTTTTTATATTCAGTTGTTCTTTTTTATTAAAATTGGGATAATATGTTCATAATAAAACCTGATCATTTTCAACTTCACTTTTTTCAATGATTTGAGCCAGTATCTGGAATCGCAATAAACTCTCTTATATCCCACATGTAGGGTAGAGTCCAAGTGGCAAAAGTGGGAGTTAAATAGCTCTTTAACACATGCAGTTACAGTGTGACCTAAATGCTACTATACACATATTTTTGAAGTATTTGAAATGACTCCAGGAGGATGGGATGAAAAAGAGTGAAAGCTACTAGAGGGAGTAATCCCTGAAGTGAGGAGAGAGGGCAGAGTGATGGGAAAAGTGACTTCTTTAGCAGATCCTTTCTGTTTAGGTGGATGTGGATTTTTCTGGAGTCACATTTACATCATTACCACGTGAAAATTTTCAAATAATGAAAATCAGATAAACAGAGTTGGAGATAAGTGTTCACTTTTATTGTATGAAAAAAGACTGGAGGAAAAAAAAAGTCAGCTAGCTCATGACTAGTTCTAAAGAAGATTTGACCTTGGTTTGATATTATCTGATTTCTCACTATGGTATATATATAATTTTTTGGTTGCCAAAATTACTAGCTTAGACTGTTAATCTAATTACAAAATAATTATATCACCAAAATTTGATCCCTAACATTTCAGGTTATTTAAAATTATCTACCAAAACTATATTTTAAAAACTACAGAGTCATTAATTTTGAAGGTGTTATTTTTATATTGAAGTTTATGTGTAGATGTTGGAGATTCACAGGTATCTCAGTGATCATTGTGTGTCCCTCAGCTGATCTTTGTGCAGAGATGCCATTCTTTTCTTCCCTCCATATTTACCTTTCCATCCACCTTCACACATAGGAACATATTACCTACAAGTGATCCCTTGTTTTGCTAATTTTGGTGTATAGATTCAAAAATGTTTTCTACCTCGATCACCTGGCTGCAAAATGTTTTGATGCCACAGTTCATTATTCACATGAAAGAAATGAGAGTTTCCTAAGAATTTTGTACTAAGAACTTTCTTTTGTGGAATTTTTAAATTTCCTAGTGAGATCTGTTTAGTATCATTGAAAATATTAATCCAATGCAATCTTTAATGTCTTCCAAAGAAATATAAAAAATTAATTCTGTTTTTCAAAACCTCAGAATGTTGAATGCTATAACTTTTAAATCTTCACTGTGAAACTCTTGAAATTTAAAAATGAAGTTGTCTAAGTTATTTTTTTCAAACTCATTTCCCCATATGAATACCTCTTCTTTTGTATAATACTCTTTACTACTCTTGCTTTTTATGGACTCATTTCTGCCAACAGATGATTTGCTTTTAGTGTATGTCACATGCCATTTGAAAAATTTTGAGCAATCAGAAATAGCTAGCTGATTGTAGGGATTCCTACATCCTTCATCCTCTATTCATGGCTTCACAATGTCACTGCCTTTTCATCTTCATATTACATTATGGCAATTCAGGAGGACCAAGAGGGCGTATAGTGTAATAGTTAATAAAATGGATTTTGAGGTTTGAAAGACCAATTTAGACATGCTGGCCAGTTCATCTTAGGCAAATTATTTAATGTTGCTCTTTTCTCATTTTGTCATCTGTAAAAATGAAGATAATGATAGTATCAATCTCATTGCAATAAGGATTAAGTGAGATATAAGTAAATGTATTACATGTAATTAGTACTCAGTAAATGGAAGATAATAAGATTTTGGTTAATCACTAAAAGGATGCTAGAAAATTTTTTAAAACTATAAAATTTTTTTGTTGAACACATTATCTTACTTTCCTGATATAATTTATTATTTTATAACTACCATTCTAAATTATTCCACAGTTAATCCTTATTTCTGGCATTGGTGTTTCGATTATAATGTGGAAATGATAATTTATCACAACATGTACACAAAGGTAATTGAATTGAAAAGCATATCAGAAGGCTCTGAGGGAAAATGGATATGTGTGCTTTTTTAAATTTGTAGATTCTAAATCCTAATTCCACAGTTAGCTTTTTATGCCTTGAATGAGGTGAGGAGAGACTTCTGAGACTGTCTTTGCTCATGAGTTTCCAATAAGCCATCAGGCAGGCAATGGGATAGAGTTCTGGTGCATTGGAAGGTATACTGAGCTTAGATTCCCATCCTAATAGGTCTTTTACTCTATATATGGGGAATTTGGGACAAGTTATTTAATGTTGAAAGAGTTTCAGCTTCAACATCTATATAAGGTAATGATACCTCATGGTGGTGTTTTTAGAAGTTAATGAGGTACTATCCATCAGGCTGGTCAGAACCATATTTAGCATCAATAAGGGCTTAATACCAGTTAAATCAAAAAAAAAAAGTCCACACTACTTGGTCTTTGGTGAATTGTCTTATATGAGACTTTCCTAGTGGTTACGTGAACCTTGTAGTACTTAGTTGTGTGCAACTTCTTTGCAACTCATGTTTTTGGCACTCAGACTTGACTGGTGTCATTTCTGTGGGCGTGGACTTGCTCTGGGTAAAGGATATTCATACGTAGGTAGCTGCTCAGAAAATTCTTGTGTTATGAGTCTCTGCTGCTCATTCTGCCATTGTCAGAACCTGCAGAACCTGGAAGGTATGAAGGAAAAATTTTACCCAGTCTGAATTGTTCTGTCATGCTGGCTAGATTAAAAAACATTTAATGTAACTTTAAAATCTCATCAAATCTGTGATGCCTTTGATTATAGAAAGATACCCAGGTTTCAGAAAATATGCCTTGTAGACTTCATGAAATATGCTAAATATTAATCTTCAGGGATTTATTCTCTTTGAGACATGAATATGTTCTGTGACTCAAGTTCCCACTTTCCTTGTCATCACCAGACTAATGAGCTGCTTGGCACTTACATGGGTGGGAGAGCCTAGAAAACAAGTTTTACAAATATTTTGGACACCTTTGTTGGCAGAGCTCAAAAATTTCACATAATTTCTAAGGCAACTATTTAATAATATATTAAGATAATTTTATTTTTTTAAAAAGGATAGTATAATAATTTCTTCTATTAAATATATCTGAATACAGTCATTTAGTTAAAGGATAAAAATATGCTTCTAATAAGTGATAATACATTTAATAAAATACATTTGATAAAAATAGACACATTGTTTATGTACAAAACTCTTTATGATTAAAATGTGCTGTTTGCATCATTATTTGACGTGTTATATTACTATTAAAATATGTTATTACAATTTTAATGAAATACAGAGTTAATTTATATAGCTGATATCTCTTAGCCAATCTCATAAATGTGTGGAAGTACATATACTTTTAATGGCTTAGTTTGATATGGGTGAAAAATCCATAACTTGTATGCTAACTGGGTCTCTGGTTTTACCACAGCTTATTGGTTCCAGACCTGCAGTTCTTGTTATATGGAGTTCCTTTTCAATTCTTGATGGAAATCTGAGCTGTGAATGCTTTGCACCTCAAACTTCTCTATTTAATCCCATCTAATCTGATTCTTACATCTGTAAATTTAAGGTGACTAGTGAATCTGACAAATTGGCTTCAGTCTGGAAAATAAATGCATAGGGAATTGGAAAGTTTTTGGAGAATTATAAACTAATTTATTGGAAATGATCATGAGGGATAGTATATAACCATATGTAATATATATGCATGTGTGCATACTTATAGCAGAAATGTATGTAATATCATACCTCAAAAATTGAACAACCCTTTTCAGAAAAAAATCAAATATTAAAACCACCTTGGTATGGAGGAATCCTGTAACAATGTGTGCTCAGATGTAGCACAATGTATCTCATCCAGGCTTTAAGTCAGAGAGACCAAGCTGAAAAGTCCTAGCTCTTTGGGAAATTAGCTATGGTCTTAGACAAGTCATTTGACATTCCTGAATCTCAGGGTCCTCATGCATAAAAAGTTAGTAAATACTCTCCTTACAGATTTGTTCAGAGTTGGTTGAGGTAAAGTATGTGAAAATAATTAACTCAGTGTCTCAGATAGACTAAATAGTCAAAAATTACTTTGGCTTTATTCTCTCTCAAAATCAGGGTTGTGCATTGATTGCTGTGTAAAAGCATCTACATAAAACAATACAAATGCACATAATATAGTTCTCAAACCATGATCATCTAACCATATTTCTATGTATATAACATGGGCTTTCGGTTCTCCTCTCCATGTTTTACATCTCTACTGACAGGAGGTAAGAGGAAACCCCACCCATTCTCCAGTGATACATCACTAGTCTCTCCACCATTACCTGCTCTGAGACCCCCAGATCAAACCACGTTTGCACATTGTTTCTGTTTTTCTTCCATAAAAAGGCCTCAGAATCCAGTCACCCTTCTTCTCTTGCACTCTAATGCCCTGGATCTGTTCAGAAAATTCTGCCATAGGGCCCTCTGGAAATTATGGCTAAATACTCACAGAATCCTGTGAGCATTTATTACCATCTCTAAACAATGGTCTCACCTCCTTGCTCTCACTGGAGAGCTGGCTGTATATATGGCTAGTTCTGCAACCCTCTGTAGTGGGTGTTAATTTTTCTTACACTCCACTTGTACTGTATGTGAATGGTAGGTGTCCACCCTATTCCACATTACTGTTTCTGCTCCCTTCTCTTCCCTTCATAAATCATCCCAGCTTTGAATCTCATGTCATCTTTTTACCACCACCTTTCTTGTTGCATTTACTTACCAATGCCTGGCTCATTCCCCTTTATTACTAGACTTTCTTGTGGCTCTTTGCTTCTCAATCACATGCCATCATAACTTTTGGTGATTTTAATAATCTTGTAGGTGATTCTTCCCATATGGCAGCCTCTCAGTTCCTTAACCTCTTTTTCCAATGATTTTGTCTCCCACCTACTGCAGCCACTCCCAGGGTCACATCCTGAACCTTCTCATTGCCAAAAGTCTTTCCATAGTCCCAAGTTCATGTACCCCACACAGTAACCACTACCTCTGATTAGTTTCAGTGCAATTCTTCTCATGCATTTACACCCAACAATCTTTAAATCCTGCTGGAATCAACATCCGTTGATTCTACTGTTTTTACTGTACTTTAAACCTCTCACATTTTCACCTTCCTTCTTAGCCAACTTACATTAATGTTTAATTAATAAAATAATCTCTTTTACTTTTCCTTTAGTTATGATAGGGTTGGTCTTGTAGACATGGGGAGATGTATGGCTCAGATTCTCCTTTAAGAAAGAAATTACCCAATGGCTAGAAGCATGGTTGGCTGATAGTCTCCAGATTTTAACACCTTTGGGTCTGCTGTGAACTCCTTGGAATTGTTTGGTGACTCCAGCCAATGACTGAGCAAGGCAGTAATATCAAGATCCAGCCATTTTCACTTAGTGGAGAACTTCTCTAAATGAGCTTCCCGTTCCACTGGTGGAGTTTACCAGTCTGTACCAGAGTCCACAGTCTCCCTCTTTCCAATCTTGTTTCTTCCCTTTTAATTTTAGAAACATTATTCCCTCAATAAACCCTTTGCACTCAATTCTATCTCAACATTTGGCACAACTGGTGAAATTATAACCCTAGTTGAGTTGATCTGTCTGCTAATTTGTACCTACACCTGGACATGGCTGTCAATCTCACTTCTATTGAATATTTCATGATCAAGGTGATAAGCAGGCTCTTTGTTGCTGCCAGGCAGTCATACTAAATTTTCTTAGTCCATTTACTATTTGATTATCCTAGAACATTATTTCATATTTTCTATTTTTCTCCAAACCTACATGTTGATAACTCTCATATTTGCATCTCCAGCTCAGACTGCATTCCTAAACTCCAGACTTTTATTTAACAGTCCATCTATCATTCCTACTCTAATGTTTAACAAGCACCTCAAATAGGCTCAAAATGCAATTGTTTTCTCCTATCATCTGCTCCAAACCTGCTTTCCCTGCTGCAACTTCATTATTTCAATTGATTCTAAACTTTGTAGTAATTCTCAATGCTTCACTTTTTCCTATAATTTGCATTCAAGCTATGAGCAAGTGTTATGATTTTAACTTTAAAATATGTCCTGAATCTGCCCACTTCTTACCACATCTTCTGCTACCACCCTAGTCTAAGCCTTTTTCTTGGATTGTCGAAACTGTCCCCTAACTTGCTTCCATGCTTCAGTCCTTGTACCTCTCCAGTCTACTTCTTAGCACAAAAGCCATAGTGATGCTCTAGAAGTATGAAAAATTAAGTTAGATCATGACACTTTCTGCTCTCCTCCCTTCATTGGCTCCCACTCAGCATAAACATTCATAGGAACACATGATAGGGACAACTGCTACCTATCTGACTACTTTCCCTTGCTTTCTTTCTCTTGCGCAAAGCATTTTTGCTGTTCTTTGAACACCCTCAGAATATTTCACCCCATAGTTTTTGCCTCTGCCTGGAATTTTCTTCCTTCAGATATTCACAATGCTTAATCTTGAACATTCTTCAGATCATTGTTAAAATGTGTAACCTTTCTGTCCACTTTCTTTCAAATTTATTACCCCCTTCCTGATATGCCATATTACCCTTTCCTGTTTCATTTTCCTTCATAGGAATCATCACCCTCTAGCATCCTCTATATTACTTATCTTCTTCATTGAAATATCAGCTCAATGAGGCTAGAAAATTTTGCATGTTTTCTTGACTGCTCTATTTCCAGTGCACAGAACAGTGATGATATATAGTAGGTTCTCAAAAACATTTGATAAATATTAAAGAATAAATTAATTCTATGTACATTAGAGGTTCCTAGCATCCAGTTCACAGTTCTAGTGACTGGAAAAGAAGTGAATATCTAGTTGATGCCCTTGATTTTTTCATTACCTAGCTAGACAATGTTGTACTGCCTTTGCATATATAAGTAAATTTTTATTTTATTATGGTGCCCATTAAGATGGGTTTGGAAGTCATAATTATATTAGAATTACAGGCATATTTTCTACTTTTTATATCACAAAACAGCACTTATTCTTTAGTGTTATGTCTTCTAGAATTCAGTGATGTTTAATTCAACCATTCGATTTGTAGTTTTGTCATGATTATTTAACAGTTTCATGTGGCAATTCTTATTTCCAAAATAATAATATTAACAGTCTAGTTGAAATCAAAACTGTGTTTCTTAATCTAGTCCAAGGGATGTTGTAGGCTTCCAGATTCTTGAGTACTTGAGTTAAATAAAATAATTTTATGTAGTAGCAACTCTGATTTAAAACAGTTCTAAATAATTAGCTTCCTAAATGAAAGTTAAACAGAAAAAAATTCACCAATTTCTTTATTGCACTGTTATTCATATAACTGACTTCTCAGCCCTTATCTCCAGTACAGATGGCTGCTAAATACCTCATTCGGACTAATATCCTCCTCTACTATCTAGTAGATATTTCCATCTGATTGTCCCTTAGCATCTCAAACACATATTCTAGCTCCATATGCTTGTAGTTCCCTTTATTTATTTATTTTTAAAGTATATTTTATTGATTATGCTATTACAGTTTCCCATGTTTTTCTTCCCTTTATCTGTCTTTACCCTGCACCCCCTCCCTCTGATATCCCCCCCTTAGTTCATGTCCATGGGTTGTACATATAAGTTCTTTGGCTTCTCCATTTCTGATACTATTCTTAACCTCCCTCTATCTGTTTTGTGCCTACCAATTATGCTTCTTATTCCTTGTACCTTTTCCCTCCATTCTCTCCTCTGCCTTCCCACTGATAACCTTTCATGTGATCTTCATTTCTGTGATTCTGTTCCTGTTCTAGTTGTTTGCTTAGTTTGTTTTTGTTTTTTTAGGTTCTGTTGTTGACAGTTGTGAGTTGTCACTTTATAGTTTTGATCTTTTTCTTATATAAGTCCCTTTACCATTTCATATAATAAGGGCTTGGTGATGATGAACTCTTTTAACTTGACCTTATCTGGGAAGCACTTTATCTGACCTTGCATTCTAAATGAAAGCTTTGCTGGATAGAGTAATCTTGGATGTAGGTCCTTGCTTTTCATGACTTGGAATACTTCTTTCCAGGTTCTTTTTGCCTGTAAGGTTTCTTTTGAGAAATCAGCTGATTGTCTTATGGGAACTCCCTTGTAGGTAACTGTCTGCTTTCCTCTTGCTGCTTTTAAGATTCTCTCCTTATCTTTAGTCTTGGGTAATTTAATTGTGATGTGGGGTGGTATGTTCCTCCTTGGGTTCAATTCTTTGGGATTTTCTGAGCTTCCTGGACTTTCTGGAAGTCTATTTATTTCCTTCACCAAGTTGGGGAGTTCTCCTTCATTAATTTTTCAAATAAGTTTTCAATTTCTTACTCTTCCTCTTCTCCTTCTGGGACTCCTATGATTCGGATGTTGGGACATTTAAAGTTGTCCTGGAGGTTCCTAAGCCTCTCCTCATTTATTTGAATTCTTATTTCTTCATTCTGTTCCAAATGAATGTTTATTTCTTCCTTTTGTTCCAAATTGTTGATTTGAGTCCCAGTTTCCTTCCTTCTCTGTTGGTCCCCTGCATATTTTTCTTTATTTCACTTTGTATCACCTTCATTTCTTCCTTTATTTTATGACTGTACTCAGTCATTTCTGTGAGCATCCTGATTACCAGTATTTTGAACTCTGCATCTTATAGGTTGCCTATCTCCTTGTTGCTTAGTTATTTTATTTATTTTTTTAACTTTCCAAATACTATTTACTTCACTAACACTTATAAACAAGGAACAGGTATATGAATGCCTGGTACACCCAGCCCAGGAGTGAATGTTGACAACAGTGACACACAAGACCAGGGTATGAAGTCCAGCAGCCTAGGTACTACTGCTTGGACCAGAAGTGCCTTCCAGCTGCCCAAGGAAAAAGGTGGACAATTGTCTCCATAACAAAGGCCTTATGGGCCAGAAAGTATGGTACATGTTGTGTGTTATCATCCACACCTGGGCAGATGTGACAATGTAACAAACAACACTGATGTTGGAGTCAATGCACATCTGGATGTATTTCCAGTCAAACTCAATGCCCTGGGTTCCAGCCCAGAGGTGGATGCAAGGAGACATAATCAGTTCCATGGTGGTCTAGCCCAGGGCAGCAGCCATGATCTTGAGCTCCCCTTTGCCATCATCCAGGACATGTCACAGTTTAGGCCTACTAGGTCTGCCATGTCCATGCTAGACTTCATGAACTGCCCAATGAAGTCACTGATGCTGCCTTCCCAGGTGAGAAAGAAAGTGACCAGTAATGACATATTATACAGCTGCCCAAAGAGGTAGGTGTCCCTGGCCTGGATGCACTTCCAGGAAGTGTTGTACTCAGACAGGCTGTTGTATTTTTAGGTGATGAATTAGGATAAGTAAGCCAAGGTGAAGCAGTTCTTAAAATGAAACAAGGTCATGGCGCTGTCCCCAGCCTGCCTGAGCACAGGTCTCTTACCTTGCTACCTGGCACTCCTGCCTTTGTTGGGGCCCATGTAGCCATCTTCCTTTCATGTCTTATTTCAGTGAATGGCATTTTCATCTACTCGGTTGCCCAAGACAGAAATCGGGTGCCTTCAGAGTCATCTCTATGTGTGTGGTATCATGCTAAATACTGGCATTGCCATATTGGTTAAGATACAGGTCCTGTTCTTCACTGGGCTCTATCTAGTTGGGAAATCAGTGCAAAATTTTAATTTCACTTTATTGTGGTCAGTGATAAGAATGATATAGGGAAAAAGCATTCTTTTCAACTGAATTAGAAATTTATTGAGAATTTTTCTTTGCTAGTATTAAAGAATGAATTGAAGTTGCAAAGTAGGAAGAAAATATGAAGCAGATGCAGATGAATTACAAGGTTTAATGATTGAATTGTGGTGTGATCCTTTTGCACAACAATATTTTATGACACAATAAATGAAATGTTTGTGGCAGTAAAGGTGGACATGAAGTTGTGTATGTAGATATGGACAAGGCCATAGAGACTCTTGCATATCATGCTAAGAAACCTGGGGCAATGGGAACCACTGAAAAAATTTAAGTAGAGGAATCTTGATTTTAGATCCACCACTGTATTGGTTGTGAGGAAGATCCAGTATAAAATAGGAAAATATGAAGCAAGGAGAATTCAAAGGCTGTTGCTCTAGTCCATAAAATGAGCATCTGACCTGTGTCCATGAAAATAAAAATGAAAGCATATAGTTTAAACAAGACATAATCAGGAGAAAATTCTAAGTATCAGATGATTAACTACATGGTGAGTGATGAAGAGGAAAGAGTTAGAAGGGCAGATTTCTGCTATGCAGATTAAAGAAACTTGTATGTTATTATCTAGAAGACGGTGAAACTTTTTAGAGATAATAGGAGTCCTGGTTAGGATATACTGATTTAAAAATGACTGTGAGACACCCAATATCCTGTATATATAGCAGTCAGGTGAATATGTAAATCTGAAACTTAGAGGTAAAGAGAAATAATTGTCAAAGATGGAACCCTGAGGGAAAATCTGGATTTAAATAAAGTAGAAGTCCATGAAGGATATAAAGAAAAGAATTGTCAATTCATATGGAGAGCCAGGAATGAGACTATAACATTTGATTATTCATTCAGAATCAGTAGAGCTAAATCCTACAAATAGCTTCACTAAGATGTAGGTTGAGACAAGTCTATTGAATCTGGGATTAGAATTTGCAGATAAGTAACTTTAGTTGTGGGATAGAAATGGGAGTTAAATTTTAATGGATTTATTACATAAAACAGTTCAGAAAAATTAATATAGACTATTCATTTAAAAGTCTTGGTTGATAAGAAATTATATGAATTTCAGTTTTGGTTAGGATTCCTATTTATAAGCACAACCTTTATAAATGAAGGAAAAAAAAAACTTTATAGATAAGAAAACCTCGTTAGGCCAAGTAATTTGTAAAAGAACACCTGACTGTGTTACACACTAAGTCCAAACTTTGATTCCCAAAACAATTATTGTTTTAAATAGAATAGATGGGTCAATGTCAATGACATAAATAACAAGATAATCAATATTATCACCCTCGTATTTCCCCCCTTTCCTACTATACTACAGTTCCTTGCAGATGTAGTTGAACCTTGTTTCAGAACAATAAATATGGCAAAAAAGGAGAGGGTGGGTTGAAAAAGAGAGACATTGTAGGCAGCAATAAGGGGCTAAAGGAAGAAATGTCAAATTTAACTTTAGGGTCTATAGCCTGGTTGACTGAATTAATTTTGATGCTGTTAAACAGAAAATGCAGCCCCCAGAAAAGGAGATACATGTTGGGAAAGGCAGGATAAAGGGGTACAATGGAGAAGATTGTGGTAATAAACTTTTACAGTTCCTTGGCATCTGCTACCCTTTATATTATTAACATTTATGACAATGCCTTTGAAAAGGTGGTAACACGACTAATTTTTCACTAATGAAATAAACTTCTATATTCATTGTTGCATCAACTGAAATATAAACAAAAAAGTAAAATTTATCAGAAACTATTTAGGACAAACTTAGCTGGTTATTGGTATCACATGTTAGTTAAGATTTTAAGTGGTGGATGGTTCTGACAAGAAAAAAGTTGCTAATGAAGTGTTTTTTAATTTAATAATTTTTATTGTATTTTTTTGTATTTTCGTTACCATTTAGTCTTCTTCTAGCCACTCCCTAGCAAATCACCACACTGTTGTCCATGACCATGAGTCCTTTTTCCTCAATCCCTGTACTTCTTTCTCCCTCCTTAGCTGTCATTCTGCTCTCTATGAGTCTGTCTCTATTTTGTTTGTTAGTTCAGTTTGTTCATTAAATTCCACATATGAGTGAAATTGTATGGCACAAAAGAAGAAGAAATAAAAAGCATCCAAATTGGAAAGGGAGGAGTAAAACTGTCTTTATTTGTAGATGACATGATATTGTACATATAGAATCCTAAAGATTACACTAAGAAACTGCTAGGACTGATAAATGAATTCAACAAAGTAGCAAGATACAAAATTAATAACCAGAAATCAGTTGTTCTTTTATATGCCAAGAAAAGACTAACAGAAAGGGAAATTAAAAAAGAAAACAATCCCATTTTCAATTACTTCAAAAAGAATAAAATACCTGGGAATAAGTCTAACCAAAGATGTAAAAGACCTGTTTTTAGAAAATCATAAGACACTAAAGAAAGAAATGGAAGTTATAAATAAGTGGAAGCATGTACCCTGTTCATGGGTAGGAAGAATTAACACCATGAAAATGTCCATACTACTCAAAGCAACCTACAAATTCAGTGCAATTACTATCAAGATTTCAATGATGTATTTCACAGAAATAGAACAAATTTTTCAAAAACTTATATGAAACCGAAAAAGGCCCCACATAGCAATAACGATCCTGAGAGAGAAGAGCAAAGTTGGAGGAATAATGCTACCTAATATCAAACTATACTACAAGGCTGTAGTAATCAAATCAGCCTGGTACTGGCATGAAAACAAACACATAGATCAATGGAACAGAATAGAGAGCCCAGAAATAGACTCACAGCTTTATAGTCAATTAATATTCAACAGAGGAAGCAAGCATATACAATGGGTTAAAGATAGTTTATTCAATAAATGGTGTTGAGAAAATTGGACAGATACATGCAGAAAATTGAATTAGACCTCCATCTTACACTACACACAAGAATATATCATAATGGATCCAAGACTTAAATGTTAGACCAGAAATTTTAAAAATCATAGAAGAAAACATAAGCAGCAAAATCTTAGACATAGTTTGTAGCAATATTTTGTTAGATATATCTCCCCAGGGAAGAAAAACAAAAGAAAAAAAAGAAACAAATGGGACTATATCAAATGAAAAAGTTTTTGTACAGCAAAGGAAAACATCAACAAAATAAAAAGTCAACCCATAGAATGGGAGGACATATTAGCCAATACATCTGATAAAGGGTTAATATCTAAAATATATATCTTATAAAACTCAAAACAAAAAAAAACAAATAGTCCAGCTAAAAAATGGGCAAAAAGGCTGAATAGATACTTCTCCAAAGACAACACACAGATGGCCAATAGACATATGAAAAGATGCTCAATGTAATTAATCATCAGAGATATGCAAATTAAAGCCACAATGAGATACTATCTCACATCTGTTAGAATAACTATCATCAATAAATCAACAAACAAGTCCTGGTGAGGATGTGGAGAAAGGGGAACCATTTTGCACTGTTGGTGGGAATACAGATCAGTGCAGCCACTGTGGAAGGCAATATGGAGATATCTCAAAAAAATTAAAAATAGATCTGCTTTTTGACCCAGTGATCCCACTTCTGGGAATATATCTGAAGGAACCCAAAACACTAATTCAAAAGAACAAAAGCATCTCTATGTGCATTGCAACATTATGTACAATCAAAAAGACATGGAAGCAGCCCAAGTGTCCATCAATAGATAGGTGGATAAAGCAACTATGGGACATTTATACAATGGAATACTACTTGGCTGTAAAAAAGAAGAAAATTTTACCCTTCAAAACAGTATGGATGGACCTGGGGAACATTATGCTAAAAGACATGTTTTTTGTACACATTTATCTGAAGAGAATATTGTACAAAGTAATGAATTGTTTGGTTGAAACCGCTGGGGAAATGTATATGTTGCCTAGTTTTCACGTGAAAACCCTGTTTCTTCCTCTGGAGAGAGGATCTTACTCTTTTCATATTCATGTTTATCAGAGTCCAGCTATGACATAAAACTCATTACCTGGAATTAGTCTAGGTGGCAGTGGGTAATTTGCAGATAATAACTGAGGAGGAATGACAGATACCCAAAACCATATAATTTGAATCTAATGTTCCAACGATACCTAGAAGTTAATTTTAGATTTTATACCCATTTCTTTTAAGTCATGAACCTTAAAAAATATTTATCCATTCAAACCCTTTTATCTAAAGATTGAGTGGAGGGGGACAAAGGAAAGATATGCACTGCCATTAAGTTAAAATAATTTAAAAATCAATATCTTTGAATTCATGTCAACAGCTCCATTAATATGTGCTTCAGAAATCAGAAAATAAAAAACAACTAAAAAATGCAGCACTAAAAGCAAGTGTATTTAATAAGTGTATTTTGCATTAACTTTAATCAGGGAAATGGCATTTGAGTACATGGTTTAAACATGTTAGGAATGACTGTGAATAATTCCCAATGTTTTTGTTGTTTGTAAAGTGTTTATACATCCTTATCTATACGTCAATGTTTATATATTTGCACTTCTGACCTTTATTTATTCAGCCCTTTAGGATTAAGTTCAAAGCAGTGGCAGAAATCATTTGTGAGTCAAAAGCCTGGGTTTTAACATTTTTGACTATGCATTTGTTCTTCTGATAGCCTTCCTTAAAAATTGCTATGTAAGCTACCAGTAAAGAAAGGGTCAGTGTTAATTACAGCAGGTTTAGCTTCCCTGCATATTGCATGAGACATGAGGAGAATAGTCGTCTCCCCTCTTTGTACTTCTGCATTATGTTAATGATCGTCGGGAAGGCAGTGTGCCAGGAGGACTACCAGCCTTCTACTTCTGCCGGAGGTATCTGCATTTTAATCCAAAATATCTATGTTTAAACTCAAGTCCCAGAAGAGACTCAAATGAGTCTACTCTGTCTTATGAAATGCTTCCTTGTGCCAGGGAGTGGATTTTCACGCTGTGGTACAGTCAGACACACTCCAGTTCTACAGCAAGTGCGCCTTAAAGAGATGCTTCTGTACTTTGTTTCCTCACTGGATGTAGCTTTGGCAATGGTCCAGTGAGACTGAGAAAATGCTCTCAAATTAGGCACGGACTGGTGATAATTGCTAATTATTGAAAGTCAATGGGTGAGAAGAGAAAAATCCATGTAATGGCAAAGAGATGGTATGTAAAAGTGCCAACCACACTGTCTTAGCATTCAATCCATCAATCCTTATAAATAAAGGACAAATTCAATTAGGCTAAGTAGATGGTTATTTAACAATAGTCAATAAAATATTTCTTTACTGTATAGTAAATGAGGCTTACATTTAACTGCAGCTTAGTATATTCTAATGTTAATACCAGAGCAGTTTGTTTTCATACTTGATCTAAACAGCACTTTATGTTGACACTTCTATTGCGTATTTAATGAACTCATATCAAATATGCATGGCAAATAAATACTATGTTTCTGCTAAACCTTTATTCCTTCCCCGCTCTCTTGATCTTTTCAAGTGAAGTAAAGCTCTTTTCACAGTATATTTCTTCTCTCATAAAAATGCATATCACAACATTGTAACGAAATCTTACTTCACTATATCTGCCAGACAGAAATGAGAAATCTAGATAATTGTAAGGGCAGACTTGCTGCTGTTTTAAGATGCAGCTCAGAGCTCTACCTCAGTTTGCCTCCAAGCAGCCAGTCTACCGAGAAGTACCCTTCTGACAGAAAGGATTAAGGCTTCCTGAAAGTCCTTGATCTGCTGCCTGTATGGGAAAGCACTGTAGCAATGCATGTGATGCCGCCCATCAGATGCTGGGCTGGCCGTGATGACTCCTCTTAGGTTTGTATGTATGAGAGAATATAGAAAATGGGGCTGCAGTGTGGCCGCATCTGGGAGTGAGAGCAAGGCATTGTTAATCTCTCCCAAGAACAAAGTAATGCTGGAGGTCAGACATTAAAGTGGTTGGGTGTGCCTTCAGTTACGAGGTTGATACAAAATAGTCTTACAAGTGACTTGGATAATTGGCAGGTCCTTAAATCTCCTATTTAATCCATACTGAAGCACAAGCAGAAGCTGAACAATGGAAAGAAAGAAATGAACGCATGTACAATGTATGGCTCCCTGATATCTGGCAAAATTATGTTCAGATGGTGAAGCTCCCACGAGTGTCGCTTTCACTGAGGGAGCAGAGGATGACAATGTGCTCCCCAGGTTTTTAGAACTAGCCTGTGTTCCAGCTAAACAGAAAACAAAGCAGTGATTTTTTTATTTTCTCTTCAAATATGGACATGGAAAGTGCTACATAGTGTTTGCCTTGCTCAGAGACAGAATGTATGATCTGTAAGGGTCTTCCTGGTAATTAAATTTTGAAAAGGATATGAATCCCTTATTTATACTGGGTAACTTTGACACCAGAAATAACAAATGTTTGATTCTTTAGCTCCATGGACTTTAAAATAAATGCTTATTTTTGTTCATTTCCAGCTTTGGGTATTTTTTGAAATGCAGCTTTAAAGCTAGCCTTCCTTGTAATTCACTATGGGATGTCTTTATACACCACTGACAGTAATACAACTCATTTTGGGTGATTAACTTAACCCCCAGTATTGCAAGAGTCGTGCTACATTAGCATATCTTTCAAGGAATAGTTGCAGTGTGAGAAAATTGCCTGTAGGATTATTTGCAACTAGGAACCTGTGAAATGCAAAATAAAATTGAAGACTATAAAGTAAAACATCAAAGCTACCTAAAATATTAATAGCCAGCACTCTAAAAAGTAATTTAGAAGATTTCATGAGGTAGTGAAAATTACTAATTTAAAAACAGAGTTAAAAAATACAGACAGGAGTTTAGAACAAACAACAGACAATAGAAATTCATTTTGTTCATATTATGAAAGGAATTCAAAGAATAGTGAAGACTGATCAGTTGAGAGGATGTAAGGTTTAATATCTGACCATCCTAAACTTAATAATATATGAAAGTAAAGCTGACATTTTGTCTGCTGCAAAATGGAAGGGAAAATATACTGTATCCTTAGTAAAATATTATAGTGGATCCAAAGAGCATTTTCATTACAACCCTGGAAATTGCTACACTGGAGAGTTTGTTTGTTTTTTAACTTGCTCTGTGATACCTACCTGTGGTTCAGAAGTCATTTGATGGGCTAGTACTTAGGCATTTTTAAGGTTCAAAGCCAATTCTTGGGTATTGTCATTCTCACTTAGCTTTTTTCTTGAGGAACATGGTGAATATGCTTCTTTTTCTTGAAGTAAAGAATTGGTTTTATGGGCAAAATGCATGGATTCTTGAGCCATGCACATTTGGATTCCAGTCTTGTGCCTGACACTTACCAGCAGTGTGACCTTGGGTTAAGTTATTCAACATCGTTAATTTTTAGTTTATTCATTGTAAATAGGTCATAAAATCTACCTCAATGTGTTGTCAAAGATTCCATGAGACAGCACATAATATTCTGAATATTTCTTGGTATGTAGTGAACATTTAATAAACAAATTCATCATTCCAGATGGTAGTTTCAGAGGTGCAACTGAAAATGCTTGGTACCTAAATTTGTTGTGCCTCATTTAGGTGGTGCTCACCTAATACAGAAAGAATAATTTAAAACTGGGTATCTAATGAAAGCATATCATGTTTCCAAATCTTTCAATATGTCTGATGCAGGGTATGCTCAGAGAAAGGGCAAAGTTCAAGGAAGATTGGAGCAAGTGAACATGTTAAAGAAGGAAACAAGAGAAACATAAAAAAGAAGAAAGAAAAGATAGAAAAAAGAAATTGCACAAGTAAAACATATCTTTAAAAAAAGCTGAAAGAAACATCTCAGAACAAAGATAATGAAGATAATCATAATGCTGATAACACTATTTTATAAACAGTGACTATATGCCAGGCTCTGTACTAGTCGTTATAGTTTTGGTTTCAGTTGTTTTTTCTTATTCTTGAATTTTGAGCAAAGTTCTTATTATTAGCATTAACAAATAGGAAAATAGTTTCAGGAATGTTATGTAACTTGTCCAAGATACACAATATTTGGAGTATCAGGAGTTTAGGAAATATGAGGTAAATAATTTTTAAACCATAGGTATCAAATGAAATGATGTTATATGAGTTGAAGAAACCAGAATACAACCATAGAAAAAATCATTGTGAAGATCATTATAAAGTTGAAATTAACCATATAAAGCCACTGAATTATGGGAGAAGTGCTACTATTACAAAATATATGTTTATAATTTCATATATATCACGTCTGTCATGTGTATATGCTACAAAATTTTTCAAATTACTTTTATGGCACAAAGAAGGCACATCTTTAGTTCAATTGTATGCATATAGTCAAATTATTTAATATTAATTGAGCATTAGAAGCATACCACTTAACAAAACATGTTAAGGAGTTGATAAGATGGAGAATATAATACCTTTTCTATACTTTGGTATCAACATCTAGTCTTTAGTCGTCTTTAGTCTGTTCTCAGCATTGTATCAGGACTTTGTGGACACAAAGAAACAGAATTAATGATCAGTATTGTCACTGAGTTTATAGTTTAGCTAGGGACAATAAGATACATAAAACACTAAACTATAAAAATTTTAAGAAAGCAAGTAATTATAATAAATGATGTGGGTCAATTAATGCTGGGAGAAATCAGAAAAAAGCTGGGTAATTGCAATATTTGGAGATTGTTGATACATGTTAGAAATTAATTTGTAAAAGGTCATATAAATAAAATAATAAAAGGACTAAAAAATACTTGAGCAACAATTAAAATAAAATAAAAATTTAAAAAAAGAATATAATTCAGCCATAAAAAGAGAAAGAAAAGGATTAAAAAGAGACATTGGGAAAATCCTTAAAGGTAGAGAAAGCCTAACCATGATTGAAAATGTAGAAGTCAAGAAATTTTGTTGTGTAAAAATCTGTTGGGTCAAAAAAGATCCTAAGCAGGGAAAAACTCAATGGGCAAATGATCAATGCAATCAGTATGTGAGACAAATGGGTTAATCTCTCAGCTACATAGAGAGCTTATAGAAATTGTTAAGAGTGGGACAAAAAGTCCAAAAGGAAAAAATGGGCCCAAGATATGAACTAACATTTTACTGAAAAGGAAATGCAAATTGTTCTTAAGCATATGAAGGTTTAACTTCATTCATAACAAGAAAAATGTAAAAATGCATTGAAATACTATTTTTCAATGATCTAAACTAGGAATGGAGCCCTAAATAAACCACATGGATTAGTCAGAAAGGCAGATTCTTCAAAGGAATTTTGATGTAATGTCAAAGATGCTGGACAGCAAAGCAAAAAAAAAAAAAAAATCAATTATCTAGTGCCACATTATCTTTTCATCATAAGTTCTTTATTCTGTGGGTATTTCTAAAGAGGAAGCTTTGTATTCTGAAGCATCTACATAATTTGTAGACTCAAATATGTTTTAAGGCTACTACTTTCAATCAAACAAATCAATAAAGATGAATTAATAAGCCATTATATTTATCTTCTTTGAAATAATTGAAAAAGTAGACAAAATATACTAACCTTTTTTATTCAAGAAATTGAACATTAGAGAATGAAGGACAGAGACACCTAAGTGTCAGGAAATGCATAAAAAAAGCCCTATAATTGCCCCAGTTTGTTGCTGTAAGAGGAGTTCCAGACTGTAGGGGAAGGAGGGAGAATCCATGGAGTGCCTGGCAGACTTCTTGAGTTGGGGAGAAATGGGCTGAGAATCTATGGAAACTGAGGTACACAAAGATCAACCAACAAACAAAAAATGACTTTAGGTCTCTACAGAGAGTCCTCCTTGAGTAAACTGGCAAAGTACTGCCCAGCAAGTATGTATGAAGAAATACTGGAGACTAAGAAAAAACTACCTGATAGCATTACAAACAGTACTTAGAGCTCACACCAGGCAAATAATATTGCTTATTTCCCGGTTGGACTAAAAAAATTATGTAATTCACAAACACTTGGATAAATACATAGAAGGGTCAGGAGAGGGAAAATATTACATATAAATTACATTTGCTTCAGACTAACAAATTTTAAAAGCAAGACCCCACAGATCAAGCTGTTCCCACATTATTCAACTAAATTCTGGAAAAAGCTCAAGAATTTTAGAGAAATATAAAAATATCCCACATCTAACAAGGTATGATTCACAATTTCTGGCATGCAATCAACAAATTACCAGGCATGAAAAGAAGCAGAAAAATAAAATAAATAATGAGGAGAAAAATTAATTGATATCAACCCAGCACTGAATCAGATGTTATAACTGGTAGACAAGGACATTAAAATAGTTTTGATAATTATACTCTTTATATTAAAAAAATAGAGGAAATATTGCAAGTGTTATATGAAGACATGGGAAATATAAAAAATACTGAAATAAACTCCTGGAGATGAAAACTACAATGTCTGAGATAAAAAAATAATACGCTGGGTAGGATTAATGATAGATTAGATATTGCAGAAGAAATGATTAGTGAACTTTAAGATCTAGTAATAAAATTATCAAAAATGAAAACAGAAAGGAAAAAGTCTAGAAGGCAACACAACCAGGTAATCAGCCAAACAACTTCAGGAAACCCAAATGCATGTGTAATTGAAGTCTCAAAGGAGAGAACAGAAAATATTTGAAAAATAATTGCAAAAATTTACAAGTTGGTGAAAACTATAAACTCTCAGCTGAAAGATGCTCAAGGAACCCCAAGAAGAAAACTAGACTAATGAACAAAATAATCAGTTTACTCAAAATGAGTGATAAAATGAAAACCTTAAAACCAGCCAGATGGAATGGTATGTTATCTACAGAGGAACAAAAAATAAAGATGCAGTTGGTTTTTCTTCATAAATGATGCAAGAAAGAAGATAGTGGAACAACATTTCTAAAGAAGAAAAACTGTCAAGGAAGAATTCTATAGCCAGGTCAGCTTCTATTTTAGCTTGGAGATGGAGAGACCTGGTAAGAAAATGCTAAACAAACATCAGATTAATGTCTTTTCTTGAATTTATCAGAGAATTGCAATGGGAAATCTTGTGTTAGTGAGATATCTGCAGAGAAAAAGAAAAGCCAAGCATTTGTTTATCTGGGTTGGACATACCTGGCTGTTATAAAAGCTGGTAAGAATATACAACTAAGGAGATCCAAGATGGTGGAGTAATAAGTGGAATCTACACTCACCTCCTCCTAGGACCAACCTTGAATTACAACTAAATTGTAGAGAAATCATCCTGAATAACCAACTGAACACTAGCTGGAGAGAAGCCTTATAACCACAGACACAAACAGACAGAAGAAACAAGTTCACCACCATAAAACTGGTAGGGAGTGCAGAGGAGGTGTGTGAGGGCTGCTTGGGTTCCCATTAGTGACTGCTGAAGTGCCAGAGGGATATTTCAGCAGCCAAACTTTTTCCCCTGAGAAGTGGGGTGTAAGCCTATTTCAGAAGCTTATAGCACAAGAGCCAAAAATGGACCTAGGTAAGATCCAGATGTGAAAAGCAGCAGGGTTTCTGTCTGTCAGGGAGAGATAGCTAGAGATTCACAGAGCACCTTAAAGGACCAACACCCAAAATACCATTTGCAGTCAGTCACTTTACCTGGGCTCCGGCGGAGGGAGTACAGAATAAATTAGGAACACTTGAGGAGAGTTTGGGGTTGGTGGCTCTTGGGGGAGAACTGAAGGAACAGTGGCCAGGATCCCTAGGCTGAATCATTCTCAGTACTACAGAAGCCATCTTTCATGGGCAGAGCACTTCTCTCTAAATAGCATCAGTTTGAGGGAAAGGAATAGCCCTTCCCACAGAACTTACTCTGCCCCACAATGTGGAGCTTACACTGACAACTGATTACAGATTGAGTCTATAAAACTGATTAGTTTAATAACTAAGGTGGATCTCTGGGAACTATATGAAACTTCAGCTGACACTCCCCAGGATCCAGGGCTGATAAAAGCTGGTCTTCATGCACAGCTTCATTCTCTCTGCACAAAAACAGGCCCAGCAGAGGGTGCCACATGCTATTTATTGCTGATAGCTTGAACAAGTTGACCAGGGCTAGTCACATACAGCACCTGACAAAGGCCTACAACAGAATCTTTGCAGATCTACCTAATACATAGAAACAAATACAAAGAAGCAACAAAAATGGAATGACAAAGAAACACTGAAAATAAAAGAACAAGAGAATTCTCCAGAAGAAGAACTTGATGGAAGGGAAGCAAGCAATTTATCAGATAGAGAGTTCAGAGGAATGATTATAAGGATACTCAACAGCATGGAAAAAGATACAGAAATCATAAAAAAGGGCCAGTTAGAAATAATGAATGCAATATCTGAAATAAATAACACACTGGAAGGGATAAACAGTAAGTTAGATGAAGCAGATGATTGAATCAGTGTTTTGGAAGGCAAGGTAGGAAAAAACTCCCAGAAAGAAAAGCAAAAAAAAAAAAAAAGAAAGAATTTTTTAAAAAATGAGGGGAGGAGATGGGGGTGGGTAGGGTGGGGGAAGGTAGTGGTGGGGAAATAGAAACAACTGTATTTGAACATCAATAAATATATATATAATAAAAAAATGAGGAGACCTTAGAATCATTTTAACCAAGATGAAGCATAACAATATTTGCATCATGGAGATACCAAAAAAGACTGAGCAAGAGATTGAGAAACTATTTGAAGAATTAATGACCGAAAACTTCCCTAATCTATGAAGGAAAAGACATACAAGTCCAGGAAGCTCAGAGGGTCCCAAATAAGTTGGATTCGAAGAGACCTATACCGAGATACATCATAATTAAAATGACAAAGCTTAAAGACAAGAGGAGAATCCTAAAAGCCCCAAGAGAAAAACAGTAGTTATATACAAGGAAACATAAATTTGACTCTCATCTGATGTTTCAATAGAAACATTTCAGGCCAGAAGAGAGTAGTGTGAAATATTCAAGGTGATGAAAAGCAAGGACCTACAACCAAGGCTACTTTATCCAGCAAGACTATCATTTAAAATCGAAGGAGAAATAAGAAGCATTGCAGACAAGAAAAAACTAAAGGAGTTTGTTAACACCTTTAAAGGAGTTTGCTAAAGGGCTCGCTATAATAATAAGAAGAAGAAAAAGTGAAAGAAAAAAACAGATGGAAATAGTTTAATAATAAAATGGCACTAAACATGTATCTATCAATAATCACCTTAAATGTGAATAGCTTAAACGCTCCAACCACAAGACATAGGGTAGCTGAATGGATAAGAAAACAAAACCCATATATATATCTCTGCTGCCTCCAAGAGACACATCTCATATCAAAAGATGTACACCAATGACAAGTAAATGGATGGGAAAAGATATTTCATACAAATGGAAAGGGAAAAAAATGCTGGGTAGCAGTACTTATCTCCAACAAAATAGACTTTAAAACCATGGCTATAGTAAGAGACGAAGAAGGACACTGCAAAATGATAAAGGGAACAATCCAACAAGAGAATATAACACTAGTTAACATTTATGCACACAATACAGGAACACCTAAATATGTGAAGCAAATCTTGATGATGTAAAGAGAGAGACTGACAGAAATACATTCACAGTCATAGTCAGGGATTTTAACACCCCACTGACTTAAATGGACTGATCTTCCAGACAGAAAATCAACGTGAAGACACCTTCTTTAAACAACACACTAGATGAAATGGATTTAATTAATATTTTCAGAGCATTTCATTCCAGAGCAGCAGAATATACATAATTTTCAACTACACAGAGAATCTTTTCTAGGATAAACCACATGTTAGGACACAAAACAAGTCTCATTAAATTTAAGAAGATTGAAATTATATCAGGCATCTTTTCTGATCACAATGCTATGAAACTAGAAATCAGTCACAGGAAGAACATTGAGAAACACACAAAGACATGGAAGCTAAAGGACATGTTATTAAACAATTAATGGGTCCACAATGAGATCAAAGAAGAAATCAAAATATACCTGGAAATAAATGAAAATGGAGACACAACAATCCAATCTGTGGGACTTGGGAAAGCAATTCAAGAGGGAAATTCATAGCATTACAGGCCTATCTCAAAAAATAAGAAAATGCTCAAATAAACAATCTACCTTTACACTTAAAGGAACTTGAAAAAGAACAACAAGGCCCAAAGTGAGTAGAAGGAAGGAAGTAATAAAGATCAGAGAAGAAACAAGTGAAATAGAGTCTAAAAAATGATACAAAAGATCAATGAATCCAGAGTTGTTTCTTTGAAAAGACAAATAAGATTGACAAGCCTTTAATTGGACTCACCAAGAAAAAAAAGAGAGAAGACCCAAATAAATAAAATCAGAAATTAAAGAGGAGAAATAACAACTGACACCAAAGAAATACAAAGGATTATAAGAAAATACTATGAACAAACTGTATGCTAACAAACCAGACAACCTGGATGAAATGGATAAACTCCTAGAAATGTACAATCTTTCAAAACTAAATCAGGAAGAATTACACAATCTGAATAGAAAGATTACACTTAGTGAAATTGAAGCAGTAATCAAAAAACTCCCCCCAAACAAAAGCCCTGGACTGGTGGCTTCATAGATGATTTTACCAAACTTTCCCAGAAGAACTAACACCTCTCCTTCTGAATCTATTTCATAAAATTCAAGAGGAAGGAAAGCTCCCAAACTTATTTATGAGGCTAACATTATCCTAATTCCAAAACCAGATAAAAACCCTACAAAGAAAAAATTATGGGTCAATATCCCTGATAAACATAGAAGCCAAAATCATCAACAAAATATTAACAAACTGAGTACAGCAATACATCAAAAAGATCATGATATGATCAAGTGGGATTTATGCTGGGAATGAAAGGTTGGCAGAACATTTGCAAGTCAAAAATGTGATTCATAAAAGAAATGAAGGATAAAACCACATGATCATATCAATAGATGCAGAAAAGAGTTTGATACAATCCAGTACCCATTTATGATCAAAGATCTCAGCAAAGTGGGTTTACAGTGAACAAAACAAAATGCAGTAAAGGCCATATATGACAAACCCACAGCCAGCATCATACTCAATGAGCAAAAACTACAAGTGTTCCATTTGTAGGAATTAGACAGGGATGTCTGTTTCACCTTTCATATTCCACATAGTATTGGCAGTACTAGCCACAGCAATCAGGCAAGAAAAAAAAGGCATCCAAATTGGAAAGGAAAAAGTAAAACAGTCATTATTTGCAGATGGCATGATATTGTACATAGAGAACCCCAAAGATTCCACCAAGAAACTACTAGAAATGATAAATGATTTCAGCAAAGTAGCAAGATATAAAATTAATATTCAGAAAACACTTGCATTTTTATATGCCAAAAACAAAGTAACAGAAAGGGAAATTAAGAAAACAATCCTATTCACAATTGCATCAAAAAGAATAAAATACCTATGAATAAACCTAACCAAAGATGTAAAAGACCTGTATTCAGCAAGGCTGTAGTAATCAAAACAGCCTGATACTCACATATAAACAGACACATAGATCAATGGAACACAATAGAGAACCCAGAAATAAACCCATACTTTTATAGTCAATTAACATTCAACAAAAGAATATAAGTATATAAGGAATAAAAGCATATAAAATGGGCTAAAGATAGTTTATTCAATAAATGGTGTCAGGAAAATTAAACAGATACATGCAGAAAATTGAAACTAGACCACTTTATTATACCACACACAAGAATAAATTCAAAATGGTTCAAAGACTTTAGTATTAGAACACAGTCATCAAAATCATAGAAGAAAATATAGACAGCAAAATCTTTAACATAGTTGATAGCAATATTTTATTGGATATATCTCCCCAGGCAAGGGAAACAAAAGAAAAGAAAAAACAAATGGAACAATAGCAAACTGAAAAGTTGTTATACAGCAAAGGAAAACATCAACAAAATAAAAAATCAACCCAGAGAATGGGAGAACATATTCACTGATACATATGACCCTTTATCATATGTATCATATGTATCATATATATCATATGTATCATATATATGTATATAAGGGGTTAATATCCAAAATTATAAAAAACTTACAAAACTCAATACCAAAAACCAAACAATCTTATTAAAAATGGGAAAAAGACCTGAATATACACTTCTACAAAGATGACATATACCTGCCAGAAAGGCTATTGTCAATGAATCAACAAAAAAACAAGTGCTGGCAAAGAAGTGGACAAGGGGAACATTTTTGTACTATGGGTGGGAATGCAGATCAGTGCCACTGTAGAAAGCAGTATGGAGATACCTCAAAAAATTAAAAATGAATCTGGCTTTTGACCCAGTTATCCCACTACTGGGAATATATATGAAGGAACTCAAAACAATAATTTGAAAGAACATAAACACCCCTATGTTAATTGCAGTGTTATTTACAATCTCCAAGATATGGAAGGAGCCCAAGTATCCATCAGTAGTTAAGTGGATAAAACAAATATGGGACATTTATACAATGGAATACTACATGGCCATAAAAAAGAAGAAAATTTTACTCTTTACTATAGTATGGATTGACCTGGAGAATATTACACTAAGTGAAATAAGCCAGTCAGAGAAAGACAAATGCCATATGATTTCACTCTTATGTGGAATATATTGAACAAATTAAACTATCAGAGAAAATGGGGACAGAGTCATAGATGGAGGGCAGGATGACAGCTGGTGCAGAGAGGTTAAGAGATGGAGAGATTGAGCAAAAAGTAACAAGGACTCATGGGAATAGACAACAGTGTGGTGATTGCTGGGGAGTGGGTGTATGTAATCTATTCTTATAAGCAGACTAAATAGTAATGGGAAAATACAATAGAAATTAAATTAAAAAGGATATACAGGTAAATATTAACAAATTACTAAGCTCAAGTTGTGGGCTGGCATTATAGTGGGAAGCCCGTGGGGACTTTAGATATTATAATATTCTCACACTCTTTCAAAAAAAAAGCCTAGCTCCACAAGGCACTAATAGGGGTGATGGGAAGAGTTCTGAGTTAGGTTTTTTTCACAGTGCTCTTTGGTAGAAGGGGAGTGCAGCCACTGCCAATACTTCCCCATAACCATTTTTTTCTATTTCCCTTTTTTATCCTTTGGCTGCCTTTAAAATGATCTCTTCATATTTCATTTTTAGTGTAATAAAAGATACATGACCTACAAAGGGAACCCTAGTGCACTGTTGGTGAGAATGTAGATTGGTGCAGCAACTGTGGAAAACAGCATGGAGATACCTCAGAAAACTAAAAATGGAACTGCCTTTTGATCCAGCAATTCCACTGCTGGGATTATACCCTGAGCCCCGAAACACCAACCCAAAAGATCCTATGCACCCCAATGTTCACAGCAGCACAATTTACAATAGCCAAGTGCTGGAAGCAACCTAAGTGCCCATCAGCAAATGAGTGGATCAAAAAAATATGGTACATTTACACAATGGAATTCTATGCAGCAGGGAGAAAGAAGGAGCTTATACCCTTTGCAACAGCATGGATGGAGCTGGAGAGCATTATGCTAAGTGAAATAAGCCAGACAGTGAGGGACAAATACCATATGATCTCACCTTTAACTGGAACATAATCAACAAAAGAAAAAAGCAAACAAAATATAACCAGAGTCATTGAAAGTAAGGACAATTTAACAATAGCTAGAGGGGAATGGGGAGGGGACAGTGGGAAGGAGGGTTTTCAGGAACTACTATAAAGGACACATGGACAAAACCAAGGGGGAGGGTGGAAGCAAGGGAGGGAGGTGGATTTGGATGGGGTGGGGAGAAAATACAGACAACTGTAATTGAACAACAATAAAATAATGTAAATTTTTAAAAAAAGATACATGACCTACAGTGGAATAAGGTAATAATTGCAGCAGACTTCTCATCAGTAACCATAAAAGCAAGAAGACAAATGAGTAACATCTTTAGAATGCTGAAAGGAAAAAAAAAACTGTCAACCTAGAATTCTATGCCCAGCAAAAGAGCCCCTAAAAATAGAGGATAAATAAATACTTTCTCAGATACACAAAAATGAAGGGAATTTATTCCCAGCAGACCTACATCACAGATATTCTTTAAGAAGGTTTTTCAGGAAAAAAGTATTATGACATCAATCAGAAGAAATGAGGAGTGTTGAAAAGTGAATAAAATGAAATTTATATATTTTCTTCTAACTTGATAATCTAAAAGGTACAAATTGTTAAATCATAGATGGTAATAATATAATGTGTATTTGGTGTTTACGTTTAAAAAATATGATAATGGCACAAATAATATAAGAGAGGAATTGGGAATCCATTCTTATAAAATCCTAACACTATATCTGAAGCAGTATATTATTTGAAGGTAGATTCAAATAGTTTTAATATGTATTTTGAAAAAACCTATGGAAAATACCAAAAGAACTAAAATAGATATAAATAACAAATCACTGGAAGTGATATAATGGAATCATAAAAAATGATGAGTTAACTGAAGAGAAGGTAAGAGAAAGTAGAAAAAAAGAAATGAAGGACAATATGACCCAGCCATTCTAACTCTAGGCATTTATTGAAGCAAAGTATAAATGTATGTTCATAAAAATGTTTACATGTAAATTCTCATAGCTGTTTTCCTTGTAATAGCAGCAACATTGAAAAACTCCAAATATCTACCAACAGTTGAGTGGATAAGCAAATTGTGTTATATCCATAATGGAATATTACTCAATGATCAAAAGGAATACACCTTTGGATTATATACACAACAACACGGATGAATTCCTGTTACGTGGTAATGAGTTAAAGAAGTCAGTCACAAAAGGACTATGCTTTTATTTGCATAAAATTCTTGAAAAGGCAAATGAATCTGTAATGACAAAAAGTAGATTGGTGGTTGCCTAGAAATAGTGGCATGGATGGATATGGTGTGGAAGATTACAGGCAGTGGGAGAAAATTTTGGGAAAGCAAAATGTTTATTTTGATAAATGAATACATGTCAAAGCTTAAATTGATCCATTAAATATGCGCAGATTTTTGTATGTCAATTATACCTCAAAACTGTTGAGAAAAATATGTCTTAGATAGACATTATTGCAGTTTCTGATTCATAACAACTCTATTTTTAATTTCCTTTCAATTTTACTCTTATTCCATCAAGTTATTTTTCTACTTTTCTGATGTCTGATCAGAATGTCATGTATAACTTTACTTATGCAGAAATTAGGGCCCAAACTATTAAAAACTTACCCCATAATATACACTTGTTAGTAGTACCACAAAATTTGAAATTCTGACTTTTGATTTTCACCTAATGTACTTCCTATTAAGTCATTATTTAGCTAGCTGATCCCCAAGTCCTTTTCATTTTCTTTCTAGGCACACAGCTGGACCTCATTTTCTGTCTTCCTTTTCAGTGAGCTGTGGCCACTTGATCAAGTTCTAGACAATGGCATGTAAACAGAAGTGATAGGCATGACTTTAAACTCCACCCTTAAATATCTCTTGTACATGACCTACTTTTCTTTCTCCATTGTGGGGTTAAAAAAAGACCCTTTTAAGACCCCAGAAGGCAGAACAACAATATAAAAAAGTCTTTGTAAATTATAATGTGGAAAACTGAATGCTTAACCAGGGGCAGTGGAATTACTGTTAGTGAGTCATTTATTAAATTTTGTCAGATTAAGCCATGAAATTTGGTGGTTGATTTGCTATAACATCGATATTGTCATAACTAACACACAGTGCTATTTGTTACCAACATTAATGGAAGTAATAAAGGAGACTTTTCAGCTGGCAATGTCTTCCCTTAGACAGGTTTTTTTTTTGGAGTTGTTTTTATACATGTTACTCTGGTGTCAGAATCACAATAAATATTTAATAAATACTTTTAAACTTTCTTGACTTATTTTTCCCTTTTATTTTTGAAATAGGAAAACAATGGTAGAATATGTATTTATTTGTTTCAATTAGCATTTCTTTATGACAAAATTAATGAGTTTAGAAGTTTTGTTAATATAGTCTCACTTATTATCTGTAAGCATAAGAATCACATAACATTTTGATTAAGATAAATAATTGCTATTGAAATAGAGTGAGTAGAGGATTTATAATTTCTTGCAGAAAACTTATTTATACTTTTCATCAAAATTCCATTATACATTTCCAAATTATGTTTTCAAAAACAAATTATGAAACAAAATACTGTTCTTTAATGGAGAGCCATCCTGTAAAAGTATTTTTTTTCATGAATAGTGGTATTTCATCTCAATTTGTCGGTGTTATTTCTAAAGAAACTATTAAGTGGCCCTATTTCTCTACAGGATTTACTAAAACAAACTTGACTACATGAGTGCAGAAGGTATATAGCCATTTGGGACTAGAGTCCAACTATTGGGTAATTGTTAAAAAGGCTGCTCCATGGCGTGCCTTTACTGAATAGATTTGGTAGCTGCAATACCACCTCCACTAGCGACTCACTTCACCTTTCATGTGGCGTAACCACAGGCTGTAAAGTCAATAGGTACCCCAGATGATGAAAAAAGGACTCTCTTCTTAAATTGCAAGAAACAAGCTTCCTAGAGAAATTACTACAATCATAGCAGAACTGCTATTATTCTTAAGGAATAAAAAAAAGTTCATGTGGATAGTTGAGAGTCTGGAGTTTAGAACGGAAGATGTGAAGTGGTTACTGCAAGATACAGAAAAGCCTTTCCTTTGCATCACATTGTTGAACAGACCCCTTGATAAGTACAGATGGGCTCAGAAAAATGTGTGCTAACTCAATTCAGATGATGGTGTTAATCTGGGGGCTATGTACTTTACACACTGAGATCACAGATGTTCAGTGTGCGCTGAGATGTTCTTGGTGAGCTCTGTCCTTACTACTTTGTTTGCTTATTTATTAGACCAACTATTAAGTAGAGAAGTAGACACATGTTTGGTAATAGAAAGACTCATTCCATAATACTGAGAGAGAAATCTTCATCCAAAAAGTAGAGAGTTTAAGAAAAAGCTTGAATAGGTTTGGAATACCCCAAAGAGAGGTTGACTAGAGAGCCTTGAGGCAGTTCACAGGTCATGGACCTTTATATGAATGAGGAGTCACTCAAAACCCTCTTCTATACCTTATTCAAAAAATATCAGTGGACTTAATGTGAATAAATCAACTCTATTCCTCTGCTCTAGATGATCATAAATAGAAAATCAAAGAACTAAAATCAGATGGCTAAAAAGGACTTACAAAAGGCATGGAGTTTGCCTCCAAGCACAGAATCGTATCTAAGTCTAACAAGGCAGGTAATGAATATTCTTAAAGGGTGCTGGCCGTTCACACTGTTCAAGTGGATATCCAACTACCAGTTATTAAAAGAAAGAGCTTTTCCCCCTACTGATGTCAGTGACAGAATCATTCTAACTAAAATATGTGTTAAATATCAGAAGCCATCAATGCCCTCATAGAAGTTTATATTTTTTGCACTTCATAGCAACATTTGACCGTGTGATTTAAAATTGTGACTTTCAAATCATTTTTCGGTGCACTTACAGGACAGATTTTTTAAAGCTACTTTTTACGTTTACTTCTCTACATGTCCACAAGCAGATGTAGCTGAGTTTGTTTTAACTTCTTCCTACTTTTCATTCTTCTCCTTGTATCTTAATCCTAGGGTCATGATGTGGAGTTAAAAAAAGTCTGGCATAATGGAGCAAATCCTGGGCTCCTGAGAGGTGTCTGAGTACAGGAGGAGCAAGTAAGCAGTCTCAGGGTAGAGTGGCAGAGGCGGTGATGGAGTCATGTGCAGCAAATCACCTGTCAACCACTTATGAATTCTTATTGCAGAGTCTGGGAAAATAGTGTGGGAGAAATTTGGCCAGGAGGAAGGAGATGGGGATGGGTGAAGGGGTGGTGGTGTTCCTCAGAGGAAACAGCATGAGCAAAGTTGTGGAGCTGTTAAATTGCATAGTCCACTCAGTGTTCAGCTATCCATTGTTATTACTGAAGTTTAAGAGGGGGAAGCACAGAGAACCATAACATAAGCTAGGAGGACGTGGCATTGGTAAGAACATGAAAGGACATATCATGTAGGAGAGGTTTTTGATACTATCATGGGCATATTATTAAATCTTAATCTTTCTAGATGCTCTTTCTTTCCATGAGAGTAATGCAAGAATTCATTAGCAGGAGGCCCAGAAGAGCTAGAGGAGCTTTTATGGACACAGCAGAAACTAGAGTGTTAGACATGTTGAGACAGGAACCCAAGATGGAAATAAAGACACTTTGATAACCCATCTCAGCTGGTTTTTCCTCAGTGGTAGATTCTGATGAGTCATTCTGCTGCCCAGAACAGTCCTCATCTTTAAGGTTCAAAAAGACATGTCTACAGTTCAGATTTTAGTGTAAAGACCCACTTTAATTCAGCTCAGAGATCGACCTGAGTTTAGGAGGCAAAGTTGTTAGCCTATGAGAAGGCTCCTTGGCAGAGTTCTGTTGTTATGCAAGGCAATGCTCAATGCTTTAGATTCCAAGCCATTCTAGAGCTGATGTCAACTTCTACCCTTTCTCAATCCAGTGTGATTTAGCACTGCATCACTGCTGACAAGGCTCACAATAGCAGTGATATACTGTGTGAAATGCCCTTTCTCTGAAGCTAATCTGAGCTACTCAGTAAGTTCCAACATTCCTGAAAATTGTCTTGAGTTGCAAAGTCAAGCTTCCTTAATGATATGGTGTATTTGGACAGCACTTATTCTATTAACAAGAATAAAAATGTTGAAAATGTGTCTCTGAGAGTTTATATAACCAAGGAGTGAAAGCCAGGTGGATTCTGTCATGCTTATCATGGTTATCATGGCAGCAGATATGTAGCAAGCACAGGTGACTGTGTCAGGTGACTTCCATCTTGAGTTCACGTGCAGGAGAGTGTAAGAAGGAGGCGCTCTCTCAGGCTAAGCAGGGACATGAATAGTAAGAAGCGGTAGTACAGTGTCAAACCTGTCTGCATCTTCCCCAAGATTTACATTTTCCCAGATATAAAGGTATTCTGTCAGTCAGGCTTCAAGGCTGATAATAAAAACAAGACTTACTTTTTGTCTAATACATACATACATACATACATATGTAAACTTTTAAAGTAAAAAGAGGGAAAAAACCTACCTAGTTTCCAGTCTGAATCTCAGCTTCTCAGAATTCTGCTGAGTCCCAGTTCTAGGCTGGGGTTCCTGCCTCAGCACCCAGCCTGAGCTGCTGTCCTCTTTGTCCTCTTCTGCAACATGTTGAGAGAGTATTTTTCTTCATCTTCTATTGTCCATAAATGTCCAAATTATGACTGGATAAGAGTGATTTAAGACAATGGACTTCATCTGTGTAGCTAAATATTCGTTGTCAATTATGCCTACTTTCTAGATCTATTCTTAAATAGAGAGGCTAATACACAGCTATAGGCCCTTCCCACATACACATGAACCCATTCCTGTGAGTATCTTCCAAACCTCTTTGGGTCTTCAGAAACAATCAGTACATGTGCCAGTGGGTTTGAGATGGAAAAGGTCTGGTTTGGAAAGGAAGGTTCTCCAGGTCAAAAGCCAGTTAGATAAGGCTTTTTTCACTTTTTACGATGTAAACACCAGGTCAATGAATTTTTTTGACGTTAAGACGAAGGGATTAGTCAAACAACATTTATTCATAACCCATAGACACAGACAACAGTGGTGATGGCCAGAAAAAAGGGCGGGGGATAGGCAAAGGGTAGTGGGGAATGGGAAGATCTGTAATAGTGTCAATAATAAAAATAAACAAAGTTGAAAAAATTTACTGTCTAAAATTTATTCTGCACAAAATAATTACATTTGAGATCACATTTTAGAGATCCTACTAGCAATTTAAACTAATAATTCTGAGATGGTTATTCTAGTACTGTAGTTTAAGAAACAAACCCTCTTGGCCAACTTTTAATGTCATGGTTTACAATACTTGATTCATAAAGGTTAGATTATTTCCTGTTATTGTAGTTTTCTTCTTTAGACATAGGGTCAAAGAAAATTTCTTCACTTTTAAGATTGTGGTTAGTGACATTAAGATTTATCCTGTTAGCTTCCAGGTTACCATTTTTGTTAAAAATGAAAATAACTAATTATGTAGCAGACAAACTAGGTTTTAAGACAAATGATTGCCTCAACTTCATATAGCTTTCTTCTGTTTGGGGCTTTTATTGCCCATGACAGATAATGCAGTTTCGGTGAGACAGTTCTATTGTTTAATTTGATATCTGGACATTCTAATGTTTTCATTATGACATGTAGTTGTCGCAGATCTCTTTATACTGTTTTCTGAGAGTGACAGAGTAAAAAAAAATGCCTCTTTAACATGTCATTTTGCTTAACTCCTCGGGCAATTACATTTGCATGGATAATACATCATAAGTTAGATATTGCAAAGTCACAGGGCAGGAATCATATGAGGTTGTGGCAAGGGATGTAGCTGATGTAACAGGAGAGGAAGAGATTGGAGGATGAGAGAAAGAACACTAATGAATGAAAAACACTGTAGAACATGGCATCTGATATCTACCTTCTCATCTTTTTAAGGCCAGTGATCCATTGCAGAAAAGCAAAAGGGAAAATGCAAAACCAGTTTTGTTACTACCAGTTTGCTAAGAGATTCAAATGAAATAATCTATTTGTTTCTAGAGGGAAAATATTCATTGGTGTTTAGGCAGTAAAAGTAACTATGACATCTAGGAAATCTCTTTATTTCACATGTTAACCTGAAAAAAAAGAGAAAGAAAGATATTGAGGTTGTAATTCAAGCTTATTGGAAGTGTTTTCTAGTAGAGTGGAAACAATCTTCTTGACTGAATGAACCTAGGCTGAAATTACAGCTATACCCATAAATACCTCAGCCACTCTCTTCTGCTCCTACCGTATAATGACTGCATTAAAGTGTTTTTCTTATGTGATTGTATGTGTTCTGGCCTCCCTGACACATGAAAAAATTGGTCAATTTAGAAGCACTGGTATCTGATGGTCATCAAAAGGCCATTGTCCCTGAAGTGCTATTCTTACATGTCATACCTTGGCCAATAACTGGTACAAGGATCAGGTCCTTCTCTAAAAGGTTTGAATAGCCACTTTCAAAATGATGAGGATCAGCCAATATCTGCTATTGATTTTAAATGTTCTACTTGGTCTGAAAAAGGCAGGAGAAACAGGAATTAGACTCCTGGTCTCCTCTGTTTCTCTCTCTCTCTTTCTCTCTCTCTCTCCCCTCCCCCTGCCCTCCCCATCTCTCCCTCTCTCTCTCGCAATCTTTCTCTCATCTCTTTCCATTTTTCTTATTATATTAATTTTCTGTCTGTTTTCCACAAATATATAAGGGAAATGATAAATTTTTAGTAACCTGAAAGTTGGGTTAAGTTCAGGAGAAGCCCAGAATATTAGAGTGGTTACAATACATGCTATAAATCTTTGCTTTCTGTCCAGCTCTTCTCGACTTGTATTTCCTTTGCTTCCTCTCAGTCCTATTACTTCTCTCATCTCCGGCCAAGCGTCCCCCTCTGCAAGGAGGAATGTAACAGATTGCTTCACTGAAGCATTTGCCATTCTCCAGGTTTTTCCCCATCATTCTCTTTCAGCCCTTTTCCAGTACTCCTGACACTGCAGAAGGGCTCCCCAGCCAATCCTTTACTGGCATTCCATTGGTTCCATGGTGGGATCTGAGGAAGCCCATCAGCCTCTGCTAGGCTGATAACCATCATTGCTTCTAATGTGTGCTTCGGCATTTCTCATCACTGCATGCATCTGTTGGAGAGATAAAAGGAGAGATTTACAAATATGTAATCACCAGATGTATGAAGGCTGTTGAGGCAAAGTAGACTAAGAAGGAAGCCTACCCACATTTGTTGGAGGGAAGGCAGATAAATAAGCTGGCTTTTGTATGATTAGGTCATTACTAACACCTGGAGGCTGTCTCGGTCCTTGGGGGAAAACCATGAAAAATATTTGGTAATGAGCGCATTTGGTTCACAGAGGGGGTTATTCTGAGCCAGATTGGAAAACATTTTAAAATGGAATATTGCCTGCATAAAAGAGGCAGCTATTTCAGCTTTGCTACATAACAGGGAGTTCTCTGGTGGATCCTTCTGCATAATGGAGCCGTATGGTAGGTCTATGGAATATTGCACTCTGATGTCAGAAAAGCTTACATATCCTTTGCCAAGTGCTTGTATGTGCATTAGAGCAAATACAGCATTATTTAATCACTTTCTCCTGGGCCCTTGTGTATTAGCTCCACAGTCCCAATTGTACTGGAAACTCACTTAAAACCAGTAATGTTTCTGAATACTAGTGGAGAGTTTTTATATCTCTAGTTCTTTAAATATTGTTTTAAGTCTATCTCTTGTCAATCTTTAGCATCCCTGCCCCCCAATATTCTACATGAAACACATAGAAAATTTTGGAAATGTTTAGAATAAATGTTAAAATAATTTCATATTTAAGGCTTTTCTTTTACCTTACCTGAAATGAAACTAATAGATATTATCAGTCTCTCTTCAGAAAACACATTTTATTGATGAATTAATATGTATTAGGAGCTAGTACATGTGTTAGAAGCTGTAGTTTTTAAGGAAGGGAAAAGGACAGGTCATAATCTTATGAAGAAGGAAACAAAAATTAATTTCCTAGCCTTTGCTTGACAACAAGAAAAACTTAGTGTAGTGATTTCTCATGATATCCCTAGATTTCTAGAAAACTATGCATAACCAAGAGCAACTCTGTGGGTCACTCGAAATCATCAGGATATTGGAAGGTTGCAGTCGGATGTCACTGTCCGACAGAGAGGAATTGCCTGCCCTGGTAAGAGATTAAAAATTTAATACTATGGGGTATTCTATTATTCTAGGCCTCTCTCTATTCCTTCCCACTTTATCTCTCATATTGCCTAGTTACTTTTTCCTTTTTCACTCTGCCTATGGTGAAAATCTTTTGCTTTTAAAGAAATTGTACAGAAAAATTTCAGTTTTTTCTTTGTAAATGGAATATTTCCATAGGCTATATTTTTTAATATAAAGTTTTTCTTTCCTTATGTTTGAATTACAGGAAACAATTAACCTACATGCTGACTACTGTGTCTATCATAAAGCAAAATGACAGTGACTTTTGGTTAGGATTAAGTGAATGAGACACTGAGATGAGAGTGGCCCAGAATGCCGTACAAGCGTTAGACATGCAGATTTCCTGGTTTAGCATGACCTAAGCTGTGTTACATGTAAGACACAGTTACATGTCTTTAATGATTGTAAATCTCTTTCATCTCCAGAGTGAGATGAAAAGAAATTATATCTGTTTTTCTTCATTGTCCAAAAGGTATATACATAATCTACGTGATAAACATGTGGTGAGCAACTGGCACATAAATAATTCAGTGATGTTGAACAGGGGATATGTTATAGAGCACCATTCCCCACGTCCCACCTTGCTTTCCCCCTTTCCATTTGCTGTACTTTCCACTTGGAATCTAGGGAACTTCTTGAGGTCTATTTTAACTCCAGATAAACAAAACAAAGCAAAATGAAACAAATCTCACTGTCTCATTTTTGAAGCACTATATTCCCTTTTTAAGAGACAAGTTTACTCCCTCTTCTAGTTGAATGATTTTGGAATTTAGATAAAGCTGAATTTGGAGAGGATTTCTCTCTCCTCACTTACATCCTATAAATAGAATATCTGTGAGTCATATTGTTTTAAGGGTTCATAAAAAATATACTTGGTATTGTACCAATTTAATGTTCCAAAGGAAACATTTGCCCTTGAGATTCTTCTAATATGCTGCATTTGGATTCAATGAAAGAGTTTCTGTTCATAACTTTTGCTGTCTTATGGGATTTTTTTGTGGTCTGTCTTACAGCATTTTGGGGATGAGAAAGGAAATGAGAATCAATATTGCGTTATCAATTTCTGTTAATCACCATCAGCCTTCTGTCCCTCCCCCTAACACATTCTCATCCACACACACAACCTTCTCCTTTTATGGGAGCAGTATATGATAACACTTTACTTCATAGCCCAAGTATGATATTTCTGAAGAGAATAAAAAATGAGATTTCAGAACAACTCTTCATTTTGCAGCCAAACTTTTCTTTAGTTCTTGATGCAAAGAATGCAAATTGCAACAATTCTATTTTCCCATACAGGCAATAGCTAATCACATTACTATTTTATGTGATAGATATGCCTATTCTGCCTGATAGAAATGACCTTTCTATTCTTAATTTGGACATAGAGTTTGAACGTTGAAAAGAAAATGTTAGGATTCAAAGTTTATAACATTGTAACACCTTATACTCATGCAGCTTTTTCTCTGTATTGGTGGGTAGATACTAACAATAACACTCAGAGAACTTTATTATCCAATTTTGTGTGCATTCAATAGGATTATGAGTTTTTGATCATACAGATGCAAAAGAGATTTGGCAGGAACAAGAAACAACATAGTTCTAGAAGCACAATTTCCATTCTATTAATCTGAGATAGAACTACTTTTTTTTTCCAAATTGCTACACAGCTTGAATAATCTGTTCAGCTTTTTCTGTTTATTCCTTGCACCACTAACCTCAGAATGTTGGTGGTTTACATAAATTCACAATCCTATGAAATCTAGGGGGCTGAAAATCTTTGGATGCCATCCACTCAACCAAGTCGGAGCCAATGAAATTTTTAGCTTTCTTTGTGGGTGGTCTGTTAGTCTTGGTTAGTGACCTGTGTAAGTTAGAAGCAATGAAGAAGACTCTAGAGATGTATTTAAGGTAAATCATTTTAGTAGATCATAAATTTGCTAGAAATCTCTCTAATGTGACTTTGAAATCTGTGCTGAAATTGTCTTTTTATATGAGAAACTCTTAAAATGAAGCATTTCAGTTACTTTAGCAACTAACCTACTTGAAAGGATCCAACCAATTTTTCATTCTATTCCACTTCAGTGCAGTGGATGGCAAGGTTCCAGGGAAGTAGCCATTACAAAAAGGTAAGGGAGGTCCAGATTTCTTCCACTGAGGGCATTCTCCTAGCTCTCCTGTTGCCTCTTTCAAACTATGCCACCTTTACCCAAAATGCCCTGAACCTCACGCTGTCTGGATGAGCTTTTGGTTGTTATCTGCTACATTCCAGTCACCACATCTCCTTGCTGAGGAGTTTGGCATCATCCCACAGTCCTTCTTTCCATCACTACTTCTGCCACCACCATGAACAACTTTGAACTCCTTTAGATAAAGCATCTGACAACTAATTTCAATGTTTTTGTTTTAATTTTTCCCTTTAAACAACCCTCTCCCATGGCCTTTGTCAGTACCCATGACTCTTCTACTTTGTAATCCCACCCCCTGACAACAACACAGCAACCTATGAGCCCCTCAGTTCCCCCTGTTCTTTAATCCCACCAATACTTTCTCTTCCATCCCATTAATATCCAGTCCTTGGAGCGCCTGTCATTATCCCTCTGCTGGCAACCTCATACTGCGATGGTATAGGGCTCTGAAACTCCTATATTTCATGCTTGGTCATAGGTTCTTTTAAAAATATATGTAATCTTCTAGGACACTAAAGCTTAGGTGATCTATGGATAAAGCTACAATACATCTTAATGGGAAAGAGTCCAAGGGACCTAGAAGTTTTAGTGTACATGGTTGCTCAACAAATTATTTTTGGTTGATTCATTTAATAGCGTCACAAAAACACCCAGAAAAGAAAATTTGAAGAAAAACAAGGTGGTTTTCAACGTGGAATGCCATATGTTCCAGGGAAGCAAAGAAAGATAAAGACCAAGAAGAAATAGTTTGGTATTCCCAGCTTGCTCAATGGTAATCCTTCAGAAATCAGGCTCAGGAGAAAGAAGACTGAAGTTAATCCCAAGACATGAGAGAATCATGACTGGGAGAAATATGGCCACAAGTGGAAGGAGATCTTGACAAGTCAGAAGGTGCTAGTGATGATTTGCCTTAAATTAGTCTTGTGGTTTATATTAGTTAATACATACTAGGTAGCCCTTGTGAAATCCCAGTGGGCACCACAGAAAAGTGACTCTTTCAAGCAGTTCCTGCCACATGGTGACACCAGGGCAGTCTTCATTTATGTAGCCTCTCAGCTTACCAGCTAGTTTTCTGACTGATTGTCCAGGAAGCAGATGAAAGATTGTGTGGAGCTCACACTCACTCCTGAGTCATAGCAGAGTTTCTCTTCAGCTCCCACCCTGCTGAACAGAAGGGTTAGTGGCCCTAACCTACCTTCAAGGGAGTCTAGAAATTTTGGGGAAGCATGGGCTGTATTGGGTGCATATGTTTTTTTCTGGACCATCAGTGAAATAGGTCATATTATTTATTGAGGTCTTAAAACTAAACCATACAGGTTGGACTTTGCAACTTGTCTTGAGCTGTTTTTGTCTGAACCAGTGACCCTGGAATGAGAAAGTTTCTTCAAGTTAGGTTTGGAGACAACTGTCTCTCTACGTTTGTTATAATGCCTTTCTCCCTCTGACAAGTTAAGACGAGAAATGGTAATTTCGGAGGACTTTAAACCACAAAATGCATGGTAGCTTTTGGCAGTTTCACAGACGTATGATTTGGCATGGGATTGCCAGTTTGCGGGCCTGGGTAGAGAGAGGCTAAAAGGTGGCATTCCATCAGGGATGAGAAAGACAGAGAAAATAATAAAGGGATCTGCAACACTGACTCCCTCAGGAGGTGCTTTACCTTCCTTTATTACCTTTTGCAGGTTTGCCAAGCCCATGTCCATTTTGTACCAATGTCATTCTTCATTTAGCTAACCTGAGGGACAGAGAGTAGGCAGGTAGGGGAGATCAAGGCTTTGTCGCTTCTACTTCCTGTGAGCCAGCAGGTAGTCACCAGCACTGTTTGTTCAGTCTGGAGATAAAGCTCATCATCCATATTTCTTTACTGTACAATATGTACCACAGTTGCTATTCCTCTCTCCCCAGGTCTCAGAACACCATCAACCATCCAGAACAAAGCCCTGGAAGCTGCAATAAAAAGGTTTTAAAACCTCAGAAAAGAAAGCCTGAGGAAGTACCACCACAGTCAAGGCAAATTAGTATCACCTTGTGAAAAAGGAGGTTCTCCCTTCCATAAAAGAGGCTACTCAGAAGCCTGCCTCCTGAGACATCACAGATTTCCTGAGGCCATTGGACTAGGGAGTTAGGTACCATTTAAAACAAATGATCTGATATAATATGATGATCCATGGGCAGGCAGTCAGCAGAGCAAAGAACTGTAAGCTCTGGAAAAACAAAATACCAACTCCTTCAGGCAAAAAAGAAAATGTGGAAGATAGTCTCTTTTTCTTTCCCTCCCTCTACCTCCCTCCTTCCCTCCCCTGCCATCTGCCTTCTTTGACTTTGGAGTCTTTTCGGTGGTTCTTGTGTAGAAGCCCAATACATAAACCAAGTGTGTACCTGCTCTGTCAGGGCGTTTTTTGGATGGAGCCACGGGATGATGATGCTGGTCTGGGGCCTTCCCAGCCTTCCTCCCTGCACCTGGTCGACCTCAGGCCCCTGCTGAGGCAGCATTGAAGAAATCTAAGATTTCAGAGAGCACAGTGGGAAAATCACTGATCCAGGACAAAAGAATCTAGAATTAAAAGGCTGCAATGATACATTTAAAATTTTGTACTCAGAAAATGGAAATCACGAGTTTATATTTACAATTCTGGATTTCTTTCCATCTATGTTAAAAATTTCCCATGTATTCCAAATCCCTGACATCTAAGTTTTGGTGTGACCTTACCTCTCCCTACATTTCTAACAGCACACAACTCCATCCTTGGCCTGTACTTTTTTCTGTGTCAAAATCTCATCTACACCGCTTTCTCTACCTGCAGCCTCACCCTTTGTGTTTGTTTGGGTAACTCCTACTTGTCTTTTCTGTCTGGGCCTAGCCATTTCCTAAGAGAATTTCATCAAAACTTGAAATATAGTTTAGGTCTTGTTTGTACTCTCGAAATGTATTCTTTCTTTATAACTCTTTGCCATGATTTCAGTTATGTAACAATTATGAGTATCTGCTTACTATCTAGCCCCCCTCTTAGACTCTAAGCTCCATGCAGGCAAGTTGATAAGACTTATTCATGACTGTAATGAGCAGCTAACAAAATAGTTGAGAAATGATGGCAGTTCAGTAAGGATTAATGGAATGAATAGATGTCATGACCAGATGAGGCTGCCCATTAGTTTGTCTTTAAGGTCAAATAAAAGGTTGCATTTCTAATATGCTAATATATATTTTTGGTGTGAATTTCTTGAACATTGGATTGATGGTCCAACAAGCAGATCTTTTTTGGCACAAATAATGGCTCTGTGTATTTAGATGGTGTTTTTATTAAAGTGTTTTCCTTTGTATGGTAGCAGTTAATCTTTACATTAACCCATGAGGAATTTCAGTCAGTTATCATTATTAACTTGTGCTTGAGGAAATGAATAAATCACCTGAGAAGCTCTCTTTTGCTTTAGCTTCTAAAGCTAATTAGTGATAGAATTGGAACAAGAACTAGTGGTAATTTTTTTAAAATTACATATATAAGTGTTTCCTAACTTGGACCTTAGTCTGTGAGTAGTTCAGGGAACCAAATGCATAATACATCGAAATTAAAGTCACTATCATTGACTCGTATTTTCACTTTAGGTTCTGGCTTATCTAACTGAGTAAAAAAAATGCTTAGTCCTCCAGAGGGTTCCTGGTTATATAGCTGAATTGTCATTTATGTATGTCTTTGTGTATATAGCAGTACATTGTCCTCCTGTTGTAAATCCAAATGTGGCTGTGCAAAACTGGCTTTATGCTAAAGCATGTGGTGGTAACAATTGAGCCATCTTATTAGATAGCAGCCTCCCAAATACTTGGGCCAAAATAAGATTGAAGTGCCTCTTATGACACTACTCTCTGGTAAATGCAATTTCAGTAGCCAAAAGGGTTAAAAAGTGAAAAATATTCAGAGGGAGCCTTGTTAAACGAATTAGTAATGGGATATGGGAGCATGTTATCTTCAATTTGTGGGCATGAATCCAGATTCAATTATTAGTAACCCCAAATCTGTTGCATTTGGGAATTTTAGAAGCTCTGGCAGAATAATTTGGGATGGAATGCCTCTGTCTAATGAACTGACATTTTTACTTTTAAAAACAACATTTTCCATGCACATGTGTTAGTTTTTCTGATTCCTCTAACTTATTGTCAAACAGGTACTTCTCCTGACTTACTCTTCTGACATTGTATCATGCTAAAGAGCATCTGTTCACAATACATTAAAACTCTAATTTAAGGCTATTTGCCTCTGAAAATATTTTCATAATTAAAGCAAATCCTTTTGGAATACCGCCCAAGAGAACTTTATTTTTTTTAAAGACAGTAATTACTTATTGTTCCACACAATCTTATTTCAAGAAGTTTCTTGGGTCTCCAAAACTCTTGGGTCTCCAAAGACAGTGTCATAAGAAAGTGTATATGAGTTGACATAGAGTCTGGAAAAACTGTGGCTGATACATCACAATAGAGATCATTTTGAGATTTCTTATATCATCAAAACATTCCCTCAAGTATTTACTGGTAGGGGGAAAAAACAGTGCATTGGGCCAAATAAAAGCCAGAAAGAGAGCCAGAAGAAAAATAAGGAACACCAAGCTAAGAGCTGTTGGCATTGGCCTTGCCCTTGCCATCCTCAACACACCATCTCTATTTTAGTTGGAGGGCCTTGAGGGGTCCTTATGATATTGATGGCTCTGGGCCAAGTACAGAAGGAAATGAGTCAAAATTGTGTGATGTAATACATTAGAAAAGTAATGAGGTTTTTTATTCCAGGTCTAGCTGATTCTGAAAAATTACTGCTGTAATTGGTGGTTTTATAGACAATGTGAAAGAATAGTCTAAGACAAGCCACCGAATCTCAACTTTATCAATCCCTAGAAACATCTAGATTGGTTAAGGCATGCTTGTGGAATTTGGGGACATTTGTAATGCCTTAAATGCCACTCCCTCTGTTGCACCTGTTCACTGGTGAAATAGAGGACTTCACTTAGAAAAACATGCACCTCCCATGAGCACTCAATTTAGTTGTTTGAAAAAGTAATTGGAGAAAAACAAAGAGATTCTTGTTCAGTCTAAAATTCAGAAGAAACTCTTGCCAACTTTATGAATGATGAGAGTTCCACTTTCCATGTCGAAATTGCTGGCCCTATTGCTGATATCCATAAATTAAGCAGCTGTTTTTTTTTTTTTTGCTTTTTTGCAATTAAGCACACAGTACTCACAATGCACAATAGGTTCCTTAGAAGTGTGTCTAATCTGTCTACTCCCATTAAAAAAATACTGGGTACAGGATCATAAACAAAGAGTCAGTTGCAGTACATCTGTATGAAGCTGGAGAGTTGAGTTCCAAGAGGATTTACATTGGGAAAATCCCCAAAGCAATAAAAAGACAAGCACAAACGTGTCCAAAATCCAAATAGTAAGGCAAAGCCTGCTACCAAGCCAACATGCTGATCTGAAGGATTGAAAAGCTGGTGTTTAATAAAACACAATTAAAAAAACTGTGTTCATAATACCATGGGTTGCTTATAATGATTGTTTCATTGAGGAGGAGGAACTACATAAAATTATTTTCTAATGTAATCTGCTAATTTAAAATTTCCACATTCTTGCTATAATGGTATCATTATTTGAAGACCATATCAACCAGCATTAGTGGAGTCTCAGAAAAGGTCTTCAACCAAAGCTGTGAGACTCGAGCTTCCTTATTTATGATGACAGGCCTTAATCACCACATTGTTCCTTTAAATTTTAGGGTAGCAATCACCATCAACATCTCTGTTCAGGCCTAACTACTCATTTAGAAAAGAAGTTTACTGCAGTTAGAGTCGTCCAGGCTGGGAGTTACCACGGTCTCTGGTTCACCTTCACCCCAGCGTGACAGAACAGGCAGCAACCTGGAGCATTCATTGGGGGAAGAGGCTTGGCTGTGTTTAGAAGTAACACCTGTGTTTATCCACCCTTAGAGGTGCCAGGTACCCTTTTGTCAAAAATAGTAAAGCTTCTACCAATATGCTAGTCATTTCTGAGGACGGCTTATGGTCTGTTTTGTTTTCCAAAGAAGGCTTCTTTCTACAAGTTTCTACATTTAGTTAGATTTGAATAGAATTAGAAGTGTTCAGAGTCAGTCATTCTAGGGCTGAGTCTCTAAACCTAAGTGATGGAAGTAACAATTTAGAAATGCTAGTCGTCTTAATTATTACAGAAAGAGATTCCTTTCTTCTTTATCCTCATTTTCTTTCTTTGTTTCCCCCCAAGGAGTTACACACATGTTTTTGGAGGCGTAACAGCTCTAAGCTATCCAGAAACAGACACATTGAAATGCCTCACTATTGTGGTTGCAGTCCAGGATTTACTTTGGACCTTGAGCTCATTAGGGAAATATTTGACATCTCAACTCCAATTATTTAGTAGTCACCAAACTGCAAAGGCCACACATAACTGCCTGCAAGGGGTTATAATTGGAAAGGATCAGAGGAATGATAGCAGAGAACTGAGCTTCTCTTAGTCTCCAAAGACAATAATACCTCAGGTCATGGTTCCTTTCCAAGGTATACTGAAAGCTGGAAAACAATAGAAGTTATTTCAGATTCTGCAGATTGGAAATATTATAAAGTCATCTCAGCAAAGTCTTATAGACCACATTTATCTGTTCTTTCTTTTTCTTTTCTTTTTTTTACTTTGTGCATAAAACCATCTTTCTTTTTCTGAAATATTCAGTTATTGAATAACTATCTGGTTCTTCCTGTCCTTTGTTTTCCAGCTCCTCCTTGTCCACAATCCAGTCTTGATTCTGAGTCTTCCAAGATGTTTCATTGCCTAGGGAAGATGTGTTTCCCAAGAACTTTTTTTAATAGAAAGAAACAGTTTCTTCACTTACAATATTTCTTTAAAATTAGTTTTTTCTTCTAGTGTTCTATAGCTGAACTATTATTATTAATGTATCAGCTACCTTTAACATCCTGAAGACTTCTTTTTATCAATACATTCTTTACTTTCATGGAGGAATTCTCACAATTTCCATGGGTTTTGTGAAGAGGGTTTATTGGCAAATGATTAGTTTTTATTATAAATGTGTATTCGAATAAGTTTTAAAAGCTTCTTCATGCTATATGATTCTAACTATATGACATTTTGGAAAAGGCAATGCTATGGAGATAATAAAAAGCTCAGTGGTCCCCAGGGGTAAAGGAGGGGGAGGAGAGATGAATGGACAGAGCATAGTATATGTTTAGGACAATAAATATACTCAGTATCCTGTATAATAAAGGATATATGTCAATGTACATTTGTCCACACTCATCACCCAGAGGGAAGCCTTAAGTAAACTACGGGCTTTGGGTGATTAGGATGTCAGTTCATCCTTGGTAAGAATGTACTATATTGATGAATGATGCTGATCATGGGGAAGGCTACATGTGTTGGCACAGGGGTTATATGGGAATCTCTGTATTTTATTGTCAATTTTATTGTAACCTTAAAGCTGCTCTAAAAATATATTTAAAAGAACATTTATTTACTACTAACATTTTGTATTTCTTTCTATATTTGTTCTCATAACACACATGCATTTTCTTTCCTTTAATGCTTTAGTTTAAGAATTATCCTTTTTTAATAAAAAACTCATGTACCTATCACTCCACTTCAATAGTTAGTTATCCTTCATTTGATGAATCTTTTTTCACACACTCACTTTCAACTTTGTATTATGATGAAGTAACTATATCACCATTTACAGAGCTCTCCCTCTATTGTCGGATATTAGATTATTTCTAGTTTTCCAATATTATGATATGTTCTGGGATAAACCAATTTTTTACATGGTTTGTCCCCTCATATTTAAGTTTATTTGAGTTCAAAGGCTGTTTCATACCTTTGATTCATAGCTAAATTGCTTTTCAAAAGCTTTGACCAATTTATTCTCTCAACCTTAATTTTATTTTACACAATTAAAAAGTTTTAGGTTAAATGTGGTTTCTTTTTGGTTTACTTGATTTTTTTTCTTGTTAACAAAACCATGAACAATTTTGAACAGTTTTTATTCTAGTTGTGCTTCCTTGTTTGTGAGCTCTGCTTGCCCTTTGGTCATTTACTTACTGAGTTCTCAGTACTTTCTAAGTTTTTGTATGAGCCCTCCAGATCATAAGGTATTAACTATTTAAAAGAGGTAATCTTTAAGGGACAAAACTCTACACTTTTTAAAAGTGAAAAGCAAATGTGAAGACATTTTAACCTGTAGGTGCTTGACTCATTATGGTTTGGGAAGACCTAGGTGAACACAGTGAATGATTTCATGGCCTCGGCAATGTGTTTGGAGAGGATATCCCCTAGGATCATAGCTAGGTCAGTTATTTTTTGACACTGGAATACAGCAATGTAAGATTATCTGAATAAACATAGAGAAAACTGTGAAACTATCAGAAAATTCAACCCCCCAATCTTGGAATTGTTATAAAAACGTATTTTAAAATATGCATATCCCAAGTAACTATCCTTTAGTTTTTCATACTCTATTTAAGTATAGGGTAGACCAGGAGGAGTTTCCAGAGGAGAGTCTGTGAAAGGTGGTTGTGATTCCAGGAGCTTTTTCAGTATGAGCTATGCTATTATGCCTGGCACCAGTCTGAGACCTGCCTTTGATATTTAGGTGATTGTTTGCCCACAAGTATGCAATTATTGTTTATAAATGAAAAATGTACCTTTATCTGCCACTTCTGCTACATGTGCCACCTGACAGAAAGAAAAGCGACAGAGAATAGAACTTGCAAGAAGAAAAGGTGACAGAAAATGTGCTCTGAAGAGCCATATATGGTTGGCCTCATGAGAAATAGCCCCTACGGTCTGAAATATCTAGCGCCATTATGGGGAGGCGGGGCTCTGCTGAGGACAAGCTGTTCTATATGCTGTACAATGTGAAAATACCTGTCTGATTACAGTGCTGTGTGCATTAATGCATTCAATGGCCAATTCCATCAGCCTGAGAAAAACCTGGCAGGATAAATTCAAACATACATTTTAGAAATAACAACCTTATGCTCTTAACCTTTTTCTCCATCCTCTAGTATCAAGTTCTTCAAGGTGATCTAGTACTTTGAGGACCTGCTAGATGATTACAGTTAGTTAAACAGGATGGTAGAATGATATTAGTGGCTTATAATGATTTAATAATGTGATACACCCCCAGCCTCATCAAATAACCCAGTAGTTTTCACAAGAGTCTTTGATGCCTCAACTCAAAAATATGACTCATGGTGGAAATTTAAGGAACTGTGAGATGCTGGTGATGAGTGTAGTGATAATAGCAGTATGGTCAGAAATTTGAGAGGGTTTATTCCAGTCTTTCACATTTTTTTACAAAAGAGACAACCTACTTCATCTATTGAGCCATGATTTGTTTAATACATAAATATTTATATATATTTATATAAATATACACATTTATAATGCATAGACTTTATCAGAATTACATATATAAAAATTAAGTAAGAATAAAGCTTAAAATATGTATAAGAAAATTTAATTTCAACTTGCTTTTACTCTAGTACCTATAATTTAAAATGTACTTTTGTTAATTCACACTAAGGTAGAAGAAAATTAAATAATTTTCATTTCAATTCCTCTTTAAAATTTAATCTTTATTGTATTTTTTCCATTACCATTTAGTCCCCTTATATTTTCTCCTCCAAGCAATTGCCACACTGTTGTCTATGTCCATGAGTCCTTTTTCCTCTTTACTCAATCTTTCCACCCCCTAACCTCCACCCCACTAGCTGTCATCTGTTCTCTGTCTATGAGTCTGTCTCTTTCTGCTTATTAGTTCAGTTTGTTCTTTAGATTCCACATATGAGTGAAATCATATGGTATTTGTCTTTCTCTGACAGGATTATTTCACTTAGCATAGTGTTCTCCAAGTTCATCCATGCTGTTGCAAAGAATAAAATTTTCTTCTTTTTTAGGGCCGAGTAGTATTCCATTATGTGAACGTCCCATAGTTATTTTATCTTCTCATCTATTGATGGAAACTTGGGCTGCTTCCATATTTTGGTGATTGTAAATAACATAGCAATGATCATTTTGGTGTTTATGTTCTTTTGAATTAGTGTTTTGGGTTTCTTCAGATATGTTCCCAGAAGTGGGACAGCTGAGTCAAAAGCCAGATCCATTTTTAATTTTTCGAGGTATCTCCATACTGCTTTCCACAGTGGCTGCACCAGTCTGCATTCCCACCAACAGTGCAAAAGTGTTCCCCCTTCTCCACATCCTCAAAAGCACTTGTTGATTTATTGATTATAGCCATCCAGACAGGTGTGAGATGGTATCTCATTGTTGTTTTAATTTACATTTCTCTGATGATTAGTGACCTTGAGCATCTTTTCATATGTTGATGGGCCTCTTTAGAGAAGTGTCTATACAGGTTCTTTGCCCATTTTTAATTGGGCTGTATGTATTTTTGGTGTGGAGTTTCATTAAGTTCTTTATAAATTTTAGAAATTAATCTCTTATCAGATGTATTAGCTAATATAGTCTCCCATTCTTTGGGTTGTCATTTTATTCTGTTGATGATTTCCTTTGCTATGCAAAAACTTTTTAGGTAGATAAAATCCCATTTGTTTATTTTTTCATTTATTTCCCTTCCTTGGGGAGAGATATCTGATAAAAATATTTTACGAGAAATATCTGAGATTTTGCTGTTTATATTTTCTTCTAGGATTTTTATTGTTTGGGTCTAACATTTAAGTCTTGAGTCCATCTTGAATTTACTCTTGAGTACGGTATAAAAATGTGGTCTACTTTCATTTTTCTGCATGTGTCTGTCCAACTTTTCCAACACCATTTATAGAATAAACTATTTTTGCTCATTGTATGTGCTTGCTTCCTCTGTAAAATATTAAATGACTATGATAATGTAGATTTATCTCTGGGCTCTCTATTCTATTCCATTGGTCTATGTGTCTGTTTTTATGCCAGCACTGTGCCATTTTGATTACTATGGCCTTGTGGTATAGTTTGATATTAGGTAGTATGATTCCTTCAACTTTGTTCTTCTTTCTCAGGATTTCTTCTTTTGTTAGGTGGGACCTTTTTTGGTTCCATATAAATTTTTGATGTATTTTTTTTATTTCTGTGAAGTGTGTCATTGAAATCATGACAGGAATTGCATTGAATCTATAGATTGCTTTGGGTAGGTGGACATTTTAATGATGTTAATTCTTCCTATCCATGAATACAGTGTGTGCTTCCACTTATTTATATCTTCTTCTATTTCTTTCTTTATCTTATAATTTTCTGAGTATAGGTCTTTTATATTCTTGGTTAGATGTATTTCTAAATATTTTATTCCTTTTGAAGCAATTATGAGTGGAATTATTTTCTTAATTTCCCTTTCTGTTAGTTCATTATTGGCATAAAAATACAACTAATTTCTGGATATTAATTTTGTATTCTGCTACTTTGCTGAATGCATTTATCATTTCTAGTAGTTTCTAGGTGGAATCTTTGGGGTTCTCTATGTATAGTATCATGTTATTTGCAAATAAAGACAGTTTTAATGTTTCCTTTCTAATTGGGATGCCTTTATTTCTTCTTCTTGTCAGATTGCTGTGGCTAGGCCTTCCAGTGCTATGTTGCATAAGAGAGGTGAAATCAGACATCCCTGTCTTGTTTCTAATCTTAAGGGGAATGTTGCAGTTTTTGCCCGTTGAATATGATGCTGGCAGTGGGTTTGTCATATTGGGTTTGGCCTTTATTATGTTTAGGTATGTTCCCTATAATCACAATATTTGCTGAGAGTTTTTATCATAAATGGGTGCTGGATTTTATCAAAAACATTTTCCGTGTCTATTGATACGATCATGTGGTTTTCATCCTTCATTCGTTTATGTGGTTGATCACTTTTATTGATTTGCAAATGTTATACCAACCTTGCATTCCTGAAATAAACCCCACTTGATCACGGTATATGATCTTTTTGATGCATTGCTGTATTTAGTTTGCTAATATTTTGTTGAGAATTTTAGCATCTATGTTCAGCAGGCCTATTGGCTTATAATTTTCTTTCTTTGTAATGTCTTTATCTGGTTTTGGAATTTGGATAATGCTGGACTCATAAAATGAGTTTGGGAGACTTCCCTCTTGAATTTTATGAAATAGTGTGAGGAGAGGTGTTAGTTCTTCTCAGAATGGTAAAATTCACCTGTGAAGCCATCTGGTCCACAGCTTTTGTTTGGGGGGAGTTTTTTTTATTACTACTTCAATTTCACTTCAATTCTAAGGCTGGTTCTCTATATCTCTGGAAAAGTAGATTTTTATTGAAGTGGAAAAAAATTGGTTATTCTGCCAATATCTAACAATATGATCTAGGCATTTTCCTTAACTTCTCTGGGCTTTAGTTTACTTATCTGTTAAAAAGAAAAAAGGATCAATAGTATCTAGCATAGAAGCTGGTTTTGAGAATTAATCAAGATTGTATGTTATTATCCTATATACATTTTAATAGACTGCTGCTGATGTAAATGATGGCAGATCAGCAAATGAGAATTGCAATTTAAAAAAGAATAAGAATTTGGAAATTCTGACATATTGAGTTTTTCTTTTACTATTTGCTAGAAATAGTTTTATCAAAGATGAGGAAACTATACAACTGGGTTTGTTAAATATAATTGGTTGATGACTACTAAAAGGTACATTTACTTAGTTCAATAGATTGAAGGTACAGTTTTTTAGGGGTTTGCATTTGTTTTCATGTTCATTGGAATACTGCGAGTTTCTTCTAGTATCTGCCTGTCAGAAGAGCAGGCTTGTTAACAGATTCCAGGGGCAGCTGCGAGGATGAAAGCTGTCAGTAACTTCCCATTAAGTTCTAAGCTTCAGCCTAGCATGGAGAATGTGTTAGTCTCTGTGATGGATGATCCCTCCCAAATGCTGCATTTGAAATGGCTTTCTATCGTGAATAGTTAATCTTACTGAGGTCAAATGGAAACTTTCTCAGAATTCACATAAGATTATACTTTTTATACTCTTATGAAAGGAAGTGTTTGTATAAGACAGTATTTGTTCATTTTGCAGAAAAATAAGAATATATATATATATATTAACATGATTATAGATGAGTGAGTACATTTTGAGGACAGAATTATTTTATTATCAATACTTGAAATAATGTCCAAATAAGAAAAATTGAATTTTTCACTTTACTTGATTATTGTAGGCGTGGATCTTCCTTAATTGTTTTGGTTAACTGTTTGGTATTAAAACAACCTCTGCAAAGATTTCGACCTTTCAGGGAGATGAAATTGCATTAGTGGAATATTTCTCTCAGAGTACTCTGAAGTTTTTCTGCCATGGCTTTGGTTTAATGGCTGTGAAAATTTTCAGTTACTATATAAGTTTCTTTGGTCTGATTCTTTTCACAAGGATCTTTGCCATTTGAGTGGGATGGGTTCATTATTCAGGCCCTTTAGAACTTTATTGGTAGAAGGGCTAGGTGTAGCTTCATAGTGAGTGTCCTTCACACGTAGATTTTTAATAACCATCTAAAGTCAGTCCACCACATGTGGTGGAGCTCAGAATGTTCTAGATAATATTTGCCTACAGTAGGTGGATGAAAATATAGGACCTACTAGAGATGATCCCACAAATCTTGAGACTTATTAATTGGTGGGATACTATGATGGTTAAAAACTGAGGCTTTGGACTCAACAGATTGTGGTGTAAATCTTACCTTCATCACTTAGTCACTAAATGGCTTATTGTTCTCTATCCCTGTTTTCATGTCTACAAAATAAAAATGATAATTACTACCTCTGAGTGTTTTTAGAATTCAATAAATTCACAAGAGTAAAGTACCATGTGAATCCTAGACCATAATGGCATGCAATAAGCTGAAGTTTCTTTATGTGTACATTTCCCTCAGTCAACTTTTTTCCTCATTTAATAATACTGTTCCCTTTCCCCACTCTTATGGACTGTGAGAAAGAATGCTATTTGGGTTATAATAGAGAATATTTCTCAGATTTTCTCCCACAGAGAACAAAGAATTTTACAAAAGGACTTCTATTCTTGGGCCATCATTATCCTCAGTGTCTGACTGACGTGGAGCAAATGCATGGCCATATTTGAATGCCCCACTATTTTCTGCAGCAGCAGTCAAGGTCAAAATGATACTATTGACCATCAAAAAGTATAATCTGTTGGATCTTGAAAGGCTTTAACTAGAAATTCTTCTCTCTCTTATGCGAACCATTCTAAAGGCCAGTCTCAAAGCTTTTTAGTTTCCCTTCAGACTTTTATTTTTGGTCCTACATACTGTTACTGTGACTTGCTATAAACTCTTTGAGGTTCATTGTTTACTCTCTTCTTCTTTTGGAGTATATTTCTAACAGGTTATTCTTAGTGGCCTTTTGTTGAACTCCTCAGAGTCCTTCAGGCTCTAAGACAACAATAAATTAAAAGTTAATGCATGAGTATTTGTTCCTTGCTGTAATTCCATTTTAGGAGATGGCTTTACCAGGAGTGCCAAAGCTTTCATATTTCTGACTCTGAATGTGCCACAATACCTCTAGAGTCTCTCAGACTTTACAAAGACTCCTAAATAAGCCAGACTAATGATTTTTTCCAATGCTACAGAGCCTGAAATACCAGTTTTTACCCCTGAAAAAGCTGTATAGGGGAATATATATATAATATATATAATATTTTTTATATATATATATATTTATATATATATATATATATAGTAGCCAAATCATCTGTGTTAAAGCAACATATAAACACAGTCCTATGACATGATAGGACTCCAGGTACAGCTATACCTTGGAGAGATATTGTGGGTTTGGTTTCAGACCACTGCAGTAAAGTAAGTTATAATCTTTTTCCTGGTGGAGGCTCTTGCCTTCAATTTGTTAACAATGTACCTTCTGTGAAGCGTGATAAAGCAAACGTGATAAAAAGAGTGTACCTGTACAGTCAGAGCAGAAATAGTATAGCAAAACCCTAAATTATTCATTTATTATAAAAAATTTTATTTAGAAGTTAAATTAATGCCTTTAATAATACTATATCATCACTGAGTTTCTTGGATAGTGAATACTTATTACTGACCAATTCCAATTTTTCAGATTGTAAGACACACTGAACCATAAGACACACCTAGGTTTTAGAGGAAAATAGGAAAAAAAATTGAAGCAAAAAATGTGGTAAAATATTTAATAACATAAATAACATAGGCTGCTGCCCTCCCCCAGTGAGCCAGGTAAGTTACATTCAGACTATATGATGCACCCCCATTTCCCTCCCAAATTTGGGGGGGGAGTGTGTCTTATAGTCTGAAAAATGCAACACATCTTTGACTCAATTTTTAAAGCCTGTGTTCCAAACTCTGTTGATGGATGTACCCTGTGATGTTATAGGTTGAGAATAGGGACAATGGAGCACAGAGGTCCAGTTACCACAGTGGTCTTGGAAAGGCAGGAACCGTGTGCTTGGCCATACCCTGATGCACGTCTTTTGTGTATGAGATAGATATTTCGGTTTCATTGTTAGGAAGCGTTGCAGAGGTACATTTGTAAAATCCTGAGGAACTATAACATGAAGTACATCTTTGCATTCAATACAGTGTGTTTCACTAAGAATTCTATATCCACAACACTAAATATTTCACAATAAAAGCAATGTAAGTTATGAATAAATCAATTTTATGTCATAACATTTTGCATTACAAAAAGTTACCCCAACCTGCCATGCTGTAGCATATTTGCATTGTAGAGCTTTCAATTCTAATGGAAGATGGTTCAAATGAATAATTATAAATATAATGAATAATTATAAATGAATAATTATGGATAATTAGTTTTATGTTCTACAAGATAACAAGATTTTCTTTTAATGTTAAAAACCCAGAAAAGTGTTGGAAGAGAATTCGTTGTGATTGTGGCAGAGGTTGAGAGATTGGAATTAAAACAAACTGCCCTCATTATAACTTACCTATTTGTAATATGTGCAAAGTATGAAAAGCTGGAGCCATTTTAAAATGCATTCAGCACAGCCATTCCAGAGGAACTGCATTAGTCATCTTACTCCCTGAACTTTTGAAATGTTTGAACTGGGCAAAATAACCTTTGAACTGGGCGAAACCAACGCTGTCTTACCAGCAACTATTTGGGACGCTAACAGGAAAGCAGATCTCTAGATCACAAGGACTGATATTAAGGGCATTCTTTAAAGTCAGTAACCAGCCATGTATCACTTAGGAGGAACTTAGCTTATTAATACCAAAAGAGATTCTTTTCTTCTATTCATGTAATAATTTCTCATATCTTTTTCATAAAAATCCCTTTCTATCTTCGTATAGGTTGGACATGATTTGAGTTTCTGCCTGAATCTATGCCCCTAAATTGCAGTTCTTCTTGATCACAAATAAACACTTGTTGCCTCTGACTTTGGCCATTTATTTTTAGGTTAGAGGCAACTATGATTAATTCTTTGTTCTTTTCTAGAACTGGCTGCTTTTCTTCCATTTGATTAGACCAAAATGGTCTAATGAAGCTTCTTTTCATATTATATAACTATCTTATAATACATTTTGCAAAGGAGTTTCTAAAGGTCTATAAATTATAACCATTGCTATTAAAATATTAATTTTTCAATATTTTAGTGGAAATCTAAGTAATAATTTTACTTAAATCTTACACATTTAAATACTGCTGTAGACAGAGTGAGTGACTCAAAAAGCAAGATGCTTAACAAAGAATGTTACAAATAACATTTGGTTTGTTTTTGTTGTTTTGGAGAGCAAAGAAAGGAAACAGTGGTACTTGAAAACTGGTCACTAATTACTGGTCTCGTACAATCTCCTGAAAAGAAAAAAAAACTTGGTGCTTCAATAGTTATTTACAAAAGATTATTACTTAAAGAAGATTATTACTTGACCTATTATTGTTTCTTTAATGGTTATATATTGCAATCCACTTTATAAATAAAATAAAACACTTGAAAACACACAGAGGATTAAAAACATTGCTCTCAGCGATTATACCACTTTCTAGTTTATTTGAGATTTTTGTCCTTTACCTTCACATAAGCCGTTAAAGATCTGTGCCAGGTCTGTAAATTAATTGACTGAGTATAAATGTGTAAGGCTCTGCCACCTCTCGAAAACAATGAAACAGTAGAAGACAATAGCACTTGCAATGGTAACAGTGAAATGGCTTACTAAAGTGATTAGTGGCCTGTACCAGATTTTATCTAGCTCTTTAACATATGTTTATCTATCTAGCCATCTATTTATCTATCTAATGTGTATGTTTACACACAATATATAAATGTTATGCAAAAAGTGGATAGAAGCAGATGCCTTACAAAGATTAAATGTTATTTTTTATATGTCTCTAAAGTCTATGTTTCATATTAATACAATGGTTTGTCAGATTTTTCCATTGTTCCACTTCAAAGCATGCAATTATATCGTCTTAATTGGAAGCACTGATGTGTTTTCACCAAGGATGTTTACTTGTATTCTGACTACTGAGATATAAATATGGGACCATTTGCTATTTTTAGTTTTCTACTAACATGCATTTTTAACCTTTATCTTTATAAACACACACAGTGAGTATATTGAAAGTTCAAAACTGTGTTCATATTAGAGTCATATAAAAATCTTACTAGCTATTGTATTGAAATGAATCTTTATTCAAGGGTCAAGATAATACACAGCAGAAAGTATAACAGACAAATCCAGGGACTTGCTGACTTATGTATTACTATAAATCCAACTGGCATGGATTTTATCCAATAAGCTTTGTGTCCATTTGACCAGAAGATTCTGAAATATTTTATTATCTCTGATCAGTTTGGTCAGCATTGCTTTAAAATAACTTTTTGATAGTTATATGTTGCTAGTGAAAATAGTTTCCTCCAAAATATTTTGAGGATACCAGCTCTCTAGGGATTTTAGTGGAACATTTTCATCTTGTCAGGCAATATCAGTATCAATTTATACTAATTCTTCACATACAGGTTTATATATTTTTCTTTAACCCTGTGCATGACAGTGGGCCTCTGCTGCTCAGCACTGCGTGGAGTCTGCCTTGTTCCCTCTCTGCAGCGGCAGGAAGATGAATGAATCAGTTAAGTTACAATTGTCTTTGCTGTAGACTCTAGTAAGTATCTGTTCTGTTAATGCCATTTTTATCACTAGCTGTGTTCCAGGTACCATTTAAGCACTTTTCATGTATAAAGTCATTTAATCTTCATAGCACATATGATGTACATTTGATTAATTTCCTCCTTTTATAGTTGAAGTAATCAAGGCTAAGGGAAATCAAAATACTGAGTTCTTTCATAGCATTGAGGCTACTGTTCTTTAACAAAAATATCACCACAAATAATTAATATATACTGAGCATCTATTAAGAGATCAGCATAGTACCGACACTTCATTTACTTTTGTACAATGTTTTTCTTTAAAGCTAAGAAAAGATTCAGTATGTCTCCGTGCTTTATCTAAATGGGAAGCAGCCAAAATAGCTTTTTAAAAAGCTGAGACAAGAATGAAGTGACAATAATTTGTTCATTCATTCATTTATCAAATACTGTTTTGTAAATCTGTACTTTCTTGGGCACCAAGGATGCAAAGAACACAAAGATTCTAAGGGAGATTATATTATATAACACAACCAAATAAATATGGTCATTACAGACTATGGTGTGTATTCAGAAAAAGAAAGTAGATGCTAGAACATAAAATGCATAAAGTTCTTCTCCTTTTTTTTTTTTTAGGTAACGATAGTCAGAAAAAACTTCTGTGAGGAGATAACATTTCAAGTGTGACCTAAGGACAAAAAGTAGTCCTGTGAAGAGCAGGGGGAAAGGTATCAGCAGGAACCTGGTGAAATCAAGATCCCAGAATGTCCCAGCTTAGGGAAGGCCAGGGTGGCTTGGGCATGGCAGTGAGCATGGGTTATATACATCTGAGGGGAGGCTCTAGAGGGTAAAGCAGCCTGATCTTGCCATGTTAGCAGAGGCAGCTTGACTTACCCCTCTCTGTCAACTGTCCCGATGGAGTCCATCAGCACAACACAAGCTCAGTGGTGTTAACTTTGTTCCTGGTGGAGTGTGTTCCATGTCAGTGACAGGAACTAAGATTTACCAAACACGTCTTATATGGTAGTCCTACTACTGGACATTTTACATATTTTTTCTCATATGCTATTTACAGTCCTGTTAGTAAAATATGTGTATATTTCCCTAGGTAAATAGACAAACAGAAAGGATTCAGAGTAGTTCAGTTACTTACCCAAGGTCACATGGCCATGAGTGGGTAATGGTGCCTAGACCTGACCCCAGAGCTTGAAGTGCTTCTACTATACCAAGCTGCTTTTTTTCTAACAGTGACAAGGCAGGTTGTAGAGGATGAAATACAGTGATCTCACATCAAAATGTCCAAGGCAGTGGAACCAGGAAGTTCTAGGAAGATGAGGTAGCTGCCTAACAATTTTGCTGGACCCTGAGGAGGCACGGCCTATATTAGGCATTTGTGGAAAGCAGATGCTGAGACACAGAAAGCAGGAGGCAGACCTTCTTTGTACTAGAATGAAGGCTTGGAGAGGACAACCATTTCTCTTATTTCCCTGGGGCATATGTCTCTGGACAGTGTTTATTATTAAACATGGGAAGAATGGTAGGTAGAGATGGATTATTATCAGTTCAGTTTCCAGTAAACCAGATTTCATCCTTAATTTAATACCTCCACTTTTGACCATGCAAAACTATGATAAACATGAGCATAGCCCAAGGCTCAGAAAGTGTTTTCAGAATATGACATTGGTCTGTGTGCAATGACATTCCTAATAGACCTAAAAAGCTAAGTGAAGGTTTCTACTTGGTTTGGGACTAAAAAGATGGAAAGTTTGTCATTTCCCTTTGGTATTAGCATAATTCCCCCCTTTTGCATTCAAGTTACATACGCATTATTATTTTCTTTTTAAATAATAGGGCCACTGCTTTCTCTCCTCAGAAATCTGAGTGCTGATATCATATTGTACTAGCTGTTTCATGGGAAAAGATGGATTACAAGACTATGAATTCAAATGGTGGTGGGTTGCTGCTTTTTGAATCACCAGGATCCTGAATATTAATTTCACATGTGCACATCTTGAACCGTAATTAAGTTGAACAGCAACCTGATGGAAGGTTCCATCTTGTATTGCTCAGAACTTATTCTCAGGCTCCTTGGAGACACTATAGTTTTCTTTTTCTGCTCAACATCCTTCATTTGATACATCTCTTTTTGGTTATATTTTTCCATGAAGTTATTTTAATTCAGGAGCTTTTTAAAAAATGGAGATAGGTTTTCCACTTTCAAGGCTGTCTAACAGGATGAAAAAGTTGTGTGGAGAAGTGAAAATAAGATGTGCAGTGAGCCTTTAAAAAAAAACAAAGTTTCTGATGGGTAAAATACTGTGTGAATTTATTTAATCAATTCTTATTGATGAATTGATTCTAATGGAAGAAAAAAAAGTAGAGGGAGAGAGGAAATTTATGTGTTATAGTGGTATACTTCTATTTTTTCTCTTAAACAATTTTTTGCAGACTTGTGAATTGAAAAAGTTCTTCAAGAAACTACAGTTTCCTGGAATTTTGGTAAGAGGACTTCTTTTTCTCTGTCAGTCTTAGGGAGTCCCATCAGGGGAAGAGGGTTCAGGATTTGGAAAGAGCATGTCATCAGAACCTTCCAGTTGCCCAGCATTGACATAAACCACAGTGATGGTTCCTAAAGACTACACTTAGTTAGCACAGTGATATGGGAGATTTCTACAAAGTCCTGAGATTTGCATTCAACAATTCAGATTCAATAGGAAAGGTAGGTGGGTGGTTAGGGAGGCATAGAAGTTCATGCAGTTTTTAAAAGCTTCCTAGCAAATTCTGAGACAAAGCGAGTCTTGGAATTACCAAGTAGAAGACTGAACTCCCATTCTGTCAGGGAATCCTCTGTTTTTCTCACTCAGCTACCCCTGCAGATAAAGAGATAAGCCAAGCAGATAGAGCTTCTCCAGGCACTGAAGAGAGGTTACCTCCCTTCTCTTCCCCTTCTTACTCATTTTCCTCTCTTTTAACCTCTCTAACTTCATCCTAGGTATATTTGAAGACAGCAAAAAGAATTTTGTTCTATGAGAGATTATAGAAATACTATGAAATGTGGGCAGAAAATGTATTGGGTTGATTATTTTTAAGAATCAAACAGTGTCTTGTGAGGTGATTCCTATATTCTTTTAATGAATTTATCCCACAAAAGCTTGCCTGTTCATATCCTTCTTCTTGAACCTGGGTAGGTTAGGGTGAGCCTGTCTCTTTTCTGCAGTTGACAAATTATCAGTGGGCAGCTCCTGTTACTGCCTCCCTTACTTGAAGACCAATACTTCTGGACGTGCCATGTCCTAAATGTGAATGTCCATTTGTGTCATGGGTCTCCTGACACTGAGCTTGATGATTTTAGCACTTGCTCTCTCCTCTCTTTCTTATACCATCTTCTACTGTGGATCTCAGCCATTTACTGTTGCTGGTACACTTGACACTATCCTCATGATTGACTGCTTCAGTAACTGCTCTGTTCTTTGTAGTCCCCACCAGTGTGGCCTTCATCACTGCACTAATCTGTAACCTCTGACTATCTCTAGACATAGCCTATTCACAAATCGCTTCATTTATTTAGTTCAGCAAACACCTGTGGAAGGCTATTTGTGCAATGCATCATGCTAGATGCCATGAATAAAAAATAAGTACCACACTGTCATTGTATTTGAGTATTTAGATTCTGGTTTCATAGGCATATAGGTTGTTTTAATATAACATAAACTATACTATGACAGAATTTTGCACAGACTGCTATGGAACTGCATTCTGCTCATGGATGTAAGGGCTGGAGGAGAATGATACTTGAAAATGAGTCCTTAAGGACATGAAAGAGATGAAAAAAGAAGTGGGATTGTGTAATGGGAAGAAGTAACCTAATCAACATTAGTGTAGAGGTGTGGAGGGTAGGTTATGGATGGGGATGTACTGGACGGCTGTGGTAGGTGAGACGAGTGAGTAGGTAGGTACCTTGAAGAAGGCCGGTAATAAGATGCCAAAGTGCTTGGATTTTCCCCCCTGTAGTTGATGATTTCCTGTTGAGTTTATACAGGGCAGTGGTTTCATTAGATTTGTGTTTTAGATCAATCAGGATGGCTATTTATAGTGAATGGATTTCAGAATAGCAGTGCTGGAAGCAAGGAGAGCCATTGGAACACGATAGCAACAGTCTGGAACCTTGATAAAGCAGGAGTTATTAGATAGAAAAACAGGATTTGAGAACTACTAAGAGGTAAAGTTGTAAGGTTTAAAGTGTTTACTCAGTAAGTCCTTAAAATTAGTATTCATTGAGTGCCTGCTATGTGCCAGATACCCATCTAGGTACTTGAATACACCAAGCGAACACCACAGACAAGCATGTCTGCCATCATGAAGCTAAGGTTTTAATGGGAAAATGGGCAATAACAAAAAAGTAAATGTGTAATGTGCTAAATGGCAGTGCTGTGACATGGACTAGAGGACAGAAAGTGTGGATGGCCAGATTTAGCCAATTGCACCCCCCACCAAAAAAAAGACAAATAGGACACCAGGTTACATGAATTTTAGATGAACAATGTATAATTTTTCACTATTAGTATATTCCAAGCACTTTGGGCAACAAACAGACACAAAAAATTACTCCTGTTTACTGGAAATCTCCATGTAACCGGCTGTCCTGTATTTTATCTAGCAATCCCACTGTGGTTGGAGGTGCTATTTATAGAGGATGGTGAGTGAAGACAGTGAAGAGTGAGCCCTGTTGCTATGTCTGGAAACAACATGCTGATGAGGGAAAAGCAAAGGCAAAGGCACAAAGAGCTCCGAAGGTTTTAGGGAGGCGGGTGTGCAGCAAAGGAAAAGTAATGACAGGGAAAATCCAAGTTTTCTGGGACTGAAGCAAGTATGATTGTGGGGACTCCCTTTCAAAAGAAGAATGTTAAGTTACAAAAATTTGGTTTGAGTGAATATTAATTTAGAATGATAAAATAATTTATAGAAATGACAAAGTTAAAAACATATAAAATACTGCAAGTATTGCAAAATTCAGAGAAATAAAACATTTATTAATTGATGGCCTAACACACACACTTCTGTAATAATTTTCCATACATTTTTGTCTGTATATAATATTCTCTTCTTATGAAAATAATATTATAATGCCATTTCCTGTAAAGGGAGGAGAGAAAGGTAATTTTGTCTTCCCTTTAGCATGGTTGATCAAAATTTTTGCTTAATTATCAATGATTGAAAATTTTTTTCTTCAGCTAAACAGTTTATTGATGTTGATATCAAGTGAAGTTTTAGATTTTTTTTGTCAGATTCGGGAAAAGTCTTTGTCACACTTTCTTCATATATCAGCAGTAAGATTTTAGGACATTTCAAATTTGCTGAGGCAGGGACTGATCTTTAATACTTTCTGAATCAACAACTCTGCAGCAATTGGTCGGCAAGGTCCTCACTGTGATAGCATCTTATAAATTTTACGTTACTTTTGTTAATGTGAGTATTGCACTGCATCATGGGGTATATTTCTAAAAGAAGAGCAGTATTTTGAGTAGGCTTTGATGAGAACTGAATCCTATATGTATGATTTTACATAGATTAGCTTCAGCCTTCAGATGTTTCAAACATCGTTTTTCTTCCATGTTCCCAGTGCTCAGCACTATTAGTGCCTGTGGTTATTGTAGCAAGTTTTCTCCCTGCACTTCAGGTCATGAGACCTGGTGAGCTGGCATAGCGAATAGTAGCAATAACAACTTAAAAGGGTGGCTAACAAGAGCTTAACAGTGCATGGTGTGAATGCAAATGACAGAAAGGAAGCATTCTAAAACAAACTCAGTATATCATCGTATCAGCTTCCCTTACAAATATGATTATGGCTAATCAATCATAAGGATTAATGTGACAGACCATTCATGTGAAGTCAGAGAGGAAAAGGCTGGGAAACTTAACTGGTTGCAACTAAAATACCCTACTTTTGTAATTTTTAGAAAAATTATGATCAGGTGGGTGCATTTCTAGGTCCCTTCCCAGAGACTTTGAAGATGGCTGTCCCCGTGGGAGGCCCTTCATGGACTTCACAGTAAATTCACCTTTGCAGTGATTATTATGATTCTAATAAATAAACACTGAATATTGTTCTAACCAAAATGATCATATTTTGAATTTTATTAATGTAACCCTGCACTTTTTAACATATCTAAAATTAGAACCATCTTACCATAAATTATGCCTTATAAATATTGCTGGCCAAGCAACAGTTCAGAATAAGTTGTCATTACCTGTGTAAGCATGCATGTCAACAAGTGCCAGCCTCATGGTGCACCAGAGGGGTCCTGCGATTGATCTGGCAGTGGCTGCATGAGTATTACATATGTAAAGAACCCATTTTGTGGGAATAAAGTAAGGCAGTGAAGTAGGTATGTTTAGTAATATCCCCCAAAGGAAATAACAAACTCTGGCTAGCTGGACATAATGCAAAACTGGATTAAGAGACCAACATCACAGTTTTAGTATTTTAAGAATTCCTTTATAAAAATGACACCATCCACACTGTTGATGGTATAATGAATGTCAGTGTGGAAAAAACAAATAATAAAACTCTGAGTCAAATAAGTGATTTGCAACAGACAGATTTTGAATTTGAAAAAAATTAGAAATACCTGAAATAATCTACTTCACTTATATCTTCAAGTTCAGTAAGAATGAAACAAAATAAAAATTATGTCTAGTTAATTCTAAAGATTTCTTTCAGTAGAAAGTCTAAGTGGTGAGGAAGTTTTGTGTCATAGTTTAATTGGGAGTATTTCTCTTTCTTGGTGGTACATAAAATGATCATGAATCCTAAAATCAATAGCCACTTAGATGGGTAAAATACAGGAATTATATTCCGATATTGTGCAGCATGTCTGTCCATGAATGTGTATACATAGTTTGGGGAGTGGTAAACATGATGGAAATTCTCATCTTCTCTAGGAGGGAAAATCTGTTGCCAAAATCCGAAAAACCAAGAAACAGCAATGCAAGTAGTATATTACTTGGAGATAAACAATTTTACTTAACAAGTTTGCTAAGGTTGTCATAACAAAGTACAACTGACTGAGTAGCTCAAGAACAGAAATTTATTTTCTCATAGTTCTGGAGGCTAGAAGTCCAAGATGAAGGTGCTAGCATGGTTGGATTTTTCCTGAAGCCTCTCTCTTTGGTTTGTACATGGCTGTCTTCTCCCTGTGTGTTCTCGTGGTCTTCTGTGTCCCCTTCTTATAAGGACACCAGTCAGATTGGATTAGGGCTCACCTTAGTGACCTCATTTTAGCCTAATTACCTCTATAAAGGCCCCATCGCCTAGTTCAGTCACATTCTGAGGTAATGGAGGTTAGGACTTCAACAAAAGAATTTTTTGGTGGCGAACACAATTCAACCCACAGTAAACATCAAGAAACTCACTTAAATGATTTGAAATTTCTTTCCACTGAGGAGAGAAATAGGGTATGCTGTTGTTTTCTTTACAGGTTTTTACTTATCATGTACAACTTTGATTTTAAAAAGAAAGAGAAGGCAGAAAGGAAAAGAATAAAGGAAAGAAATTGGAGACAGTAAAGTAGACTATCCTCTTGGAGAGTATTTTTAGAAAGGGGAACAGGGAAACAGTAGTAACTGGACAGGTATGCAGAGAGAAGTAATTTTTTTAAATAGCAAGTGTGCATACTTATGGAAATAATGAGAGAGAGAGAGAATTGATGATGTATGTAGATGATTGAGCCCTCCTTTTGAGAAAGGAATGGAGACTAGATGCATGTAGAGGGGCTGACTTCAGGAGACTCAGTGTAGAGTCAGATGCCGAGGAACAAGAGGCAGAGGAGCAAGATGTGGAGGCAGGAACTATAGAAGATTTTCTGGACTGCTTCTGTTTAGCAGTGAAATAATATGCAAAGTCATTAGCTGAGAATGAATACCAGGTTTAGGTATTTGTAGTTGGAGGAGAAGGAAGCATTATATGAAATAATAATTTAGGAGAGAGAGTGAACTGACTGGCAAAAGGTTCTAGGATTGCTAGGAGCACACTGGAGTTTAGGGGTCATGAATCGAAAATGAAGCCAGTCAATGTGTGGTGATTGATTACGTGCCAGGTGATGAGGAATGTTGCTTGACATAAGGAAAGTACCTAGAATAGCTCCCAAGTTCTTGCCTTGAGCAATGGTAGATATTGTTGTCATTGAATCAGGGAATACAAGTGGAGACACAGGTGAGGATTAGGGAGTAGAGATGGTATAAATTGCTTTAAGATGTTAAATATACAGTGCCTATAGAATATCCAAGTGGATTGGCATTCAGCCAGAATGTAAATATGTAAGTTATGGAAACCAAAAAAAATTTAGGATTTGTGGTATCATTTTGCATCACCAGCACACATAAACACAAAGTGAATGCTGTTGGTCAGGTATAGTGCTTAGAATTAGCCTCAGTGTGATGTTTGTTGCAGGTAAGATGTCTGTGGGGGGCTGCGTTATTAAGGAGGAGGACTGGAGAGGTGTTCAGGAATGGGGAGGCAGAGTGATCTTTACCACGGGAGACACACGCAGAGGTTTGGCACGGCTGGGGCTCCTGAGCTGTGCCCAAATGTGGGACTGAGGGCACAGAGGGACTGAGTGGGTCCACTGATCTGACCACTGCTCTGCACTTATGTGGTTTCATTTCCTCAGTGCTTGCTATTATTATTACTATTAATATTAAAATCCATTTGCTTTATTTAGAGAAATTTCTATTGCTGTCAAATGTCAATTGAATAAACACAAAATTGAATATTTCTCCAGCTTTCATTGTATATAGACATATTTCTGATATGTTGAAATACCTATGTGTTCATTGATTAATGATTAAGAGTATAAAGATATTGTTACTAGATCCATGTTTAAAAATCTATGACTTTTATTATTATTTTATTTACAAAGAAATGCCTCTTATGAGTGTTCCATTATAGGTGTTTAAAACCTGATTCAAAAATGCACCATTTTCTTTAAGTTTCTCATATTTTCAATCTACTTTCAGCTCACTTTTTAAACAGAGCAGAATTAAAATAAATTAGTTAGAACAAAATCCAATTTAAAGGAACTTTTCTTGTTTAATTACAGGAACATTCCAAGATATCTAACAGAGTCCTGCAATACAATTAATTGTGCATTACATTCTTTATAAAACTGTGCTCTTGAAATGTTTCATAGTTAAATAATCCAAAAAACAATTTCAGAAATCAATAGTGTCTAGAGAATAAATTAAAGCACTTGGGCATACGTCCAATATCAGAGGGGAAAAATGGTTTAAAGGGAAGCATATTAATACATTTTTAATAGTATTCTACATCATAATATGTAGTATTATGAAATTGATCAGATTGACTTTGTATGGTAATGCATTTTACAGTTTTATACAAGTATATGCAATGCTTCATAATTACTTAAAATATCATTTTAAATGTTATAATGTGTTAAGTTGTTAAGTAATTTAATGTACCAGAATTTATAGAAATTAGTTTTTTTTAATTTTGTACTGCTGAATCTTTAAAATAAAGAGTCTCAGCATATGATATTCAATTTGAAAATATTTTCTCTTTTAAAGATGTCCTTTAGTAGATTCAGAATATAATTCTTTTGGGAATCTAATAAAATTTTCAACTTTGAAAATTAAAATGTGTGCACTTAATCAAGGTTTTCTCATCACTATATACATTTATTCTATTTTGCCCCCTTGGTAGAGAAGAGGGACTTCATTCACTCTCCAGGACAGGTCTGCACAGGAAACACAGGCTTGGAATGGCCTGCAATCCCTTCCTGATTTATTCTGTGTTTGTTTGTGTATTTTATGTGTACGTGGCTGTGTTTAACACAACTTCTCATAATCTTATTTATTTACATTTACTACTTCACTATCTTTAGCCATAGATAAGCCCTGCTGTGTTTTGTATACAACTTTTTTTTTAATTCACCCTCCCAATGTACCTCCTTCGTATTATAGGCTCTGTGCATAATTACTAAGTAGATTCTTTCCTTTGCATCTGTATACAGCTAATCACCTAGTAAATTTTGGGTTACTCTATATACTCAAATAGCTTTTCTATTAAGAAGGCAGGATTTATAGCAGTTCTGAGCACAAACTTTGAAGTCAGACAATTTGGGCTCTCCCTTCCATTTTCTAGCTGTGTGATTCTGAGTAAATCACTTAAGCTCTCTAAGCCTCAGTTTCTCATGTGTGAAATGAAATAATATGTGTATGATACTCATAGGATTATCATAAATATAAAATGAAATAGCATAGGTAAAACACTTAGCAACATGTTTTGCTTATAGTAATTGCAGATTATACCACCATTGTTTTAATTAAGTTCAGTAGGACTAGTTTTTTAGACCTAGCCATTTATCTACTTGGATGTTGTGGTGGGCACCAATTGGAGTGTCTTCTTAGCCCAGTATAATATCCCCCTTCATGAGAATGGTCCACATATTCAGAAGTACATTATGATATGGCCTCTTTGATGAGAATAAATTGGAATAGGTATAGGACCTAATTTAATCCATACCAGTTAAGGCCACTCCCTAGATGTTTCACACTGAATTAAGAGAAGTGGTTTTACTGAATCTGTCTCTGAGGGTGGAACTAAAAGATGTGATGCTCAAAAAATACTGTCAGCTTGTACAATACCATGTGAAGGGATCAGGTTGTTAATTGAAGAGAATATGGCTAAAAGTAAAAAGCATTAGTTTATTCTTTTATGCTATGTTTGCTGAGTACCTACTTGCTAGATAGTGATGAGCACTAAGGACACAATGGTGAGCAGATGCAGACAAAGCTCCTGTTTCTTGGAGTGCATCAGCTAATGAAATGGCTAGTGTTGGAAATAGGCATTGATGGGTCAAATACAGTCACGAGTGACCGATCACACCCTAAGCGTTATGAAGGTAGGGATAAAGACCAAATGACAGGTCTAACCAGAGAGTCAGAAAAGTCTGTAAGTAAGTCACTCTTGAACTTATCTAAAGAATCAGAAGTGGAGATCTAGGCAAAGATGTAGAGGAAAGTGGCTTGGGTAGGAAAAAGAAAAGAGGTATAAAGAGCGTAAAGAGAAATAGGCAGCATTAAAGACACTAAAAGAAAATTAAATGATGGAATGGTGTCTCTTTGGGCAAATGTAACCATATTCTGCATCAGCTTTATCAAATGCTTAAGGGGATGACCCAAATTATGTAGCAAACTTCAGAGTGGTCTGTGAGGACTAAATGAAGTAATACATATAGAGTACTTAGCACAGTGTGTTTAGTACCCACGAAGAATTCAAGGTATATTTGCTGTCTTAGTGTATAAGAGTGATGCACTAAGAAAAGGCTGAGAGGTAGCCAACAGCATGAGAGTTTATCTGATTTCCATTTTGGAAAGATTTCCAAGTCTGCAGAGTAGAAAAAAGAATTTACAGAGGCAAGATTATGTGGGGAGCAATTGCTACCCTACAGGGCTAGGAGATAAGAGTTTTGATGTAGGTTTGGTGGCAATGGAGGGAACAAATTTTAGAGTGCTTAGAAAGTAAAATCTATAGGACTTGGAGATAAATTAGAAATGAATGTAAATGAGAAAAAGGTATCAGGAGTAGCAAGAAAGTTGTAAGGGATGAGGAGGTAGAGGAACAGGAAATATACATAAATTCAAAAGTTATAATGCAGGATGGTAAATCTTTTCACCAACATAAAAATAAAGTGCTAAATGAACACAGACACAAAACATGTTTGTAAACAGTCTGAGGATCCCTGGAAATTTCTATTATAGAGTTTTGGAATTTGCTGGGGTTCTTTTTATTGTTTTATTTTTTTAACTTATTATCAAAACAGAAAGACTGAAGATAATGGGATTATGTCCTTATTTTTCCCTCTGAAAAATCAGGTAGCAATGCACCAAAGCATAACATTTAAATAGTTGTTTGAATGGTTTATCTTTATGTTTCATTGTTTTATTAAACCTCTACTATACTTTGAAATACATCAATGCTGCTTTCTAAATATGAACATATAATTAAGAAAAGTAAACATTTTTGATAGACAGAGCAGACAACAGATATTGGACTCTCAGATCTTACCAAGCAGAGAATCCTTCTGTCTTTTATGGAAGAAGTAAGCTGATGGGGAGGGTTCACTCCAAGCTCTTTGCGTTCTTCTGGTAGAGAACATTTTTCTTCCCTGTGTATGGAAATGTGAGGAACAATGATTAACAGACCTTTCACAGCAGAATGATATAGCAATTTAGAACCAAATGATCACTGAAGTTTCTAGAAATTGAGCTTCCAAAATTACAGGTGCCATATTTTATTTTTAATAAAACAACAAGTACATTCAGTACAAAACTACTTATTTCTTTAATCATGTGGGAATATACTAACAAAAATCACTAATCAATAATGTAAATTTCAAAAAATAAAAACAAATTTGTATTTCTTAAAATTGACCCAAAATATATATCATTGATGAATAAAAACAAGCTGTAGGAATAAACTGTAGTTTTTAAAATGGTAACATTTTTTGGAGGAAACAAAAAGAAAGGGAGCAAGATCACAATCTTTACTTAGGAAAATGAAAAAAAGTCTCTATCGTGAGCTCCTTTGCTTATGTTGAATATGCAAACACCTGCCTTCAGTTTTAAAAGTTGTAACTTTTAAATTGTTTTCTCTGCTTTACATCATTAGTTCAAATAAAGGATAGAAACTGTACTGAATAATCTAAAATTAAAAAAATACAAAAAAAAGGGAGTGGACTGGAAGGAAGAAAAAAATAAAAACAACCAGAAAAGAATGAAGAAATAAGAATTCAAAAAAATGAGGAGAGGCTTAGGAACCTCCAGGACATCTTTAAACATTCCAGCATGCAAATTATAGGGGTTCCAGAAGGAGAAGAGGAAAAACAACAAGTGGAAAAGATATTTGAAC